>JAWWNH010000030.1:16457500-17057500 GCA_034641385.1 Darevskia mixta
GTGTATTATTCAGAGATTCACACCCAGCCTCAGCTTTGAGTTTCGTTTCCTGGGAAGTGGGGCCAGACCCATTATAAATAGGGGGAGGAGCCAGTATTAGCCAGGCAGACGGCTCTGGAGATTAACCCTCCCTACCCTCCCTTTGTTTAATGTTTCTTGTTTACAGGTTAACTTTTTCTTCCTGTTTAGCGGGCGCTGCTATGGTCTTTGACTGGTTGCTGTTGAAGGACCGGGAAGAAATTTTCTTGCATTGGCAGGTTTTGTCTTCCCCATAGCAATTTGTCACAACTTTGGCGGTTATGGCCTTGGGTGGAATCCTTTAGTCTTTTCTTAAGTGATGACTCACCCCCCTGCAGCGGCGATTCCAGGGTCCCCTCTTAAAGGCGTTACATAAATGGGTGTCACTGGCCATATACTGAAAGGTATGGCCCTGTGTGCGGGGATATGGGCTTGGCTGCCTGCCTACACTTACGTCTCGCAGAGCACCCCCATATCCATTTACCCTGATGTGCCCCAGTTCCCCGGCTGGGGGGCTGGGAGGGATACACGCCCAAGGCCTAAGCCAAGGTCTTCCTACATTCAGAAGTTTAATAAAGTTGTGGCCTAATTTTAATTCCATAACATTGTCAGAGTCTTTATTTCCTTTCCCACGTTCCCTGGGGGCTGGGGCTGTCGCGCCTGGTCACGCAACAAATTGTGTGCTTTATTCTGCTTTGTGAAAGAGAAATTTATATTAGGCCTGATAAGTTATGCTTTGAGAACAAGGTATACAAAATGTTAAACGAAGGCTGGAGCTGATTGCCAAACTGTGCTGGCAATAAAAGTTTTAGCATCAGAACACAGCCAGCAATTTGATTGCTGATGTATGAAACAGAATAAATTACAGTTTAGTCTTCCACAGCTATATTGACTCTGGAACACTGCAAGCAATAAAAGCATGTTTGTAAACTAAGGGGCAGATTAGAAGTTACACACAAATGTGTAATGAAGCCCTAGCAGGTGTTGTTGTGATTATTATTATTTTTTTAAAGGAAAGCAACCTCAGGAGGCTGCAGTTTTGTTTTCTTGTAAGCAGTTGTGAGAGAAAGAGGCTGCTTACGGTAACTCTTTTCTTACTGGCCATTTTCCTATCCCTGATCTGCTTTCCTGCGTGTGCAGCTCTGAAGCTGCTTTTTATTAACAATGAAAATAGTAGAGAGACACACATGTAGACATTTTGAATAGATATGGCCTCAGCACACTGCAGCCAACTGATCAATACCAGTAGCAATCTGTGCTTCCACTTGGATAATAAATAAAATGATATTTGGTTTGATCTTTTTTGGCATTTCATTCTAGTGCACTTTTAGAATATTTAAGTACTATTCTGAACCCATTTTTTTTAAAAAAAAATCTATTTGAAATATTTTTTCACCTCCCTTCTGATCTCTACATGTAGGACATCTTCACTTACAGAAATCAATTATAACCAGATTTACACCTCATTGACTTTGAAGCATCTCTGTATCGGTCTATTGAATTGGCACTCCATCAAGAACATTCAGTTATCCATCAGCAAATATGTAAGTTTCCCAAACTAACTTACTCCTGCGTGCTGACAAATAGATTTGTAACAGGTTTCCCCCAGTAAATATTCTGGCCAATACTAATGGCTTGAAGTTATCATATGTAATTGATTTAAAAGACAATAAAATATAGAAATGAAAATATATTCGTGAAAATAATGCACTTTATGTGACATTACTTGCACTGTAAAATAGCGCTGTTCCAGCAGACCTGTGAGACAATTCTATAATAAAACACTGGAAAGAGTTACTTAATGTGAAACATAAAGCAAATGAAAAGAGGAGAAAGCCTCATATAGATGTCTTAGTGTGAATAAAAGTGTGCCATTTTGAAAGCATTTTAGTATAAATTAGTACAAGCCTGCTTTCATACAAAAGAGGAGACTTCCAGCTCAGGACCAGTATGTAATTTACAAGAACTGGCTAATAAATAGGCATTTTAAGCCATTTATTCTGTCTCACGTTGCTTAGTTCCGCAAAAGTCAATGTGGCTATTCTCTATTAAAGACAGGAATATTGGCTGAAGTGATGTGATGATTGTACAGATCAATCTGTACACATGCAGGAGGCCTGTAACAGAGAAATATTTTATGCCTCTGCTGAAAGCCCATGAATACCCAATGTGGTTTTCAGTCTTACAATTTAGAAAATAATGCTTAAAGCTGCATTAAAATGACACGCTCAGAGTGAATTTGGATGGCATTTTTGCCAAATGGATTCAGTCTTGCACACTGTTACCTTCAAATTCACTGTTACCCAAGAATTCAGTCTTGCACACTGTTACCTTCAAATGGTCTGGAGGAGGAGGAGAGAGATAGGCTCTTGCCCAGGACACCACTATGTGGAGCCCTCCTACAGCCAGGCCTTCACATTTGGGTGGGTATCTTATTGATTCAGGCTACAAACCTATACTCTAAACATAGTAGACCTGTGGCCCTGTAGAGAGAGATGTTCAAGATCAGGATGTAGGGCTCCTTCATGCATGCAAGAACATCACTTGGTTTCTCAGTGCAAGCAGGACCTGGACACAAGAGTGCGCTTCCCTTCTGTGGTATCCAGCAACTGGTATCCAGAAGCATCAGAATTATCCTGTCCCCACAACGAATTTATTTATTCCATTTATTTAATATTGTATTTTAGTGCTTTGAAAAATAGCTGCTCCCCTATCCCAGTGTGGGTGTCTCTTTAAAATTATTAAGTGGGTGAACAGCAGTACATCAATTCACTCTCCCATCCATTATCTGTGGGATGGAGAGCAGGCTATTAAAACTGAAATACAACTTGGGGAACTATTACGCAAAGATTAAAATGCAATTTGGGAAAGCATCTGAATCAGTCTTAAAAGGATGCTCTGTGGCCTGCTCTCTGCATCTTCCAACTTTCGAATCAGCACTCATTAACCACAAACCAGACACAATGGGTGGATGCTATATATCACTGTAACAAATGGAGATAAGTATAAAATGGTCATTAGGAATGCAAATGGTTAAAAGCTATACTCTGCTATTTTCAATGGGCACAGCTTTGTATAAATGCTTGCTGGCAGCCCATTAGATGTTGCTGCTTGGAGTGAAGGACAGGATTGTGACCCTACCAACCCACCCCTTTTCCACATACAGAAAAGGAAGTTCTTAGTTCAACTCAAGTGACAGGATAGCATTCTCACAGCACCTGAAGGCAATAGGGCTGGCTTAGCGGCTGGAGGGCGGGTCATATGGCTCTGCCCTCCAACACCTTGCCACCATTCCCCATCACCAGAATCTGCTGCCGACAATGATTATGTCTGTAAAGGTAGGGCTGGTACAAATGCTCTGTACTGTTGAGGAAGGAGAGAATAACACAGGAGGAATTGACTATTCATAGTCACCAGGGCTCTGATCCAATAAGCTTCAAGTCGATGGAAAGTTTCTCATAACACATGAGCTAACACACCTTCTCGTTTGTGAGCCTTCGAAGCAATAAATGTGCCGAGTTTGCTCTGCTGTGATTCACAGGGTAATTCGGGGTAGGGGGGATATGTTTATTTAGCCAACCGTTCAGTAAATTTGTCCCTCTTTCAGCACTCACTTAGAAGGCAGGTTCTATTTTCCCTTCCCGTGTTTATCCTTAACCGTGGCACACTGAAAATGCAATATTTGCACAGCATTAATGGACAGAGCTACTTCTTATGCAGCTTTGAGGTCAGGTGGTGTGGAAATCTCATATTGCTTTCACTGCCTTAAAGTTTATTAACACTGGGGACATTTTTGTGCTTCCTGACCCCCACCCCATAGTGCCACCCAAGATCAAGAAGATCTTCTAAGATGGGTCAGAAAACCTTTTCCAACTGGCTCACCAGATTCTCACCTCCCACTACCCCTATAGGCCATATTGATATGTGGATGTGAGCATCTTCCTACCAATCAACTGGCCTCACCATGGAATCAGGTGATTCATTTTTCTTTGCTCACACAATTTGATCGGCAATGCCTGCATCTTTACCTGCCCCACATCTGATATATTTTATGATGACAGGTGTGGGGCAGGTAGCTTTGACTTGACAAAAGCAGCCTCATTGTCTAAATTAAGACCCCACAAAATTAAGAAAACATGTCCTAGGAATAATTTAGCATTTGTCAGACTAGTTTGTGGATCAAGCATTCATATGGATTAAAGCATTTAAATGCATTGTTTTATTTTGTGTCATTCCAACATAATTTATCCATTGCGGTATTAAAGTTCGTTCATTCATCTCTTTACAATATTTTAGCAGTGGTACATTTCAATTTTTATCCTTGCTCTTTTTATCATTGATCTTGTCTGGTTTTGGAGGTTAGAACCAATATCTCTTGTTTTGGTGCTAAATTAAGACACATGCATGGCCCATTTAGGCCTATGGGTTGGAGGTTCCCAGTGCCTGTTCTAGGAACAAACAGTGAGCAAACTGGGTCAAAGGATCACTTCATACACTGCAACTCAAGCAGATTGCTCTATTTATCTTCCAAGTGTTGCATTGGGGTGTTAGAAACTGGGCAAGAGGTTGATTGGGGGATTTCTGTGCTCTCTATGGATTAAGACCAGAGAAAAAGCTTTCAGCATAAAAGGTATTTGGTCATATAAGAACAGAAAGGCTCCCACAGGCACAGCATACACATTGCATGCCAGTGGTTCTAGGTTCTGTCTTCAGCATTTCCAGAAATGGCTGGAAAAGACCCCTGTCTGAAACCTGGAAAGCTGCTGCCTTTGTCAGTGTATGCCAACCTTTGTCAACATGGTGCCCTCCAGATGTTTTGGCCAACAACTCATAACAATCCCAGCCACCGTGCTTTCATCCACAACATCTGGAGAGCACCATGATGTCATGGCCTGTCTGAGTCCTGCTGCCGAGCAAGCAGGGGCTAGGAATCTCCAAGGAACTCTCACCTGAGAGCAGAATCCACATATGAAGTCAAGACAGTCCAGAGATCAGGGAATCCAGATGGCAAGCAGCAATATAGGGCTGGAAACTACAGGCATTGTTTCCAGCATCTGACTGCTGCTGAGAACTGTTTAAGATGGCCACAGCCAGCTGGTTCTCATCAGTGTCTTCTCCTCTGTGAAGGTTGATCAGCTGCTGGTGGAGTCACTCTGCCTTATCCCCCTTCAGGCTGCTGTTTAGCAGGCAAAGGTTACTCCTGGCCTATGACACACATGCTGGTGAAGGCTGGCATAGACAGCACTGAGGTAGATATCTGCTTCTGTTTCATTGTCTAATTTAAATTTGATTTCTTTCTTTTACATGTGTGTTCAAATGCATCATAATTACTGGGGTTGAGTGGGGAAAGAATACAACCAAGTAGTAGTGTAGACTTTGTTCTAATTACTGTGATGGGTTCATCCCCACTCACCCTAGCCACACTTTGAAGTGGGACTTGCCACTTGTGCCATGCCCTCTGTGAAGGCAGTTTTCCCATCTCCAGTTTATGTCTATGGTGAGTGGGTGTTAAGAAATGTACCTGTCAACGGTCTTGACTCAGGTGGTGAGTTCTTGCCATGGGAATGGTTTACATGCCATGGGAATGTGCATTCCTCCTTGCAAAAGTAATTTCTAAAGCAGTAGTTAATCCTGGTTGCCTTTTAATAATGTCAATTTTAGTTGGGATCCTTTTGCCTGTCACCTAACTTAGACCAGGAATGATGATGGATGAGTAAGAGACACTGATTTTCCAAATTCAAGAGGTGGTAGCTGTGCTAGTTTGTTGCAGCAGCAGCAACACAGAGTGGCACCTAAAAAACTTAACAGATTTATTGCCGCAGCAGCCGGTTCTTCCTGTCCACTAAAGCTTATTTCACAATAAATCTGTTAGTCTTTAAGCTGCCACAACACTCATTGAACCCACGTCATATGTCATGGTGAACTGGAGTGAATGGTTTACTGTAAATGTGCCTAAGAGGGCTTTTTTCACTCCTGCTTGCTTGTGCACAGAGAAAACAAACCGCAGCCCTCATATTTGTGTTACATCTGAACCACAGGTCATGGTTTGTGCTGCTCCCAGAAAACCATGATATGTAGCCAAGGTTTGTTCTTGGCTTACTGACTGTGATTTGTGATACAAACCACAATCCCTGATTCAGGCATAACACAAAGCTAGGGATTGCAGTTAGTTTCTTCCCTGCATGCCCTCTCAGGTGCACACACAGTAAACCATTAACCATGGCTTATTGTGACATAGGGAGGCGGGTGGCGCTGTGGGTTAAGCCACAGAGCCTAGGGCTTGCTGATCAGAAGGTTGGCGGTTCGAATCCCCGATGGGGTGAGCTCCCGTTGCTTGGTCCCTGCTCCTGCCAACCTAGCAGTTCAAAAGCACATCAAAGTGCAAGTAGATAACTAGGTACCGCTCCAGCGGGAAGGTAAACAGTGTTTCCATGCACTGCTCTGCTTCTCCAGAAGCAGCTTAGTCATGCTGGCCACATGACCCGTAAGCTGTACACTGGCTTCCTCAGCCAGTAAAGCAATATGAGCACCGCAACCCCAGAGTCGTCCGCAACTGGACCTAATGGTCAGGGGTCCCTTTACCTTTACCTTATTGTGAAATACCTATGCATCCTATGCTGGTTTTTTTTATTTTTATTGCTAGGTCTAATCTATACATGAACCAAAATTGAAACACAACTTGATGACATGGATCTCTTTGTAGATGTCAATAGGCTATTGTGGGGTAAAGGTACAAACTATTTGGGGGTTTCACTCCCCAAATGTGGCATATTATTCAGCTTTAAAACAATAGTGGAATAGTGGTTTGGAAGTTTCAGGGTTGCTCCTTTCCTGTAGTCCATGCTTCTCTCATCCTGGGATGTTCTAACAGAAGCACCTATGGGGATTTTGACACATCTCTGCCATTACTTTTAATGAAGGAGCATGTCTAGATTCCCCTGGATGGCTCTGAAAAGCCTAATTACATAACTACACAAGCTTGGATGTAGTATCCATTTGCAAGCCTGGGTAATTATTGCACCCAAAAGGAAAGTCAAGGAAGAAAAGGAAGAAACTTAGAAACACTGGGATGCATCTTCCGAAAATGAATAGAATCACCTCCACTCTAAGGAAAGTTCTAGTTTGACATATGAATCCTATGTTTCCCTCCACTTTCTTTGCCTTGTATTATTATTTTTAATACTACTTTCCCCCCAAGGAGCTCAAAGTGACAATGCAAGGTTCTTATCACCTCCACCATGTTACAGTGGTACCTTGGTTCTCAAACGCCTTGGTATTCAAACAACTTGGAACCCAAACACTGCATACCTGGAAGTATGTGTTCCAGTTTGCGAATGTTTTTTCGGAAGCTAAACGTGCTCCGTTTTGAGAGTTGCACTGAGGTCTATCTGTTTTTGCTATTTATTTTGCGTTTTTGTGGCTCTTTTTGTCTTGTTTTTGTGACTGTGTGGAACCCAATTCAGCTACTGATTGACTGTGTGACTGCAGTACTTTGTTTATTGCTTTCATTTTATGGTTTAATGGTCTTGTTAGATAGTAAAATTCATGTTAAATTGCTGTTTTAGGGGTTGTTTTTAAAAGTCTGGAATGGATTAATCCATTTTTCATTACTTTCTATGGGAAAGCACGCCTTGGTTTTGGAACGCTTTGGTTTTGGAATGGACTTCCGGGACAGATTAAGTTTGAGAACCAAGGTACCACTGTATTCTCACAACGGAATTGTGAGACAAGTTAGGCTATGGGATCAGGACTGGTCCAAGAATACTTAGAGGGCTTCATGGCTGATTGGGGATTTGGACCTGGGTCTCCCAAGCTAGAAATGGTGCAGTCAACCATTCTCACATTAGGGCAAATTAGGGCAGTCTGCCTTTAATTGTGAACCGAATCAAATTCCTCCTCCATCCCCTAGAATTGGCAAAGGGTTTTTCCTGTGTGTTTCTTGAATTTCAACTGTATATTTCAACAGCTTAATGCTGCAGTCTCTAAGCAGTGTGCAATAAAGGTCCAGAACCGGAAGGCCTTTTCCCATCAGAGTTAGGCTTTATAATGGCTTTGGCAGTGCTAACCACAGCTTGTACCATATACAGCAGCTACTGTGTTGGTCCGTAAAAGGAGACTCTTTAGAGAAAAATGGTATTTGGAGGAAATGCAGAACCATCTATTGGCTGCCTAAGGCAACAGCTTGAAATCTTTTAATACAGCCATCATTGTGCTCCTCAAAATAGCACAGCTGGAAAGTGTCCTCTTTAACAAACTGAAGCCTCCTTCTGGGTCGAATGCATTTGTTTAAGTACATGTTTGCCTACAGCTGACAGGATGCTGTTCATTATCTACACATTTTGCTCTATAACCTTGGCTATTTCTTTTGACAACTTTCAGCAAAATCACTCTTAAGGACAATATTATATTCAGACATCTACTGGGGAATATATGGAATGTAAATAGCAAAGAGATACTTCCTCAAGGTTGGAACAAGATCTTCTTTTTATATTGTGTCACAAAATGAAGGCACCTTTCTGCATCAAAAAACAACATTGTTTCGCCACTTGACGCAAACTGAGAATTCTTCTTGTTTGACTGGTCTCCAAAACCAAGGCTCGTTGTTCTGCGTAGCTTTTTCATTCTGCACATGCCAAACAATTTCAAATCCTATCTTTTGTTTTCAAAATCTGAAATAAAACACAATAGCCACTAAATAAGTCTATAATCCTAGGCCCTCTTACCTGAGAGTAAGCCTCAATGGTTCAGTAGGACTTACTCTGGAGTAAGCATGTAACTGTAATGCTATACATGTCTACTCAAGACCAAGCCTATTAGATTCAATACGACTCACTCCTGTCCCAGGTAAGTAAGTGTGTACAAGGGAGAATACTCTTGCACTCAAATCCTGCTTGTGAACACCTGGTTGACCAATGTGAAAACAGGATGCTAGACTAGATGGGCCTTTGCTATGGTCAAGTAGGGCTCTTTTACTGTAGGTAGATCTCTCTTCACACCCCAACTTCCAGAACAAATTTCTGTGTAGCCATATAGATGAGTTAGGTATTGACACAGTCAAATATGGAAAGCAGCTGTGCTTGCTTCTCAACAATTGGCAAGTGGGGTCTGCAACAAAATAGGAAGTGCTGCTGTTCAGTATTCCACCCATTTCCCTCCTATCTTCTTCCACTTTCATTTCCCCCATCCTGTCCCAAAAGTCAGCATTCTATGGCCATTGAGCATGTTGGCCCCATTGGCCTGTTTTGAGTGGCTTTCTCCCACACCCCTAGAATTCCACCCTTGTTAAAAAGGTACTTTTACAAACCTGGGGGTTTCTCCAAGCCTACTGTTCTCCCTTCTTTGTGTATGCTTGGTGAGGTTTTGACCACATAAGCACTTGCAGTCCGAACACCAGCATTAGAAAGAATGATAAATGGGCAATCTTATGATCAAGAAGACTAAAGCCAAACTATGTGTTACAGTGGAAACCCATAACTCACAACTCCATGTTTTCCTTGAATTGCTGATGTGTGGGGCTCACATTATGGAATGCTCTTCCCAGGAGAGCCTGCCTGGCACCAACCTTGCCATTGTGTGAGTGCCAGGCAAAGGTGTTTTTGTTTTCATGGTAATTAAATATGTTTTTAGCATGCATATTAGTTTTTACATTATTGTATTTTTTTTACTCAGTTGTAAATCCCTTCAGGACTTTATTTGGGGTGAGGTTTAGTGATAGGTTAGGTTTCTTAAATTTATTTCACTATTGCAGGAGAATATTGGCATGTAGGAGGGAACTTCTTAATCCTTCACCATTCAAAGATTTTCTTTTGCAAATCCTTTGCTTCCCATGTTTTTTTTCTTAAAGTCCAGTCCCCAAAGGCACTTCAAAACCAGAAATAAACTTGGTTGAAAGAAATGGCACCCGGAGATCAATTTCAGAGGAGAATTGACATGTCCAGGAGGAGTTAATCCTCCCGTTCTCCCATGGAGAGTTCCTTGCAAATATACCTTGCATTTGCTATTATCATGGCAAAAATGAGGTTAGGGTACTACCCATTTGCTGAACTTACATCTCATTTGATTTTTATTACAGACTCTCCCATGTGTCCCTATTTTCTAGGGATGAACCTTATTTAGAGAAGCCGTCCCGGTTTCTGATTTGATCCCAGAATGTCCCACTTTTCCTTAGGATGTCCCTATTTCCATTGGAGAAATGTTGGAGGGTATGGAGTTATCCGACCCCTGAGCCACCTGAAAGCAATCCTGTATAGGGAAGGTTTTTTTGTTTTTTTTAAATGTTTAATGCTTTATTATGTTATTTTATATGTTGGAAGCTGCCCAGAGTGGCTGGGGCAACCCAGTAATATATGCGGGGTATAAATAGTAAAAGTATAATCATGGAATGAGACATCCCTATTTTCATCGGAGAAATGTTGGAGGGTATGTTATTATTTGAATTGCTTGTTTCTCTTGGCACATCCCTCCTTTGCTTTGAGCCCCATTCCCCCTTGCTATTAATAATAATAATAATAATAATAATAATAATAAATTTTTATTTGTACCCCGCCCTCCCCAGCCGAAACCGGGCTCAGGGCGGCTAACAACAGTAAAAATCACAATAGAATAAAAACCAATTAGTTAAAATACAAGTTAAAAACCAGTTTAAAATGCCGATTCATTTGCACCCATTACCAAACCAGGGGGAGGAAACCATCAGACTTTAAGTGTCCGACCCGAAGGCCAGGTGGAACAACTCTGTCTTGCAGGCCCTGCGGAACGATGTCAAATCCCGCAGGGCCCTAGTCTCTTGCGACAGAGTGTTCCACCAGGTTGGGGCCAGAACTGAAAAAGCCCTGGCCCTGGTTGACACCAGTCTGGCAGCCTTATGGCTCGGGATCTCCAGCAGGTTATTATTAGTAGACCTTAAGGTCCTTTGCGGGGCATAATGGGAGAGGCGGTCCTGTAGGTACGAGGGTCCTAGGCCGCATAAGGCTATTTATACAGAAGGAGAGTCAATGTATTGTAACGACCACCTCTAAACAGCTACAGTTTGCAACATTGTCTTCTTTGGGTAGGAAATGGATGGCTCCATTGTTTGTTTTGGTTTGAACGTGCTTCTGATGTTCTGATCTGCCAGTTTGGCTTCATCTATCTGATTGGAGACCGTTTCTACTCTGTGGATTTTAAATGCAGCTTTTAACCATGACGAATAATGCATTGTGCTGTGTGTGCTATAACTGATGAAGATCTCTTACAAAAAATGAGGATGTCTATGGTGGGAGAGAAAATGAGAATATGGGACTTTAGGTTCCATTTGGGATTGTGTGTGTGTGTGTATGTGTGTAGTGGTCCAGATCCAAATCTTGCCTTGTGGTTCAGCCCAAAGGACCCGATGCCAGTTTTATTTTCCTTGCCCATAAGCATGGTGATTCAACAGCAGCAATGAAAAACTCTTATATGAACATGCTAAAGTAACACCATGGATGTGGGTGGTCTAAACCACTGAGCCTCTTGAGCTTGCCAATCAGAATGTCAGTGGTTCGAATCCCCGTGACGGGGTTAGCTCCTGTTGCTCAGTCCCAGCACGGAAATGGCATTTACCTTCCCGCCAAAGTGGTACCTATTTATCTACTTGCACTTTTTGGGATGCTTCCGAACTGCTATGTTGGCAGGAGCTGGGACCGAGCAACGGGAGCTCACCCCGTCTCAGGGATTCAAACCGCCGACCTTCTGATCAGCAAGCCGCAGGCTCTGTGGTTTAACCCACAGCACCACCTGGGTACCTAGAGTTTATACTAGCAAACTGTAAAATCTCAGCAACAGTGCTGCTCTACCTTCTGTTATAAACTCATGTAATTCAGGCTGCAATCTGATATCCCATGTCGCTGGGATTAAAGTCCCACTGAAATGAATGGCAATTACTTCTGAGTTGTCACATTTAGGATCATGCTGTTTGTCTTCTCCACATGGGGCTTGCATTTATGAAGGCTCTGGTAGCTAGTAAAGTCTAAATGTAGTTTCTGAACATTGGATCTGTTTCAATGCAACACTCCAGTCTAAATCTTAATTATAGAAGCAATACCCAACCACAATTGTGAACACCCTCCACAATAAAAGAAAGCAAAGCTAAATAAGGATCTTAGTTGGACATTTGCCTTAATCCCACAGAGTTAGCACTATTTCTGTACTGGGAAATCTAAGCTGTCCCATTTCTCCCATCATAAAAAAAGAAGGTGGAGGACTACGAGAATAAGAGAGAAAGAGGAGAGTGGGGAGTAGATTGTTTTCAGCTCCTTAACCAGACTATTTCCCTAGTAAACAGCTTTGCTCATGAAGTGGAGCTGTATAGAAAAGGTAAGTGTGCCTGTGGCAATTCAGTGGGCAGTGCAGATACAAGGAGACTGCCTGAAGGTGTGTTGGGGAGGAGAGAATGCAGATGCTGTGATCCATACAACTACTCTGAATTCAAATGAAGCCTCTTTCCCTAAACCCCCTGCCCTGTGTGAATGCTTCAGTATGAGTCAAAAATAAATTAAATATCATTCTGTTGTTGCACACGGTTGGGGAGACGTCTGAGTGATTCCCACTTTGACATGCATGCTGACAGGGCCGGATTTTGGTTTGATGAGGCCCTAAGCTACTGAAGGTAATGGGGCCCTTTATATGTCCAGCTGTCCTTTGTCAACAAGAAATTGCCACTGTTTTTTGTGTTGAATATATGCTATATGGTAATTTGTGGACCTAATAGGTATCTAAAGCCATTTGCACATAACAAAAAATGCATTTTATCAAAGTAATTGTTGAACTGAAATACAATTAAGAAGAAGTATATTAATAGTGAAATAATTATGAAGCTCTAATTTAAAATGATTTTTTTATTCATAGAAAACTTAATAATACAAACACTTTTTTCCTTTGAATTTTTTTGGGGCCCCCAAGAGAGTGGGACCCTAAGCTATAGCTTGTTTAGCTTATAAGTAAATCTGGTACTGCATGCTGACTTTGAGCATTGCATCAAATCATATTGTTACATACCACCCTAATACAGGATGGGTGACACCCGGCTTGAGAGCAGTACATGTGAAAAGGATCTAGGAGTCCTGGTAGACCACAAACTTGATATGAGTCAACAGTGTGATGCAGCAGCTAAAAAAGCCAATGCAATTCTGGGCTGCATCAATAGGAGTATAGCATCTAGATCAAGGGAAGTAATAGTACCACTGTATTCCGCTCTGGTCAGACCTCACCTGGAATACTGTGTCCAGTTCTGGGCACCACAGTTCAAGAAGGATATTGACAAGCTGGAACGTGTCCAGAGGAGGGCAACCAAAATGGTCAAAGGCCTGGAAACGATGCCTTATGAGGAACGGCTTAGGGAGCTGGGTATGTTTAGCCTGGAGAAGAGAAGGTTAAGGGGTGATACTGGTATGATAGCCATGTTCAAATATATAAAAGGATGTCTTATAGAGGAGGGAGAAAGGTTGTTTTCTTCTGCTCCAGAGAAGCGGACACGGAGCAATGGATTCAAACTACAAGAAAGAAGATTCCACCTAAACATTAGAAAGAACTTCCTGACAGTAAGAGCTGTTCAACAGTGGAATTTGCTGTCAAGGAGTGTGGTGGAGTCTCCTTCTTTGGAGGTCTAAGCAGAGGCTTGACAGCCACCTGTCAGGAATGCTTTGATGGTGTTTCCTGCTTGGCAGGGGGTTGGACTAGATGGCCCTTGTGGTCTCTTCCAACTCTATGATTCTATTCTATGAATATCTGAGTGGTGTGAAATCGAGGGGTTCTAGGTGCTTGCCTAAGACCTGTGTTTCTTTTTGGAAATGTGGCACAGTGGAGAATGTGGTGTATTTATGAAATATTGTGTGTGTGTGTGGAAAGAGAGAGAGAGAGAGAGAGAGCCTGCGATAGAGGGGCTCACAGCACTCACACTCCAATAGAGTCCTGCTTCTCCCATGGCCACATGAACCTTGATTTCAAACAGACACCAACCATCTCTCTCTTTCTCTGCTTCCGGTTTGCTGCCTTTAACTGTCAGTCCCTGACACTCAGCCACCTTTGGGCATCTTTTCTGAAGAAGCATTTCCCTTTTTATTTTCTTCATTTAAGAAAAGTTATATACCATTTGATTGTAATAAAACCTTTCAGCAGTTTAAAATTATCAGCAAATGCAGTTGAAAACATTAAAAAAATGGAATCAACAGTAAAAAGATTAAAATGTATCAACAGCTACATGACTGAATATGATTTTTCGGGAGGCAGAGAATGAAATGTAACCTGAGATGAGCCCAAAGGTTAAGATTTAATGGTAGATTTAGTTCGTAGTCAAGCCAAAAGGATAAATGAAGGGTTTAAAGCTAAATGGATGACTCAGTACAGCCAAGGCGAATTGCATTGCACCACAAATCATAGGTAATGGTGCTTAGATGTGGTTTCTGTTGTTGGAAGTATCTGCCAAGGACCTGCCTTAGCACTAGGGATTGTGGAGAATTTCAATTCAGTTTGCATTTAAAAGCAAACTTCATTCACACTGGTCCAAAATTTCAGAATTCTTGTCTTCATTCACACTTGTCCAAATTTCGCATTGTACCTGTAGTACTCCTGCCAATAACATGTACAAAAATGCACCTACTGGGTGCAGAGAAATGCAAATGTTGGTAAAAATTACATATAAATGCATTATATTGGGAAAAATTGCTTTTGGAAAATATGTGTCTAGTAGGAGGAATTTGCACAAAAGTGCTGACAAAAAAATTTGAGAACTTTTTTTCTAAGGCAAACTGAGGTGGAAATGTGGAATGCACAACAGGTAAAAGGAGAAAAGGAGAGAAACTGAAATTGACAGATTCACTGATTCCTAATTTGGCACTTAGCTGAGAACAAAGTGGTGGTTCCTGAGGATCTTTGTGTGCCAGTGTGCACAGATGATGCAATTTGTGCTAAGAACCTAAGAAGCGCCTGCTAGATCAGGCCACCAATTGCAGCATCCTGTTCTCACAGTGACTACCCAGATGCCTTTGGGAAACCTCCAAGCAGGGCCCAAGTACAAGAGCACTCTCCCCTCCTGTGATTTCCAGCAACAGGCATCCAGTAGCATTGTGGCCTCCAACTATGTAGGCAGAGCATAGCCATCATGGCTAGTTAGGTAAAGGTAAAGGTACCCCTGACCATTAGGTCCAGTCGCGGACGACTCTGGGGTAGTGCGCTCATCTCGCTCTATAGGCTGAGGGAGCCGGTGTTTGTCCACAGACAACTTCCAGGTCATGTGGCCAGCATGACTAAGCCGCTTTTGGCGAACCAGAACAGCGCATGGAAACGCCGTTTACCTTCCCACCAGAGCGGTACCTATTTATCTACTTGCACTTGAGGTGCTTTCAAACTGCTAGGTGGGAAGGAGCAGGGACCGAACAACTGGAGCTCACCCCATCACGGCGATTTGAACCGCCGACCTTCTGATCGGCAAGCCCTAGGCTCTGTGGTTTAGACCACAGCGCCACCCGCGTCCCTCATGGCTAGTTACCCCATCCCATTAAGCACATTAGGTGTGAAAGAAGAATGGCTGCTTAGGGCAGTCTTATAGCCTAAGCATCTCAAGCTGCTTTTTCTTGGGCCACAGCATTTTTACAGGGCAGCATACGATCTGAGAGTTGCACTGCAGCATCTCTGTGCCATTGCAAAAGATCCAGGGGGAATCAATTTCCGACTGTGCACTGCAGCGGCATGAACCAGGCAAATGTATTGGACTTGACCAAGTCTCTGTAGGCCTCTCCTTTTAACTGTGTGTGTTGTAGGAATCAGGAACGCAGAAGTAAGCCGCACTGCGCCTGGTGATGTCTTAGGCAGGAGCCTCCTTTGAAAGGAGTTAGGTAGCATGTTTGCTTGACATCCAACATCCTGGGAAGCCAGAGTTCCTTTTTACAAGCCTTGTATTCAAAGCTCACGGCATGATGATACATTTTTTTGCCTCCCTTCTCCCTTCCTTTCCAGCGAGGAAGCCACAAACACAGTTTCTTTATTTTTATTTTTCCAACTTTGAAAAACAAAGACATCCAAGCGCTTCTTGTATTCCATTGTTTGCTCACGCTTGACAGATCCCGAGATGTTGTACTCATGACAATTTTATGCTGGGTTTGAAGTGTCTGTATAGCAGATCAGAGGGGGAAGAGCACATAATCTCACATTCACTTCAAGGGGACAGGGAAGGCTCATGATTCATTTCTCTGACTTCATTCGAATCCCTTAAATAAACAGACCTTAAATGAATTCCCAGCTCTGGCAGTTCAAAATGCTGCATTTTATTCTCAAATTTGGGTGACCAGATGCAGCAGATGACTGGGATCCTTCACCAATTTGTCAAAAACTTGCCAGGTCTCTTACCTAAGGACACCACTCACTCTCACTTCTGCTCAGCATAGTAGGAGAGAGTAAATGCTTCCTTTTTTTTACCCACTTCAAAACTGGAAAGGCCAGCCCTGTGGGAGAAACTTCTGAATTTTGCAGTTTTCCTTCTGAAATTTGTCACGAGTTATCTGCGATACCTGCAAACATTTTCAAAATTTGTTAAAAATAGGTTAAAGATGCTTCTTTGTTTTTTAAAAATCAAACTTTAAAGGTGTTCAGTGTGTACATGCACGCGTGCACACACACACACACACACACACACACACACACAACTTATTTGCCTGTAAATGGCAGGCAGTATCCTCTCTGGAGGGGCTGCTATGCCTGCAAATGTCCACTTCTGTCAAAAGGGGGGGGGGAATAGCAATTTTTAAAATTTCCAATTAGTGAATCAGAGGTGTGTATAGAGGTATGAAGCCCTGATTTTCCCAAAGCAGCCTTGGCTATGGACCCTGAGTTGAACTGAGCTGCCTCAGATCGATATTTGCTGTGTTCCAAAGCACCAAATTGTGGTCCAAACCAAATCCTGTGTTTGGCACGCACCCCTTGTATACACTCATTTTTTGGATAGTTCTGTTTACACTGCTGATGCACTGGATATTTAATATTCACAATGCCTTAAATTAAAATTTCCCGTTTCGTGTTTGAAACAGGTTTACTGTGTGCCAGCCGGCTGGAACCATGCAATCCATTGGGACACACAACTATCGGTTTAAAAATGACCTACAATTCTAGCAGAAGCCATTTTGGTTTTCCTAAAAACTGCACCTGAGTTCCCCATGGTAGACTTAGGTAATTTTAGACCCTAGACCTAATGATCTTATGGAGGCCTCTTTCTTTAGTTGATAATGCTGATTCAAAATGTAGAGTTATTTTGTGGAGCATGGGAGGGGGTGCCTGCTTGCTCATTTTTCAGAGTGGGGCCCTGGAATTGTGCCCTAAAGTTGTGTCTTGATGGCACCACTTTCTGTTTCTTGTAGGCAACTTTTTATGTTGCCTACAAGAAACAGTCCATATGTTATGGACGTGGGTGGTGCTGTGGGTTAAACCACAGAACTAGGGCTTGCTGATCAGAAGGTCGGCAGTTTGAATCTCTGCGACGGGGTGAGCTCCCGTTGCTCGGTCCCTGCTCCTGCCAACCTAGCAGTTCGAAAGCACATCAAAGTGCAAGTAGATAAATAGGTACCGCTCCGGCGGGAAGGTAAACGGCGTTTCCATGCACTGCTCTGCTTCTCCAGAAGCAGCTTAGTCATGCTGGCCACATGACCTGGAAGCTGTACGCCGGCTCTCTCGGCCAATAAAGTGAGATGAGCGCTGCAACCCCAGAGTCGTCCGCGACTGGACCTAATGGTCAGGGGTCCCTTTACCTTTATGCTATGTTGCTGGAAACCACAGGTGGGGAGAGCGCTCTTGTGCTCAAGTCCTGCTTGCGGGTTTCCCACAGTTGCTGAATTGCAACTGATCACCAAACTTAAAACCATGGAGAGACCTGGTTTGAATAGAGACATTGGATTCTTATCTCATTATACGCGACAAAGCATTTTTTAGCCATCTCACCCTTTGCTTTTTCCTGCTAGACCAATTGCAGTCGTTAACAGTCATCAACAGGTTGTTTACCTCACCTATCAGCTAATCACCCATTCCCACCACCCCTCCCCACCCTCTCACTATATATAAGGGTCTGGTGACTTCTGTTTCAGTATATCTGAAGAAGTGAGCATGCACACGAAAGCTCATACCAAGAACAAACTTAGTTGGTCTCTAAGGTGCTACTGGAAGGAATTTTTTTTATTTTGTTTCGACATCTGGTTGGTCACTGTGAGAACAGGATGCTGAACCAGGTGGACCATTGGCCTGATCCAGCAGGCTCTTCTTATGTTCTTACGTTCACCCTCCTCACAACTACACTTGTATGGCTAGGTGTAAAGATCTCTCTCTCCCCTACCCCCCCATGTTCCCTGCTTTTCCTCCTCTCTGCTCTCCTCTGCTCTCCCCGGCCCCAATATCCAGGCTTGATTCTGTCTGCTCCACTTCCCCCCTGTCTCACAAAGCTTCATTCTAATCTCAGCGCCTCTGGCGATATTAGTGCTGTTGTCTGGCTTTAATAACATCGCCAGCATCCCAGCAGTGCACTCATGCAGGGCTGACTGGCAACTTGCGACGGTGACTCTCGACACATCAAGGTCACTCAGCCACCCGGCTCACTTCCTTCTTTCCCCTCCTCCTCGGGGAGAAGGTATATTGCTAAGATCTGGAAGATTGTCACTCATGAAGATTAATGATTTCTGACCCAGCCAGCAGCACTTGTGGGTTCTAAACGTCACTCGCAGTGCTATATTTTACAGGCACCATTTAAGTTCTTTTTTTAAAAAAGAGGAAGCAGGCGCTGTACAGAGCACTGAAAGGTGGAGTAATTGAAATTGTCCTTCATTTAAAGTTATTTACAGGTCAAAGGAGCCATCAATAACATAAATTGTCTTTATCTAATCACTGTTTTCTCGAGTGATTTGTATGGGCCCCTCAGGGCTTTTCTCTCTCTTTTTTTTGGCAGGAACAGTAACAACATTAGTTCTTCCACGGAAGGGAAAAATGACACATTGGAAGTGGCAACTTGCACAGAAACATATCTGTTTTTTTCTTCCAAAAAAAGTTTGCATTTTGATTTGATTGTCTGTTTGTGAAGACGATCAGGAGAGAGGTTGTGCATCTATATTTGTCACCTGAGTGCACACATAGCCCAGTTTTATTGTAATCAGTACTTCACATGACTAAAATGAAAGTTGCAATTAAAAAGCTGAGAACATTCGAATACATGCTGAAAAAGCTGCAAGTTTATAGGCAGTGTCAGAGAGGGAGGAGTGAAAGATAAGGATGGGGCAAACTCAAAATGCTACTTGTGAACCCCTGTAGTTACTTGATGGGAAAGCACTTTCTGTTTGCAAAATCTCTTAAAAACAGCAGGTGGAGTCAAAAAATAAAATAAATCCCAATAACTGAGGAAAACTGAACAAAAACAGTATATAATTTGAGGAGAAAAGAACAGAGAGGTTGTGTTTATCTTACTTCAGACAGACAGAGATGTGTCTTGCTTCTGCCCTCTGTATGCAAAGCCTGAAGGTCAGCAACCTGTAGAGGGTCATTCATGGTGGCCTCTACTCAACTTTGGACCTCTCTTCCTCTTAGAGGGTGACAAAAGCAAACCTGAATGATCCTTTTGGGGGGAGGAATGGGGGGGATTTTACGATGTGATGACTACTGGCTTAGATGGCTTCAAATGGGGATTAGACAAATTCATGGAAGACAGGTGTGTCATTGGCTCTTAACTATGGTGACATTATGCTAACAGAGAGTTGCCAGGAGTCAACAGAGATGAGGGCTACTGTCTGTTTATTCACTTTTTGGAAGCAACTGTGAGAAACAGGATGTTTCCACCCTGCAAAATATCTACTGAAGTTAATGGAAGCAGTGCAACATCACCACAGGCATGCACCCATTTTGGCCATTTATACATTCTTGATTATTGTTTCGAAATGTGTTCCTGCCCAAAGCCTTTGGCAATCAGACAGGCTAAAAAAACCATAAACAAACAAACAAACAAACAAACAAAATAAAGGCATTAATCTTTGCAACAACATGGAAATGCAAGGGATCTTCCTGTGAAGTAATACTTAGCACTTACATAGCAACATTCAAGCTTTCCTATTTTATCTCTGTAAGCCTGTAATATTTGCTGGTATTATTATGCTCAGACTGGAAATGGGGCTGAGCTGAGAAACAGCTATTCCTCCTATGCTCACCTAGCCTAGCCAAGGTGAGATTTGTACCCGAGTAAATTCACAGCTCCCCTACGTAGTGACTGCTGTGTCAAAACTGACTGTGGGATAAGGACCTTATGTGGTGCGCCTGTTAGAAATCCAAAGAAGTGGATTCGACAGTGATCGCTTGATAATCTGTTAATACAAAAGATGTGGGCATTACCTACTGAAGAAGAAAAATGACAAATTAAACATCCCTCCTTCCCTTTGAAGGCATAGTTCAGATCTAAATAATAACAATAATAGAGTTAATATAAACACCGAAGTGGGGAGAATTCAAAACTTGTTAATGTCAATATAAAAGAAGACATTAATGCAACTATATGTTGTGGAATGTGGCAGGTAAACCTTATCCACTGTAGACAGTACTGAGCTATAAGGGCCAATGGGCTGACTTATCAATATACGGCAGCTTCCCATGCTCCTGTCCTGTGCCCCCGAAGGTAGTCTACTGCCCTCAGGCACACTGGACGATGCTGTCCAATCACCAGTGCTGAAGGAAGATTCTGTGTGTAGAATCATGGAAGCTGTAATCCTGTCATTTGCCCCAGGCAACAAAGCGTCTTGAGCCAGCCATGACTTTAAGATCATCATAAGAGCAAATCTACACAATAGATCAATCATTAACAATGCAGCCATTTTGTTAGTCCCAATGGATAAAATCCAAAACGTCAGCTATTAAATGAAACTTTACAGTCTACTGCACTTGGTTCTGTTCCACTTTACTTTCCATTTCATGAAAAAACACTCTAACTTTCTTTCACTGTGTTTATTATTGTACTGTTTAATTCCTAAACTGTTATGACGGCAATTTCACACTCCTTCAGAGGCTGATTTTCTGGCTGGTAGAGAGTGAAGGGCAAACCGTTCTTAACTTAGATATTTTAAAGCAGTGTCATTGTGAGCCTTCATCAGCAGCTTTCAGAAATCAAGAAAAAGGCTGTGCTGGTTTTAACACGTAAAACTGACACTCTTATCTGGAACACATTTGCAGGAACTTTGAAACCTGTTGTCATGGACTATTTGAGCACAGAGGAATGGTGTGAGGAACCAGCTGGAGAAAGGAAGAAGACTCAGAATCAGAGGATTAGTAGTAGGACGATGATGAGTGGTCAGAGGGAGACGACTAGGAGGAGGTGTCAGAAACTGAAGAGGTAACAGGGCTTTGAAGCAGGGGAGGCGGTAGGCTAAGAGGCAGAGATGAGTCTGGTTGGTGAAGAGGCATGGGTGTCTCCCCCTCCTGCTGTGACAAACTTCCCTCTCCCTTGGTCTCCCAGAACCGGGAGATGCATAAAGAAGGCAGAGGAGACGTTAGCTCTAATATGTATTTCCTCCCCTAATAGTAGCCACACTATGAGTTTTCATAGGTAGCAGCCTCAGCAAACCAAACTCCAAACTTAACAAATAAGTGTTGTTGTTGTTCAGTCGTTCAGTCATGTCCGACTGTTCGTGACCCCATGGACCAGAGCACGCCAGGCACGCCTATCCTTCACTGCCTCTCGCAGTTTGGCCAAACTCATGTTAGTAGCTTCGAGAACACTGTCCAACCATCTCATCCTCTGTCGTCCCCTTCTCCTTGTGCCCTCCATCTTTCCCAACATCAGGGTCTTTTCTAGGGAGTCTTCTCTTCTCATGAGGTGGCCAAAGTACTGGAGCCTCAGCTTCAGGATCTGTCCTTCTAGTGAGCACTCGGGGCTGATTTCTTTAAGAATGGATAGGTTTGATCTTCTTGCAGTCCATGGGACTCTCAAGAGTCTCCTCCAGCACCATAATTCAAAAGCATCAATTCTTCGGCAATCAGCCTTTTTTATGGTCCAGCTCTCACTTCCGTACCAAATAAGTGTACCTGCTGAAAATGTATCTGTTTCTCCTGGTATATAAAAAAAATCTCAATATAAAACATGTCAATCAATACCAGGGAAAGAAAAGTAAGGAGCAATACAGGCAGTCTTCCTAGGGCTCCGCTAAATGAATGACCTTGCAGACAGAGGTAGTCACCCATAATGAAAAGGGGCCTGAAGTCGTCTTCTTGACTCTGCTTTACCTTTCCAAGAATTTGTGTGCGTTTTAAAAAACATGCTGCCTTTGGCTTAAGGAAGAAAATCATTTGATTGCTTCTGGACTGTAAGTGAAGAAGACTAACCATCACCCCTGATCTATGTTTATTAGAAGACACAAGCAGCTTGTTGGTAGATTCCTCCCCAAAGTGTATTAGAAGGCATTTAGTCGGCTGATCTCAAGTTTATAAAAGTGAACTTTTTAAAAGTCTTAGCCCAAGTAACCTGAAGAAGTGTATTTGTTTTTCTTTTGCAGATTTAAGCTAGGCAAAAGCACTTTTGGGGGGGGGCAGGGAAGAGTACCAATGAAGGGTGTTGGCTGGGAGAGGAGGTGTAATCAGTGAAGGGTCAGGACTTAGAGTGAGCCCAAGGGCCAGATAAAAAAGTCTTGGAGGGCCACATCCGAGGTTCTTCCCCTATGACATAATGTATGAAATGGGCTCTGATGTGTGTTGTTTTGGGAGGAGGAGAACCTGTACATACTGGTGCTTTCAGCATTTTGTATGAAATCATGCACCTGACTGTTTTGCAGGGTGTCAGTTTGTTGGCAGACTCCCAACAAAATGTGCGCCCACCAAAAGAGGCCACGTGCATGGTGCTGCTGTTTTGTCAGGAGGTATGCTTTCTTCCCCTTTGGCTAGCTCATCATTCTTTATCCAGATGAAATCCTGACCCAGCTTTCTTAAGTCCTTGTTTGCCACAGCATGTTTTCAAATTGGGTGATTTGGGCAAGCTTCCAGCCCACATCTGTCAGCTTGAATCAAAGGTCCACTTGTTCAAACTTGCCCGCTGAAAGGAAAGCTGAGGGAAAGAAGGCGAATCTTATGCTCTCCCTCCTCTCTTCAGGCTAGGGCAATACATAGGAACAAAGGCTCCATTATAAGGCAACTGCTTACGGCAGCCTGATTAGAATGAGGAGAAGCGCTTTAGCTCAGTGGTACAGTATCTGCCTTGCACTCAGAAGGTCCCAGATCCAGTCCTCAGCATCTCCAGTTAGACACCCCTGTCAGAAATGCTGGAGAGCCACTGCCAGTAAAGCCACATTCACACTAAACATTTAAAGCACTATGATACCACTGTACACAGTCATGGCTTTCCCCAAAGAATTCTGGGAGCTGTAGTTCATTTAAGGTGCTTAGAGTTGTGAGGAGGCCCCTATTCCTCTTACAGAGCTACAGTTCACTGTGAAGAGAGATTGATTGCTAAACTTCTCTGAGAATTGTAGCTCTGTGAGGGAAATAGGGGCCTGCTAGCAACTTTCAGCTCCCTTAACAAACTACAGCTCCCAGAATTCTTTGGGGAAGCCATGGCTGTCTAAAGTGGTATCACAGTGCTTTGAACGTATGGTGGGAATGTGGCCTGATACCCCAGTGACAGTTAAATAATCCCTAACAGATGGCCATTCAACCTCTGTTTAAAAACCTCCAATGAAGGAGATTACCTTCTGAGGTAATCCATTTGCGGCTACAGGAAGCTGACAAGAAAAATCTGACTAAACTAGATGAAGTCCAAGGTCCCTTCTTATTCAGTAAAACTATGAATGCAGATAGGTGCCATGAGAATATGCAGGTGAATGGCAAATCTGTGGAGTGGAAGCCTCTGGAGTGGTGTGAACCATTGAGAAACACTATTGGTCTGTGATATTTTTTGTTTCATGCACATTTTTTTGGAGGGGAGGGGGGAATATACCGAGACCCTTTGAGGACACACTCATTAGAATGTTTCAGAATGTGAAATTAATCATTTACTATGACAAATAGTTTATCTTGCCTTCTGGGTGGTAGAATCGCTCCTGCCTTTCGCCTCACTGTGTTGTATCTTTGTGGGACTGCAAGGTGGTTTTAGTGGAATTTCTTACAGAAACTTGAAAGAGAGTCTATGACTTCGTCAAGAGGAATGTGCTGCAAGGGTTCCCCCGCCGCCCAATAACTGAAGCTTATAATGTGAGGTAAACAGTAAAACAAGAACTAGCTTGTTCGGCCCAACCTATGTCAGACCCAGCCTACGATGTAAAATGAAGCCATTTCCCAAGAACATCTTCCTGTAATCCTGAGAAAACTGTGTGTATCTGTTCTTTCCCATTTGGCTTATTAAAAGGGGGTTTCTAGTCTGTCTAGGCAGCTTTGCAAATATACATCAGTTTGGACCTTTGGAATGAAAGAAAAAGGGGAAATTTCCCAAACACTTTAAGTATTTCCATTTTATTTTTCAGTTTCTGAAAACAACTTGCACTTAAATATACTTCATGATTGCTTTATGTTAAAGCATAGATTTTTCCATCTTTCATGTACCAAAATAACATCATTAACAATGTAGTCCACCCATATTTCTGGAACAGATGACTCTCAATGAATAAGAAGAATATGCAGATATTTATAATCCTAGAGAAACCCCTTCTTATCTTACTTTGTGTCAAACCCTCGAAGCACAAATAATTAACAGCGAGGAATAATCTTATTAAACCATACACTGAGATCCCATCATTTTTAATGCCACTGAAACGGAATTACCATATGGCAGTAACTACAAAATAATTAAGATTAACTTAGGTTTCTATTGAGAAGCATCTTTTAACTTTTGCTGCAACCTACACAGAATCAAATATAAGAGTTCAGCATTGCAAGCATGGTGCCACTTCTTCCACTTTTAATGTGTTTCTTAATTAAGAAGAATGTGCCTGGCACCTTGATGGGGGAAAATTACATTTATGATCACCACAGGGCTGCTGCTGAAAACAGCATCTCTGTGTTGACTTCTCTTCCTCCCTTTCTATAACAAGGAAAGGCTGTTCCTGAACTGAATCAGGCTGATGCATGTAGATCCAGGATTCAGTAGGCTTGGGTTGAGGCAGCCCCAGATCACCCCGGGTTGAATCAGGTCCACTCAGAGTGATGCAGGGCTGTCAAAAGTGAGGAACTCTTAAAGACTGATTAAATATGTGGTTGGGAGTGCGGAAGTAGCATATGCATGCAGACCACCTGCATGTCTCCGTCTTCCCCCTCTCCTAGCTGCCAGTCCAACCCTTTCTGATGTCTCTACCCCCCTCCTGCCCATAGGTCTGTGCAAGGCTTCCCCCATCCAACTGTCTGGATCTGGTTTGGGTCAGCCCCATCTTAGATCAGGACCACTTCATGGCACCTTATAGGGTCCCAAATTGGAGCAGGGCCCCTATGCACCCTAGTAAATTACTAATCTGTATTTCAGCTTGTATTTAAACACTGACCTGGTTGACCCTTCTCTGCCAGTATCCAGCAGGGCTGGCCCAAAATATTTTGCTGCCTGAGGTTAAGGACAAGATGGTACCCTCTCTTCTCCCCCTTCCACATATAGAAGCTGACTGGACTGGCAGTTGAAACTTAATTCTACACTGGGGAGAGGATAGCATATTCCACCATAACTACGGCAGCAGGCCATATTAGGAGCATATTAGGGCTTAAAATGAACAGCTGGGGGTTGCTGCTGTTCTTCTGTATATGCCACCTTAATGGCTCCCCAAAACACCAGAGGATTTCCCTCACATCCCTGCAAACCTCAGTGGCAAAAAGAAAAGTCCCCTGATTTGTGCAAGAAGCTACTGCTTATAAATAGCTTGCTGGTGACAAACAGCTGTCACGGAGAAGAATTTAATGTGATCTCTCCCCAGTGGCCATTTCTCTTAACAGGCCTTAAGAGTCATTGCACAAGCCACCTACTGGGCTGGAGACATAGAAATATGACACTTTATGGCACACCCATTCACTATAACATGCTCTGGCTATCCCAAATTATTCTGGAGGACCTATTTCAAGAGGTGGGATCACATTACCTCTGCTGATCAAGATGTGTTTGTTGAGTGTTTGTTGAGGGGAAGGAAGGGGAAGGAGATTGTTAGCCGCTTTGAGACTCCTTAGGGTAGTGATAAAGCAGGATATCAAATTCAAACTCTTCTTCTTCTTTTATTACCTGCCGTTCACCCTGAGGTCCCAAGGTAGGTTACAGCATTAAAAACAATATTCAGAACTATTCAAAACAACTTATGGCCATAAAAATAAGGTAGTATTAATAGTAATCTATACATACATACATACATACATACATTGCATTAATCATATTCCCTACAATGTTCTGGTACCACCAGGTGTGGTTTACAGCTGAAGCTTATAGTTTGGTTGTCCTCACAGTGGTACTTTCATCATCTGACTTGTTTTACAGCACATAGCTGGTCAGGATACCAGGCAGCCACTTATGCTCTGAGGTATCAGAGAGGGTGTTCAGGAGCATTTATACCAATGGCTCTTCACATCTTGCCATTCCACAGTGAGACAAGGCTTTGGCAGGATAGCCAGCTCTACTCAGCAGAAATTCCTCCAGAGTATTCAGGCATCCATAAGTCTTTGGGGTAACACCATTCAAATTGATTCCCTGAGGGAAATTGGAAACTTTGACAGAGGGTAATCTGACCATGAACAGGGGGGCACAGACCCCCTCTCCTTATTTCCAGATCACTAAACACAGCACTAGGGACCGAGTAAAATTGAGGTCAATCCTGCTCTATGTGTCCGGTCAATGGTTCATCAAGACAGTCCCATGGGACCGGTGAGATAATACAAGAGGGCATCAGTGTCTTTAAAAAGTGGCATATTGAAACTGTCCTTCTGCCCCCTTATAGCTATTGTTTTGTGCCTGAAAAGTGCCTCTGAAGAGGTATTTTTAAATCAGCTGGAGCGATATTGCTTAGGGCTTTACTTGCTGAAGCAGGATCAACCTGTTATCACTGATCCCCCACCTCTCACCCTGGGATTCTGTCTTCTTCTCTCATGTCACCATTTTCTGTGCTGGGAACTGAGATTCAGTTTATGTGCACTGAAGGAGAATCAATTTATATTGAGCAGGGGATTTGGGGGGGGTGGGTGGGTGGGAAAAATCCCTCAGACAGATACAGCGTTTAAAAAGAAGCAAACTGAACAAATGATCTTTCTTAACTCGGGTTTGCTTTGAGAAATTTCTGTGTTAATGTGTGATTATTTTTGGTCTTATGAAACTCAGTCACCTCTAAGTTACATTGAGAATGCCTGTTTTAAAGAGCCACAGGTGGTGGTGACGAGGACACCACTTTTGAGTGCAGTTTTCATTTAGGGTGGCATATCTGGGCTGATGGAGCGGACTTAGGACCAAATCATACGGATCTATCTATTTGCATTTTCTGTGGAACAGTTAATGGGTGTTTTAGTTGATGAATACAAATAGTGTGGTATTATTAAGACTGCTGGTCAGTGTTCTGTGGGTTTCTGATGAAATTGTTCTGGCAAGGAGCTGAAAATCACCTAAGGCATTGATCCTTTGATTATGGAGTAGTTAAAGAAAGCACTGTGCATTCCTGAAATGGAAAAGCTGGCTAGTTTAGTTCAGTATTAAAACAGTAAAGAAGTGTAGGGCCAATCCATGATAAGTGGCCCCAATTTATTGATATTTATTGCAAAAGGATGCTAACAATTTTGTACTAGTAATTTGCCATGAATAAGTCCAAATTATCAAGTACGTCCCACTGTTTTCAATGTGGCTCACTTCCTAGGAAGGGTATTAAGGATTGAAGCTTCTCTGCTTGGATCCAAATATAATATGGAAGAGGCTTTTCAGTTATTAGCTTTGGATTTATTTGTGCATCTTTCATTTACTTACTGAATTCATACCCCGCTTTTGTAGACATTATAACCAATATGGATTGCCAAAACAATAAAACCACGTATTACATTTGAAACATTGAATTCACAGTTTCACAAAAGCCCAACTTTGAGAGGCCACATCTCTCACATCTTCCAAATCCCACTGTTTCTGTGAAGAAGTATGTCTGTCCATGAAGGCATGGAAAAACTGCGACCCTCTAGGTGCTGTTTGACTAGAAGGCCAACCACCCTGACTATTGGCCACCAACTCAGCGCCTATTTGATCCATTTACCCTGGATAAAAAAATGCTGTCCATATTATGTATTCCTAAAGTTTGGCAAAATGTAATTGAAAAGCTGTGGCATGCAATTTCTTTTGCTTCTTGTCCAAATATTGCTATTTTCTACCCTTCCAGTTCTGGATCTTCCTGTTTAAAAATTAATAAAAGGAATATATATTTAATCATTTCCCCTCATCCTTGCTGGATCTCCAAATGATTTGTGGAACGTTCTTGCACTATCTGTCAGCCACCTGCTCTTTTGGTCATAGATTAATAACACCTGGCCAAGCATGAAGGCCTGCTGAGGCCATCTGCCTATCCAGATAGGAGGGTGCTTTTTGGCTTTCTTACATGGTCCAACACTGAGCTCACAACTTGCTTTAAGAACAAACTTGTTTGCTGCATTTATTTGGTAAGACATATGCCTAATAAAAAGCTAAATCCAGATGCACAGGAGCAAGATTGACCTCAGGTGCTATTACAACTCCTCAGAGCAATCTATTCTTATGTTAAGAAGCGCTGCCAACTAGTATTATTTAAAATTGTCTGTTGCTTGCTACATAAATAAGGTCTCCAAGTGATTTACAACATATTTAATAATATAAACATAGGTTAAAATGCATTATAATAAGAATACATGAAATTTGTTATATCCATCAAAGCTGTATATTATTTGTGAGCATTCAAAACATGATTCTAATAACAGTTCTAGTTGCATCTTAATGCATATCAGTTATACAAAATGAAAATCACTGGTAGCCCATGAATAGTTTGATCCAATATACATTTGGGTCAGGATTAGGACCTACTTAGCTCCCTGGAAAAGGCCCTGATGTTGGGAAAGGTGGAGGGCACAAGGAGAAGGGGACGACAGAGGACAAGATGGTTAACAGTGTTCTTGAAGCTACCAACATGAGTCTGACCAAACTGCGGGAGGCAGTGGAAGACAGGAGTGCCTGGCGTGCTCTGGTCCATGGGGTCATGAAGAGTCGGACACGACTAAATGACTAAACAACAAAAATATGTTTAGGATTTCAGTTACATTTTCTATATTTTTAAATCGAAGCTCCGTTTTCTTCCTTCTACTAAATATTTTCAAAAGTTTTTTTTTATATATATACAGTATTTTCCTGCGTATAAGACTACTTTTTAACCCAGGAAAATCTTCTCAAAAGTCGGGGGTCGTCTTATACGCCGGGTCGTATTTCTTATACGGCGAGTATATCCCAAACTCTATATTTTAACTGGAAAAGTTGGGGGTCGTCTTATACGCCCAGTCGTCTTATATGCCGGAAAATACGGTAATACATTTTTATTAGTTTTTAACATATTTTCCAAACATCCTTTAACATCATTTCACATCTTATACAATATTTTTTGGACTTCCATCAATCACATCTAAAGATTTCCAATTTTCATATCTTAATCTTGTAATTTCATAATTTTACTATTACTTTTAAAAAATCTATAACCAATTTTCATTATCTTATTTTTCCCCATAATATTTTCAAAAGTGTTTTGTCTTTCTGCATGTCAGTTTGTTAATTCTCTATATGTTTGGACACCCCTCAAGATATCATCACCAAACTTGGCACAAGGCTTCCTGAGGTGGGTGTGGCACTCTTCATTGACATTTGGATGTGGCTGCAATTTAGAATCAAGATGGCAGACCAAAACATCACTTTGGCATGACTTTGCCAGTTTTTTGACATAGGTTCGGTTACCTCTTAAGTTATCATTGCCAAATTCAGCACAAGGTTTGCCAAGGTGGAGGGGCAGTCTTTGTCAAAGTTTGGATGCCAGGCACCATTTTGAATCAAGATGGCAGGCCAAAATATGGTTTTAGATTGATATCACCTGATTTTTGGTGTGACAGGTCCAACTCAAATCACAACATTTTTTGGTTTCTAAAAATACCTGGGCAGTGCCCAGCTATTGACTATAATGGGGGATCTAAAAACAGCTGTAACTTCCTTCATAGATGTGGATGGAATTTCATTATACACTTTTAGGCACCAGACAAAAATGTCCCTCTTCAAATAGGCCTTTGGCTGATTGACATCTGATGCCCTTTTAAATGGGATTATCGGATTGTTGTTGTTCTTGTTTTTACTATGTATTTTTTGGTATTTATATTGTAATTTTATTTTGTGAATTGCCCTGAGCTCTATGGATGAATGTGGTATATACATTTCACTGTTGTTGTTGTTGTTGTTGTTGTTGTTGTTGTTGTTGTTGTTGTTGTTTGTTAATTATTATTAATTTCTAGGCAAAGGGCACCCCCATCTCCCCGTGGGTTAAGCCAACAGATCCATGCAGGGGTTTTCATGCAGCAAACCTTTCAAGATTTTGTTTTTAAAAGAAAAAATCTCTGACTTTAAATTTTCTGCCAGAATTGGATACAATTTCAGGCATGGTTGTCATTTTTGAGGGGATTAATCCTGCCAGTTTTCTGCATTATCAGTGCAGTGCTTCTCAAGCAAGGGCAGATTTTGCCATTTGCGGGTGAGTAAATGCCTATGTTTATGATTTCACTATGCACAAAGGAGGTCACCAAAATCTGCTGTGCATACTGATTGAATATCTTAATTGATCTTGGAAATGAATGTGATGTTTTAAGGGGAAGTGCTTTTCTTTCTATGCTTCAATAACTCAGGTAGTGATTATTTGGTGTTAGGTATTACTTGCTGGTGGATGGGTTTGCTTTATGGATTCTCCTCCCCCTTCAAAGTAGTCATTTAATTTAGCTGTCAACTGTGTGCTAATGGAAGGCTTAATCCAATGGGACAACTCAGATACTTAAAGTTAAAAATGAGCTGAAGTACTTACTGAGTTTGACTATTTTGCAGTTGGCACAAGCCAGGCATTTTAGGACAGAATATAATATTGAATTAGCATACGGTTTACACCAGAGTCCCACAACCTCACTACATTCAGGGTTTGTTATTATACTGATTTGTCTTAGAAGCTCACGGACTAACATAAGTGCAACAAGAATTCCCATCCTCCCTCCCTCTGTAAGTGACCTTCACCCTCCTCAACCGAGAGCTCCTGATCACATGGAGGCTTCTACTAATTTTCAAGGGAAAGTAGGTCTAAGTCCCCTTGATAACCTTATTTGCACAACATGGGATAGTCTGACAATGGGTGGGCAGAGATGACATTGTTGTTAAAAAAAGCCCTCTCCCTCATCCATATCATACATGCCTCTGAGGTTAGGGGGACTGAGAGGAAGGCCTCTCTTAAAGATCTCAAAATGTGGGCAGGTTGGAGATGGTGTCAGAGTGTCCCACAGCTGTTGGGTGACAACGCTGAGGCCAGTGCCTCCCCCCCCCCAATGCAGCGTCACCCGGGAACCATCACTCCGGTGTCCCATCACACTGATGTGACCCATATCCAAGGACATGAGCACACGACTAGCACAGTCCAAACAGAAGCTGAGCCTTGAGGTGTAACATCTAAGCCTAATTTATTGAGCACAAAATCAAAGAAAACATGGCTTTTCCCTCTGTCTTCCTTCCTCAGAGAGAGAACTGCAAAAGCAATAGCTATACAGAATGGAACAGTGCATCTCAATTACCGCTCACAAGACTCCATCAGTGCTAGAATGTAAACAGACATGTGACATATAAAAATCCCATACATCTGCAGCAAGGGTGGAATGGAATTCCCAACGTCAGCTTGGACTGGTATTTCCCACTCTGCCATGATGCCCAATATGATTCACACAAATGTGCATCATTGGATGAGGTCTTATTGTTCAGTTACTCAACAGAACTTGATGAGTTGCTGACCCTTTCATTTGCAAATACTGTGTTTGAGATGATGTTAGGTGACAGGAGGACTCTGATATTTGATCTGTAATGACAGCTTCACATATGCAGGGCATTTTAATCAATTGATGAACCTTCATGACAAAATGAAATTCTTTCAACTGCAGAATGACAACACTGCATCTGACAAGGCAGTCACAGAGTGTGAAAGGGAAGCTCAGAGACTTCCGGGGGATGTCACTATCTCCAAGTTGTCTGTAGAGTACCCTCTGATTGACCTGCATTTCTGGAATTCCCATGTGAATATCAACATTCTATACATTTTGGACATTCACTTTTGAAACTACATTAAACAGGTTAGTTAGATCTTAAATTAGGCATTTGGTATGAGTCATGCAGTAGGAAGTTGAAATCATTTGCCTAATTCTAAGAAAAGTCATGAGGCATCCCATATGAGTGACAGGAGTCTTATGAACTTTTCTCAAAATTAATTTATTGGAAACATATCCCTTCCACTGAAAGTCAAATAGTGAAGGTTGCAATGCTTTGTCTTTTATTATACAAATGCCTACACATTTATGCCATCCAGGACTCTATGCTCATACCTGTATTATAAATCTTTTTCCGACTCCTATGGCTTTCTCCAGTGACTCCTCGATTGAACTCACTGGGACTTATACATGCATGGGATTGAACTGTGAGTCTTTCTAAGGTAATTAAAACAGGCCACTTATATATTTTTACTCCAATTCTGTATTTTAATTAAAATGTACCTTCTAGACCAAAATGTCTAAATCAAAGACTATTAAAAAACAACAGCCCCCAAACCACAATGTCATTCATTGGATTCCCTACAATGTGTGTGTGTGGAGGAAATGCTATGTTGCGAGGGTGGTAGATTGGTGGGAGATATGTGGAGAAGCTCTTAAAGTGAGTGGCAACATTTTATGGAACCTGTTCAGGGGATGTTTACTTATGTCACAATGCAGGAAGATTTTAGCAGAGATAATTGCTATGCTGCCTTCCAAATTTAGGATCCAGGAGGCTCGCATGAAAGGATATTTTTGGAAGTATTCTTAGCAACCTATTAACAAATGAGTAGAACAATAAGCTGTAGGGTGTTAAAGGACAGGCACATTTGAAGGTTCAGATATCTACTGCTTCAGCAGAAATAGCAAATTAGGGTCATTCTAAACCTTGATAAAGGCCAAACTGGAGCCCACACTCAACATTTCTGTATAACATACTTTTTGATATCCTGTATTGGCCTGAATATAACCTGCACTCCCCCCCCCCCTAAATTCTGAACGGGAAAAGTTAAAGTGCGGCTTATATTTGCAACCTTATGCCGCTGGCAAAGCGGTATGGTTCCCCCCTCCCAAAGAGCAGCCCGGGAGTGCAGGGCAATGGCGCACAGCCTGCCCACCACTCCCAAGCCTCCGCTGAGCTGCCGGAAAGAAAGGGAAAGGGGGGAAGGCTGCCGGCAAAGCAGCGCGGCTCCCCCCCAGGAAGCAGCCTGAGAGCGCGGTGGAATAGTACCCGTATAATTTTCTTCTACATTTGCCATTTATGGGTGTGAGTGCCTGCGGAATTTTAAGGGAGCGGCTTATATATGGGTATTGACTCCCCCCCCCCCCGTTGAATTTTAAAGGTGTGGCATATTTGCGGGTGCAGCTTATATTTGGGCCAATACTGTACAACATACATCATTGATTGAATAAACATGGGATGTAGACTGCAATCCTATGCATAACTTACTAAAATATGATTGCACTGCTAGGCCCTTAAAGATTTTATTTTATTACTTTAAGCCTTAGCTAGTTTGAGGGTGATAAACTACCAGCTAAATACAATAAATGTGACCATGGGTAGATGACAGTATGAAGGAACCAGCCCAGAGATATATTTGTTTGGAAAGACAGTCGACTTGGTTTAGCACTGGCTAGTGAGCTCTGACATGGATGATGCCAAGATGATTGGCAGGTTAAGCAGGGGTTAGAGGATATGAGCATACAATTTATCAGTGATAATTTCTGCAGAATCTCCCTCCACCCATTATACGTTTCCTCTCCAGATGTTTTATACTACAATTCTCATCATCCTTGGCCTTGCTGACTGATGGAAGTTGTAGTTCAAGATATATGCAGGGCCACAGGTTCCCCATCCCTGATCTAATTCTGTTGAAAATAATATTTGAGACTGGCCTCCTTGCAGGCTCCATAGACCATGCTAACATTGAGATCGCATGTCATATGTGATGCGATACTTGAAGGCAATAGGTGTACGCCAACTATTTCCTGTGTTATTGAGTGTGTAGCAAGGAGATTGTGAATTGCCACATTCCCTTCTAAACTTCAATTTATACAATAAATTAGAGAAAAGTTACTCGGTTCCTTGTCTCCTTCCAGATTTCCTCATCTTCATGAACAGCAAAAAGTTATACAGTGGTTAAACAGAGATAATTCTGTCCCTTGTAAAGTCTGTAAGTGCTGCAGATAAGAGATACGGTGTTTAAAATGCCGCAGGCTGCAACTGATAGATGGTGATGCTACCCAAATCGCATATATATATATATATATATATATATATATATATATATATATATATCTCCTTAGCAACCTAAGTGGCCCTATCTCTTTTACTATGTTTTATTAGTATGAATAGCACCCATAATTCCTGTTTTTTAACCACTATGACCAAAGCCCTTAAGTGGTAATAAATTACTGTTGTTGCCTGTTTGCATTCCAAGCTGCTAAATCCTGTGTAATGGAGGTGACTGGAAACTGTTTTTTGTTTGTTTATTTTTGCGTAAGTACCTGTATACATGTCACACTCATTGCCTCCTGAACACCACTTTAGTTTCTAGTCCCACAATGCTTTACTCTCAATATGGCTACAGTTATATTAGGATGTCCCTGGCTGCCCTTCTGTGGATCTATGGGCATCTGTAAACTCTCTGTGCAGTCCTTAATATCTAGGCCTTTGAAGGCCTCAGCTTTTCATTCCTTGAATTGTCTACAAGATCTGCAGAATCAAGAGAGGCACACGATTCACTGCCTTTGCCTCCAGTCTAGTCTACTGTATTTCTTTTTGATTCAGGAATTGTCTTTCCATATCTCCATTGCCCATTTTGGAGCTTCCTTAGGAATAGGTTTGCATGGGCCATACGCCCCTGTCTTTCAGAGAGAATAATGGTCTCTATGCTTTGTGTGTATGTGTTTTATATTTCTTGCTGGCCGTAAGTTAAATCAAAGGCTGATCTGCACTGTTCCTCCTTTCACCTGGTTCTCCATATTTTTCATTTTTATTTATTTTAATGAACTCTGATACTACCGGCTGAGGATTTCAAGGCAGCTAACAAGTCACAATACAAAGCAGTATTTCAAAATAGAAAACAAAGGCCAAAATAAACACCTTAATTAAAAAGCAATTAAATGGGGGGGGGGGGAATCATAGCAAAAATTCTATCACTAGGATCCCACCACCAAAAAAAGCTTAATCAGCTAAAGACCATTTTGAATAGCCATATTTCTATCAGCTGCCTGAAACCATGTAGTGTCAGGGATTGGCATACGTTATTTGTTGCTTTCTCTTACTTGTCTTACCCAGATAGTGGTCCCTGATGTACACACGTATATCAAATCTTTCTCATTGTGTGGCTATGTAGTGCAGTGAAGACTGATCAGTGACTGACACTTTCAGAAAGGGAACACAGCATTAATACATCAACATTTGGATGCCCTTGATCCAAGTTAATCAAGGTGAAGTTAATCAAGGTGAGGGTTTATTAGGTTTTTAGCTCTGGAACCTATGAAATAACAATACAGAAGAGAGTACTTTTGAGACTGTGAAAAGTGTCCTCACCATCCTACTGAATGACCATAACAAAGCCCCATAAATTGAGGAATGAAATAAGGGCCCCAGACAAGGATATTTTGACTTTTAGGTAGGCTCAACAGTGTCCCAGGGGCAAGGGACCCTTGGTGATGCACTTTCTTGAATTTCTTCAGGCACCCTGGGAAAGTTACATTGCTCAGGTTTTCTGGGATGCTGCCATAGAAGTAGTCAGTTCTCCAGGGGGAAAGTTAACTGGCTTGGATTATGATCTAAACTGGGAGGGAGGCAGAATTTTTGTGGGATGGACAACAACTTGCTTCCTTTTCCTTTTCTGAAAATAAAAGTGAGCTACTGTTGAGGAGGTACACTTTGCCTGCTTTATAGCACTTGTGCGATGGTTTGACCAACCTGAGTTGCTCTGGAATAAAATTCAAGGTATCTGTGCATCTTGTCCTCTTATAACACTTGCTTACTAATGCAGATAAACATTGGGCAATTTGGTATTCCAAGCCAGGTGAGTAAGAACACCAGCGATATCACTAACATTTGCACAGTGATTTTCAGAGCAATCCTATAAGGAAGAACAGGGTTGTCTTTTTCATATTAGAACAGGAAGCATGAGCCTGACTAACCAACTGAATTTGTAGCTAATCCTTGCTCTGCACTGGAGAAATTCTATATTACATGTATAACTTTTCACCACCTTGTTGCAACTGCTATGCACTGGTGGGCAAATAGTAAAACTGTAGGACTTGGCGGGCAAGGAACACAACTGGTGATCATATATGACAGGTGGTGATTCAACCCCTGCTTAAAAACCTCCAAGGAAGGAGAGTCCACCACCTCTCGTGGGAGCCTGTTCCCCTGTCAAACAGCTCTTAATGTAAAGAGTTTGTATTAGCATGCACAGGATGGAGCTGGAGGGCATTAAGAGAAGGTTGGATGGAGAGGAGGTGGCAGGATGACAAAGTTGGAAAGGAGAAGGCGGATCTAACCCTTTGGCCGCTAGTCCTCATTTCAATGCAGGATGGTTGGAAAGGGACTTCAGATGATTTCAAACAAACCCCTCGTTTTGCCATATTTTAGTTGTTGTTTTTGTACTGCAATATTGCTTGGAGAGAGATGATCTGCGCAGGGAATGAGTTGACATAGATATATATTGTTGAAACTGAAAACGTATATTCTGCAATTTATAGATGGGAAAGACTACTGAGTGCTTTCTTGGCTCCTCTGTCATCGCTTGAATGGAGGCCAATAATTATCTGGAGCGACTGAGATGATCTACACATAATTCAAGCTGATGAGAATGCGAGATGTGCCAAATGATTTGGCAAAAATGCCAGGTAGCTCTGAACATGACAGTTCCTGCTGACCTGCTACATAACATGACATAATGTGGGATGACCGGCGCTGCATAACATTAGGCGGCATCCAGGAAACGAGAGTGAACACTGTTCTCAGGGCCAAAGAAATATAGGTTTGACAGGTGTTGGCTTGGAAGTGAAACTGCTGACTGCTTCAAGTCCTCCTGAGTGGTGCGGAGAGAGCATAAGAACATAAGTTGCCTTATACCAAGTCAGACCCTTGGTCTAGCGTGCTTAGTATCATCTACACTGACCTGTCTTGGCTTTCCAGTGTTTCAACTGGGGTCTCTCCCAGTCGTAACTGGAGATGCTGGGAATTGAAACTGAGATCTTGTGCATAAAAAGTGGATGCTTTACCACTGAGCCAGAGTCCTGCCTCAGATAAGAGAGAGGGTGCTATGACGCTACCACCTTGGGGCAGACTAAAGAATCCAGCAAAGGACCCAGCCTAGCCAATCTGATGGCTGTGTGTTGTTGCCTCTTGCTTCCCTTATGCCAGCATGTTTTATTTACCTATTCAATTTCTTATAAGATTTCTTACCTGCCCTTCACCGTATGGTCCCTAGATGGGCTAAAGCAATAATCATACACTTAGAAGTAAGTAAAAGAAGCAAATCAGGTTATATACAATTATAAGAAACAAGTGAAACAATTCTAAGCAAAAGTAGCACAGTTCAGAGTCAACAAAACAGAAGAGGTGGGGGCTTCCGGTCGGCGATGCCGGAGGAGACGGTCGGGGGGACATGTCGCTCCTGACATTCCCCCGTCCGACTGGGAAAAGGGGACATTGCGCCAGCGCCGCGATCCCCAAAACCCCTGGGAAGGGCGTCCCGGGGTCTACAGGACCTGCACAGGCTCGGACGCCGGACCTGCTCCCCGGGAGACCGCAGCAAGGGCTCCCGAGTGCGAGCGGGCGGCGGAGCCACAGGGTCCGCTAACTCCCCGTCGGGCGAAGCTGCGAGACCGACTCCTCGGAGCGCGCTGATTTCTCCAAGACCTGCAAATTGGAATCGTGAGTAAAATGCAACAAAAAGGAAATTCGGACTAAATTTGGACTGGATTGGAACGAAAACACGGAGGTCCGTTCCTTTCCATTGATACAGTGAAACAGGAAATAGTTACAGTTGCACTGAAAAGGATTGAATTGACTCTTTTGTTATATGGCTTTAAATTAACCCTTGAGCCTCCCCTGGTCCTGGGGGAAGCAGAAGGAACTGTGATAGATCTGTGGATTATTTTAAGTTGAAAAGTTTGTGAAGTTTTATAAGAGGAAAAAGTTGGGAAAAGTTTTTAAAGTTTTTAAAAGCATAAGAACTGTGATCAAAGAAAATGGCGATGAAACCGGATATTACTTGGCAAACTGTGCTGGAGAAGATGCAGGAATACATTGCGGAACTGAGAGAGAGGAATGCGATGGGAAAGTCTGTGGATGAAATAAGGCAAAACCCAAACACTGTGCCGGCTGAACCAGATGTACAAAAAACCAAGGAAGTGACAGGATCCGTCAAGGCTGGACAACGAAAGACTATTTTGGCAAGCATCAGCTGCAGGAAGAGATTTCACAACCGAAAAAGAAAATGTGCTGTCACCTCAAGAAGTAAGAGAAGAATCATAAGAATCATAAGAAAAAACAGCACATGGATACCGACTGACAGGCAGCGGAAGGGAAGCCGAGACGAACTGATTACGAATTGGGAAGGCTGGTCACGGTTTTTGGAAAAGGCCTTTCTGGAGGATACAATGCAGGACTCCCTCTGGTTCTGGGTTTTACAACCAGCAGGCATAGGATAAGAACTGTTAAAGTTACGGCTTGATTTGTGGACTTATGGTTTTTGATTTATGGACACGCCAGGGATTGTAAAAAATTATGAAATATAAGTGAAGGATAAGTATTTTTTTTACTTTAAATATGATAAGCATGATAAGTAGTTAATACTGCAAATAACAGCTGTGTGCCCGGGGACCGGGGGAGGCAAGAGGGATGTAGATGAAGATACATAAGTGATTTAAGTGATTTAAGATATGATAAGTTTAAAGATTGAAGATTGATGTTAGGAAAATAATTATTGGATTATGAATTTAGGAACCTGTTAAAAAATTGTTATATGCAAATAGTTGGAAAACAATGGAGTGGACGAGAGGAAGCATGACAATGATTGTAACATAAGTGAGCTGGCCTGAATCGGGGCCAGACAAATATTGTAAAATTAATAAAAATTAATTAAAAAACAAAAAAAACAAAAAAAAAACAGAAGAGGTGGGGCTCACAAAACAAAATACCTTGGCTGTCAAAGGCCAGGGTAAAGAGGTACATCTCTAGCATACGGCAAAGGTCTACAATGAAGATGTTACATGGTGTTGCTGAAAGAAGTAATGGGCTTGGTTGCTATTCCTTCCAGTCCTCCTTCATTTCATTGAGTGTTGCCTGAGCTAAACTTTCCTAGATAAGAATTTTGTGAGATTTTTCTCCCTCCCCTACTTCTTCCTCACCCTCCCCCCCTGTATCTCAAACTGTTGAGGAGGAGGTGAGAATGCATCACACAAAAATACATGAGAATATAAGTTTGGATAAAATTTGCATAGCCTGATTTATATAGATGCAAATTTAGAAATAACTATTTCAAATTAAATTAAATTACTAACATTTTAAAAGAAAGAGAAATTCATTATCATCATCATCATTATTTTTATTATATTTATATGTCACTTAATGCCAAAATAGGCCTCGAAGCAGCCTACAAACTATAAAAAAATTCTGTTCTGCTTTGTGCAAGCTCCTTAAATCTTTTGCTGAATCACAAGCGACAGGTGATAAGAACCTGATGATAACATTAAAGAAGAAGAAAAATCAAACCTGATAAGATGCTACAGAGAAAAACAATGGTATCACTAGGGATGTGGAATTGTAAATGTGGTTGGATTGTTTTGAATAAAATATTGGAATGTGTGAAAGTGACCATGATCATAATAAATTAATGCTGGAATAGCAGGGTTCTCCATTACAATTTCCGCTAAGTAGACACCCAGAGTCCACATTGACACTTTAATCCTATACATGTTTACTTGGGAGTAAGACCCACTGTGTTCAGTGGAATTTGCAGCTTAAATCTAGGAATATTGGCATGCCAGTGAGATGCATAGCAAGATTGGCTAATCAAAGAGTGGGAAGACATTGAGGATTAAGTGGTTTGCATATACAGTTAAGAGTCTACATTTAGATCGGCTCTGTTGGGAACGGCACAATCCTTTGTGCTAATGCAGGACCAAATAAAATGTATGCCATAATTCTTACTAATATAGACTCAGTGCCCAGAAGTTAATATTTGCCACTTCCAATTACTGTGCATCCAGAATATTTGCATGGACATAATTGATGACAGGTAATTTACTTTTAATTTTTTCCCTCTTCCGCGTAGATGATCCCAGATATCTCAAAACCTCACACATCATTTAACTGTTGGTCAAGGAGCTTTACCTGTGCATGTTTATCACCCTTCCATCCATCCATCATCCCAGATGGGTGCCATAGAAGACACTGCTGGCAGTTGAATGTAACCTTACCTAACTAGTTGATGTTTAAACAGGAGCATTTTCCAGTTTTCAAAGGGTGTGTGTGTGGAGGGGGGGGGGTAATAGTCCTTGCATTTGCATGTAATATCTAGTTTAGCCCTAAGGTATAAGAAGAATATTTGAAGCTTGACATTTCCTTCCCTCCTTGTTCTCACCCCACCTCCTCACTTGTTGTTGTGTTGCTTAAAATCTAAACTGCTTTTTAAATGACTCAGTAAGACTTAGTGGTAGTAATAACCATAGGACGGCTTTTCAGTTCTGCTGTAAGTAATTATTGTCGATTACATTCTTTCTGCCTCAAGTGCTGTGTAGTGCTAATTATAGGATGTCAAGAACTGGCTTTTCAAGGAAAGAGAGGGAGAGACAAAGCACAGTGGGCAAAGCCCCTTTTCTTAGAGAAGGGAAAATAAATTGCCAAGAGTTTTTGTCACTTGTTATCAACTTCTACTTTCCACTCCTCAAATCAAGAGTTTGATCTTTCAGATTTTGCAAAGCATCTGTCCTCTTCCTGACTTTAATATTCCCAGACTCTCAACATGTCATTTAATACTCTAGGGTGGCAAGGTGGCTTAATGCTTCTTGTGCAAAAGGCTGGAATTATGACTTTGATGGGATGCCTTCTTTTTTCTCCTTTTTGTTAACAGAATGCAGTTACTGAATCAAATATCTTGATTTTCTTGAAGGGTAGGCATAGGCCATTGGAACTGAGAAGTGAAATCAAGGTTTTTCAGCAAAGTAAAAGAGACAGAGTTGCACTTTCTTTTGTTGTAGCCCCTTACTTATGAGTTGAAAGAACATGGGCACCATTACACATAGTGCTGCCTTAACTGCTCAGCTTCCATTGTGGTAGGTCATTCTGCCATAACCAGGGAGGTTGGGCATGGTACCAATTACTGACTTCCTGATGATGAATGGGAAGGGATGGAATACAGGGGCTTTCTTCTAAGAGTAATATATACGACACGGTTTGTAGTGGAGCAATTATGTTTACTTTGTTGCAGCAGACATGAGAAATTAACTTGTGACTTTCCAAAGTCTAACACACTTATTATGGTATAAGCCAGGGGTAGATGCCCTATGGATCTTGCTGGACTACATTACCCATCACCCTTCAATATTACCCATGGTGGCTAGAGGTGATGAGAGTTGAAGTCAAACAGCATCTAGATGGCACCATGTTTACTTCCCTGGTAGAACTTTTTTTTGGACTTTGGATTTATGGAATGTTATACTAAGGGACGCGGGTGGCGCTGTGGGTTAAACCACAGAGCCTAGGGCTTGCCGATCAGAAGGTCGGCGGTTCGAATCCCTGCGACGGGGTGAGCTCCCGTTGCTTGGTCCCAGCTCCTGCCAACCTAGCAGTTCAAAAGCACGTCAAAGTGCAAGTAGATAAATAGGAACCGCTGCAGCGGGAAGGTAAATGGCGTTTCCATGCGCTGCTCTGGTTTGCCAGAAGCGGCTTAGTCATGCTTGCCACATGACCTGGAATCTGTACGCCAGCTCCCTCAGCCAATAATGCAAGATGAGTGCCGCAACCCCAGAGTCGGTCACGACTGGACCTAATGGTCAGGGGTCCCTTTACCTTTACCTATAGTAAGCTGGCAAGTATACACACACATGGATGTAGAGATTGAGAGAGGGGGAGAGAGGCAGGGAGGGAGAGGGGAGTGTAAGTGGTGAGGTCAGAAGGAAAGGAAATGCAAAACAAAACACACAAACAAACAAACAAACAAACAAACCAGACTATGCCAAATAACATTAGAGCTAAAATGCATGTACCGGTAAGATAATTATAGTGACCAGTCAACTGCATTGATAAGCAGTATGAGTAGCTGATGGACAGCGACAATCCATCATGTATTCAATAGTAATCCTCCTGCTTTTTCTTTGTTGGTTCTGATAAGACACATTCAAGGTCAGCGTAATGAAAAGCCAGTCTCCCTCTGCCGTGCCCACAGACTGTCTTCAGTCACAATCCCCTAAGACACATAGCCATTGTCTTGGGTCCCCCCCCCCCATCTTCTAAATACACGCAGATATGTTTGGTCATTGGCCTGATACAGCAGGCTCTTCTTATGTTCCTAATATCTGACTCCATGTGCCTTTGGATGCTAATAACTGAGGAGGTATATTTTTAAAATGCTAACAAAAATAAATAGTAAGATTAAATCAATACAATTTAATATCCCAGCTTATCACCACTCTCCTCCCCAAATACCTCATACCTGCTAAATATCTCATGCTTCTTAATCTCTTTTTCATCTTACAAAGTAACTCTTTTTTTAAAAAAATCTTTGTCTTGTGTCCAAAATGCCAAGCAGTCAGTATCTCCTTCTTCCTAGATCTTTTGGCATTTATTCCTTAAATATTTAAAGACTGGTGTGAATATAGCTGGGTTTTCTGTTTCTTTTCGAGTTCAAACGAGGCATACAACATATGCCTCATCCTCTCTGAGTTCTCTTTTGGCATGGTTGGATTCTCCTGAGAGTTCACCGCAAGCCCTTTCACTTCGACTGCACAGGACACGGCTTCAATTATTTATTTTACCATTTTATTATGGCAACACCCGACACTGGCTGGTTACTTCTGAATTCTATTCTAACATGAATAGAGAGAGGCGTCATGTTTTGCTAATGACAGAAAGGGGTGTGGGGTGGTGGTTTTTTTGGGGGGGCTTATTTGGTGTGACCTGCTGCTATGTGTTGGATTTCATCCATATTGTTTTTATAAAGCTAATTGTTGGGAAGAGCATAGAAAGTGTACCTGCCCTCTAGGCCAGAAATGAAGCTGTGGGGTGAGGCTATGGTATTTGAAACCTTGTGGCTCTCCTACAGGAAGTGACTGAGGAAGTGTCATTGCTGGGTCCGTGGAATACAAGCAGTCGGGAGCAAAAAGGGGATACAAGCATTAGGGAAAGAGAAAATTGAGGAAGAAATAGGAAAGGAGAGGGTGAAACAGAGGGAACCCAAGAGGGGATAGCATTGCCTCAGAGCAGGGATCCCCAAACTTTGGCCCTCCAGATGCTTTGGACTACAGTTCCCATCATCCCTGACCACTGGTCCTGTTAGCTAGGGATCATGGGAGTTGTAGGCCAAAACATCTGGAGGGCCGCAGTTTGCCTCAGAGGAACAGTCCTGAGAGAGGAACTAAGCAGAGTAAGGGCTCTGGGACTATTAATCCCAGTCACAAACCAGGAGGAGGGAGAGCAAAGGGAGAGTGAGTGAGGGAAAATACACACACCTGTAGGGGATCTGATGATGACAGGGGTATCCAAGCTCCCAGAGTAAGGATCCAATCCCTTTGAGAATCTGAGGATCCTTGGGGCTGATCATGGGGAGAAAAAACCCGACACATGTTGTTGCAGTTAAAATGCATGGCTCTGATCCAGCAGAGGCTCCTTGAAAGGCTTGGGACAGATGGCAATTGTCAAAGGCAGTGCTGGCTTTCTGGATAAGGCAAGGAAAAGCCAAGTAAGGGAGTCTGTGTAGCCACTGGTGAACCAAGTGTGGACCAGTGGTTACATAGAGCAACCCAGACCTGATCGGGCTGGGCTTAGGTGCAACAGCTTCTCCTCTGGCCATGCAGGGGCAGTGGGCACTGCAGCACAAATTGGGGTGATACCTCTGCCCGACAGCTTCCCTTGTGGAGAAGTTGGATTAGCCACATGGGACCTGGTGCCATAGTACCTGGGTTAATCCCCCCCTCGCTCTTACCTATCTGTGCCTTCCTCAAAGAAAGCTCAGATTTGCCAACTTTGAGGTCATTTTAGCATCAGGCAAGCATCTTTTTTCTTTGCCCTGGGACTTCAGCACATACCATGAGCTAGTCCTGATCATGGCTTTATCTGTTCTGTAGAATTTAATTGCTACTTCTGAAGTCTAATTTTTGCAGTGCTTTTTTTTTTTCACTGTTTTTAAAAATATTTTATGGTATGCCACCCTGAGATTTTTTTTAATGGAATGGCAGCCCAGTGTAGGTAGAAAATAAAATAAACTCAGTACCTTAGAGATCTTTTAAAAGTACAAATTCAATTTCTTCTATATTTGGAGTCTGTGCTGGAGAAATCCATGTGAACCTTTTTTTAAAAAAGTTTTCCCCTCAACTGATGAATTCTTAATAATGTTTTGACTTTTAAAAAAACGATTTGTTAGCTACAAGGACAATGCAATGGAAAAACAACAACCCCACAAGCTCCTGTTGTTTAAATTAAAGGCGTTATTTTCCCCACTGTATATTATCCAAACAATAAAAGCCTGCATTAATGAGTTTTGGTTGAGTTAGAAGCCGAGGCATTTGTAGCAAAATGAAAGAGAGCATTATAATATAATGACCGCAATCCAAAAGGGCGGCCATGAACCCAAAGTTTTTTCAGAGTTTACTTTTTCAGAAGCTGCTCCTACAGAGCGCCCAAAACATCTATTGAAGGCTCTTGCAAGTATAGAAAAGCGGTTTGGGAATTTGGTGCAATAATTCAAAGAGAAATCCAGCTGTGGTGGCGGATTAAGGGGGAGAAAAAAATACCACACACATGATTCCAACCGTTTTCCCTTCCAACCACTCTATTTAGGCTGGTCTGTCAGTGTTTCTTTGAAGTGGCTGTTGAGCAAGTAAAAGCTGAGGCGAGTGGAGAAATATTTTCAGGCACATTTCATTCTCAGCCTATTGCTTTTCTTTCTGTACTGTATAATAGGAGTTACAGCTGAGAAGGGCAGAGAATAAATAAGCCCCCATTTATCTACTGGCAAGTATTTTTTGTGAGCAATCCAAGTCTTGCAGCATCTATAAATGCTGTTGAAATCATTGGTTGCTATTTCTCCCCTGCTCCCCCAACTGTAAAGAAAGCAGGGCCTTTCTTTGGGGCATATTACAAAACCTTTCAAATTAATTGAAAAAGAAGAAGAAGAAGAAATTCTCATGGGTATGGAGTCAGCTCCTGGCTCAGTCCTTCCCAGAAATGCATGGAGAATAAGGATGGTGGAGAATTTTGCAATCGTTGAACTTTGAGGCAAGCTCTGCACTATTCACTCATCATTCAGCAGATTGGTTTCCATGCAAGCAGCAGCAATATTTAACAGTACCAATTTCATTTTTTAAAAAAATAAGGACTTGGCAACCATGTTTTTGAATCCAGGCCATTATACTAATAGTGCCAGGGGTACCAACTTGAATAAAATATTTTTGGGGGGCGGAGCTAAGCCCTGCCCTGCATAATCGATCACATTACGTTGTGCATGCACACCATTTGAATGGCGATGCCCATCAACGGGGGGGGGGGAGCTCAAATATTTTATTGGGGGGGTAAAGCCCCTATGAATTGGCTCCTGTGAATAGTACTCTGTTCATTGCTTTTCATTTGGAGTTACTATCACATCCAGTGTGCTAAAATCTGTATTCCTTTGAACTCTATTAACATTTGTGCTCAGGGCCGGCGCGTCCATTTAGGCGAACTAGGCAATTGCCTAGAGCGCCAAAATGGAGGGGGCGCTGGCCAGCCTGCCCCCGCCTCCCGCCGCCCCCCACTGCCGCCCGGTGCCACCCCAACCAGCGGCGGAGCAAGCAGGTTGGGGCGAAAACCGCGGCGGCGAGGGCGCCAAAATGGAGGGGGCGCTGGCCAGCCTGCCCCCCCGCCGCCCCAACCAGCGGCGGAGCAAGCAAACCGCGGTGGCGAGGGGCGCCCGGCAGGGCAGGGGGGGCACTGCTCCGCAACGTGTGTCATACGTAATGATGTCACGTGGCCCGCCCCCTCACCTAGGGCGCCAAAATTGCCAGCACCGGTCCTGTTTGTGCTTATGTTTGTTATCTTGTCTCCCTAGCTCTCCATTACATGATCTTTGTGTTTGTGTAAGGTACAAATGCTTAATGATATTAGTCGCTTTATAAATTACACTGGCAAACGAATTTTAAAAGAAGGAAGAGTGATTCTCTGAGCTTCTCTCAGGGTCACACGGTCTCATTGTTCTACAAAGCTGAGGTCATTCTGAATGACACAAGTTTTATTTTGTTTCCTCATCCCTTATCCCTTCTTTCTTAAACTCCATCTCTCATTGTTTCCTATTAGGCATCTAGTTGGCCACTATGAGAACAGGATGCTCCTATGCTCCTTGTATCACTTCTTTTCAGGTCAATGCCTATTTCCCTCCCTTCCTTATTTCATTCTGTCTCCTGACCCAACTTCTCTGACACTGCTCTCTCCATCAGGCACTCCTCAACTAAACTCTGAATCCACTCTCTCAATAGGCAATTCCTGCCTCCACCCCCCTTTTCCTCTAGCCTTTTCCTTAAGCATTGATATCTACCTTTCCTTCAGGTTCCCTTTCTCAGTTAATTGCCTATTCTCTGTGTCCTCTGCCCCTTAGAAGAAGAGTTTGGATTTGATATCCCGCTTTATCACTACCCGAAGGAGTCTCAAAGCGGCTAACATTCTCCTTTCCCTTCCTCCCCCACAACAAACACTCTGTGAGGTAAGTGGGGCTGAGAGACTTCAGAGAACTGTGACTAGCCCAAGGTCACCCAGCAGCTGCATGTGGCGGAGCGGAGACGCGAACCCGGTTCCCCAGATTATGAGTCCACCGCTCTTAAACACTACACCACACTGGCTCTCTACACCACACTTATTTCCCTATGCCCAGTACCTCCGCATTCCCCACCTTATCATGCCATCATACCACATCAGTGAGTGTCTGATGCTTCTCTCTGACACATGCAGTATAATATCAGTAACCAGGCACCAATGTGAAGGCTTTGACCTTCCAGCTTTTATTTGTACTTTGTACTTTCAGTGTTTGTGGTTGTTCTTTTTTTCCAAAATAATAAGATCTGACTTCTAATTAGTATGGGGAGACAATACAAATTTAGCTTCCGTCCAAAAATATTAAGAGTGCTAACGGCAACTGTAGTCTTGCACACAGTGATATGGAACAATTACTGCTTTTGGAGAACTGCCAAAGACATCCGAGTTGGTTGTTAGCAGCCCGAACTTAGTGCCTGACAAAGTCTGCTTCTGTCTTTGGAGCAGCAGGAAGCTAAGAAACAGAAATGTTCAGAAGAGAATGTAAAATAGAATTCTCAGTGTGTTCTTTTTAAAGTACACCACTGCTGCAGAACAAAGGCTAATACACAGATGTTCTCTTAAAAAAAAAGGTGGAGAAATTATTGTTAAAACCCCCCCAACTTTTTAATTATATGGGTGGAATCCCTCCTGAGCTTCCATTATTGAAAGATGAACATTGTGGTTATACATTATTTATGTAGCCTCTAAAGTGTGCTAGAATCAGTCTTCGCCAGCCTGGTGTTTTGGACTACAACTCCTCTAGCCAGCATAGCCAAAGGTAAGAGATTATGTATTATTATGATTTTCAGCAATTTATACATTACTTAATAACAATTGTTTCAAAGTGGTGTACAGGTAGCTCAAAGAAAAAAAAGAAGAGAATTCCGTTAAAACTATAAATTCAGAATTCAATTGAAATGCCTACTGGATTTAAAAAAATAATTAAAAAAATCTGGAAGTTCAACCTGCCTGACCTCAACTGAAAGGGAGTTCAATAATATTTGCACAATTTTTGGTGAGCCATACATCCGGGACATGGGGGGCCATGAGCAGTGGCTCCCCCAAAGACCTCAATGACTGGTCAGGGATATAATATGGTGGTCCTTGAGGTATCCTGGACCTAAGTTGTTAAGGGCCTTGTGAATTAGTACAAGAACTTTGAATCTGAGCAACCAGAGCTAGCTTCTGAGTACAGTGGTACCTTTGGTTAAGTACTTAATTTGTTCCGGAGGTCCGTTCTTAACCTGAAACTGTTCTTAACCTGAAGCACCACTTTAGCTAATGGGGCCTCCCGCTGCCACTGCGCTGCCAGAGCACAATTTCTGTTGTTATCCTGAAGCAAAGTTCTTAACCTGAAGCATTATTTCTGGGTTAGCGGAGTTCTTAACCTGAAGCGTATGTAACCTGAGGTACCACTGTACTGGAATTACCTGCTGGCAGGGGCACATGCTAGGGGGCTCTGGGTGCCTGAGCAACCACATTGCTGAGTGCCACCGGAAGTCAGTTTCTGAGACGGGGGGGGGCATGTGACGTCATGGCATCATGTCTCAACATGACATCACACTCACTGGGCACCCATAACCTGGGGCCCAAGTCGACTCCTCTGTCTGCTGGTGATTGTGATTTGCCCCCATCAGCAGTCTTTCATATCCCCCGGGGCTGGCTCTGGAGCTCAGTCAACTTGCAAATCAAAGCTAGTACATATGCATATAATGTAGATACAAATAGAAAGAGCAACACAATATTACTAGAATGTTTATACTTAAGTATAATCACAATATAACTATCATTTCTCTGCAGTAATAAACTTGGAGGGTTGATCAGTTCATAAACAAAGCAGGGCCATCCAAAAACAAGGGTCTGGTTTCGACATACTCAGGGACTCTCTCAGTATGCAGAGGTATATCTTTGCAAATTAAAAGATGTATTTAATTTGTGCACACACCGTAAACATGCTGAGGACATGTGAGCTCCTAGAATGTATGGAATGTCAAGGTGACAGGTGAGAAAAAGACAGAAAAAGAAACCAGAGACAGGGAAATAAAGTGGGGTGGATAGAGAAGAGGTAATTGGCCTGCTTAAGTCCATAATTGCTTATAGTAAATATCCTGGTGGCAGGGATTATGGTTGGGGGCCTGCCTGCCAAGAGATTAAAAATATCACCCCTGGCACTATGCAATAATATACCTGAAGAAAGATTTTATTTAAAACTTTCCATTTCTCACTCTCTAGAACAATGCCACACACCGTATCACTATAAATGCTCAGATTCAAGGCTGCCGTGCTCTGGTCCATGGGGTCACGAAGAGTCGGACACGACTGAACGACTAAACAACAACAACCAGTCCCAAATATGAACTCTCCAGCACTCCATTACCTCCCTTCTTCTCTGTCCATTCACTTCCCCAGGAGACCAAGCTTGAAGAGTGCTATACACCTGTACCCATAGGGAAATTATCTGGTGCTCACAGAGACCTCTCTCCCCACTGAAGTTAGGCTTGAAAATGTGGGATAACCAGCCTCATATAACCAATCTGCTAAAGTCTAATTAGCATGTGAAGGGGTTAATACCATAGAGTAAGCTGTCGTGCCAGGTTATATCCACTTCCCCTCACATTGGGAGGAACTAGGTAATCAATACTTTGTTATGCCCCAGTCTACCTGAGAAGCTCAGCATGTGAAGAGGTTTGTGCTGGTTGCTCCAGCTCTACCACGCCATTCTTGTGTTCCTATACCAATAATTTAGGAACCTTCCCCACTTTGCAAAGTCAAGTTCTACTGCCTGTGCAACTTTTCGATGCACACAAATCTGACCTATGGAGAGTTTGTAAGCAAACCAATTTTTAACTTACCAAATGTGTGGTCTTTTCCTATTCTGGGGGAAGAGTGAAACTTTGGAAAGAAACTTTTTAAGGGGACATTTTGGAACTCACTTTAAAGGGCATATTTTAAAGGTCTAACAGCCTATATTTCCATGCTTTATTTGGCTGCATATTTTGAAACTCTGCTGGGGTTCTCTCACCAAAGAGTATTTGCCCCAAATTTGGATATTGACATATGGAAATTTTCCATTCTATAATTTTTGTTTTTGCACCAACTGAAAGAAGTATTCTATTGAAGTCAATAGAATAAGTTGCCATGGAGGTTTGGTCTGTGCTTCCAATGCCATACTAAAGAGATTGTTCCTTCAGGGCAAGCATTTCTGCTCATCTGACAGGATAATCTCCTTTCTCTCTTTTCCCTCCTCCCCTGTTCTGGGGTTTCTTCTGACCATTTAGGGGAGGAGATAGGTGAAAACCCTGGTGTATATATATGAATTCCCACCCACTCTGTCCCTCTGTTCCTCTAAATATTTCTGCAGGTCACAGTATGTTGCAAACGCTATTGTTTAAGAGCTTCAGTTCAAAAGAATTGTTGACTAAATTGCAGTGTTCCTCGCCCCCACCCCTGGGGTAAAGCTTTTAGAGCTTTTGATATTTCTAAATGTTCTACAGCTTCTACCACAGCATTCCTCTTATTGGGGAACTTTGGCCATTTAGTGTACAAATTGCAGTTCTTAAAAAGACTGCTTCTTATAATTATGCAAATGAGCATATTGGAGGAAACAGCTTCAGTCCCAATAGCCACTGGAATGTGCTGCATGTGGACACACTTTTGAAAACCGTCTGGAAATTACAACAGGTCCAGACTTCTGCCTATCGCTGCCTGAAAAGAACACAACACTCTAGTAATCAAGCCATTGCTTGGGCTACCAAGTTGGTTTGAAGGTCCAAGTTAAGAAACTGGCATTCCCTTTAACAGTCCAGCATATCTGAAGATGAACTTTTTTCATAGTATTTATTTGCTCTTGTCCCTATTCAGTGCTGAGCTTTCATTTGGCACTTAATAAAATAATGATTGACAATGAAGATACTAATTCATGTTGGCTTTAGTCATAGATGAAGACATTGAATGTTGTTCTTGTCTCAGTAAGTGCATATTTACTTGTATTTTGCAACACTCCAGCAAGTTCAGAGATGCTGAAGTGGAGTTTTACCATCTGTTAATATTTGAAAACCTAAACTCCTCAGGCTATTCATTGAAATAAACTTTCGTTCACTGAATTCTTTCCCATCCATACTTTTGCAAATATGTAATTAGGGGTTGGGATTAACGTGTCATTCTGAAGATCGGATTAAAAAATGACTCTTATGCAAGGTAAATCTTGTGACATTTAATGAAGTGGGTTTTTTTAAAACAACAACAACAACAACCTGCAACCAAATAAATGTGAAAAATTGGAAGAGGGAACCCATGTTTAACAGAGGACAGCCCTCTAATTGAAGGAGGCCTCTTTTTGAAGGGTTGCCCAATCCAAATCCAGTTTTTTTTTTGAATGGGGACAGAGCCAGGAGTGGCATGGGTTAGAAAAACAACTCGTGTGGCAACATTTTTCCAAATCAGCACAGTTGTGAAAGTTGTCTAGCTTTTCATTTAGATGATTGCAAAGGCCCTTATTTGCCAATTTTTGTTTATTTTGGGAGAAGTCACATTTCACACTGCCACTTAATTTAATACCTCTTTTGTTAATCTCTTTATAATCAAGAAAGTGGTTGAGGAAAGCATAAAAAATGCTACTGTGCAAAGTTTCAAAAGATCACTTCCATGATCAAAAGTCTGCTGCGCTTATATCTGAAGCAAGTCTTATCTCATATGCAATCACAGCATACGCTTAAGGGCCCTTCCTTAGCCAACTTATGTTCTTGAACAGGCTAAATAAGGTCACTTGACACAAATTAGAAAAGCCTCAGACTCCGCGCATTTTGAAATACACTGATGAAATATGGAGGCTGCAGGTTAAAACGAAAAGAACAGTCTGTGCACAAGTGGCTCACTCACCCCTGCCCTAGGGGCATGGCCCTGAAAGTGCTTCATTGTGATCCACCAAGAAGCAAAGTGTGTGATTCCTGCAGATGGCTGGCGCCAGGTTCAATTCTCAACATCTCCAGGTAAGGATGGCAAAGAACTCTGCTCTGGGGTAAAGGCATAATTCAGGCTCAGGGCAGGGTGAGGTTCAGACGAGATACAGGGCCAACTGAGGCAAGGTAGAGCCAGGCTCAGGTTGAATACAAGGCTCAGGCTGTGTTCTAAGGATGCAGCACATCAGTAAGGAGCAAACTAAGCCTCAACCCTGTATAGTAGCAGCGACAGCTGCATCCCAGTGGTCAGACCCACCTGTGCTGGATGGCGTTGCTCTGATTAAAGGGGCCCAGCACACACCAAAGTCTTCTACTGCAACAAAGCAGAGAAGCTTCTTGCTGGGTCTTCAGTGGTGTCAGCCAAGTCTGAGGACACCAGTGCCATATTCTCTGGCTGGAGGGACACTGGCCCTTCAGACTCATTGGGTAGCAGCACATCTGGAACTGGCCTTACATTCCCTGTTCCTTCTGGTTTGGACTCCTCTGCTCTGGCACTTGATGGGGAATCTATTTCCTGGTCCCTAACACTCAGAAGATGAGCTGCTGCCAGGCAGTGTACATCATGGATAAGGAACCTGAGGCCAGATGCTGTTGGACTCCAAATGGTCATGGATGATGGGGAATGTATTCCAATAACATCTGTAGGTCCACATATTCCCCATCTTTGGCATAGAAAATGGAGCTAACAAAAGAACTTAAGAGAAGCCTGCTGGATCAGGCCAATGGTCCAGCTAGTCCAGCATTGTGATTTCCCATTGGCCAGTTAAATGCCTATGGGAAACAAAGAAGTAGCATTCAAGCACAAGAAACCTGAAGGAGCATCTCCACTCCCATCATTCAGCCCAGACACTGAGGTTCAGCTCCGAGGGCCTTCTGGCAGTTCCCTCACTGCGAGAAGTGAAGCTACAGGGAACCAGGCAGAGGGCCTTCTTGGTAGTGGTGCCCACCCTGTGGAACGCCCTCCCATCAGATGTCAAGGAAATAAACAACCATCTGACTTTTAGAAGACATCTGAAGCCAGCCCTGTTTAGGCAAGTTTTTTTTAATGTTTGATGTTTTATTGCTTTTTTATTATTTTAATATTCCGTTGGGAGCCGCCCAGAAGGGGAGGCTGGGGAAACCCATCCAGATGGGTGGGGAATGAATGAATGAATGAATGAATGAATAATAATAATAATAATAATAATAATAATAATAATAATAATATTTGTACCCTGCCCATCTGGCCGGATCTCCTCAGCCACTCTGGGCGGCCTCCAACAGATAATAAAATACATTAAAATATAACAGGTTAAAAACTTCCCTAAACAGGGCTGCCTTCAGGTATTTTCTGAATGTCAGATAGTTGTTTATCTCTTTGACCTCTGCTGGGAGGGCGTTCCATAGGGTGGGCGCCACTACCGAGAAGGCCCTCTGCCTGGTTCCCTGTAGCTTTGCTTCTCGCAGTGAGGGAACCACCAGAAGGCCCTCAGCGCTGGATCTCAGTGTCCAGGCTGAACAATGGGGGTGGAGACACTCCTTCAGGTATACAGGACCGAGGCCGAATGAATGAATGAATGAATAAATTATTATTATTATTATTAACCCTCCGGTGGTTTCCTGCAACTGGTATTCAGAAGCATTACTGCCTCCAACTGTGGAAGCAAAGCAGCTAGATGGATCAATGGCCTGCCTCAGTATGCAGCAGCTTCCCGTGTTCCTAACTAATTATGTCTAATATTAATACCTGCCATGATCATACCTGATCCAATGGATGCACAAACACAGATCACTTTTTAGCTCATAGCAGATATAAAGAACAGTAAGAAATAACAAGGCCATTTATTCCTTTGCACCTTTACTCATAAAATCACCAATGTATATTTTAAGGACATTTGAGAGAATTTTATGTTTTCTCCATAAAGGATTCTTAATTGTCCTGTTTTGAAACAATGTAAATGTACAACATGCAAAATTAGAGATTTACAAGTGTTTCAGTGTCTATGGTGAACTAAACCAAACATGTCAGTATTGAACATGCAGCTCTGTGGTAAATCCTTTGCTTAATAAGATTAACCCAGATTCCCAAATCTGCAGATTTGTCTTACTCTCCTAATTTTAATATTGCCTAAATAAGGATTTCTGTAACTAGAAGAGACAGGAATAGTCAAGGAACAGAACCAGAGCTTTTCAACAAATTCTTTCTGTCAGAAACCTAAGGGCATCTTTGAATTGCAGCACTGCAAACACCTAAGCATGCTGGAAATAGATCCAGTCCCTTTTTATTCTCTTGAGTACTTGTTTGAAAAATAACCCTGCCACCTTGTAATCTGCAAAAGCAGTTTGTTATGCCTCAGAATGCTTCCCCACTGCTGATGGATGAAAGTAAGTATGCCATTTGCAAAATGTAAGTAGAGTTGTTGCATGGCTGGTTCTCATCCTCTTTGAGCATTTGATTTTTAATTTATTTTTGCCATCTGGATATGATAATTTTTGGTGCTAAGCAAATTTTTATTGGAGGAGAGTATGTGATAACCATAAGCAGACAACCAGTGGCTATAGTATTTACCAGCGTTCAATTGACTGTCACGTGACAGCTACATTTACATGAAAAATGAAGCTGCAAGTACATTCACTCTCTGCCTGCCTTCCCCCCACCCCCCATAGTTTAATTCTCAAATGCCTAAAAAGCAGCCCGAGAAACTGCCACGTTGATATCCTTTAAGTAAAATGTCAAAAGTTGTGCTTTACTTTGGGACAAATTACCCTGCAGTTGCATTGTGTGATTTCATCACCTGCCATCAAAGCAGAGCCTGTTGTCCCTTCCTGTCCTGGGCAACACATTTGAAAATGGGCATTGACAAAGTTGAACATGACCAATGGAGAGGTCTGCAAACCAAGTCATATGGCTGATGAATGGCTGAAAGAGCCAAGTATGTTCAGTCCAGAGAAGAGTAGATTGCGGAGAGACATGATAATAGTCTTCAAATATGTGCTGCCATGCAGAAGATGGAGCATATTTATTTTTCTGCTGCTCCAGACAGAAAGCAGGGCAAGGACTGGTGGATTAAAATTGCAAGGAAGCAGATTTCTGTGAAGCATTAGGAGTAACTTCTTAATGTTAAGAGCTTTTGAGAGTGACACAAGACTGTCTTGGGAGAGGCTGGGTGCTCTTTTGCTGCAGGTAATTTAAGCTGAAGCTAGACAGCCATCTGTCAAGGATGCTGCAGCTGCATTGCTGATTGGTTCTTGTACTGTTGTGTTTCCTGGACAGCAAGCAGTTAACACCATCGTTCTGATTCTGGGAACTCTGCCAAGGTATCCAGGCAACTATCATTTGTCTGAGAGAAGGCGAAGTTGGTTTCACTTTTCCCTTCCCGAGTAGTGTATGCTGTAGTGTGTGTATCGTAGCTATGGAGCTTGACTCCTCAGGTTTTCTTTTGTTTGCGAGTCAATAAATATGTAGTTTAGAATACAACTGTCTGGACCTCAGTTATTCCAGACACAGTGAAGCAGACCTAAAATTGCCAACACAAGGCGCTGCGCGATTCTGCTGAGTGAGAGAGAGAGAGCCGGCGCAACGGAAGCGTGGCTGGACACCATTGCGGAGCCAGGGCTCGTTAAGACGATTTATGGCTGCTCCGGGCAGCAGTCCAAAGAAGAAGAGAGACTCCACTATGGCTACACTCTCACATTTATCACAGGTTATGGAAGCGCCATTAAGAGATAGCACGGCTTTTTTGGCAAAGCGTCCTGAAGTGATTTATGGCCAGGACGGGAGGTCTGCGTGTCTGCTGCAGCCGGCAGCATGAAAGCCCAGCTGGAGGACTGCTTTGTGCAAGCTTTGAGGCATAAAGCAGGGAAACCTCGCTGGTGAAGAGGAGCCGTTTCCTGGAGCTGGGAGCTGAGAGGCAAGTGCTGAGTTTGCAGCCACGTGAGTTACCTCAAGCCCCAGGGGGGAGATGGCAGAATCCCATGAGAACTTTACACCGCCCTTCCCCAGGCTAAATGGGAGGAATTGGGCTGACTGGTCGCGAAAGATGAAGGTCCTCTTAACTGCTAAAGATTTGTGGACTTGTACTGAGGCCCCACCAGTGCAAGACCCTGCTGCTGAAGCAGCTGAGGCCAAGAAGAAAGATGAGAGAGCTACTGCTCACTTAGTCATGGGCATTGAGGAAGAGCAGATGGTGCACATAGACGCTGCCACCAACGCCCACGAGATTTGGGGGGCTCTCCAACGTGTGTTCCAGAGAGATACAGCGGGTGCACGCATTCACACCACCAGGCAGCTGTTTGAGCAACGTTTGCAACCTGGAGGCTGTGTGCGTGAGCACACCAACAAGATGTTGGCAATCTTCAACCGTTTGAGACAGCTGCAGGTTCCATTTACGGAGGAACAGAAAGTTTACATTTTGCTTAGTTCGTTAGACCCCAGTTTTGAGACACTTTCTCTCACTCTGGAAGCCTTGCCAGCAGCACAACTGAGCATTGATTATGTATCGGGGAGGCTGCAGGATGAACAGGATAGGAGAGAAAGAGAGAAAGGAAAAGCTGTTAAGGGGGGTTGCTCTTTGCCCAGGAGTGGGGGTGCAGAGGCTGCTGAGAGCTCTGTTAAAGCTCTTGCAGTGAAGAAATGTTTTGGCTGTGGGTCAGATAAGCATCTAATCCGGGACTGCAGCCAAGAAAACTTCAAAGCTGGTTTCCATGGCAACCGCCAGAGGAAAGGGAGACCACGTCGTGGAAGGAAAGCACCGTCCAGAGAAGGCAGAGAAGATAAAGCAGCTGCATACGCTTTCGTTGGAAAGACTGTTGCCAACCCCAAGCTGCGTTGGATTGTGGACAGTGGTGCCAGTAGGCATCTAGCACCACCTGGCAGTCAGTTGCGGAACTGCAGGTCGATCCAAGATGCTACTACAGTCACTTTGGCAGATGCAACCACTAAATCTGTCACCAAAGCTGGTGTTTTTTATATGCCTTGTCTGAATGATGACATTGATGTGTTTGTTTTAGATGGCATGAAGTATGGCTTACTTTCTGTTTCAGCTTTAGACCTTGCAGGTTACATGGTCAGTTTTGGTAACCAGGTATGCACCATCTCCAAAGGTGGAAAGCAGTTGGTCCAGGTGAGAGGCCATGATGGGGTGTACATACTGGAAACTGACAACAGCGCCACAACGAGGGCGCAGGGTGCTGAAACAGGTAAAAACAGTTTTGAGACGGCACACGCGCATTGTGCCAACAAACCCACCCACGATCAATGTTTACACTTGTGGCATCGCAGGTTTTCGCACGCCAATTGGGGGTACGTGCGCAAGCAGGTAGAGTGCACTGAGGGTTGTAAAATGAAGGAGTGCACTAAATTCCTAGACTGCCGAGCTTGCAAGAGATCGAAGGTGCATTCTTGCAGTTACCCAAGGTCAGACAGGGTGGCCAACCAGGCGTTTGAGCTGATTCACGCCGATCTGTGTGGACCAATGCAGGTTCCCAGCATAGGCCATGCCCGCTTTGTACTATGTCTGATCGACGATTATTCTCGCGCCGGCTGGATTTTCCCGCTCAGGGACAAGGGGCAAGCGGCGAAAGAGATTAAGGAATGGGTGGAGGCAGTAGAGGTGGAATTTGGCACCAAAGTGAAATCTTTTCAGACCGACCGAGGCACTGAGTTTACTTGTGCAAAGTTGCAGGATTTCTTTCGTGCCAAAGGCATTAAGCATAGAAAAACTTCTCCTTATGCTCCTCAGGAAAATGGAGTTGCAGAGCGCAGGAACAGAACCATGCAGGAGGCAGTTGATGCTATTTTGTTTGATTCGGGTCTGCCAAAATTCTTCTGGGCCGAAGCATGGAAAACTGTATGTCACACTTTGAACAGGACATACAACTCTGTGGTAGGGACCACGCCCTATTTTCTTCTCTACGGAAAGAAGCCCAAGGTGCACTACTTCCGTACCTTCGGGGCAGAGGCCTGGGTCCTGATACCCCGGCAGTTACGTAGAAAGGGCAGCCCGAGGTCACAGAAACTGATTTTCTGCGGCTATGACACAAGGTCGAAAGCCTGGAGATTTGCTCATCCGAGTGGAAATCGTTCTCGGGTGGTGATCAGCCGCAGTGCAGAGTTTTGTGAGCAAGATGGCTGGAAGAGGATTCATGGCAATCCTGAAGTGCTCACAGACTTGTTCAGTGGTCTTGACTACCAGGATCAGTCAGACACACCCACTGGTGGTGCTGATGGTGGTCAACCTGCTGGTGTTTCGGGCCACGATCCTGAACACGACCAGGGTGCAGTGCCAGAGGGGGCAATCCCTAAGACTCAGGTGAAGTCTGAACCCAGCAGCGCACCCACGTCTCCAGGGGAGACAAGAGCTAGGAGACAGAAGCGCAGTAGGTCTCCACGCTCACCTTCAGGCAAGTTCAGTCCAGGAGGGCACAGCAAGCGCAGCAAATCGCTTGGCGGTTCTCCAGATGCCAGGGACTCACAGACTGAGTCCGGCACGTCTGGGTCAGAGGGGGAGTCTCCAGTGGTGCCATGGCGTTCCAAGCGCACCACGAAAGGCAAACCTCCTGACAGGTTCAAAGCCACCACGGTTTGGGCCCATGTTGCTCTGTGCGAACCGGAGAGCTTCGCTGAGGTGCGGAAGTTACCTCAAGCAGAGTCCAGCAAGTGGCAACAAGCGATGGAGAAAGAGCTTAGCGCCATGAAATCGCTTGGAGTGTTCACACTTACAACTCTGCCAGCTGACCAGCAAGCTGTGAGTTGTCGCTGGGTCTATAGGTTGAAACCCACTGCAAGTGGAGAGCCACAATACAAAGCGAGATTGGTGGCCAGAGGGTTCAGCCAGAGACCAGGAGTGCATTACTCTCAAGTTTATGCACCCACATCCCGCAGTGAGACCATGAGGTTACTGCTAGCGGTAGCAGCACAGAGAGGTGCTGAGGTTGCACATTTTGACATCGACGTCGCCTACCTGAACTCACCGCTGCAGGAGGAAATCTACATGCTACCTCCTCCAGGGTTTGAAGGCGATAGTCCAAATTTGGTTTGGAGACTACACCGTTCCATTTATGGCTTGAAACAATCAGCCAGAAACTGGAATATTTGTCTCAACCAGGCTCTGGAGAAGCTAGGCTTCAGGAAGAGTCGTGCAGACAGTTGTTTGTACCTAAAGGGTTCAGGTCAGCAACAAGAATTGGCATTAATTTTTGTCGACGACATTGTCCTTGTTGCTAGTACAAACAAACAGGTGCAGGAGTTTGCAAGTAAGCTGAGGCAGCACTTCAAACTCAAGGAGTTGGGTCCTGTGAGCATGTATCTAGGGGTTCACATTCACAGAGACCAAGATGGCAGTTTTGTACTAAACCAGAGCTCAAAGATTGATCAGTTGCTCAAGAAATTCAACATGGCAGACTGTAAGGGTGTAAGGACACCAATGGAGACATGCTTTGTTAAAGACAATCAGTCTGATGAAAAGAAAGAGTTTGAGCACAAGGAGGTGTATCAATCTGCTCTGGGCAGCCTGCTCTATTTGTCTCAATGGAGTAGACCCGATATTGCATTTGCAGTCAATCTGCTGAGTCGAGAAGCAGCCAAGCCCAGTGTGATGGCCTGGAACGGGATTAAGAGAGTTCTTAAGTATCTGCAAGAAACCAGAGAGTTTAGCCTCACACTGACAGCTCAGGGCAATGAACAGCTTCAATGTTGGGCTGACGCTGATTGGGCTAGCGACTCAGACAGAAAGTCAATATCTGGGATGGTCATAATGTTTGGAGATTCTGTAATTGGCTGGAGGTCCAAAAAGCAAAGTTTGATTGCACTGTCATCGACTGAGGCAGAATTCAGTGCTCTGTCAGAACTGTGTCGTGAGCTTGAATTCTACAAGTGCCTAGTGGAGGATGTGTGTGAGAAGTGTTACCTGCCCATCACCATATGGGAGGATAACCAACCATGCCTGAAATTGGCGGAATCCGGTCAATTCAATGCACGAACGAAACATTTGGATATTCGGTTCAAAAATGTGCATGAGAGTGTTAGGACAAATGTGGTCAGGTTGAAATATTGTCCTAGTGAAAAGAATCTCGCAGACGGTTTCACCAAACCCCTAAGTTTCCAGAAACATGAAGGTTTCTGTGAGGGATTGAACATGGGTTGAGATGTATATATGTATACCCAGAATTGCGAACGAGAGGGGGTGTTGTGTTTCCTGGACAGCAAGCAGTTAACACCATCGTTCTGATTCTGGGAACTCTGCCAAGGTATCCAGGCAACTATCATTTGTCTGAGAGAAGGCGAAGTTGGTTTCACTTTTCCCTTCCCGAGTAGTGTATGCTGTAGTGTGTGTATCGTAGCTATGGAGCTTGACTCCTCAGGTTTTCTTTTGTTTGCGAGTCAATAAATATGTAGTTTAGAATACAACTGTCTGGACCTCAGTTATTCCAGACACAGTGAAGCAGACCTAAAATTGCCAACACAAGGCGCTGCGCGATTCTGCTGAGTGAGAGAGAGAGAGCCGGCGCAACGGAAGCGTGGCTGGACACCATTGCGGAGCCAGGGCTCGTTAAGACGATTTATGGCTGCTCCGGGCAGCAGTCCAAAGAAGAAGAGAGACTCCACTATGGCTACACTCTCACATTTATCACAAGGGGATAGGCTGTATGGCCTCCAAGCACCCTCCAGCAGTTCTATGAACCTATAGTTTCCATGCTAAAACTATACATTATCTCCTGTTCTCTTTACTGCTGACTCACAATGTCCCCATAGTGACAAAAAGCAGTCTAGAACCTGGCGGCTAAACTGTGCATTTTCTGGCTCTCACATCACTGCAATCAAATGAAAATATAAGTTTAACAATCAATTCCTTTCCCCGTGTAACTATGGACATTGAGAGGAATAAAAATATCCTATGGACGCGGGTGGCGCTGTGGGTGAAACCACAGAGCCTAGGGCTTGCCGATCGGAAGGTTCGGCGGTTCGAACCCCCGCGACAGGGTGAACTCCTGTTGCTCGGTCCCTGCTCCTGCCAACCTAGCAGTTTGAAAGCACGTCAAACTGCAAGTAGATAAATAGGTACCGCTGCAGCGGGAGGGTAAACGGCGTTTCCGTGCGCTGCTCTGGTTCGCCAGAAGCGGCTTTGTCATGCTGTCCACATGACCTGGAAGCTGTACGCCGGCTCCCTCGGCCAATAAAGCAAGATGAGCACTGCAACCCCAGAGTCGGACATGACTGGACCTAATGGTCAGGGGTCCCTATACCTTTACCTTTATGAACTATCAGCACCCTAAACAAACTACTGTTCCTTTGGGAGAAGCCAGGACTGTTTAAAGTGGTATTGTGGTGCCCAGTGCAGATGGGATTGTATTCAAACCAAATAAACTTTGTACAGCGACTACCTTTGATGGACATGCAGGATCTTCACGTGTGCATATTGCTCAGGTAAGAGGAAATGCTGCACCTGGTTAACACACACAAAAGTCCCATCATAATCAACAGAGTCCACTCATGGCAGGTTCATACACCATATACAAATCCTGCTGGGTGGGATTTGTAATGAGTAGGAAGTAATACATCTTCCTGGAGGCAAAATACATATGATTATATAAGATTCTAATCCTTAAAAAAAAAAAAAGTCCTGTGGGTGCATTGCAGAGAGACACATGTTGAAGATGAACTTTGATCATTTGAGACTCTGAGTTTGCACAATGGAAACCTTGAAGTCCTCACCCAATCTGCCACCCCACTATAAATATACGCACAAGCACAGAGCGATAAAGGAGAGGTGCAGATGAGGAGGTAGTATTGCATTTCATCTTCCAGTTCCTTATTCTTCAAAGGCTTCCCCCCACTCCCTGCTTCTTTGAACCTTCTTTTAAACTGTTGCAAAATGTGTGTGCTAGACAAGGAGAAAAGAGCTCAGTCTGCCTGCAGAGAAAAGGGTTGGCTAATGTAGAATCCTGTCGCTGCCTCTCCTTCTCTAATGGGTTCTTCAATTCCTGCTAGATTGCATTCCAGAGAAGCAGAACAGGGGCTCCCTTGCCAGGAATTGCATGAATGGGTAAGCAAGTGAGATACCACTCTTCTGCTGATCACTTGATAAGCACTTTAAGAAAAGAGGCACTTAATATCTGTCTGAAAATCTACAGCTTTAAAAATATATTCTAGCGCTTAAGTCTGATCTCGGAATCAACAATGCTAAAGAGTAGTCCAACACTCAGAGCAAATGTGCCAAAAGCAAAGGGGAAAATCTGGTCGAATTCAAGCGCCCTCCATTGAGGGACACTGACCCCCCCCCACTGAATTCAAATAGGACTTAAGTTCATCTGCACAGTTGTGTGCAGTGCCATTATTTCATTACATCTACCTCTCACCTGGATTTGGAAAACAAAACTTGAGCTGACTTCACACAAGGACTGGCCTAGATCTTTGCCTGACTGAATAATAATTCTAAAGAAGAAGAGCGAGACTACTGTACATGAACCATCCATTTTAGCACATTTTCTACTTTTTGGAAAGCTTGGTCTGTGTCTCTGTGTGTTTGACAACAGTCAGGTACCACATAGCGCTCTTTATGCACTTTCAATCATGTTGCCGAAGGGGTACAGAACCTTAAGTCTGTGGGCTGAATTAGGCCCACCAAGTCTCTCCATTCGGGCCATGAGGCTGTTTTGGTCAAGCCATGTCTACCAGCCCTATGGCATCAGGTGTGGGACAGGTAAGGCCCATTTGGATGAAAGGCCTTTGTGTAGTGCTTCCCAAGTGTGGACTTATCAGCTGATGGTTGGTGCTTGGTCACTGCAGTATACAGGGCTGTCCCAGAGCTGACATTCAGTTGATCGTTGGCACTATAGAAGCACTGCACACATGCTTTTGCCCACATAAATTGATTTCAAACTGGGCAAAAACAGACCACCTGATGTCATTCTGAGGTCAGGTGATTGCAAGGTAGGTGGCCCTGCCCACCTGTCAAACTTAGGTTGCAAGGTGTGTCTGGAGATATGGATCTGGCCCACTATGCTAATGGCAAAAAGGAGAGCAGGGGACCATCCTGCCCCTTTAGTGAGGCTACAAACACTAAGCACACACACACTGGCCATCAACAGAGTTTACAATCCGAGGGAAAGGCCCTTCTCACAGTATCACAGATGTGAATGGCTATGAGGGTGCAAAAACTGTAGAGAGCTTTCTCCACGATCGCTGTTACTGTTCTTTTCCTCCCTTCCTGGCCACCTTCCTAAAATTATCCTGGTCTCTGATATACAAGCCAAAAATGCTGCACCAGCTTTGCAGCTTGCAAAGGAGCGAGTGAAAGTGCTTTCTGTGGGATTTACTTCCAGATAAGGGAGCTTAAGTCTGTAGCATTAAAGTACCAGTAGGTACTTTAGCATGAGAAGCAGAATTGTATTTCTGTTTTAAGTCAAAAGCAGGTAAGAGAGAGTCATTTGAGAATATGGGTGCATATTATCTATCTGTCTATCTATGTCTATATCATCTTTGTTGTTGTTGTTGTTGTTTAGTAATTTAGTCGTGTCCAAATCTTCTTGACCCCATGGACCAGAGCACGCCAGGCACTCCTGTCTTCCACTGCCTCCCGCAGTTTGGTCAGACTCATGTTGGTAGTTTCAAGAAAACTGTCCAACCATCTTGTCCTCTGTCATCCCCTTCTCCTTGTGCCCTCAATCTTTCCCAACATCAGGGTCTTTCCCAGGGAGTCTTCTCTTCTCATGAGGTAGCCAAAGTATTGGAGCCTCAGCTTCAGGATCTGTCCTTCCAGTGAGCATTCAGGGCTGATTTCCTTCAGAATGGATAGGTTTGATCTTCTTGCAGTCCATGGGACTCTCAAGAGTCTCCTCCAGCACCATAATTCAAAAGCATCAATTCTTTGGCGATCAGTCTTCTTTATGGTCCAGCTCTCACTTCCATACATCACTACTGAGAATATGGGTGTGTATTATCTATCTGTCTATCTATGTCTAAATAATATTTGTTGTTGTTGTTGTTTAGTTGTTTAGTCATGTCGAACTCTTTGTGACCCCATGGACCAGAGCACGCCAGGTACTCCTGTCTTCCACTGCCTCCTGCAGTTTGATTATACCTATGTAAATCTGGAAATGGAAGAGAAACACTTTGGCTGTCATCAAGGACCTGAATGCTTCCACCATCTACTCCTCTGGGCTGCCATCTTTCTCTCTCCTCCCGGCCAACAATGCTTCTGAAATGCTTCAACATAGCAGCTTCACTCAAACAAAAGCATCACAAAGGATTACAGGCCACTAATTTCAGTTTGTTAAATAAAGTTCCAGAAAAGTTCTTACTGCCTCCACCACCACTTATCATGGAAGATATCCCCACCACGGCCAACATTTTTAGAAAAAGAATTTATCCTGTTCCCTGATATACAAACCAAAATACAAACATATGCCTTGCCTTTCTCATCAAGCCTAATTGGAGAACTGTTCCAATAATCTAGCTGTCTTGCAGAAATTCCTGGATGCTTGTAGATGGGGTCCTGTCTCTTTTCCCTAAAACTAATAGTCTCCTTGTATTACCAAATGAAGAGAGATGCTGAGTTTTCCCATAAGGTAGCATATTTTGCTTGGCTGAACAGTTTCATCTAGTGTTACTTGTAATTTCAGTAATGGGATTGCCTGGTACCTCTTTCCAGACCTTTGCACCTAAATCTGCATTTCTCCCTTGTTTACATTGTTAGCAAAACAAACAAACAAACAAACAAACAAGTAAATCAGAAAGGTATCTTTCTCATTTCTTCATAGCTGCCCTTTGCAAACTTGGCTAAAAGCCCCTAGGAGGAATCTGGAATTGATATCCGAAGTGTCGGTGCAATGGGCTCTGTTTGAGATATGCTGAGCGACTTAAAGTGACAGATGTACTGAAAGATAGAACATACTTATTTTCTAATCATGGGGACAGCACGGAAGGCATAAAGAAACACTGAGAATAAGAAGCTTACAGTAAGAGTCACTGCTTAGCTGGAGCAAGAGCCTCCGAGGCTTCTTAATCTGCTAGGGGAATTGTTGTGCCGAAACAATAAATCTGACAAGGCGAGTAAGAGAATCTATTAAGCCGTGTATATGTGTGTGTGTATGTATGTATGTACACACACACCACATACACCATATACACTTGAACTCCAGTTTTTATTTCCGTATGTTCAAATATAACTAATTACTGACTTGGTGGGTGGGTAATTGGAATATCTGGGGCCACTGAGTTCTCTGCCTCTACCCTGGAGGGCCACATCAGCATCTAGGGCTAATACTGTCACCTTGGGCTTTTCCCCCTTTTTTTTACCATTTCTTTAGGCTTAAGAGAAAGAGACTAATGCCTAAAGGGAAGTTTTATCTCTCGCTCTTAACAACCTTGTCTTCTGGTCCTTTCTGCATCCTGAGGCCATTCAGTATGCAGTGAAGCAAACAGTATGGGATTTGCCATCCTTGCTTGCTACTTTGGGAAGGGATATTTATTTCCCCTCAAATCTTCTGTCTGTTTCTCATCTCCCCACCCAGCTGTCCTTGCAGACACATTACAACATTGTACTTTTTGTTTCTAGATGTTGGCATCAGGAACAGATTAAAAAGTCATAACTGTAGCATTTTATTATGGGTACCCCTGTCTCCTGGATCTACAAACCACACTTTGTCCTTGGTCAGCACTAGATTAGATAACGCTTTGCATGCAATCTTTCTGCAAAAAAGAGTACAATATAAAAAGGTAAGCAAATATTAATAACAGCAAATAAACATTTCAAAATAATTTGTAACATATCAACATTTCAATGATGTCTTGAAAACAATTCATAAAAGAAAAAAAATCTCTCACATACCACCCAGCCTCTGCATAAGTATTAAACTCTAACTTGGCCTTCCTCAGTTGGATGCCCTTCGTATGTTTTGGACTACAACTCCCATCATCCCCAGCCAGAGCAGGACTGGTAGGAGTTGTAGTCCAAATCCTCTGGAGAGCAACAGGTTGGGGAAGGCTGATCAGCTAACTATCAAAAAGCACTATCAGAAATCAACCAGGTAAATAAGCGTTGTCAAAATCCAACCAACTGCTTTGGCAAGTCAACCCTCATGACACCCAGATTAATTCCCCCCCCTAATTTTTTTTAAAAAAATTCTATCACCTGGGGTAATACTCAAAGTATTAACCAATCAATTTTCTCTTCCAAAGACCAAATGGGATGGCACCTTTACCATTTATCTTATGATAGTAAGAAAGATTTTCTCCTGCTGTTCTTCCTCTTGAAGGCTCCTGGGCCCTTCCCTGTTGCCAATCCGTCTTTTGAAGTTAAATGTGACTGTGTTCAATTTTATTGGCAATTGGTCTTTTTAATAATAATAATAATAATAATAATAATAATAATAATAATAATTTATTTACATCCCACCCATCTTTTACTTGTTTGTTTAGTTTAATAGCACTATGACCACTGCTCCCAACACATATATTTCATACCACATTCTGGGCACCATTCAAGATTAAATCCAAGGTCAATGCCCCTCTGGTCTGTTCCAAGACCAACTGCTCTAGGGCAGTCATTTTGAGTATCTAGAATTTTTACCTTTTGTCATGACTGGAACACATACGCAACCAGTCTATGTGAGGGCAGTTGAAGTCACCCATCACTACAATGTCTCTTCTTTTGGATGCTTTCTTGACTTTATCCTTCATCTCAAGATATCAGGTATTCTAAAAAACAGTAAAGCCAGTAAGAACAGGCCCCAGTGGGGTCTTACGGGTCAGTGAAGGCATGGGCAAAAAGATACACATCTTTGCAAAATGTCTGATGCAAGGGATGGACAGTGCTTCATGTACACGAGCTCATGCTTAGCTATCTAGTACACAGCAGACGCATTAATTCTGTTGCTGTGGCATTCTTACTTGACTTTTTCCTTTTAACAAAAGATTTTTGTCTGCATAGTTCATTTGCCTTATTTTTTTAAAATAATGCCCTACACAGATACAGTAGTAGGACATATAGAGGTGACCTCCCAACACTGGTGTCAATGCTACTTTCCTGGATGGAACAGAGGTGGCATGTGCCATTATTGCATTTAAATAATGCAATACATTATACACCATACATACAAATACAGCATACATCAGGTTCCCATGTGGTCTTCCATCCAGTTACTGACTAAACCCTCAGACCACCCCACATTGATACTTGTTACTCAGGAACCTTATAGAAACTGAATTTCAGAGAAGCTTCCCCTTCCAATGCCTTTAAAAAAAAGAAAAAAAGCTCTGTTGTGTTAAACATGCTGGATTACCGGTACTCTTACTGCAATGAGAACAGTTGTGGTTTCTAAGGTCTGGTAGCTAAAATGAAACTGATAGCATGAACCAAACATGGTTTAATGTTTCCTTTTTGAGAAACAAAAACCAACTCTATAAATTGTGACATAGAGCTCCGTCCTTCCTGAGCTACTCCCGCGTTTCTTATTCTGAATAAAAACCTCAAAGCTATAATCAAAGGTTAGAGAAGAGTGACAGGCAAGGCTGAGCAGAATTCTCTACAGATGTGAGTCAGAAGAGATTGCTTTGCTAAAAAAAAAAAAGTAAAAAGTAAAAGTTTATTCAAAGTGAGTACTCCAATACCAGGGACCAGATATGGGGGCTTTATGTGAATGTCAAGCAATGCCTCTACAAGAAGATTGTGCAGGCATTCATAGCACCAAACATAGTGTTTGCAAGTACAATATGGAACATGAATTCTCACAAATGCCACCTCTGGATGACCACTGCTCAGGCACAAGCCAGACAGCAGCCCTTGCAACCTCCTAAGATGACCCTATAGGGGCCAACCAGCCCCAAGTGATCACATGCACATGTAAATCAGCTTCATAATTGTTCTGAGATGTTGTAGTATGGAGTTCGCTTTGTTCATTACGAAATGACAAGGCCCCACAGGTTGGTGTATGGGAGCTAGGCACATATGTGCTAATTTAGTCCATGAGTTCCCTGTGTAAGCCATATTGCATACTAGTGGAAACAGTGGTTGACTTGCACACCCGGAAGCACAATGTGAAAAGGATAAATAATGGAGAGATTCAACTAAATCATACTCAGAGTAAAACCACTGAAATGAATGGTCTTAAGTTCCCCAAGGCCATTGATTTCATGAGCATGGCTGTTTATTTGTTTTAAATGGCCATCTATCAGCAAAGTTCCATAGACTGCTGACCAAAAAAAAAAGCAGTCACCAATACACTGAAACTCACAAAAACAAACAAGGCAATTGCAAAGTAAGTTAAACATGTACATTTTCAGAAATTCAAGTTGAAACCCCTCTTGGCTTTCAACACTCTTTTGGGTCAGAACAAAGCTTGTAGGCATCCCATGGGCGTCTGGTTGGCCACTGTGAGAACAGGGGGCTGGATTAGATGGGCCTTGGGCCTGATCCAGCAGGGGTCTTCATAAGTTCGAGAGCCAGTGTGGTGTAATGGTTAAGAGTGGTAGACTCGTAATCTGGTGAACCAGGTTCGCGTCTCCGCTCCTCCACATGCAGCTGCTGGGTGACCTTGGGCTAGTCACACTTCTCTGAAGTATCTCAGCCCCACTCACCTCACAGAGTGTTTATTGTGGGGGAAGAAAGGAAAGGAGAATGTTAGCCGCTTTGAGACTCCTTCGGGTAGTGATAAAGTGGGATATCAAATCCAAACTCTTCTTCTTCTTATGACTGTAACATTTTTCATCAAATGTATCTAAAGCTGCCCTATAGGCAATAAATTCTGTCTATATGTGCCAGCAACCATCTAATTTTGAAATCATGACTGACTTTCTAGAAAATTCTGAAATGAATAGAATAAAAAAAGATATCACTTGCTGAATTTTATAAAAGGTTAATCAAGGATATAGTGCACAATGTCTTCAATTTGGCCTAATCTGCAGACACAAAGATGGTCATTTGCTGACCTATTAAAAGATTTGCTGGTCACATATTCTAAGCCAAGTAAACACATGTCTAAGAATGGGGAAAGTTAATTCCCACAGATAAGCAGCCCTTTTATGGCCAGCTTTAATTTTAATATACCAAACTAAGAGCTAAGATTTTTTTTTTCATATATTCAAAGTCTATTTTTGAATCATCAGCAAAATTTACATTGTGGATCTTATGGTCAGAAATGTCCTTAGGTAACATTACAGAGGAACTGAATAACTCAGTATTAAACTGTTACAAAGTTATGCCCTTCCTTCTCTGTTCTGCAGGTCCAGAACTTTGTGAAACGTTGGTCTGACATTAGTGTTCTTTTTTCCGGTAAAGGATCGTAGATTTATGAATACATGCTTTTAGTGGAAGGAGACCTGCTTTCGTTCTTAGTAATGCACGAGGTGTAATATATGGAGGCCGTAATGCACATAGGAGCTTATTTTGGATTTTATCCAATTCTTCTCTACTGGAGCTACCCCAGATTACTGCACCATATCACAAGCAAGATAAGGTTTTTGAAACAAAAACTTTTATTGTCATTTCTAACAAATGATGACCTGGAGTATAAAAAAAAACATCTTTATGGTCCCCAACAAATTTGGCTGTCATAACATTTTCTATCATTGGGGGCAGATGCTGTCAGGAACTAGGATGGGTCACAAGATTACTTTCTATGGGCATAAGATCTCCTGGAGGTGTATCCATGTTGGAATCCAACCTCTGTGCTGTTAACGTGGTTACACTGAATTATTTTGGTTTATCTGGGATTCTGCATTGAAACTGAGGGCTGGGCTGGAGTCCTGAAAGACCTGCTTTGCAGGCCTTTTTCCACCTGGGCTGGGAGAGCGGGGCCCTGAATGACTCCAGCTATAAAAACTGAGACTGCTGAACAGATATTTGGGCTGGGGGTTGTTGCTGTAGCCGCTGGTGGCTTTTTATGTGTTTATTATAGATGTTAAAAAAGGTAAAGGGACCCCTGACCATTAGGTCCAGTCGTGTCCGACTCTGGGGTTGCGGCACTCATCTGCTTTCTTGGCCGAGAGAGCCGGTGTACAGCTTCCAGGTCATGTGGCCAGCATGACTAAGCTGCTTCTGGCGAACCAGAGCAGCACACGGAAACGCCGTTTACCTTCCCGCCGGAGAACCTATTTATCTACTTGCACTTTGACATGCTTTTGAACTGCTAGGTGGGCAGGAGCTGGGACCGAGCAACGGGAGCTCACCCCATTGCAGGGATTCGAACTGCCGACCTTCTGATCGGCAAGCCCTAGGCTCTGTGGTTTAACCCACAGTGCCACCTGGGTCCCAACATTATAGATGTTACTATGTGGGAATTGTTCAGTTAGGTTCAGTGACGTAGCTAGCTGCTCGGGTGGCGAGCGTGTCCTGCAGCTGGGGGTGGGGCAAGCTGCCCATGGGGGAGCCAAGGCAGGGCGCGCTGCATGGAGCCTCTCTGCAGCCTTCCCCTCAGCTGTAGGGCAGCTGAGGCGGTGGGCAGACGCAAGCCCCGCGCTGCTCGAAAAAACAGTGCGGAACTTATAGGCAGTCTGCCTGCTGCCTTCCCTTTAGGAGAGACGCATGGCTCAGACACGCTACAGGCCCCACGGTGTGGCGCCCAGTGCCCCCCGCCTCACCTAGCTACACCTCTGGATTAGGCAGATTCATGGCGGAGAGGGCTACTAGCCATAAAGGCTGTGCTCTGCCTGCAAAGTTGGAGGCAGCAATGCTTCTGGTTTATGGAAATCACTCGAGGGGAGAGTGCTCCCGCAGTGGCATAGGAAGGGGCATGTGGTGGGTGCGTGAGTTGTTTTTTGTCACCCCCCTCAGTGATGATATCCGGGGTGGACCGCACCCCTCGCACCCTCCTTCCTACTCCACAGGTTAGGTAGTATATTTATTAATTTTTTATTGTTTATGACTACTTTTGTTATTTATTTTATGTATTTTTTGTGCTGTAAGCCACCTTAAACATGGTTTGAACAGTGGAAAGGCAGCACACAAATTGAATTGTGTATATACGATTCATTCTAGTTCTTTTGATTCTAGGATATTTTCTTAATCTTTTGGAGAAAGGAAAACAAAGGCAAATACTGCCTTGAAAACACATTTCATCATAGCCGATGTTGATGCTGGTATGCTTCCTAAAATTTCGCTCAGCCCTTCTGAATAGTAAGAAGCTTTATTATTTTACTACAGTTTATCTGGGACAAAATCTAAACCTCATCATTCTTGTACAGCTTCATTTTGCATAGCCAAAATGAATGAGCAAGGCCCGAAGTGAAGGCTGTTCCATTTTACATTCTGATATGATCTAACTCTTTGAAATTCTATTTCAGAAATTGATGCCATGCAGAGCAAAGTTTGCAGTCGTAAAAGCGACTTCTTGCTTCGTCTTTGCCTTTGCTCTTGTTTACTATGCCAAAATGTATTTATTTTTATTTCAAAATAACCAATCTTCATTAAAACTGATACCTCTGATATGAGTTTTAAGTTTATCAGTATTGCATGAAACACACACACACACACACACACACACACACAACCATTATGGAGCAATATGTGGAAAACATAGAAGTGGGGCAGCCACCTGAGAAGAAGGTTAGTCCCTGTCTTGTTGTATAGCAGGGGAACATATGGCTGCTTTCTGCTTAACTTTTCCCTGGTGGACGTCATATCTAGGGTAATGGGCAGATTATGCCTCTTCTTAGTTGAGTCTCAGAGTATGAGGTATTTACTTTCAATAGAAATTATAAACATCAAAGCCACCCTCGTGTGCACGCCCCTATCCTGGATTCTGTTACTTGATATAATATTAAAAGCATGATGGAATATTAGGATTTTAAGAGTGTGACAGAGATTGTTGGGGATTGGCTATGATATATATATGTATATACACTGTATATCCCTGCGCATAAGACTACTTTTTAACCCAGGAAAATCTTCTCAAAAGTCGGGGGTCGTCTTATACGCCGTGTCGTATTTCTTATACGGTGAGTATATCCCAAACTCTATATTTTAACTGGAAAAGTTGGGGGTCGTCTTATACGCCCAGTCGTCTTATACGCTGGAATACACGGTATGTATATATATGTATATGTGTGTGTGTGTGTGTGTGTGTGTGTGTGTGTATTATAAGGCACACCTCACATTTATGAGCCTGCAGGCTCCACAGACCAGCTCCTTGTCTGATGCAAACTATTGAAGCTCTAGCCATTTTTAGAGATGAGTGACACCTCCCCTATAAAGAACAGTGTGAAACAGTGACACACTGCATCATATAAATCATTAAGTTATTTTCTATAGAGAGATAATTGATATCTCCCAAACTATCAGTAAATTAAAGAATCACATGGGAAAGCCTGGTAATGGAAAATGTGTGTATCTAGCTTGGTTTCAGAACCTAATCATTTTTTCCCCTCCAGTTTAGGAGAGACAAAGTTAAATTCATTCCTTTAAAATAAATAAATAAACGGGATATTGCTTACCTCAGCCCCTTCCAATTATGGGTTTGTTTATGGTTAGGAAGTAACTAATAATTGTATTTAATAGCTTCTACAGTGGTACCTCGGGTTACATACGCTTCAGGTTACATACGCTTCAGGTTAAGAACTCTGCTAACCCAGAAATAATGCTTCAGGTTAAGAACTTTGCTTCAGAATGAGAACAGAAATCGGGCAGCGGCAGTGGGAGGCCCCATTAGCTAAAGTGGTGCTTCAGGTTAAGAACGTTTTCAGGTTAGGAATGGACCTCCGGAAAGAATTAAGTGTGTAACCAGAGGTACCACTGTATTTTATCGACATTTAAGAAATGAAATCTATTTTGCTTTCTTTATCAGTCTTTGGGCTACCGGAAGTCTAGGAACAGACATATGCAATGCTTGGGAGAGGAAGCTGCAGAATTGGCCTATATATTAAGCTGTCTTCAAGGATCAGTAGCCTGTGTTGCATTTATCAATTCCTTCTTCATACTTTTTTTTTTGCACAGGTTGCAGATAGAAGATAATTTTGATAGGTCTGGTTTTTTTAAAAAGCAAACCAGCATAGCTCACACATCTAGGTCTAGGGATGTAAAAAGACATCATTTTGCATTCCACCCTGTATTCACTGCATGTAGCACTGTTTCCATTCCACTGCAGTTTGTATTCTGCCTTATTTGTCTCATTCTCTGCTGTGGCAAAATGACGTAACTTATGTCATGTACAAAATTGTTAATCCATCCCATTCATTTTAGCGCAAAGGAAATGTAATGCAAATGGGATGAGTTGGGGGAACCACAACCAATTATGTATCATTTGCTGACTAAAAACAACAACAGTACCAAATACCAATAATATTCATTGGATTGAGTTTCATTCCAAACATAGGGCAAGTAAGTGAATATTGGCTGCTCAGAATCCTCTGACATCCCTATCCAGGACTATTGCACACATTGGAATGCAGGTATACTTTAGACTGTTCATATCTCCAAATTCTGTGATACCATTCTCTGCCTGCCCCCACCCCAAAAGTTTACAAAATGCTTATTTCAGGGAGAAATGCATAAAAACATTGTTTTAGACGGGGGGGGGGGGGATTGTCACTGAATATTTCAAGGCTTGTTCCATTTCTATATGGAACAACTCATTTCAAGGCTTTCCATCAGGCTCTGCTAGAAGGAATACAATCAGTGAGCCTTCCACCCATACAAATATTCTATATGCTATTGCTGCGGCCAGGATACTAATTGCGTCATATTGGAAGAAAAAAGAAGTTCCCGAAATTAGAGAATGGCAGGAAAAATTATTCAACTACATGGATTTGGCCAAATTAACAGACGCAATCAGGGGCAACAGCAAACAGAAATTCCAAAAAAGTTGGGGAAAATTCGGAGACTATTTAAGGAAACAATGCCCCACGGTAAAGACTTGGATCCATTTCTAAGCACTCTGTATTGGAAACTAATAGATAAATGGTATGGGATAAAGGAAGTTAGACTTTGGAAATAGAAAAAATGACAAAGTAGCAACAAAGGATGGATTAACAACCTGAGAGGACAACGAGGGGAAGTCAAAGGGGGGGAAGGAGGGGGAAGAAAGTAAAGAAGTATAGAAATAATACAAAAATGAAGGAAGAAATAGGTATAAGTATATGTTTGAAGTACGGATAATAGGAATAGAAGATCAAAGCAGTTTTATGTTTATATGGTATAACCAGAGGAGGTACGAGAAGGTGATTTTCTTCTTTTCTTATTTTTTGTATAAAGGTAGTCTTATATGTTTGATGTTAATTTTTAGTTTTTATGTTTTTCTTCTTGTATGGATGTGTATTCTTTTAAAATACTTAATAAAGGATTTAAAAAAGAAAAAAAGAAAAACAAAGAAATGAGTTGCTCCAAGGGCACAGAGGAGGCAGCTTTGAGCCAGTCTGGAATCCATTGGATCCCAAGTCAATCTCACAAGTGGTGCCAACCAGCATCAGGACTGATTTGCCACTCATCCCTTCCATTGCTGTCCCTGAGAACAGCAGGGCTGCAGACTTGAACATGGCTCCACTGCTCCACAGAGCCCCTATGGCAGCAACGGGGAGTTGGGAGTTCACCCTAAATCTCCCCATTCTTGGTTCCACAAATATGATCTGATGTTTACCGCTCTTTCATATGTTGTCTTTTCTTGTTGTTGTTCAGTCGTTCAGTCGTGTCCGACTCTTCATGACCCCATGGACCAGAGCACGCCAGGCACGCCTATCCTTCACTGCCTCTCGCAGTTTGGCCAAACTCATGTTAGTAGCTTCGAGAACACTGTCCAACCATCTCGTCCTCTGTCGTTCCCTTTTCCTTGTGCCCTCAACCTTTCCCAACATCAGGGTCTTTTCTAGGGAGTCTTCTCTTCTCATGAGGTGGCCAAAGTACTGGAGCCTCAACTTCAGGATCTGTCCTTCTAGTGAGCACTCAGGGCTGATTTCTTTAAGAATGGATAGGTTTGATCTTCTTGCAGTCCATGGGACTCTCAAGAGTCTCCTCCAGCACCATAATTCAAAAGCATCAATTCTTCGGCGATCAGCCTTCTTTATGGTCCAGCTCTCACTTTTCTTATGGTGTCTTTTTTTCTTATGGTGTCTTTTCTTATGGTGTGCCTAATGCTCCGTTCTCCAGCAACAATGTCCCGAGTTGTACTCCTCCCTCGCAAGGCAGATAAGCTGATGAAGCAGTTCTTAAGATGTTGACACTGGCTAAGATACTTTAAGCAGATTAAAATGAATGAGCAGACCGAGGAGCAGTTTGGAGTTATAAAGAATCCATTATATTCCAGGCATTTCCCGCAGCAGGACTTCGATGATGCTGGATGATGGTCTTTAACCTGCCTCCACCAAAACTCTCTTGAATACCATTAACTTCGTTGTATTAAACCTACAGCAGTAATTATAGTCGGGAGCCCTTAAAATACTGATATTTTAAAAAGCAGCGGAACACATGGTTTCGGGCTTTAAGTGCTCCTAATTAGAAGGAACATTGGAGTTTATTGAGTAGGGCCGCTCTGTTAAAAGACTATAAAATAATCTGCTGGTACTTATTGCTGGTGGAGTTATGGCTTTTAGGCAGCAAGGGGCTATATTTGGAAGGCAGATCTTCTGAGCCATCCACATTAGAGCATGCATTAGTCAGAAAAAGAGGGTGCTTGCCCAGAGCAAAGCTCATAAGGGGACATGCACACATGCACAGACGAAAAGGACAATGTTTAAAAGTAGTTCATACAGTAAAGCTGGCCGGCCAGGCCATTGTAAGCATGGATTATTGGATGAACTATTGTGCTGTCAGATGGATTAGCCTTGTCAGGCATGTTTGAAAGTTCTAACCCAAAAATCAGGTCCAAAGAATTCGTACATTTTCTCTTATTGGTGGCATGGCATGACATTGCTAAGCACTGGAGAAACTCTCATTAAATGCATGATACAATGGAGTGTGGAACATGGCCTTCCAGAGAGGCTGATGAATCCAGTAAGCATTGCTGAAGGACAAACAGAGACCCACTCACTTACAAAGCATGTTGTTGCATCCACCAACATTGGGACAGATCTGGAGGGATTTATTCTGCCAATAACTATTCTCCCCATATTGTGGCTGGGTAAATTGTAGGCAATTCCACTGTATACGAAGGGACAGGGGTAAAAGTGCCATGCCTTTGCATTGGGCAGATATGCTTTTATAAATCTGTGACCCGATTGTTTGCTAGTTCTCTTTATTCTGTTAGATGTTGTATTGTATTGTATTGTATTGTACTGTATTTTCTTTTAAAAAAAAGCAAAAATAGAAAGATCAAAATGGGCACAGAAAGTATAGAGGACTGATATGTTCAGAGGGATAGATAAATCCATCATTTTAATTTTTTCTCTGTTTCTCATTTTCTCACCCTTCAGTTCAGCTCTCCACCAGGACTTTAGTGTCAATTTATCCTAATATACACAATTTTCCCAAAGCAATTATCCCTAATACAAACCATTGTTGTATTCTGTTATATTCATTTTTTATGCACATTTTATTCAACATTTTTCTGCATTTTTGTACACATTATTTTACTGCAGAACCGCATTGCAAAATTCAGAGAAGAGTGAATTTCAAAGATGGTTGCATTTGGTTCACCTATTGTTTCAAAAAGTTCGAAATAGGTAGATTCACCGAGGTCCAGCGCTGAGGGCCTTCTGGTGGCCCCCTCACTGCGAGAAGTGAGGTTACAGGTAACCAGGCAGAGGGCGACCGCCCTGTGGAATGCCCTCCCATCAGATGTCAAAGAAATAAACAACTATCTGACTTTTAGAAGACATCTGAAGGTAGCCCTGTTTAGGGAAGTTTTTAATATTTGATGAATTATTGTATTTTAATCTTTTGTTGGAAGCTGCCCAGATTGGTTGGGGAAACCCAGCCAGATTGGTGGGGTATGTATAAATAAATAAATAATGGAAACAGAATCAAATTTCTCCCCATCACTGTGTACAGTTTGCCTTCCTGTCTTTGTGTAGGTTGCCTTCATATCTGTGGTTAGTGTATCATTTGACATGCTTGCTAGGAGCAAAGCTGTTATTTAGGACAAGCCAGACCACGTTGGGGACCCTCTTCTGGGCACCCCAACTTCTTAGGTGAGTCTGATGTAAGAGGGGGTCTTTATGGCCTCAGTGCCTTGTCTTCTTCTGGGGGTGAGGCTCATCTGGCAGCTATTCTCATCACCAGGTGAATATCTTTTTGTCCTTCAAGGCCTTTACAAATAGTATTTGTACTGGTCCTCTTGCTGTTGGTATGTTTTTATCTGAGCTCTGTGCAAATGGCCCCTCAAAACTCTTCACCACATTTGTGGGCAGAGAAATAGGGTAGGGTATCATTTCAATGAATTTATCCAGGGAGAGGATAAATGTATAATTATTTTAGAAAGCCCCCATTATTGAGGGGTAAATTTCCCTGTTCATGGTTCAACAGGTATGGTGTCTTTTAAACTATTCTTTTGTTGTTGTTGTTCTGAAAATCTTCTTCCTTATGAAGGAAGGCAGACAGAGAGACAGAGAGGATTTTTTCACTTTCTATTCTGTTGCTGGGACTAGCTGGGTAAAACTAGCACAGAATCAAGAAGAAAAGGTCTGGAGAAGCCCCTTGCTAGTTCCACCTCATTCTGGTGGAAGAGCTCCAAGTTACAAGGAATTTTTAGGGGGGCAGCGAGTCTTGACATGCAACAACCAAATAGAAAATAAGAGCCTTAGGTTGCTGAGTGCGGTGGCCAATACTAAATCCCATATCTCATCAATACTTGTGCAGAATTGCATAATACAGTACATATAGTCCTTCTGATAGAGTAAATCAGTGATGGCTAACCTTGACACTCCAGATGTTTTGGGACTACAACTCCCATCATCCCTGACCACTGATCCTGTAAGCTAGGGATGATGGGAGTTGTAGTTCCAAAACATCTGGAGTGTCAAGGTTAGCCATCACTGGAGTAAATCCTTTTCCAGAGTGCTGGCATTCTCTATTTGTTAAAGATGATTAAATGTTACCAGTTTCACATATCCTCTGTTGCCTCCTGGCTATAAGTCTATAACCTCCATTCCTACAGTTGATTTTAGATGTGTTTGGAAAAGGTGCTTTATCGGGGCCACTGCAAACAAACAATTATTTGTTTCTTTCCTTTTTTTTGTCTTGGTCCAACACCATTTCTGTAGGAGCAGAGCAAATGAGTTTCAAGGCACACTTAAGGTTACCCTGATGAACGGCAATCTCTTTTGAGAAAGGCAGCCATGCTTAGTATATTGTATCACAGAATGGGGATATCCAATTTGGCATGTTTCCCGGTTACTTGGGCAACTTTCCACCCCCACCACACACACACACACACACACACACACACACACACACACATACACACACACACACACACCCTGTGCTGGTAAAGATTGACACAATCCCATTTCATTCTCCCAAGAGCCATCAGTCAGTCTGAAATCATCCAGTACCTTCTCGAAATGGCCTTTAAAATTGGCTTGGGGGAAAAGTGATAACTTAATGGTAGCAAAAGACTAAGTAAGTATCAAAGCAGTTTTGGGGTGAGTGTGTGTTTGTGAGTGTGCATTGCAGAGTTTGAAGGGAAAGACACACAGTAGTCCATTATGGACCAGTTTCTTGGGCCAAATTGAAATACCTTTATCGTTTTTTCTTAGATTAGCCCCTTAGCCTTGCGGTTTAGCATTCTGTGATATTTTCCCTTTGATCTATGAAATGCACCTGCTGTAATGAGATCTCTTTCTTCACACATTCCGGTATGTTCTATTTAAATTCTTTGCAAGGCTTTTTTACTTTTTATCTGATGTCCAAGGGAACATTATACTCTCTTATCTGAAGGGTTAGCACTAAGCAGACAGTTTGTTTTCTAGAATTGCAGAGTTGAGATAATAGAGCTCTGATTCCTTCAGAGGCTTGAACCTGTGCCAGTATGCTGAGCATAATCTCGACTCATTTGTGAGATTTGTCCTCCCCCTTCCAAAAAGACACCACATTCTGCCACCTCTAGCAACAGCAGAGTGTGCACAAACTAGTAGTGATGGTAATAAGATACTTAAGAATTGGGGAGAAGAGAAAGTGACGTGGATTTAATATCTCAAGTGGATAAGAAGAGAGCCAAGCTGGTTTATACAGTGGAGAGAAAAGCATATTTAATGTAAGGGAATTGCTGCTGTGATTTAAAAAGTTGTGTCTTCTGGGTGCACTGAGAATTCTGTATGTTTTATTCCTTCAAGAGTGAGCCCCTAATCACAGTCCCATTTTGCAGGGGCCTTTGGAAAATCAATATTCCCACACCTCTTTACCCTGACATTTGACAGTTAAGGTATTTTGCTTCGTAGGACCCACTTCTGTTTTTATTTGAAACTTTTATTTGTTTTCATATTGTTGTAACCTTGCCGGGGAACCTATGGTGACAGGTGGACAAAAAAATAAAGTATTTAAATAAATTCCTCAGTAATTATAACCTCTTTGCAGCCATCCACCTGCCCCTGAGGTATTCAGAGCTCTGGGTAAAACAGTAGCCGTGGTTTCTTATCCGGGTGAAACCATACACAAACTGCTAGAATTGTCTGCTGCTGTTTGTAGATGGGGCCAGCACTGAAATAGAATGATGGTTATTTCCCATACCGATATTACTAAAGTGCTCTTGTTTCCTGTTCTACAGAGGCAAAAGTGTGGACTATCCAGAGGGAGTTTTCACAGGGGAAGTAGAAAGATCCCAGGTTGAATCCACCTCATCTGCAGGTAGGGCTGAGGAATACCCTTGTCTGGAAGCCCAGAGAGCCACTGCCAGTCCGTGTAGACAGTACTGAACTGGATGGACCAATAGTAGCTTCCTATGTCCCTCCAAGCGAGCCTTAGTGAGAACTGCACCCGAACTGCCTTCAGGCTCCTGGTGTAAGTAGCCTGAAGGTCCTGCCCTTGAATCTCCGGTTAGACAGAGAACCAAATATAGAAGACTTGTCAAGGCATTTGTCAAAATAAGAGTACCTTGTGGGGCTGTCTTTCTGAAATAATTGCTGATCAGTGTGAATAGTCAAGGCTGTCAGGGGTACTGAGCCTGCTATTAATATCCAACGGACGGCTTATAAATGTACAAATTTGATAGCTCAGGCTGTGCTTTCTTGGCTACCTTCGACATATTTCAGGTTCACAAAGCCAAGTAGGAATATGCAAACTCCTCCCTTACGGCTCCTCATTATAAATTTATCATCTTGACACCTTGTCTGTTCTATGCCTGAAATCCCTTTACAAATCTCATAACTGGAAGACATATTATACTATAACTTTAGGAGCTCTGCATTCCAAAGGAGAGCTTTATGGAAAGGCTTCCCTGAGCAGTAATTACTGGACTATTGCAGCCATGAAATATGGTATTTTGAAAAACGGTGAGGGAAAAACTAGAGGAGTTGTTGGAATTTAGCTGGCATTAACATTTCTCTGTGGGAGAGAAAACGATCTCCGACATTGCTGATGCCAACTTTTTTTGGGGATTGTTGTTTTGCTTTACATATCCTATTATAGTGTCGAGGGGATGTGTATTGGCTACTTGTTTTTCAGTTGAAAACTTGACAAAATAATTTGGAACTAATTATATTCTGAAAAGAGCAACACAGATCCGGGTGACATTATTGTACATAATGTAACATACATAATGTAATAATGTAACGCAAATATGAAGTAGAAATCACCGTAGGCTATGTGACTAATTAATTGTCAGCCCACTCCTGCACACCAGGGTCAAATCCACATCACACGTTTATTTATTTGTTAAATTTATATCATGGGTTTTCTCCCAAAAGAGCCCCGGGTGACCTTATCAACCCACTTCAACAGTGGGAACTGTCATTTGTAAAGGGTGATGAAAGTTGTTAGTAGAGTCTGCTTGGCCCTCCAACCTGCCCTGGGCCTTCAATCCTCAGGAGCTCTGGGAAACGTAGTGAGAGGAATTGTTTTGTTCTCCCCAAAACTCTTAGTACCCTTAACAAACTACAGGCTTCTTTGGGTGGAAGCCATGGTTGTTAAAGTGGCATTATAGTGCTTGAAATGTATGGTGCTGATGTCGCCTAAATGTTAATTGTCCAAACTATATGTTAATTGCCTGATTAGGGCTGAGCTGGAAGACATCATTCTTCTGTTTGTGAATAAAACCTGCAGGTGAAGCTACCGACCTTTGGTGCTGGGTGGGAAACAACGGTTGGGAAATTTATTCACATTCCTTTCTCAGCAACCTTCCAGGGGCCACATGCCAATTGTTGGCAGGACCAGAAGCAAAAGTGAGGAGATTGGGGTGGTGGTGGGGGAACTGGTGAGGATACAGTGATGATGCAGAGTCTCCCTGATGCAATTGTAATTGCATGAGGGATGCATAGCCAAATCGGGCTACTGTCTTAATGACAGTAGGACTGTAAGTACTAAGCACTACATGCCAATTGTTGCTTCCCATAGGCATCTGGTTGGCCAATGTGGAAACAGGGCAGGGGACTAGATGAGCCTTTGACCTGTTCTAGCAAGGCTCCGGATCTATTCATATGTCTTGAGCCATGTAATATATGTGCTGATGCTTACTGACCTGATGGCATTATGCGCCACAGTGCAACACCTTCTAAGCCACAGATATCCAGCAGGGTGCCCTCCACACGTGGCTGGACTCCAACAGTGGTGGACTTTGGGCTCTCAAATTTCAACGGTGCCCTGTGTGACACTAAAATTTGGCAAGCCTGCCTCTCATGCTCCATTCTACAGCATTGTTGTGGCAGGCAGCTTGGTGCCTAGTGTGTCTGAACCAGTCATGCTGCCCCAAAACCGCCTCTGACTCCAAATCCCATCAGCCCCAGGCAACATAGCCAATGCTCAGGGGAGATGGGAATTGGAGTCTAACAACAGCAAGAAGCTCTCATGTTGACTACCTCTGGCCTATGCTGTTTGGTAATGGGTTACCGTATTTGCCGTTAGGAGTGACACAATGACACAAAACATCTAAAGGTTCTTCACTTACCAGCCTCCCACTGCAAAAACCAACACCCACATGGGCTTTTCAGACTTCTCATTACTTTGGACATCCAGTTTCTGAGGCACAGAATGTAAACATCAGGAAATGTAAAAAGGGCAAAGAAAAGCAGCTCACCTTATCAAGGGAAGCTATTGAGAAAAGGGGGAAAAGAGAGAGAAAAAGCCTAGTTGATTCAGAAAGCTTGAGATTTGTTGACATGTGATGTCAGCAGAGGGTGAACAAACAGAAAATGCTGTATGCAATGAGGCACCAGGAATGTTGAAATGAGCATTTCTTCTTTTATATGGGGATGCTGTGCTTTGATGGAAAAAGTCTCTTCCAGAAAGGCATGCTTAGAGTGAAAATCAAACACAGCGAACATTCAGTGCAGCACTGAAGCTTGGTATAGCCAATGACAAGCCAAGCTCACTTTAGCTATGCGAGGCTATGGATTAACTATGATGCCATATATTTGACTCTAATGACAAGATTCACTGCATAAGAAATTGTTTTACTCAGCAATGGGCATAACTTTCCAAGGGTGACTGAATTCTTGCCAGAAAGTTAGCTGGAGCGCTGTGTTCACTGAATTAATAGGAGTCATTTTGTGTAATTTTCTTTAAGAGCTTTGGAGGGTGAAGACATAGTAGCTTTGAAAGCTGGGGCTCCTTTTTTATTCTTGTTTGTTCTTTAAAAAAATGATCAGGAAAACATGACTTTGCTGTAGAAAATATGTCTGTTATTTTCCCCTTTCCCTTTGCTTGAGAAAATAGCCTCCACAGATACAGATAACATGGCTTGATTATTATTATTATTATTTAGATAGCCTTAAGGAAAAGATGCCTGTTGCCTATTATGTCTTTCATTACGTACAGTGCTCAGTGGCAAATTTATAGGTATGCATAGTATCTGCATAGTATGCATAGTATCTGCAGGGACCCAGGTGGCACTGTGGGTTAAACCACAGAGCCTAGGGCTTGCTGATCAGAAGGTCAGCAGTTCGAATCCCTGCGACGGGGTGAGCTCCCGTTGCTCGGTCCCAGCTCCTGCCCACCTAGCAGTTCGAAAGCATGTCAAAGTGCAAGTAGATAAATAGGAACCGCTCTGGCGGGAAGGTAAACGGCGTTTCCGTGCGCTGCTCTGGTTCGCCAGAAGCGGCTTTGTCATGCTGGCCACATGACCTGGAAGCTGTACGCCGGCTCCCTCGGCCAATAAAGCAAGATGAGCGCTGCAACCCCAGAGTCGGACACGACTGGACCTAATGGTCAGGGGTCCCTTTACCTTTTTATATAGCCTTTCTAGAAAGAAAGTTATGAAGCATAATGTACATGCAGCCTTCTAAGCAAGTTCTGTCAAAGGAGCTAGCCTGGCTGCTCCTGCTTGCCAATGTTTTTAGCCAACGAGGAAGTCAGAGCTGTGATTGATAAGTGAGTCGCTTGGGCAGCAGGCAATAATATTTCAGCTGCCTGCCACTGATTGTATTTAGCGAAACCTCCCCAAAGCACCAAGAAGGCCTTGAAAGACAATCAGATGCCACCTTCTGGGTTGCCGGGTCAATGAGGGTACCAGAGTGGTGACAGAGGTATCTGATGGGGCTCAGCAATCTTAAATTTTATTGACTGAGCTCACTGCCACTCTCAGTGTTTTGGGAAATTTAGTTACATTAGAGTCGTGGAGCAGGGCTCCAGTCTCTGCTGCCAGCACAGCACTTCCTAGCATGTTATGATTTGCCACCACTGGCCTACTGTTACCTGTGAGGAGGTCATTTGGGGTAGAGGCTCCAGTCTTAAGACCTGAAATCTGTGGCACCTCCCTCCAGACTTTGAAGTTCTAGTAACTCCGAGAAAAGAGCTGAACCCTGCACAATTGCAGCAGCTCTAATAACTCTTAATAGCCAAAGATTAACAAGGCATACTGAAAAAGCAAAATTAAGGACAGTGATTCAGCAGGGGTGGATACTAGAAAATAAGGATGGTTCCAGATAAATACGGAATAACAAGTGGGAACTGCAATGATACATTGTGCTGTAGAATATCCCTGATGCTCAGAATTCCAGTTAATTCCCCTATGAGGAAAAGGTTATAACATTTGGGAGTTTTTGAGTTTAAAGGAAAGGTGAATAAGAGGAGAGGTGTATAAAAATTCTGCATGGTGTGGAGAAAGTAGGTACAGAATAGATTTTCTCCTTCTCTCATAACACTAGATCTCGCAGACATCAAATGAAGCTGAATGTTGGACGATTCAGGATGAATAAAATAAAGCACCTCTTTACAGAACTCACAGTTTAATCTATAGAAATCAATTCCCACAAGGGGTAGTGATGGCTGCAAACTTGGATGGCTTTAAAAGATGACTGCCATGTAAAAAAAGGTAAAGGTAAAGGACCCCTGGATGGTTAAGTCCAGTCAAAGGCGACTATGGGGTTGCAGTGCTCATCTCGCTTTCAGGCTGAGGGAGCCAGTGTTTGTCCACAGACAGTTTTCTGGGTCATGTTGCTAGCATGACTAAACCGCTTCTGGCACAACAGAACACCGTGATGGAAACCAGAGCACACGGAAATGCCGTTTACCTTCCCGCAACAGCGGTACCTATTTATCTACTTGCACTGGCATGTTTTAAAACTACAGTGGATGCTCAGGTTGCAAACGTGATCCATGCAGGAGGCACATTTGCAACCTGCAGCGCCGCATCTGTGCATGCACAGGTTGTGATTCGGTGCTTCTGCACATGTGCAAAGCGCGATGTAGCGCTTCTGCGCATGTGCGAGTGCCAAAACCCGGAAGTAACCCATTTCGGTACTTCCGGGTTCGGCGCAGTGCGCAACCGGAGAACGCGCAACCTGAAGTGTCTGTAACCCGAGGTATGACTGTACTAGGTTGGCAGGAGCTGGGACAGTGCAACTGGAGCTCACCCCATTGCGGGGATTTGAACTGCTGACCTTCTGATCGGCAAGCCCAAGGGGCTCGGTGGTTTAGACCAAAGCGCCACCCACCTCCCATTACTTCCATGTAGTGTACTCTAAGAGTCACATCCATTGGACCACTGTCTTTTGCCTCTGACCACACCAACCCCTGGCATGTGGTCTCTGGAAGGCTGCCCACCAGGAAATCTGGCCCTCAGGCTGAAATAGTTCCTCATCTCTGCATTATATCTGCACCCAGAGATCCCTCTCTGGACATTTCTGGGGACAACACTGGGTGGATTTGCTGCAGAAGGCTGTGCAAAGTACAAATATATTTAACAGGCATTTAAACCCAGACAATGTCAAAATCAGCTCTGGTTAAGTGAGGTTACTTTCCTACTTTGGTGTTCTAGAGTGTGACTCTCTGGCAGCTGTAGCTTCAGATCATCCATAATGCATGAGGGGCTGTATCCCTGGTGGCTATCTCAGAGAACAGTCATTTGGGTTGAATAAATAAATAAATCACAAGTGTGTATTCTGCTGCTGGAATATATGTGTGGAACCAGATTTGTGCTCTCACCCGTTTAATTAAACCCAGGATAAAATGTCAGTAAGGTAATGTCATAATCACTCAGGGTCTGCCAGACAGCACCTTTCCTATAGAAGGACATTTGTGAAGCTCCATTGATTGCAGCCTTTGAATCTGTTTTGCACTTCATATATAAGCTGACCTTAAACAGAATGTGCATATGGTGGGAAAACAGATGGTTTGCAGAAGAGGGGTTTTGTGCATTTGTTCTTAACTGATGCTTCAGGTTGGATATTCTATAAGCAATTTGTAAACAATGTAGCATATTTAGGTGAGAAGATAGTTATATTTTACTGCCATGTTGTTGTTTTATTGTGCACTTCGGCGTGCAGTCCATTGCTTATATATACATGCTCCATTACCTCCTCGATGGAAATCATTACCTACGTAGTTTCGGTGTGAAAACTCAAGACGCATCTCCCCCCCCCCCCCTTAAAAACAGCACAATGTCAGAGACAATGTCAAATGGAGTAATGAGAAGAGGTGCTATCTTATCAATGTCATGACGAAGTCGGTAGGAGACAGGAAGGAAAACTTTGTGTTCAATTAGTTATTACAAGTGTGTTCCATTTTCTTTGACAGAAGCCTTTCCAGGAGAATCAAACTGAACAGTAAATGAAAATTGGGTACAGACTTTTACTTTTTCAGAAAGCACACATGAGCTAAACATTATTCAATGTTCTATAGAATCATAAAGTCATAGAATTGTAGAGTAGGAAGGGTCATCTAGTCCAACCCCCTCCAATTCAGGAATCTCAGTTAAAGCATTCATGACAGATGGCCATCCAATCTCTGCTTAAAAGCCTCCAAGGAAGGAGAGTCCACAACCTCCTGAGGGAGTCAGAAAGTTTTTCCTGATGTTTAGTCAGAATCTCATTTCTTGTAACTTGAAGCCATTTGTTTGAGTCCTACCCTTCAGAGCAGGAGAAAACAAGCTTGCTCCATCTTCCATGTGACAGCCCTCAAGATATTTGAAAATGGCTATCGTATCTCCTCTCAGTTTCCTCTTTTCCAGACAGCTCCTTCAACCGTTCCTCATAAGGTTTGGTTTCCAAACCTTTGATCATCTTGGTTGCCCTCCTCTGCACACATTCCAGCTTGACATACACAGCAGGATGGCATGTCCTGTATGCCAAGAGTAGGGACTATGTAGCCCTTCAGATGTTGCTGGACTACAACTCCCATCCACCTTCACCACTGGCCGGGCTGGGAGTTGGGAGCCCAACAACATGTGGAGGACATTGGCACAACATTGCCTACACTTGACCTGACTCCTCCAACCTAAATTCTGGCTCACTCTACCAGAGCAGTACTGACTTTGGCAACATTTTCTTTAAATGTGCCCCTAGAGGACAGTGTCTTATAGCGGCTAGGGTGTCAAACTAGGATGTGGGAGACCAGGCTTCAAATCTTCCCTCAACCATGAAGCTCACTGGGTGACTTTGGACCAGTCACTACCTTTCAGGCTAACCTACCTCACAGGGTTGTTGTGGAGAATATATGCAGGTGTGGAGAACCATGTATGCCCCCTTGAACTCCTTGGAGAAAAAGGTGGGAAATAAATGCAATAAAGAAATAAATAAACCATGTTCACCATGTCCACTGGGGGTTAGGATTGCACCCTACATTACAACGGCACCAACATGGGCCCCACACTAGGGTGCCCAGCGTGTCCTGCCCATACCATGATGTCATGATGTTGTAGCATGGGGTGGGGCACCAGCGCCACTCTCCCCCCCAACTATGCGCCCTCTCTTCCCCTCCCACCCAAACTCTGTGGTCTCTCCCCCCCTGACCTCCATGCTCTCTCTTCCACCATCCCTGTCCAAACTCTGCACTCTTTGCATGGGGCATGGTGCCCACACACCTGCCCCTGCATTTTGTGGGTGCCCGGCCCCTATATGGGAAATTTTGTGGGTGCTCAGGCATCCAGGGCCCTGGGGAGATGGTGCCTATGCCACATTACAACCTGCCAGGGCTGGCCTTGGGGATTTTACCACTTGAGCTTGGTGTAATAGGGTTTTGGATTGTTCCAGTTGCAGACATTCATCAAGTATTCAGATAAAAGTGTTTATATGCAAATGAGAGAGGGAGGAATAAGTGGAAGAAAACTGAAGGTTAAGGTTAATCATTGACCCTCCCCACCCATACAAATTTGTATGGAAATAATTCATTGGAAACACATAGGCACACAGATTTTGTTTTTGTTCATTGCATTGCCCTGTACAAAAGGTTTAACAATAATAATTGAGGGATGAAAAATAGTCAAAGCGCAATGCGTAAAAAAGCCAGGGAAAGCCAGAATAGGATCCTCACATAGCAGACACCTCAGTACAAAACTATCTCCCTCACTGTTCTGCAGCACTCAGCAATTGAAGTGCTGGTATGTATCACTATGTCCCAGTCTTGACAGCTCAACAAATCTAAAAAATAAAAATCCAAATGCAATCCTCCCACTCTTTAAAAGACCTTGCTTCCTTTTCATGCTTCACCACGAAAGATTGACCGGTTAATATTTAAATCCCATATGCAATGACCAGCATTTGGGAAACAAATAAGAACTCACCACGATGTATCTTAGGAGCTGCACAGTCTTTGCACAGCATTTAATATGCTTCTTTTATTGTTAACATTTACAATCCTACAGTTAAGTGCAGCTCCCTTCTACGTTATGGTGACATAAATAAAAGATATCATCTCACAGAGTTGCCCAAAGACATTTATTTGTTGGATTAGTTATGGGAGCTCTGGACACATTTATTTCTATTCTTCTTTGGGTTTTTAGCTCCTGCGTTGTTTAAAATAGCTAAGAGATTCCTGGATGTACATATTTTGGGTACTGTTTTATCCTAATCCATTACTGTTATACTGAGTAGATATGTAATGAAAACAAATATTTGGAAATGAGAGCAAAACTCAAATGATTCGCTATTATGTGTTTAATACTGTTATTTAAAGGAACCATTCCTAGATATTATGCAAAAGTTCAGTATATTGGTATATCAGTAAGGATTTTGTGGTGGTAGCGATGTTGAATCCTCTGGAGAAGATTGGCTGAAGTGCTGTGTGAAGGAAATGGACTGTTTAAAAAACTAAAAATCTGACTGGTCTGGGAATCAAGGGGTTGTTTTGTAAAATTATGGCTGCCCAGGGATCAAATTGGAAGTTGGTAAGATCATTGACAATGGCGTGGCAGACTGTAAACCTCTTGAAAGGAGCAGAACAGGGAAGATGGAGATAGAAAGAATCATAGAATCATAGAATAGAATCATAGAATCATAGAGTTGGAAGAGACCACAAGGGCCATCCAGTCCAACCCCCTGCCAAGCAGGAACACCATCAAAGCATTCTTGACAGATGGCTGTCAAGCCTCTGCTTAAAGACCTCCAAAGAAAGAGACTCCACCACACTCCTTGGCAGCAAATTCCACTGTCGAACAGCTCTTACTGTCAGGAAGTTCTTCCTAATGTTTAGGTGGAATCTTCTTTCTTGTAGTTTGAATCCATTGCTCCGTGTCCGTGTCCGCTTCTCTGGAGCAGCAGAAAACAACCTTTCTCCCTCCTCTATATGACATCCTTTTATATATTTGAACATGGCTATCATATCACCCCTTAACCTTCTCCTCTTCTCCAGGCTAAACATACCCAGCTCCCTAAGCCGTTCCTCATAAGGCATCGTTTCCAAGCCTTTGACCATTTTGGTTGCCCTCTTCTGGACACGTTCCAGCTTGTCAGTATCCTTCTTGAACTGTGGTGCCCAGAATTGGACACAGTATTCCAGGTGGGGTCTGACCAGAGCGGAAACAGTGGTACTATTACTTCCCTTGATCTAGATGCTATACTCCTATTGAGAAGAAGAGTTTGGATTTGATATCCCGCTTTATCACTACCCGAAGGAGTCTCAAAGCGGCTAACATTCTCCTTTCCCTTCCTCCCCCACAACAAAAACTCTGTGAGGTGAGTGGGGCTGAGAGACTTCAAAGAAGTGGGACTAGCCCAAGGTCACCCAGCAGCTGCATGTGGAGGAGCGGAGACGCGAACCCGGTTCACCAGATTACGAGTCTACCGCTCTTAACCACTACACCACACTGGCTCACTGGATAGAAAGGTTAGGAAGCGGGTGTTATGAGCTCTGAAGCACTGACGGGGGTGGGCTTGGATTGTCAGAGAAGAAGGAAGGAACTGGAAAGGGGTGCTGAACTGGAGAACCTGGGTTGAAGGTCAGGAGATATCCACCCCAACTTCAGCCAGTTTGTAAGGGGGAGCATAGATTCTGGTTTTCCCCTCTGGTTTTCCTCCTCTGCTATGGAGCAGGAAGCTTCAGTGGATACTGGGGTATTGATCAACCAAAAGGAGAGGCTGAACAAGAGGTGCAGCAGCTGAACAAGAGCCCAAGCAGAAGGGGGCAAGGAAGAAGTAAGGTTGAAATTCATATGCAATTTTAAATAGCCAGTCAAATATTTGCCTGTTCCTGCCTAGCTCATATTTAACTCCCTAAGTAGTATTTTATATTTACATTTGTAGCTCCAATACATATACCAACTTGTATCTTTCTCCTAAAATGGCAAATATGAGTTATTGGAAAATTGCTACAGCACTAGTGTGCTAAAATTGCAGTTACTGGGGGGGGGGGGAATAATACCTGTGTGGCTGCATTCATAGGAGAGATTTCAAGCCACACATTTGCACTAGGTCTCTATTGCTCTTATCCTTGTTTTTAAAACCTCAGGCCATTTTTGCTACCGTCATCAAAAGTGGTTAGGTGGCACCCCGTGGCTTCTGGCAAATGGTTTGTTCATGATGTAGGGGCAAGTAATTTCAGAGAGAAAGGCCTGAAGTGAAAAATAATCTCTTTTGCACTCTTGCCTAAATGCTATCAAAATTATAAATAGAATTTATGGCATTTGTTAAAGCTAGACCCAAATTGCTCTAGCTGCTAAAAGCTAATGCTGGCTGCAGGCTAGGAATGTGCAATTCTATCAATTTTTTGTTTCTGTCAGTTTCTCCTTTTTCCAATCTTAAGTTCATTTTGCCACATTTCAGTATCAGTTTGTGATTTTGTTTAGTTAACAGAGTGCTCATGGGAATTCATCAGCATTTTAGTGCTCATTTCTCCCACAAGACAGATTTATGTATGCAATTTTGCCTAACATGCACATTTTCCATTAAATTTTCCATTTTCCATTTTGGTTTGTGTGTTGTTTTGGAAAGTGCAAAAATGGGAACCAAACCAAATTTCCTGCTCCTTCCTACTGCATAGTTCCTACTCCATAGCGGAGCCAGCATTGTGACTCAAATCAGGCGTGTTTATTCAACTTTCCATTATGCTAAAGTCTGTAAGCGTATCTGACAGAGTAATACAATACAGGCTTATTGTATTTTAACACAATAAGCCGCCCAGAGTGGCTGGGGAAGCCCAGCCAGATGGGCGGGGTATAAATAATAAATTATTATTATTATTATTATTATTATTATTATTATTATTATTATTATTATTATTACTCATGTTGCACTGTGTGTGAGTGAGAGAAAATGCCACCACTGCATTGGTGAAACAGTTGCTGTATCCAATGCAGGGTCAGGCCAGGAGGGACGTGGAGAAACTCACTGCCAGAAAATAGATAAATGGCAGGTAAATTTAAGACACCCCTCCAATGATTGTGAAGAGCCCCATTTCCCACCAGTCAGAGACTATGTTGGCAATAGATCACAGATGCTGCTGATGTACAGAGGGAGCCAATGAACACATGATGGTAAGGACCCACACCCAATACATCTTGGCATTATGCTGGCACACTGCTTTTTTCTGGGGGTACGCAGGGGTACGCATACCCCTAAGCATTTTGTGAATCTAATGGGAGAAGAAACTATTTTTATTTTTAATCAGTTCCATTGCTACCCCCGATGGCGGCCTCATTTCCTGTCTCGGTGTTTCCTGAGTCTCAGATGGAAGCCAGCGTTTAATGTGTGAAGTAGGAGTTGGAATCTAGCACAGTGATTGGTCAGTTTCGTTGTTACCACCTCTGATGGCGGCTTGCTTTCCTTTCCCAGTGATTTTCTTGAGTCAAAATGAGAGAACCCCTAAACATTTATTTAGAAAAAAACCACTGTGCTGGCATATCTATAATTGTTGCAGCACACATGCCCATTCTTCTGAAGAGCAGAGTAACCTGCCCTGGACTTTATGGTGAAGGGTGGGTATCTAATAACAATAATGCTATCTATCTATCTATCTATCTATCTATCTATCTATCTATCTATCTATCTATATCATCTATCTATCTATCTATCATCTATCTATCTATCTATCATCCATCTATCTATCATCTATCTATCTATCTATCTATCTATCATCTATCTATCATCTATCTAACTATCTATCATCTGTCTATCTATCTGTCATCTATCTATCATCTATCATCTATCTATCTATCATCTATCTATCTATATCTATCTATCATCTATCATCTATCTATCTATCTATCTATCTATCATCTATCTAGCTAGGAAATAAGCAGCTATCCTAATTTTAAAAGACATCTGAAGGCAGCCCTGTTTAGGGAAGTTTTTAATATTTAATGCTGTATTGTTTTGAACACTCGATTGGGAGCCACCCGGAGTGGCTGGGGAAACTCAGCCAGATGGGCGGGGTACAAATAATAAATTATTATTAATATTACTATTCAGGTGGCAGTTCTGCAATTCAGGATTTCACCTGGCACCTTTGGTAACAAGCTCCAGCAAGGCTGCTTTTTACACCAGTCAGTGTAAATGCACAATATTTCATCATTGCCAAAGCATATTTGTGTGAATTTTAATGAGATGTTTATTTTCCCTATGAACTTAATTGGGACACACTGTTAATACAAGACACGCAGGCATTAGAATTCCAGACTGGTGTGAGGGCTCCAGCTCATCCTACTTTTCATTCCTCGGACCAACGACTCCCCTGTCAAACAGTCATTAGCAACTTTTTCAAATAACCTGAACCACACTACAGTGAAATAATATGGTTGCTCTTGGTTATGAAGGAAAATGATTTTTAACCCTGGGTCACATCAGGCCGCTGTGAGTGGCTGCGAGAGATAATTGTCACTCTAAAGCATTATGTGCACAGCTGACACACTGAGGACAAGAGAGAAGGACTTCCTGTTAAGCTAACTCCCCCATCCTATTTATTTGTTTAGATATTTATATCTCCCCCTTCAAGGAACATGGTCAGACTGCACGAAAACCCCCAGTTAAAATGCATAATTAATAACAATACATGTGTATTAACAGCAAACTGTGCAGTGGAAAATCACATAAAGGAGATTACAGAATCAGGTTAAAAGAAGAAGAAGAGAAGAGTTTGGATTTGATATCCTGCTTTATCACTACCCGAAGGAGTCTCAAAGCGGCTAACATTCTCCTTTCCCTTCCTCCCCCACAACAAACACTCTGTGAGGTGAGTGGGGCTGAGAGACTTCAAAGAAGTGTGACTAGCCCAAGGTCACCCAGCAGCTGCATGTGGAGGAGCGGAGACGCGAACCCGGTTCCCCAGATTACGAGTCTACCGCTCTTAACCACTACACCACACTGGCTGCCAGCCTGGGCATGTTTACTCAAAAGTAACCCAAGTATATTGAAAGGGGTTGTCTCAGACACTGCCACCCCTCCTGCTCATTGAATTGCTTTTAAATTGCTTTTATATCCTTTTAAATTGTTTTTTTAAAACTGTTTTTACTGTTTTTAACTGAGTTGTAAGAACATTTTGTGGGATATGCCTGGGAGGAAAGGAGTAGGGGAGAGTAGGGAGAGGCCCAATTACAGTGGTTACAGTGGTTCTGGGTGGGAGGTAGGTGTGGGAGGAGGAGCAGGCCAGATAATTGGCATTTGGTTCATTTGATTTACATTTTGATTTGATTTGATTGATTTAAATTGGCCTTTTAAAATGTGGTTTTTTTTGGGGGGGGTTATTTGGGTTGCTGTTTTTATTTTGATTATATATTTTGTGGTTTTATATTTTGTTTTTGTTCTGTGAACCACCCTGAGACCTCCAGGTATAGGGCGGTACATAAACAACAACAACAACAGACAAAAAAAAATGCGCATGTTGTGATCAAACCTACAGAAGGTTGCCTCTCCACAGGATAGGACACCAATAGAGGAAGTTGCAAGGCAGAAGCTTCATTGTCTATTTTCACTGAACATCAATAAAGGAAAAGGTCTACTTATGTGGCCTCCACATTTGCTCCTAAAACAAATCATTGGATTTTTCTTGACTTTCTCATTCCATTTTCTAGTGGGTTCTTATCTAAAGGGGCGTATAAACCCATGGGTCTGAAATTTGTGGCATTCTGTTGTCCATCACTTTCAGTCTCCAATGGTGGTTTATTAACTTAATGCATTTATGGTGCTGGAGGAGACTCTTGAGAGTCCCATGGACTGCAAGAAGATCAAACCTATCCATTCTTGAGGAAATCAGCCCTGAGTGCTCACTGGAAGGACAGAACCTGAAGCTGAGGCTCCAATACCTTGGCCACCTCATGAGAAGAGAAGACTCCCTGGAAAAGACCTGGATGTTGGGAAAGATTGAGGGCACAAGGAGAAGCTGACAACAGAGGATGAGATGGTTGGACAGTGTTCTCGAAGCTACCAACATGAGTCTGACCAAACTGTGGGAGGCAGTGGAAGACAGGAGTGCCTGGCGTGCTTTGGTCCATGGGGTCACGAAGAGTCGGACACAACTAAACGACTAAACAACAGCATTTATCTCATTTTCATGCATTAACATACCTGAGGCAGCAGCTCTCCTGAATAGTTTCTAGGAGAAAAGTGTATCTGTCTTTCCAGGGATACTTTTAAAAAAATTGCCTGTTAAATGCAAGAGAGAATAAGCTGGAGCACAGAAAGCTGCCATCTGGGCATGCATGTATACTGCTTGTCTTTTTCCAGTACAGGCACCCTTGACAACTTGTTATGGATAAATGCCCCACCCTCTCTCTCCCACTCTCCCTTTCTCGCTCCCTCGCTCCCTCCCTCTTTTTCAAACTGCAAAACTCTGGCAAATGCCAGTGGACTCTGGCGGGAGCCCTGCTTTTGTTGTTTTGCTGATAAACTAAAGGATAAATAATTCATTTTTCTCCCAGCAGCAACAAAGATGCTCTTTATTTAATGTTTATCCGGCAGACTTCAAGCATGCTGCTGGTTCTAGGCTGCCAGCTTCCCTGTTCAGCTCAAGCATCGCCGGAGGCAACTGTTCCCTATAAGAGCTTGAAACTGACAAGCTTTTTACTTTCTGCTGTTCAATTGCTGGGAATATTGTTCCTAGGTGGAATTCACCCTCTTCAGCTTCAGCAAGAGGCCCTCCTAAAACATTGCTGCCATGCTGAGCAGCAACAGATTTGCGAAGGAAGAAATGCACCATAGAAAATAATTCAGATATTTTGAATGTCATATCCTACCTTGGGTGGGGGAGACAGGGAGGGAGAAAGTCTAGGTATAGCCAGAGGGAGCCTGAAAATGGTCCTGGCTCCAGTCCCAGCAGACTTTTTATTCATCTATCATAAATATTTATAACCCACTTGTTGTGGAAACATCGACTGATGCATGATAGTTGTGGCCCAGTTCTCCAATCTATAAAGGTCGCTTGAATCCTGTTGTTTGGGTATCTTCCTTTTGCCTCCTGCACACTTCCCTAAATTGTAATTGACTTTTTGGATGGTGGGTTGCTCTGGATTGGCAGTTTGGCATTGATTGGCACCTAGTGTAGGCAGGTAGGAGGACTTTGAGAAATGATAATGGTAAACACTCTGAGGCATCATTGTGTGAAGAGCTCTTCTCTAAGCATGTTGCAGTGCTAACTGGCTTGATTCTCCTAGGGTCTCGCCTATACACTGCTGCACTCAGGATAGAGAGGGGTGGAGTGCAAAAGCTGGGTACCCATAGCCACTGCTTTCCTATCCAGGAGCGGTGACGGAGTTCACCTGGGGAGGAATTTTGCCCAGCGTGGAGCAGGAATAACTTCTTCCTATGGCCCTGGGACAGCCAGATATATCTATGAGAGATATACAGTACATGGGTCTCTTGCAGGGCCGGATTTAGGTTTGATGAGGCCCTAAGCTACTGAAGGTAATGGGGCCCTTTATATGTCCAGCTGTCCTTTGTCAACAACAAATTGTCGCTGTTTTTTGTGTTGAATATATGCTACATGGTAATTTATGGACCTTTGTTGTTGTTTAGTCATTTAGTCGTGTCCGACTCTTTGTGACCCCATGGACCAGAGCATGCTAGGCACTCTTGTCTTCCACTGCCTCCCACAGTTTGGTCAAACTCATGTTAGTAGCATGGACCTAATAGGTATCTAAAGCCGTTTGCACATAACAAAATATGTACTTTATCAAAGTAATTGTTGAACTGAAATACAATTAAGAAGAAGTATATTAATAGTGAAATACAATTAAGAAGAAGTACATTAATAGTGTAGTTACAGGTAGGTAGCCGTGTTGGTCTGCCATAGTCAAAACAAAATGAAAAATGAAAAACTCACTATATATAAGGGTCTGGTTACTTCTGTGTCAGTGTATCTGAAGAACTGTACATGCACACGAAAGCTCATACCAAGAACAAACTTAGTTGGTCTCTAAGGTGCTACTGGAAGGAATTTTTTTATTTTTTATTTTGTTTTGATTAATAGTGTAATAATGATTAAGCTCTAACTGTATGTAGATTTTATTTTATATGTTTTTTATCTTATATTTTGGAAATGTACATCCAGTTTTTTCCCCCTTTACTTTTTTTGGGGGCCCCCAAGAGAGTGGGGCCCTAAGCTATAGCTTGTTTAGCTTATACATAAATCCAGCACTGGGACTCTCTTGTTGCTATTAAGGCTGATTTGCACTTGCAGTGATATGAGTAGTGCACAGCTGAGGACAACCAGAGAAAGGAAAGAGGCATATGCCAACACCTTTTCGCATGTGTTGTTGTGCCCCCCATCTCTTGAAAATAGATTGCCCTGAGTGTTGGGGTGGGGGACATGCTTATGGACTTAAAGCAATATTTCCCTTAGCTCTTTTGAATAGTGGGATCATTTCTACACATTAGCCAGACCTCATCTGGCTGTTTCAGTGAGACAGAACGTATGACTCCTCCACCCCAAGTTAGCTAATTGCTGCATTCTTGTTGGCTTCACACACTCTTAACCAATGAATTTTTTTCCACACTCTTAAATAATGGATTTTTTTCATGTCTCACAGTAGAATGGGGGAGTTGATAAAATATGAATGTAATTTGTTTTCTTGCTGCTTGTTACTTTTATAGCCATCCTTTCCACCACCCCTACCTGAGTTGTTGACTTTTCCTCCAACTTTGCAGTGGTTCAGAGTACATTAATATTTTAAATATATATATCCTTGCAAGTGGTGGTTCAGATCGAGCATATTTTGTGCTTGGAAAGCTCAAGTTTAAGCCCTGCTGTGAAGCAGCAACAAGACATTAAATATTAAAAGCCGACCAAAATATTACTTTTGTAAGATGCTAAATGGTTGCTTCACAAACAAAAAAGAGGGAAAAAGTTCACTTGCTTACAACAGCTTGAGAGCCTTTTTACTTAATTCTGTTAAAGATCTGTACTGAAAGAAGTACAATTTTTGCTTTCTGTTTTTCTGTGAGCTTGCATCATTTATCACAAGGCAGTTGAGATCGGCTGTACTAAAATCCCATTGATATGGTTGCTTCCAGGCTGAATTTCTTCTGGTGTATCAACACAGTGCAGAATTGACAGACACTTTGCATGCAATGTGTACCATAATTGCTAAACATCTAACATAAAAACTTGCAAAACGTGTCTGATAATGGTTGCAGTGTATCCATGTGTCCTATGTTGCAGAGGGCAATCTTCCATTTGAAACCTTCTTCCAGCTGAAGGGCTTCATGGTCCAAGTCAGTTTAATGAGCAACATCCATGTAAGAAGAGAGAGAAGAGGACTTGAAGTTGCCCAACAATGGTCAGCACCTGGACATGAAATTGAGGAAGCACCCAGGTCACCTAGTCACAGCTTTCTTCACTATGGTGAGGTGTATTGTATCCCTATGTAAATTATAGTCTTAACTGCTGGGTATAAGCAAACTTGCATCTCTCCAGTTGGTAGATGAGAGGCCTGAGAATAATAGATAGTCATGGGAAATATACTTTGTGGTTTCCCAATAGACACCTAAGCTCCACTCCTTCTTCCTGCTGTGTCTCCCTCTCTCTCCCTTTCCTTTTTGCACAATGCAGCCATGAAGCCTCATCTCATGATGTATGGTATGTAGACTTAGGGTAAGAATGGGAAGTCAGCTATGTCATTTGGATGGAAAGGGAAGGCTTTATATGGGCTGGATTTTGTTGTTTAGTTGATTAGTCGTGCCCGACTCTTTGTGACCCCATGGACCAGAGCATACCAGGCACTCCTGTCTTCCACTGCCTCCCAGAGTTTCGTCAAATTCATGTTGGCCGCTTCGAGAACACTGTCCAACCATCTCGTCCTCTGTCGTCCCCTTCTCCTTGGGCCCTCAATCTTACCCAACACCAGAGTTTTTTCCAGAGAGTCTTCCCTTCTCATGAGGTGGCCAAAGTATTGGAGCCTCAGCTTCAGGATCTGTCCTTCCAGTGAGCACTCAGGGTTGATTTCCTTCAGAATGGATATGTTTGATCTTTTTGCAGTCCATGGGACTCTCAAGAGTCTCCTCCAGCACCACAATTCAAAAGCATCAATGGGCTGAATTACCCTGCTACATATCTTGAGAGTGGTAATTGAAGTTGATGAATTGGCCTTCCCATTCACCCAAATGTGAAGCTATTTGTCCTCAAGAAGTTAATAAATCAGCTCACCTTTCCTCATATTAATGGGGGGCTCTCTCTCAGTTCCGTTGTGCAATGAACATGAGCTAGTATCTTATTTTTACCATCCTCATGTAGGAAGTGGTTCTAAATGGTTTTGGAATAATGAAAAGTACACTGGAAAGAAAGAGTAGGGATTGTGAGGCTGTATTCTGTATTTATCTATGACCTTCAAGTTTCCCATTTGGGAATAGTTCCACTGAATGCTACAGTAAATTGAGAAATGGAGTCTATGTATTGGGGTTGCATAGCTTCCTCTGGTTGTTACTATTGCATCTGTATGCATACATGGTGGGATGTTTAAAAGTTTAGAAATAAGAAATACATGCTACATACTAATGGTGATTTTTGTGAAGATGAGCAATGAGTAGTGGTGGAAGTTCATCTCTGTTTATTTTTTTGGAGAAGATGCATTTGCCCAGTGCTGTTGCATCATTCAATTTCTTTACCTTGAAGGAGGTTCACCTTTTATGCCCAATGAATAATTTAATGCTTAAATGACTCCCAATCCCCAATATTTACTGATCTGCTTAAATTAATTGGCTACGCCAATGCTTTTAAGGAGAAAAATATTTTAAGATCTCAGAGGCATATTTCTGAACTTGGAGCTGAGATTCAATTTGCTTTTGCAAGTTTCATTCCCACAAGCATAAATAGCTCAGAAGAGTGACTAGATAAATAAATGACCTTTTTTGTGTCTTCCTATTTGCAGGATTCAAGGTAACATAGTTCAAATAAAGCTGACAATATTTATTTGTTTTCATCTCAGCTTTGTAAAATATGATTAGGGATACAGCCTGGTGAATCAGATTTGGTTGCATCTGAAGAAAGTGTGGGTGCGTCCACTATGTAAAATATCCCCTTGCCTAAGAGCAAAACGTTTCCTAATGGAGAATTTGTGCAAGTTCTAGCTCCAGTTTTTTGGGTGTTATAATAATTAGAATATCAGAACTGTATGGTGCACTTTAAGTGGTAAAGGGTAATAATTACTACTCCACATGGCTGGCTGTACTCACTTGTCTTCTGCTGGTGGATCAGAACCCAGTACTGGTTTGTAGACTGAGCTAAGGTGGGTCACAACAGCAGCACTACCAACAAAAAAATATACGGGAAAATAGATGGGTCCCCAAATTAATGTTTGGGTTAAAAGGTGTGTCCAGGTCTGAAAAAGTTGGTTTAGATCATATAATGGTGTGGGTGGAGTGTTTCTAACTATTATCATCCTGGTATCCTGTGAACAAATCAAGGCATTACCTTAATTCAGGCAAGAGACAGAGGTTGCTATACAGACCTCTTACTCTCTATTGTGGCAGGTAAGAACCACTATCATTTGAACCAGGCAAAGGCACTCAAGGAGGGAGCAGGGCGAGTCTACCAAGGGGCACATAAAGGATGTAACTTGGAGAAGGAGCCAGACAGAGAGACCTGGAGAGCTGGATTTGCCCTCCAGGTCTGAGGTTCCTTTCTCCTTGGATGAATAGTGTTTGTCCAGGATTTATAGAAAGGTATTTTACACCACTGGCTTCCCGACCCTTCAAAATCAGGACTGGGGATCCTCAGGCCAAATGCAGCCTTCAAGGCTTCTCAGTTTGGCCCTCAGAATTTCCCCCAGGTCAGGTGTATCATTGGACCTGTCTCATGCCCCCAGTGTTTTGCCTTGATGCATCCTTGAACTCTGAGAACGCCTTTTGTTTGACTGGATGGAGGATAGAGAGAGGTGTACAAAAGGTAAGCGTTTACTCACTTTTGTCTTTGGCCCCACACACCACTAGCATGTGGCCCATGGAAGGAATGTAGCCCTCATGCTGAAAAGGGTTCTCCATCCCTATTTTAACTGGAATGGCAAGGAATGGAACCTGCATGCAGCTCTACCATGGAGCTATGGCCCCTCCCACATTCAGGTGCAGCTGGCTTTGGGGCTAGGATGGAAAATATGAGAACTTCCAAGGAACTTACCACATGAAAATGGTATTTAGGGAAAGCAACAAGAGGCCATTACACCCAAACACCACTTTGCCTGTTTCGTGCCACTGAGCATCTACCAGTATATCTAGGGTCAACTATGTATTAGGTAAGCATGTAGATGGCACAGATCCCTGTGCTTTCAACAAAGGGGATCGATAACATTTGTCAATAACATTGCTCAAGCTGTCCTGAGACCTGGAATGGAAATTGTTAAGTAGATATAACTACCGTATTTTTTGCTCCATAAGATGCACTTTTTCCCTCCTAAAAAATAAGGGGAAATGTCTGTGCGTCTTATGGAGCGAATGTGTGGTCGGCCACTGGCTCCCTTTTCGGCTCTGCCCCCTTGCCCAGGCCTCCATTGTTGAATGTTCTGCAGACAGAGGCTGTTTGTTTCCCCAGCGACATGCGACTTCCAGATGATCTATCTGGAAACTGTCGAAATGGCTCCCTTTCCTTTCCTAAAGAAGCTGCAGAACTGTGAGTTGAACCCCATAAAACAGGATTTCCCCCCTTTTCAAAGTAAGCTCAACAACTTTGAGCTGATCCTCAAAAAATGGGGCTTTTCTCCATTGCAAAAGAAACTGCACAACTTTGAGCTGATCCTAAAAACAAACAAACGGGACTTTCCCCCTTTCCTCCTCTAAAAACTAGGTGCGTCTTATGATCATGTGCGCCTTATAGAGCGAAAAATACGGTAACCATGGCAAGTGATCTTAAACTACCCTGCCCATTTTGGCATCGAACATGCCCAACTGCCGGCACTTCAGCCTTGCTGTGAATCCCCACATGAAATATGAATGGCATGCTTTCAGCTAGGCCAGCGGCATGTCTCTTGCTGGAAGTATAGAAGACTCTTGTCTTATGAGCGTCCCCCTGCAGGTCCTTCTGCAAGGCTATTACACAGTCTCATCATTTCTGATTCTCCTCACGTTTGCTGATTTAACCACTATTCTCTTTCATCAAGGGGGGGGTGGGGAAACAAGAAGCGGGTCCTTATGTTACATTAGCTTTTAGGACACGGCCTCCAGGGAATTAAAGCTAAGTTACCATGGGAACTCAAGATAAGACTATGCATTATCAGCATCCCCCACTCCCCAAGTTGTCAGATATTAATGCTACACTGTACTATGCTGGAGTCTGTATGGAAAGCTACCCACAATACTCAACAATTCAGTGCTGTTCCAGTCCCAACGTACTTCTGTACTGAAGTCATCTCAACCTGTTACTACTATACAAGTGCTTCAATCTTACCATTTTTATTGTAGATTTTGAAATGATGTTTATATCTGGTTTGTGTTTCTGTAAGCTGCTTGGAGTATAATTCCTTATATCATGGTCGGGCAAACTTCAAACTTGTGGGATCTCCTCTGCTTTTTACTGGAACCTTGATGTATACAACTGGAACCAAATACAAAATAGTAGCTTGGTTGTATTAGTCATTTAAGAAATGGGGGAACTCTGATCATATGTGTTTAGTACCAGAACTGAACTCACAGCCCTTTAAGAGAAAAATCCTTCCCACAAGCCTGCTTAATTTCTGATGCCAAATTTAGAGGTGGGGTGGAAATTTGGTGTGGGAGCTATTTCACTGTGGTACAGTTAAATAAGTGGTGTTTTTTGTGGGGTGTGCATGTTTAAAAAAACCTTGCTGAATCACTACAAATCACCTAGAGATCTCCCTTCTGCCTAACTCTGCCATATATAAAAATGGGATATAAATGAACACCATCATCACACTTATTATGTAACAGCATTTGCATGATGCCCTGCAATATGATATCCTCAACCTGATTACATCCATAAACCCATTTTCGTTCCATGTGTACTATTCCAAGGTATCTCCCCTCTAATGTGTTGAGGGCATCTGCTGAAACCTAAATTCAATAAAGGCCTTACATAATTGTGGAAAAGTCAGTGTCTCAAGGTAGTGAGGCCTTGAGTAGTTGTCCTTAATTTGGGGATACCAAATAGAGCAGGGGTAGGCAACCTAAGGCCCGTGGGCCGGATGCTGCCCAATCGCCTTCTCAATCCGGCCCGCAGACGGTCCAGGAATCAGTGTGTTTTTACATGAGTAGAATGTGTCCTTTTATTTAAAATGCATCTCTGGGTTATTTGTGGGGCATAGGAATTCATTCTCCCCCCTCCCAAAAAAAATAGTCTGGCCCACCACATGGTCTGAGGGACGGTGGACCGGCCCACAGCTGAAAAAGGTTGCTGACCCCTGAAATAGAGTAATGGCAATGATGGATGTTCTGTCTTGGTTAGCATCATGGTCAAAGATCCAGTTTATAAGGGATAAATATTCCTCCATTTGGATATTATAAGCACTAAACTTGTCTTGAGACTTTTGTGACCAACCTCCTCATTCTGATTCATTTTTGCGGGGAAGCTGGGGATGTTAAATGATGTTAACCCACACTGGGGATGTTAACCCACACATTTCTGGTTGTATTCTTTCAACTCTTTCCCCATTGCAAAAATCTTGATATTGGAGGAAAGTGGGATTGCAGGGCAAGAGCTCAGAATCAACTTTAAGTGCCCAATTTGAATTTGTTGGTAGGTGATTGAAAATATTTCTTTGAGGCAAGAAAACTCTGTGCACTTGAACAGAAAGAACAGCTATGATGATGTAATATATTTATCCAAGTGGTTGCTGTAGCTAAACAATTTCTCTGCTCTGAATGACCTCTGAGTTGGACAAGTAGTGTCGTCGATTAGGGTACATGCATTCTTATCCATAATACATCTCAACATGAAAGGTACAAAATGACGTTTGTCCAGTGTCTCATTATGCATGCTCTTGTTACTGACAAGGTTACTCCAGAATGTTTTCTTTGAATTCTAATTTTGTTGTCTGCCGCTAACACTGTCTTGGAGCTCATGGCGTTTGCCACCTGCTGAGGGCTAAGGAAAATGTTACCCAGGAGATGTGCAAACAGCCTCTTGACATTGTTATTTCAAGTAATGGAAAAGTAATTGCAGGAGGCTTCCAGTTAGGCAGGAAGTATAGGCTACTTAACCCTTTCTCCTCCAGAGATTTCCCTACTAAAACTTTATCCTCCCTTCAGTTGCCTTTCCATCTGCAGTGGGGGACGGGGTGGTGGAAGCTGCTACCTGTGTCTTTTCAACCAACCACTGCAACTGGGCAGAGACTTTGAGTGGGGAAACATCCAGAGAGGAAGGTGTTAAGCAGCTGCTCCTCTACCACCCTCACCCCTTTTCTCCAGATAGATTGGCAAACTCTATTGCCTGACATTGATGTGACGAAAGAAAGCCCTTGTGATGGCCTGGGATTCAGACTCAGATGCTGAAACTGAGGGATCCCAGCCTGCACAGGATTCCCCGCCTCCAGAACCAGCAGAGCCGGGACTAGGGCCTGAGTCTGAAGGGTCCTCACCTGTGCTGGATCCTCAGGTGCAGGCATCTGCTGAGTCTGCTCTGGCTCCAGATGGGATGGAGGACCCATTGCCTGCAGGTGCTCCACTCCCAGTCCTGTCAGGGGAAGCTGAGGTTGCCTCTGGGTCCGGTAACCCTCCAGCCTCTCCTGAGCTGCAGAGGCGAAGGGCAGAGAGGCGAAGGGAACTGAGTTCCCGTAGGAGGAGTGCTCACCTCCAAGCCAGGAGAGGCGAGTCACCAGAGGATTGGGGCCGCCCTCTGCCTCGGAGCAGATAAAAGCCAGCCAGCTCCAAGTTGCAGGAGCAACATTGTTAGTGACCAGTTTCTGCCAGTGTTCCTGCTTGAAACCTGTCCTGCTTTCCTGCCTGAGCTCCTGATCCGCCCTGGTTCCCTGCTTGCCTACCTGTTCCTGACTTTGCCTGACTCCCTGCCCTGCACCCAGCTTCAGTGACTACGGACTGCCTTTACGTTGAACCTCTGACCACGGACCGGACTTGGACCTCGCCTTTCGGGTAACCCATGGGACCAGCACAGCCCTTCTTCACAATGTGCATAGTTAAACGATGGAACTTGCTTCCACAGGAGGCAGTGTTGGCCACCAACTTGAATGGCTTTAAAAGAGGTTTGGATATATTCATGGAGGTACTAGCCATGATGTCTGCTCTGCCTCCATGCTTGGAGGCTGTATGCTTCTGAATACCAGTTTCTGGAAACTGCAGGAGGTGAGAGTGCTGATGTGCTTGGGTCCTGCTTGCTGACTTCCCACGGGTGTCTGGTTGGCCACTGACAGAACAGGATGCTGGGCTAGATGGGCCATTGGCTTGATCCATCATGCTCTCCATAACTCCTGCTTTCCCATCATCTGTTCCCTGACCCTTTAAACTGAAAATGCCTGGGATTGAACCTGAGACCTTGTCTTTGCAAAGCACGTGTTCTACTTCTAAGTTGCGGTCTTTCATTGGCTTTATCTGTAGGATTGCATTGATTCGGGAGTTGTAATTATTTACAGAAACTACTAAAACCACTTACTGGACTAGAAAATATTTCTACCCTAGGAACTGCATGCACCACAGATGCTGCAGTCAGAGACAATCTGACAAGGGGACTTTATCTCGATCCCATTTATGGTCCCTTAATCATTGGAACTTGCTCCAAGAAGTATATGGAGAAGCGTGATCAAACTTTAATGGTGAGCTTAAACCACTCATGCATTTTTCAGGTTTTTTTGTGTGTGTCTTTATATTGTTTTTATTTGGTATCTGCCCTTCTCAAACAGAACTGTATAAAGGTATATAGCTGATTGATTAAACGCCCCCCCAAGTGACACATTTGACAATACAGCTAAACTATTCATGTAAGGCAACGGATTTAGTAATAATAATAAACATACTTTCCAGACAAGTCGTATTGATTTTCTACTTATTACACTGGCACCAAGAAGTGTTTTGATAGTGTCTGTATGTTGGCCTTCCGCTAATAGCTCATTAAATTGGAAAGGTGTTTTCATTGACTTAGTATCTGTTGTGGCTGTGTTTTTAACAGTAAAAAGTCCACCTGATCTGTGCCTTACTCACTCAGCTTCTCTACAATCTCTTTTTCCTTCTTGAATGAAGAAGTTGTAGGCATTTTTCCTACCCTACAATCCATGGCAGATGAAAAGGGGCATTAACCCTTTCAATTGCGCTGCAGCTTTAATAACAACTTTAGGTGTGATTTCTGCATTGCAGAGGGTTGGGCCAGATATACTTTGAATTCCTTCCAACTCTACAATTCTGTGATACTGGACGCCTCACCCGCAAGCTTCCTTCACAGAGAGAATAGTGGTTTATTCAGATGGGGATAAATAAGGTTCACACTATCTTAAAAATAGATAGCTCCTTAGTAAAAAAAAATATCTTGGAACATCTGAGGTATGTTCAGTATCAGATAAGTTAAGAACCACACCATCTTAAAATAGATTTTGCCTTAGTCACACACTCTAAGTCTTAGAAACAAACATTCCTACAGTGCAGGCATTCATGTGGGAATGTTTATGTTTGCTAAATGCAAAAGAAGAAGTAGTAATGAGCAATCAAATATGCCACTGTGTGAGAAATGTTTGCACAGCCGTAGTGAAATATTTGGGATGCTCATCTTTTTATGTTTATTGAAGTTTTGGTTTACTAAAGAAAGGCTAAAGAAAACTTCAGAAGATTGGAGTGCTGTGCTTGAGGAAGTAGGGATGGGTAAATGCGACTATTTCAGTTGCTCATTTTTCTAATCTTTAGTTCAGTTCTCCACATTTCCACTCTTCTTTCTTTCTTTCTTTCTTTCTTTCTTTCTTTCTTTCTTTTTGCAAAGTCCTCATGAAAATTCACCAGCATTCTGGTAAAATTTCTCCTAATATACACATCTTTGTATGTCCACTTCACCAACTGCGCCTACTTTTGCAAAGCAATTTCCCCTAATACCATTCATTTTTGTGTGACATTTCACTAAAACATCCATTTCTGGGTACACTCTACCCATGTATATGCATTTTCCCAGCTGGATAGATGGCTCATTACTATGAATGTCCATTTGTTAGAGTTTTAGTTTAGTTTTAAATGTATCTATTCTTTGGGGTTTTGTTTAAACTGTTTTAATTTTTTTAATGTGTTTGGTTGTGAGTTGCTTCAAGTTGCCTTTGGCAAGAAAAACAGACCAACAAATTTAATAAATAAATAAAAGTGTCAGTTTCTTTGAGGCAGTGGTTTAGAAGGTTATTAATAAATCAACTGTAACAACAACAACAATTTTGTAGTTACAGGTAGGTAGCTGTGTTGGTCTGCCATAGTCGAAACAAAATATCTGAAGTGTGCATGCACACGAAAGCTCATACCAATAACAAACTTAGTTGGTCTCTAAGGTGCTGCTGGAAACAATTTTGTACACATTACTTGATTGGAGAATCACATTGCAAAAATAAGATATATGCACATTTCAAGGATAGCTGTGTTTCGGATCCTGTGCTAATTGAGAAAGTGCAAATTGGGTAGGTTCACCTTTAAATGGGAACTGAATCAAATTTCTTTTTTTGAATAAATTTTATTAGATTTTATAATGAGAGATACAATGATTATTATCAAAAAAATCTTTTTTGTTCAAACTAAAACATTAATCTAGATAAAATAAAAACATAGGTCCAGAGAAAATAAATGGAAAAAGAAGAAAGAGAAAGAAAGAGAAAAAGAGAGATAGATAGAAGAAGGATTAAAAGAGAGAGAGAAAATAAAGTTAAGAAACAAACAAACAAAACCCCTCCGATTCTTCATCTGTCAGCTATCAAATTTCTTCTCCAGCACAACTAGGGAGTGGGGCTGTGCTGCTGGCCACACCCCTTGGATGTCTACACTTTGGTGCAGATGCCCACATTGATTATTGCCTATACTTGCAGCTGCTCCTCCTGTATAGGCTTCCATACTATCGCCCTGCCTGAGCCTGGTAGCACTCAGATGTCAATGTCTTGAGGAGAAGCTGAGGTTAAGAATAGTGAGACAGTCCAAGAGTGGGCTGTCCAATAGGAGGATCATGAGGTAAAGCCAAAGTCAAAACACGGTGGAGCCATCCAAAGGTATGCAAGATTCCAAGAGCAAGGTCTTAGCAGGTGCCCAAGGGTCAAACGGCACAAGGCCAGTCAGCTAGGATGCACAGAGCTAAGAACCTATGCTCCAGTAGCTAACTGTCTTCAACTGAGAACTTATGATCACCCAGATCCTGTCTCATCCTAGCTGCAACTGGTTAGCCCAGCCTTCAAGGTTCTCTGCTTGTGAGGAGGCCCTTTGCTCCTGCAATGCCTGGTGCTTCCAGGCCTTGAGGTTCACACTCTGTCGATGGGTGGCTGCCTGCATCCTCTGATACTGCTGTTTCCTAGGGTTGGGAGGCAGTTTGACTTCCTCACTGCCAAGGACAAGTCAGGCACCAGGTGGGTCTGGTGCTGCTTCTGTGGAGATGCTGGAGGTATCTAAGGTAATGCTGGAATTGAGAGACCCCATGGGTTCTTTGGACTTGTTATTATCAGGATCTTCATCGGAGGAGGAGTCATCCTGGCTTGAGTCTGTGTCAGGAATGAGAACTATTGAGACTCCTCATCACATAGGTAAAGGTGAAGGGATTCCTGACTGTTAGGTCCAGTCACGGACAACTCTGGGGTTGCGGTGCTCATCTCGCTTTATTGGCCGAGGGAGCCGGTGTACAGCTTCTGGGTCATGTGGCCAGCATGGCTAAGCCGCTTCTGGCGAACCAGAGCAGCGCACAGAAACGCCGTTTACCTTCCCGCCGGAGTGGTACCTATTTATCTACTTGCAGTTTGACATGCTTTCGAACATCACATAGGATTCCCAATTGAGTGGAAACCTGCACATATGCAACTGCTCACATGAGATTTAATCTGTACAGTCTGCAGCAACTCATAAAATTCCAGGCTAAGTAGTATACTATTCATTGTGGATGGGTTCAGTAATATGACCCTGCTTGTCAGCAATCATACGACACACATATCATGTAATTAAGGTCTATGAAGTAACGCCAGACTCTTCCAACTATGTAGCTGCACACTCAACCCCAAGTAGTGGTTTGGTGATTCTTATTCCTATTTGCTTTTGCTTTAAGAGCTTCACCGCATGGCTGAGGTAATTTGTTATTGTTGTTCCACAATGTTAAAGTAGCACTCTATTAAGGAAGTGAATCTTTTGAATTTCTGCACGTTCACCTTTTCTGCTTATATTCTGCTTGTACAGAGCAGTCTTCCACTTTCCATTGTGTGACACCAGACATACCACGGTGCCTGAAATCCTGAGGCTGTTAGCAGAGAGTACAACATGTTTCATCAAAGTTTCAACCTGGTGCTACTGGTGAGAACGAAAGATTGCTTTTGACAGGTTTCAGCTCAATGCAAAATTGCAGCTTCCTCTTCCACACAGGAGAATGGTTTCCATATTGGTTTAAGTGGAACACTTTGTTCATTGTCACCAACATTTAAATGTATCCAATGCTACCCTATGTGAAAAATGTCCTTGTGTCAGCTTAGCAATGATACCATGTAATAACATCTCTTCCCTAGAGAAAGCAAAACATATATCAGCCTGTAACAACCTAAACACAGTGTACCAAATACTTCAGGAAGCTTTTAGTGTTGTTTTTTTTAAACCTTTTCTTTTTTCTTTCTGCTTGATCAAAAAATTGAACAACTGTGAAACATTCAGGAAACAATGCAATGCCCATTTATACGGGTGATGGGAGGTCCCATGAGTACTGCTGTCCCACCAACCACTACTGTCCATGCCTGAAACCCTGGAGAGCTGCGGCCAGTCAGTGTAGACAGTTTTGAACTAGATGGGCCAATGATGGGCTCAGTATAAGGCATTATGTTCATGTAATGTAGCAAAAACATAAACAATGTCACCCCAATGTATTTGTTTCAATACACCTTTTGTTCTCCTTATTAAATATTTCTTTCCTTTTGCCATGCATTTATTAAAACCACATTCACAATTCATTCAAATGTTGCTCAGCTCCTAGAGGTGCCTGTTCAGGAGAATGCTTTGTGCTGTCAGGACTGGACTGGATTTTCAGGCAGGGGTCCAGCACCCCACTCAGCAGACTGAGCAGGAGGGTCCCAGCAGGATTGGCTTATCACATTCATAGCTAAGCAGGGTTTTAAACTTGGGACTTCCCATGAACCATCATGCTGCCTCTCGTTGCACTCTTGGGGTAGGCTACATAAAGGAAAATAGGTTCGCCAACTGACCTCTGAAAACAGTGGTCTGATGTGCTCTTGTGTCTAACAATGGTTTGCTATGCAAAAGTCGGTGGGTGGAACTTTTCATTTCCTGGAGACAGTCATTCCCACTTGCTATTTGCTGCAAGTTAAATGGTCATTGCAGGTATAGCTAAAGGGGAAAGTTTAAAAGGTTTTTTTATTTTTTTAATAATAATAATAATAATAATAATAATAATAATAATAATAAAAATAAAAATAAAAATAAAAATAAATAAATAAATAAATAAATAAATAAATAATTTTATTATTTATACCCCGCCCATCTGGCTGGGTTTCCCCAGCCACTCTGGGTGGCTTCCAACAGAACATTAAAATACATGTATCATGTTTCAACTTTTCACCTGTCCACTTTTAGTTTGGAGACCAAGCAGCTATGGGACCCTAATTTAGAACATAAGCCCCCCCCCCAACCTGATTTCTATTTACTCCTGAAGGTCATGTTTGCAGTAAACAGCAGTTTTGGAAGCAAAAAAACAGGGAGATAGGAGCGATTTTTAGCAGAAAACCAGCACAGACCCCCAGTCCAGGTCAGAAGCACATCATGAATCAGGGCCCAGACACTATTTTTTTTCTCCAGAATAAAAGTGGCCAGTTTAAACGTGCTTGTCCATACACATGACTAATGCCATGTGTAGTCTGGCCCAAAGAAAGAAAGCTTTGGCCAGCTATCCGATCTGAATTGTAGCATGTCAGCATCCTACTCCTGCCAAACCCAATAAAAATGCCATATTTCCAATCATCTGGATGCTGTTTCAAGTAGTCCAAATACTTCATTTATGCACTGCAAAGACCTTCGACTTTAAAGATAATTTATCCCAGCTGGGTAAATGTAATAAAATACACATACATATATTTAGAGAACAGCAATCTTATGTGACAAGCAATCTGAGCAGAAACCAAGACACAAATCTGAATTCTATTTTTGCATATGTGCCCTTGTGTAACAAATGCATCCAATGAAGAATTCTGCCTGTCCAGGGAAGCTTTGGGCTTGTGTTTGATGAACAGCAGGCAAGTCTGCAGTGCAGAGAGCCAACTGCTTTTGAAACTGAGTGGACTTTTAAAAGCTGTTTGGGATATGATCTGGCTTAATGTCCGTAAAAAAGAATGAACCTCCTTCATATCTCAAACACTTTAGATGTGCTAAAATTTAGGGACAGTGGCTCATGATCTTTCTGGTCAGACAAATTGAGCTGGGTAGGAATATTCATTCAGAGAAGTGCAACATTTGCTGGATAGCTATGTTCTGATGTGGACATCACTTGGGGATGTGAGGGTTGCATCAGTTCATCTATAGCAGGCATGGCCAAACTTGGCCCTCCAGATGTTTTGGGACTACAATTCCCATCATCCCTGACCACTGGTCCTGTTAGCTAGGGATGATGGGAGTTGTGGTCCCATAACATCTGGAGGGCCAAATTTGGCCATGCCTGATCTATAGGGAGCAGTGGGCAAAGCACTCTGGGAAGCTGAGGCAGGCAAGGGCCCACAGCCCAGCTCCCTAGCTGACCAGGTGGGACTCGCTATCTCTGGGAGGAGGTGTGTGATTCCTCCGCTGAAGTAGGCTTGGAACAGGTGAGGGTCATATGCCTCATCAAGCCCAGATGCAGCAATCAGCATGCAAAGTTCCAAAGGGTAGCGGGGCTGAAGTGCTGTGTCTGCTCAACTGCCCATGTTGATGGACCTTGGCTTGAATGCTCCTGGACCTCTACGGGACTGCACTTCAGGTTTGACTCTGAACTATATCCTGACTGCTGGACTTCACATTTGGCTACTTGGATTGACTCCTGATCTTCAGATTTGGGACTTTGGACTTCACTTGCATGGATTGGCCCTTGGATTTTGGACTTGCCATACTGACTTGCTGCCAGGTAGGCCAAGGGTTCAGGACATTCAGTGTAGATGAGCTTGATGGGCCATTGGACTGGCTCTGTATAAGACAGCTTCCTATGTTTTGCCCCTTCCCTTACCCTGTCCGTTGCGCTGGATGGGGTGGGGAGTCACATGATCTTGGTCTCCTGCTTGCTGCAATTTTCCTGTCACAATTGGCTCAGATCCAGCCACTTTGGCTCAACGTGATGGTTCTTTCTGGTTCTTTCTGCTTTCCATGAAACTTATAATTAGGAATTGCTAATGGCTGTCAAAAAACAACACCCCTGAAATATATTGTTTAGGGTTTATTTAAATAGAGATGCAGGTGAAGGGACTAGGAGTCCTCTTAATGATTGCTGGAAGCTCTTTTCATCTTCCATTAATCTTCCAGTTTAGTTCATTAACATGTTGTTAATTGGTATGTGATTTAGTTTAAATTCTACATGGATTGTGTTGGGGAGCATAAATGGTTATAATTCACATCCATATCCCATGGTGGTAGGGGTGAGGGGAGCTGTTTCAGATGCGGAGCACGTGTATTCTGAGGTGATTTAAGAAAACAAAAGCTAAGGCATTATTAGGTGCTAGCTGCCTGTTAAAGGATTAAAATGAAAACATCGTTATAGTTGTCACATACTTCAAGGAATAAGAAGCAAAAGTGCTCTTAAAGGCAAACAGGCTATTCGTAAACAATGCTCATAGACAGCATGATGGCATTTTCATTAATTGCATTCACTTAGAATCAGGGAAGCTTTATTACATGAGGCGAAACTTTCAATGTGTGTGTGTTTTTAAAGCAACCATGGCACTTTTATTTGAGACAACAATGGAGCCTCTTTTGCAAATCGTAGGTTTTCTGGATTCTGTGTACCATCAAGCGTGACTTTGCACTGCTTTGTGAAGTACTCTGCAATAACATCATTGGGATTAAATGGCTCTGAATGTACTGAAATTTAATGCTAGTTGCTCTCAAACTACATAATGACCACCAGAGAAGCTGATAATGCCCTATCTCTCAACTGCGTGAAAGAAACACAGTGAACGAGACAGCACTAGGGGGGGGGGGAAAGTGGAAATCACAGCTGGAAGCTTCTCTGTGTGTGCCTGGGCTGCATGAAACAGTGTCTGAAAGCTCATTAAGGTTTTTATAGCATTGTCAGAACGCCTTTGTGTAATAGGAGGGAATCAGCCAAAATCGATTGTTGTCAGCTGCAGTGACCTGATCTCAAGCTAACCATTCCTTGTGTTGATTTAATTGTCAGGCAGAAACAAATAGGAGATGGGAGGGACTCAAATTTTGATGGGTACAGGAAGAAGTAGGGTGGAATTGAAATGGCATACGGAACCATGATTGGTCTAGAGCAGGCTTCCTCAACCTTGGCTTTCCAGCTGTTTTGAGACTACAGTTCCCATCATCCCTGACTACTGGTCCTTCTAGCTAGGGATCATGGGAGTTGTAGGCCAAAAACATCTGAAGGGCCGAGGTTGAGGAAACCTGGTCTAGAGCAGCTGTCGTTAAACTTGCTGCATGCTAGATCCCATTTGGTTTCCACCACCCCTTCCCCACAAGCAAACTTGTAAGTGGGAGGCATAACTTAAAAGTTGCCACTAGCATGGTGCAAGCATTGATTAGGTGCCCTTAAAGTGCAATCTCCTGACCCAAACAAAAATGTGTGTGGGGGGGCTAATCACAAAAGACCCTGTAAGAAGTCTTGCAGAAAAAAATTGCCCCTAAGACAAGTGGAACTCCTGGGTAGAAAGATTTGCAGTTGGAAACACCCGTCTTAACAAAAAATCCAGAGGTATACAGTGGAACTACAGTGTAAAAATACAGTCAGCAGTCTATAGCATAGAATATGTTTGAATGATGCCACATTGTTCCAGAGACGTTGTTCCCTCCCATGGGTGAACATCTTTTAATTTTCTTCCACCCCATAAATTCTATTCTGCTCCACTTCTTTTTAGGAACATGGGAATACGTGAAGCTGCCTTTTGTCCATTTGTCCATCTAGCTCAGCACACTGACTGGCAGCAGCTTTCCAGGATCTCAGACAAGTGGACATCACCAGCCCTACCTAGAAATGTTGAGGATTGAACTGCATGCTGGGGGCATGTTCCAATCAAAGCAAGGTCATTGGCTCTCTTGGAGGGGCACCATACTTGCTGATTTGTGAGCAGTACCAGAATTCCCAAAAATGACAGAGGCACATCTGCCATTTTTAAACCACTTTTGTATTTCATGGCTGTGTATTTTTCCCTTCCCCTCCTGGCTGATCATGCATTGGATATGGCGGCATATCTCCAGTCCTGGTGCCATAGGATTGTTTTGCCTATCACATATAAATTTAACCAATGCAAGCTTATTTATTACCTTCACACAGAGATGAAACATCATTTATTTAATTAGCTGTTGATATCTGTGGCATGTACACTACATTTTATATGGCTCCTCAGTGGCCATAAATAAACTTAATTTAGAGCGCTGGAGGGAGTGCTTATTAAGAGTTCCTTTCTGCTAACATCAATTATTGCTGGCATTGTACAAGCATTTATTTATTTTACATTTTATTTATTAATGAAAGTGCACTTTTAAAATATTGAAATAGACCAAAGATGGGAATTCAGCTGGATTTTTCACTATGAGCAACATAATTTAAAATCCTGAACATCTCTAGTGACCAAGATACCATGATTTAGAGTTTGATTTGATTCAGTATAGCAGCAAGTCCTGGTTGTTTTGCTGAAATGAATCAATCCTCAGTCAGAGCTGTAGGCAAACAACCCTGTTAGTGGGCAGAGAAATCGGGGTAGCATTTTATTAAATTTATCCAGGGAAAGCAGAAATTCTCCTAAAGTTTCTCAGGAATGGGACTCATTACCAGTGATGGTAGTACAACTTATCTCCCCCCCCATTTGTTTATTGGTTTCTTTCTGTTGAGAAGACAACAGTCACAACAACCTTGCCACCATTTTGCATCCTCCATTGACCTTCCCTGTCCTAGTGTAGTTCTGAGACATTATATGTGTGTATGGCGGGGTGGGAAGTTGATCACTGTAACAAAATGGTAGAGAATATTTTGCAAGGTGGCCTTTTTTACAGGAGTGAAGGGGGGTGGTAGAGAGGTTTTCTCAGAATAATGCCTCCTGAGAAATTTGAGTTTAGCTCTAGTCCCAACCTACAATTTAAATCCCAAGTGGAACAGCTCTGGTGGACATCTAATGGTGGGCTGAGCTCCACAACAGCAGGGGCTTTCCCATTCTGTGTAATGCCATCAGCAGCTCATCAGATGCAATGAACATGTGCATACACAGCATGGCATAGAAGAACATATGTCTACACGGCCCTCTGTATTTTTCATTGTAGTCCCACAAAACTCTGGACTATGCCAATGAGTTTCAATATGCATCTAATACAATGAATGAGGTGATGGTCCTGAACTGCCTGCTAACAGGGTGGATCTAAATGTGATGAACAACACTGGGACACATGTCAATCGAGCTCCCTCTTCCCTCGCCTCTAATATGTAGTGCCAGAAAAAGCATGATTTGATACCATGAGATTACAGGTTTCTTGGCTCCTACCCAGTGTGTCAGGAACCTCACCCTGAGCAGCCTCTTGTGCTTTCAGTCAGGTGAACAGGCCCTGGTCAGATCCATCAGGACAGCAGCATCAGAGGTGGAGGTGCTGGAAAACAATCCATTGCCCAGCATCTTGACCAGGCTTGAGCCAGAGCTCATTGGATTAAGTGCCTTTGATCCAGAGATACCTGAATCAGGATCCTCAGAGTCCATACCCTTAGTGTCTGCAATTTCCTGCAGGACCACCCCCTTCCATGTCAGGGACTGCCATTCCCAGACTGTCTAGTCAGCAGAGGCAATGAACATGTGGGGAGCTGTCCAAGAGAAGGAAGGGTGCTAAAACTCCAAGGCAGAGACTTGCCCCTTTAAGGCCTTATGTAACAGGTGAAGCTTGGGAGTGATGAACCTGGAGGCATACAAGTATTCTACCCAGTCCTATGCTTTTGTTGGAGCAAGGTGTTCTCCTGGAGCTTTCCATGGTGCTGCAATTCCTAATCTGCCTTACACCATTCAAATAGGAACATAGGAAGCAACCTTGTTCAAAGTCAGATCATTGGTCCATCTATCTCAGTATTGTTGTATCAAATAGGGATCTCTCCCAACTCTACCTGGAGATGCTGGGGTTTGAGTCTGGGACCTTCTGCATGCAATGCATATGTTCTTCCATTGAGCTATGGCCCTCCCCATTGTGACTTGGCCTTTTGCCAAGGTCAGGCCAAGGCACAGCAGTAGTTACCAGTGTAGAGTGAAAGTGGGGGATACACACAATGTGGTGATATCAAATCATGAATTTCTGTTATTACATGTTGCAGGAAAAAGGAGGAGCACCTTGACACAGGGATGCAGTTTTCAGTGGTAGGTATGTGCTCTCAATCAAGTCTTGGTGCACAGCAAGGTGACAGAGGCATGGTGGTGGCAGCAGGAAAGCAGCCAGCATGAAAGAGTTGTAGGGATTTGCTGCAGCAACTTATTGTCTCAGCAGTAGAGCTTTGAGACAGCAGGGGGAAATAACAGGATCTCCAAACATGCTGAAGTGGTTATTTGCAAACTGTGAATGTTATGAGTTTGTACTAAACAGGAATATTTATGAGCTCTGCCTAGGGGTTTGTAACACCTGAGAGGTCACGGATTAGCAAAAGTATTAATGTTCTAACCATGTAAGATTATAGTTAGCAGCCTCTTTTACAGGGTCTGCAAAATAGAAAGGCAGCAGTACGATGTCTCAGGCGGTAGGTCGGTATTGTTATTGTCATGCCACATAATTGGGCAACTCAGTGCTCTTTCTTCCTTTTCCTTTTCTTTTATCCAAAGCTTCAAAAGATTAGCGACTGCAGTTTGCATCATGAAGTTATATATAGGATGTGCTCTTGGAGATATGTCTTTCCCCTAACATTTACAGCCCAAATCCATAAAGTCATGAGTGTGCTTAATCAGTGTATTCAGCAAAAAAATAATCAATTTCATTTTGTGTCAGACAGAGTTGGTTTGTGTAGTACTTCATCACATACTGAGATTGAAATGTTGCGGAGCCTCGGAGGTCTAGTTTTTCTGCTGTGCTTTACAACAAGGGAAACCAAATAGAGAGATGTCTAGCACAGCCTGACAGTAAGAAAAAAAGAGAAAAGAATGCAGATAATAAAAATGCAAGTCATTATAAGGGAACCAAAGGAAAACTACAGTAAAGAGCTAAGTTTTATGAGCTGGTATTGCTTACCACGTAGTTTTGGTGTGACCTCTATATCAGATTGAATCTTAAAGCATCTTCAGTTGATTGTGAAACCCATCTTGATTAGTGCTGAACCTTAGTCGTTTTAAGCACTGAATATACTATACATTTTGGTAAGCAGTTTGTCTCTCCACCTGTCTGTTCTCTATACATTTGAATTGGCAAGGGTGACAATTAAACATTACAATAATTCTTAGGCAATGCTGGGTACCAGTATCATGTGAACAGATTCTAACTTTGCCATGGTGCCCTGTGATCCTGGGGTTTTAAATTATTATTATTTTCCAAAATGACCTTCATTTAAGTTATATTCATCTTTTCTGCAGGGCTTTCATTTTCTCCAATCCATTATTATTTTTTAAATCTGGAGAGGAACATGGTCATCTATTCACTGCTGATGGAGTGACACAACCAGAAGATCCTGAAATGGAGTATTCTGGAGGGACTGAGCCAAGCTGGAGTCCTTTGGATCATCAGCCAGTCTTGCTGCTATCGCGCAATGGCATTGGGCCTTATTATACTGTTCACCCCATTGCAATGTGGCTGAAGATGGTGTGGTAACTACTACTCTGTAAATTTCTGCTGTGTGTATAGATTTGGATTGCAGCCTAGGAGAGCTTATTTCCCTTGATATTCCTAGCAAACAACACTAGATGTGGGGGAGCAGCAGTCAGCACTCCTTTTGTGGCACAAAGCCTACATCATTGGCTCCATGCCTCCAAGCCCTGGCACTCAGCAATGATCTCATCCCATCATACCTAGACACCTTTGGGAGGCACCAGCAATTCTCAGAGGCCCAGTCAAGGCATTTACTTGGGTATGAAAGTGATGTGGATCAAAGCTTCCCTATTCACCATTTCCTTGGCTGTTAGCTGAGATGCTCTCAACAAAGCTCCGTTGTCCTTCTGTCTGTTTGTTCTCCCCACTTCAAATGACAGTCTTTTACCTCCCTTTCCTGTAGGAACATCTTTTTGTAATTTGAACTTGTTTGAAAAGCCACCGTTATTTGGAGAGATAAATTATGAGGTAGGCTTGAAGGGTAACCGAGAAGTTGTTACACAATTCTCAAAAGCTTTCATTTCCATTTTCCTCTTGACTAGCCTTCCTCAACCTGGTGCCCTCCAGATGATTTGGACAACAACTCCCATCATCCATGGCTACTGGCCATGATGGTCGGTGCTGATGGAAGTTGTAGTACAAAACATCTGTAGGGCTCTAAGGTGTTGAAAGCTTAGATTTTTGAAAGTATCTTTCTTGCTAGGAGATAGTAACATTTGGCAGTTTCTGGACTATCCCCCATGAGGTATCAGATATGGCGATATAACACACACACACACACACACACACACACACACACAGAGAGAGAGCTTCCCCTTCCATTTGTGTGTGCTCATATTTGCATTGGTGTTCTACAACCAGGAAGCCCAACCTAAGTATTCTCCTTTTGTATGGTCTGCACACTTTTCGTTTAGCCCTATTTGGACATTCTCTACATACAGTATGTAAAAAACCTACTGGTATGTTCTGATCCTGTGACCATCTAGTGCACAGTAGCCTGAACGTCTATTTGAGGAAACTTTCAGTATGATGTGAATAATTCAGATTAGAAGAAGCTTCCCACCTTTGCCCTGTGTTCCTTGATGGCGATAGGAATTGCAGAGTGTGTGTTCCCTCCTCATGTGTAGAATGCCCGAGCAAGGCTTTTGTGAAGTGCTGATCATGCTAATGTGGTGTAGACATATTTGTCTCTACACATGTCAGTGTGAAAATGTGAAATGCTTAGCAACAGACATGACCAGAGATGATTCAAATGTGATACCTCTCCCGCCTATGCGTTTAGACCAGGGGTGTCAAACTCAAATTCATCGGGGGCCGCATCAGCAGTTTGGTCACCCTCAAAGGGCCGGTTGTAGGACTATGTGTCCACTCTTTATTATCATAAATTATTGTCACTGCATTCAATTATTACTGTTTTTTGTAATAATGTAAGTACCGGTAATAACTAGCTCTGAAAGCAGAAACATAGTCAGAATAATGGCAAGTAGATATTCAAATGTACAATTATTGTACAATTTATTGAAAAATGATTTTTGGTAACAGACAGTAATTTTTTTTTTTAAACATACAAATATTGCCAAACACTGTTTATTACACATATGGCAAACACAAGGCATTAACTTTTTTATTTGGTGCATACATCAGGGAATCAAGACGGGCTCTTGTGTGTCCTCTTGTCCAAATGTCTACACAGCAGCAAAAACAAGCGTCAAACCAATGCGCAAAGTGACCCTACTACAAAGGGGAGCAAAGTGTGGGGCACCCCTACAACTGGGTGGGGGCAAATAAATCATCCCAGTATTGGGGGGGGAGGTACGTTGTAGTTCTGCAACAGCATCCTGAAATAGCCATTTGGCCTGCCTGTGGGCATCCCCACAAGACGACACCTTGCCCGACCTCTGGGGCAGGTCAGCAAGGCAGAGATTTTGCCAAGGGCAATGCCCGCTCCGACGCCGGGAGGTCTCTAGGGCCACCTTTCCCATCTCCCTGCCCCTAAAGTGAGGAGACAGGACGCGACTGCACTCAGCTGTGGGGGAGAGAGAGGTGCACTGACACCCTATTAGTATTCTGATCCCCCCCAAAAATAAAATGCAACTGGGGTGGGTTGCGAAAGTGGGGAGAGGGCGGGGGGGAGCAAGGCGCAGACGTCTCGTCTGGACGTGCAAATCGGTGGGGTGGCGCACGGAGGCTGCCTGGGTCTGGCGCAGGCTGGTCCCGGGGGCGGGTTCCCGGTGATGGCGATGGGCAAGAGCCACGCTGCCCGTGGGTCTGCCCCATAGGGGAGGCTTCCCTCATCCCCGCAACCCAACGGAGAGCATGGCGTGAACGGACCCTGCCTGGAGCCGCCGCAGCCGCCGGGGCGAAATGGGATTCTGGCTGCCCGGGGTCACCGCTCTCGCGCACCTGCCATGGGGCTCGGTCTGCCTGCCCGCCCGCTTCGCCTCCCTGCCTGCCTGCCTGTGCGCCTACCCGAGTCCCGAGGAGAGGGGCCTGCGCCAGCGAAGAGCCCGCGGCTGTGCTAAGCCAGGCGCCGAGGGAGGCGCCCCTTACCAGGCCCGGCCGCCAGCGCCCCGACCCGCTCGCCCCGCTGGCACTTACCGACCCCATCAGCTCCGCGGTGGGCTCTGCACAGGCCTCACCCAGCGCCGGGCAGCGGCTGCCTCAACATGGCGGCGGAGGGCGCGGGAGGGGCTGAGCACGGGGCGGGGCCTCGGTGGACGGGCCCACTCGCGCGCTGGAAACTGATGGGCAGTGCACGAGCTGTCTGCTCCTGGGGCGCCGGGCGCCCCAGGCGCTCTGCGCCGCCGCCATTTCTGCCTCTGGTTGGGGCGGCGGCGAGCGGGGGGCAGGCTGGCCAGCGCCGCCTCAATGGATGCTCCGGCCCTGGCTACACGGGCCGCATGACAAGGTCTGGCGGGCCGGATTTGGCCCCCGGGCCTTGTGTTTGACACCTGTGGTTTAGACACTAGACTCTAGTGATAGACATTATCAAATGAGCAGATTAAAAATTCAAGTGGTGCTGAGGAGAGCTAAAGTTTAATCTTCGAAAAACAAGATTTTTATTTTTGTTCTTATGGCTCATAGATTTTCTCTCTTTCCACACTCCAGTGGCAGGTTTGATGGTAGGGTTTATTGATGATTCATGAAATCCTCTATGTGAGTTATAAGGCAGGCAATTTCAGAGAGCTCTCCAAATGAGATGAAAGGTATTAAAGCACAGATGTTCCACCCATTCGTTCCCTTTTTGCATAAGCTAGCACCAAAAGGGAGAAGATGTGCATCCAATGAGTGAAAAGAAGCATTGCACATGGAAAAGACTACTTATGGAAGTCTTATTCCAAGCTATTAATTACCTGGTGCGCATGCCGCTATGAAATGGACCAAAGATTTGGACTCTTATATAAATACAAATTCCATCCACTCTGGAGGTGACCAGATGATTTCTCAGCTGAATTCCACATTGAACAAAAGTGGGATTATTGATATCAAAGTCTCGCTGCACATGTGAATTCTACAGAACTAGAGAACAAGATCATGAACGAATGTTATGCACAACTTTCTAAGTTCTCCAGAAGGCAGAAGCAAGTGAGAAATTTCACTTACAGGTATGTATAGAGGGGTTTCTCATGAACCCCCTTCACATATGAAAAGCATAGTTGTGGTGTTTGCTGGTAAAAGGCCACACAGTCTGGCCTCACCACCCAATGGAATGCTAGACATGACTGTTAAAGTGGTATAACAGTGCTGGAAATGAATGGTGATGATGTGACCACATGTAGGGGAAAGAGGGGAGGAGATGTGAGCTTGTTCTGCTTGTTTTTTAAATGGTCGGTCTGGCACATCCCTCCTTAAAGCTGTTCTACCAGCTGTGCATGTCAGAAATGTGGATGCAGCATCACAAAATCTTTAGTCTTCAAGTGTGAAAAACAGCTACTGAATTGGTCTCCACACAGAGAGGCACATACATAAGCAACAAGGATCACAGTCCTAGGTGCAATGCAATGTATACAGTGGGGCTTACTTCTGAGTGAACATGTACAAGAATGCACAACACGTACAATAAACCTGCCTACAGCCAAATCTCAGGTTTTTGAAATGACTGCTTCTTTGTGTTGTTTGGTGTACTCTTTTAATAATATTCCATTATGACTCATCTCTTGAGCTCACATGGGCCCATCAACCTTTTTGGTAAGATGCTTTTGGATAAATATATTGTATGTGCTTATATATTGCTGTTTAATTTGCAAGGTAAACCAGTTCCTTCAGTGCTTTTGTCGCAAAACAGGACACACTACGTTTGTTAATTTGTGTTGACTTGTTGTTTTCTTTTGCATTCATTTTACTGTTATAGCTTATTAATACATTCCATAAAAAGAATGCTGGCAAATATGCATATATGTGTGCGTGTACAAGTATGAGAATTGCTTCCCTAATTTATACATTTCCCTCTTCTAGTGCTTTGATTTTGTACCCTTTGTTATACAGAGATGATTGTTCCAGAATTTATAGCAACAACAATACTTCTAAAAATGCACATTCTGGAATTAAGCCAGTGAGACTTCTTGGGGGAATTAAAACTGAATAAACAGTGTCCTCTGGTTGGGTGTGATCAAAAATGTGACTTGTGAACCTCCCCTCTTCCTTTTGCCTGTCTGCTCCATTCTAAATTGGAAACCATCTCCAAAAAGTACACACTATCTATTCTCTTTCAGCCTTTCATGTTCCATTTTGGTAATTTATCTTTCATTTCCAGCAAGTTTGCATCCATCCATTCCATACAAAAGTTATCAGCACACGAGAAATATGTTGCAAACAGTGAGTGAAAGATTTGACAGTAAACAAGCAATTCTTAGTTACATCAAAGATTCTAATTAGTCCTTCTGACAATTAGAGCTCAGCACCTCATCAGCAAGGTTGATTGAAAAATTATTCTCTCCCTTCCTGTCTGCCATTTGAACTAACCCTGTTTGGAACACTATGCAAAAACGGGGAAATCTGTGCTCTTCCTGTATAGCAATCTATTATTTACTAATCCTCTTGAGCTAATTCACTGGCTGGTTGAAACACAAATAGTGTGGCTCCCTATTTTTTATTCATGGGCTTATGTGATTTCCTGAATTGGTCAGTTGGGGAAGGTGACAAAGTGTGGGATATTGTGTGATTGCCAGCTTTTGGGGCTTAATTAAATATGTCATGGCTCCCCTTCAGTGTATTCTATTTCTGTCTAGAAAAGAAGCTGATAGTAACATATCAGCTTGTCGAGTCTGGCTGTCAGAATGGATTTTCCTTCCAGCAGGCCCCCAGCACAAATGAAAACCTAGTCATTTTCCTGGGGTGTTTCTGTGAAGAGTGTTAAATTTAACATATAAAACTTGGCTGAAGACCAGACCTTTTTTAAAAGAAAGAAAGAAAGAAAGGGAGCTCTTATTGTTTTGAAGATATGACACTTATTATTGTCTCTGAATCCACTTGTCCAAAACCTTTCGGTGTTAACCAGCTGATCATTAACGGGGTGTGTGTGTATGTGTGGATAGAAACGTCCCACATTTTGGGTTAAGTGTTGTGTCCTGCCAGAAACTGCACACACACACACACACACACACACACACACACACACACACACACACCTAGATATAGTGTTAGGTCAAGTCAGATACTAGTCAGAATGTCTATATCTTAAAGTGCCTGCAAATTTTCATTTATTAAATTTCTATACTGCCCTCCATCTGAAGATCACAGGGAGGTTTACAATATAAATCACAGGGTGGTTCTCTTTCATCTTGGAGGCCTAGTCAGGGTCTCTTTCTTCTCCACCCACCCCATCACCTGTTTTGGTGCTGGCATTGTAGCTGAGGTGATGTGCCATCTGTCTCTTCAGCAGCGTCTTCTTATGTTTAGCAGTAATACAATTCTCTGTTGCGAAGGTGCCCAAGTCTCTTGTGTGTTTCATGAATAGCAAGAGCCTAAAGGTGGACTGCAAAATGAGCAGGTAAACTCTTCCCATCAACCATGCCAAAAGGGTGCTGTAAGTCCTAGTTTGCTGTAAAAAAGATGTGCCAAAATACCATTGCATGTTAAGTTAGGGGAAGTGCCCATAGCAAAGTAATAGCTCAGTTACAGCATAGCCAATGAAAATGATGATTTGTTGAATTTATATATTGCCCTTCATCTGAGGATAACAGGGTGATTTACAATCTAAAAACACAAAAATACATACCAGAGTAACCAATGAAAACAATACCCACCCACCCCATTTAAAAAACAATAAGTTTGTTTAATTAGCCAAAGGCCTAGGATAAAGATTTTCTCCTCTTCCATGGGGAAAGCATTCCACAATTAGGGAGCCACCAGAGAAAAGGCCCACTTTCATGGCCCTCACAAAGAAGGGCCTCAGATGATGATCATAGGATCTGGGTTGGTTCATAGGGGGAGTGGCGGTCCTCAACGTATTGGAGAAAACATGGGACACACAAAAAGATGGAGCTGGGGATATGAAATTGAAACAGGCTCCATCAAGAGGTGTGCAAGCTTCAGTTCAGGAAAGGATTTATGCACCTGCAAAACCGAATTGTGATACCCCTCACCTAGTAGAAGTGAAAATGTGCAGACCCAGAAAGTAGTGTGCCTTCCAGCATATCATCATTGTCATTATTTTGTATACTGCTATTTCATAGATAAAACCATGCTCAATGTGGCTTACAACTTGAAAAAAAAATTACAAAAGCCATCATAAACAATAAATAAAACACATCAAATAGTACACAACAAAAGTGAACAATTTCCACAGAAATCATAAATCTAAAAATAAATATACAAAAAAGACATTAATCACAACAATAGCAGCTATCCCTAACAACCCCCCCCAAGCAATCCTGAGCCCAAGAGTCTGTTCAGCAGCCTCAGCTTTTGTAGCAGGAGTCAGTCAGCTACATACATGTGTGGAAGGATTTTACTGATGGTCTTTTACAATAATTTCTGACACTTCAGAGAACACTTAAGCCTTTAGTGACATAATCCATTCTCTGAACTGCTATCATTAACCTTCACTTACCTCTGAATATGTCAGTGCCTGCCTGCCATATCACCAGACTCCAAATGAACCTACTACCCTCTTTCTCCTCTATTCTCTGCAAAATCTTTTTTTTTGTCTGCTAAGAACACAATTATTGTGCATTTCCTTTAATGGTTTTCCATTTGAGTCATGATCTCTGCTGTACACATCATTTTCTGCAGCTATTTTGCAGAGTAGTGTAAACTGCAGAGCCCTCAGTTTATTGTATTTTCTTCCTTCTGATTAATTCAGAAGAAGAATGTATTTATAAGTACTGGGGAAGTCAGAATATGTTCTTACTACTGAAAAACAATCATTTGTTTTGAAAGTTTTCACTAGGTAAGGCTATAAATCTTACGTTGCATGCATAATTCACACGCAGAATTCTGAGATTATGCTTTCACCTCCAAAAACAGTTGTGGCCTTAACTTTCATCTTGTGGTCTATTTCAGTGTTATTCAGTCTTGGGTCCCTGGATGCTGTTGAACTAAATCTTCCACCATCCATTGTCTTAGCAAATGGTCTGGGCTGGTGGGAGTTGCAGTCCAACAATATCTGGAGCTCCAAGATTGAAGAGCACTAGTTTAGGTTGCATAAGATTGCCTGTAGGGAGTGGATTGATCTGTCTTGCTTTGTGAAAGCAGAAGGAAATAGATGGGTAATGTGGTGGTGGTGTTGTTGATGTTGATGATGCTTTTATTATTTATATGCCACCCATCTGACTGGGTTTCCTCAGCCACTCTGAGCGGCTCCCAGAAGAATATTTAAAATACAGTAAAACATCAACCATTATAAACTTCCCTGAACAAGACTGCCATCAGATGTCTTCTAAAATAGTTGTTTACTTCCTTGACATCTGATGGAAGGGCATTCTCACAGGGTGGGTGCCACTACCAAGAAGGTCCTCTGCCTGGTTCCATGTAACTTCACATCTTGCAGTGAGGGAACCACCAGAAGATCCTTGGATTTTCACCTCATTGTCCAGGCTGGATGATGGCGATGGAGACGCTCCTTCAGGTATCCAGGGCCAAGGCCATTTAGGACTTTAAAGGTCAGCACCAACACTTTGAATTGTGCTCGAAACATACATAATTCAGATAATGAATTACAAATGCAAAGAAAGGGTAAATGGTACAGTCCATTCTGGACACTGCCATTTAGGAAGCTGCCTTATACCATCAGCCCACTAGTCCATCTAGATCAGGGTCTGTCCAGTGTTTCAGAGGAAAGCCCTTCCTAGCTCTATCTGCAGATCCCAGAGATTGGCTGTTGGACCTCCTGCATGCCAAAGGCACGCCCCATACCGGTGGTCACGGGGTGAGTTCCTAGCTGACGTGCATCGCAGGACTCACCTTGGGTGGCTATCCCTTCCGGGACTCCCAGCGACGGCGGGCTGGAGTCAGATATAGTCGGTTAGATCCAATGCCTAAAGCCAATACCGCTCATCATTCGTAATCAATAAAGTTGTGGGCTTGATTTACCCATTAACCTTATATTCTGTGTCTGTGTACTTTATTTCACGGTGGGGGGAGGGGCTTCGCCACGCAACTGAGCTGCAGCTATTCTCCTCAAAGAATGGATAGGCATTTTCAGAGATATCTGCTCTGGGCTATATGCACAAACAACTGTATTGAGTTCATTGTCTCTAATAATTGATGACAAGCGCTGAGCAGCCTGGAAGTAGAAAACTCATGTTTAATGTTCTTTATGTCAAAAGAAAAAGAAGTAACACCTCTCACAAGAATGCTACTATATAAGGAACATTGTTTTCTGCCTCATGCACTAGCTTTCTATGTGCAGGATGGATTTTAGGTTTTTAAAATGTACATTCAAGCACAAGACGCTCAAACTGTGTGTACTTTCTTGCATGTATAAATTGCCCTGTGTAATTCTAAATAGCGATGACAGCTCAGTCACCTTTCCACCTGTTTGCCCTTTCAGTGTCTTTGATTTCTAACATTTTTCTCTGCAAAATTAAAGGGTCGGCATTGATAACTTCATAATGTAAAATGTCCCCTTTTCTGGGACATCCACCATAGTCATTCGTATTTAGACTTATTGTTGCTTTGTCAGAGGAAATGCTGGGTTTTTTAAAAGAAAGAATTAGGGAAAGTTAAGATTTCATTAAATTCCAGACTCATTATGTTGAGCTCATGAATAACTTAGTCTCACATAAAACAGACTTCAGCAACTATTTAGTGCAATAACTGATTATCGCCTAGTTTAATGCGTGGCATGTCTTAATTAACGCCATCAAGAATCACTAATGACACTTGAGGGTATCTTGCAAACCCTGTAGTTGAGTTATGCTTATTATCTGTTTACAAAATACTCAGTGGATTTGGGGGGAAAGGTTCTATGAATAATTTAGACTTCTGGGCAAACCCATTATTCCTTCTTTTTTGTCTTGCAATTTTAATATGTTAATAAGAGGAGCCGTGCTGGATCAGAACAAAGGTCTCTGTTTTACAAAGGTGGGGAAACCTTGGCCTGCACCTTGGTTCTCCAGTTGCTGTTGCACTGCAACTCCCATCAGCCCCAGCCAGCATGGCCAATAGTGAGGGATGGTGGGAGTTGGAATCCAGCAACATCTGGGAGAGCTTATATTCCTCATCACTGTCTAGTCCAAAATTCTGTTTCCAACAGTAGATGCCCAGATGCCCCCAATAGCTTAGAATCAGAGCATGAAGGCAATAACCTTTCTCTGCTGTTTCTCCCCCAACTGCTAATTTCAAAGATACCTTCTATCTCACAGAATCACCAAGCCAGAGAGCAATCGTAAACGTTACTGAATTCCGACTGAGAGGGCTTTAGGATGAGATGGAATTAACCTTCCATTGGCGGAGCATGATATCTGCCCCAGAGTTTGGGGATGTGTTGGTGGTGGCCATAGTCTCGGCTCCCAATTTATGCCAGCCTGGTGTTGGTGTATGTATTTTCCCTCCCACTGTTGTCAATGGGAAGGGAAAGAGTACAATCAAGAACTGCAGGGCATGGGTGATTAAAGAACCAAAACTGATCCCTGATCAGAGAGAGTGTGCTGGTCCTGTGGGGTATCCGAAAGGCGAGGTCCAAGTCCGGTCCGTGGTCAGAGGGGTAACGTAAAGGCAGTCTGTAATAACTGAAGCTGGGTGCAGGGCAGGGAGTCAGGCAAAGTCAGGAACAGGTAGGCAAGCAGGGAACCAGGGCGGGTCAGGAGCTCAGGCAGGAAAACAGGACAGGTTTCAAGCAGGAACTGGTATCCAACAATGTTGCTCCTGCAACTTGGGGCTGGGGCTGGCCGGCTTTTATCTGCCCCGAGGCATAGGGCGGCCCCGATCCTCTGGTGACTCGCCTCTCCTGGCTTGGAGGCGAGCACTCCTCCTGCGGGAATTCAGTTCCCTTCGCCTCTCTGCCCTGAGCCTCTGCAGCTCAGGAGAGGCTGCAGGGTTACCGGACCCAGAGGCAACCTCAGCTTCCCCTGACAGGGCTGGGAGTGGAGCACCTGCAGGCAATGAGTCCTCCATCCCATCAGGAGCCAGAATAGACTCAGCAGATGTCTGCACCTGAGGATCTAGCACAGGTGAGGACCCTTCAGACTCAGGCCCTAGCCCCAGCTCTGCTGGTTTTGGAGACGGGGAATCCTGTGCAGGCTGGGATCCCTCAGGTTCAGCATCTGAGTCTGAATCCCAGGCCATCACAGAGAGTTGGCAAGCCTCTGGTTGTGGTGTTGGATCCATCACATCTCTTCCCATTTCCAGCCACACGATGGTGATTGCTCTGCCTGAATATGTTAGAGTTGGAAGGACCTCTAATGTTGGAGTTAGTCCAGCCTCTGCTCAATGTAAAAACCTTGCATCTGCAACCTCCTGAACATATAGCCATCTAAGTCCAGCAAAGATGTGGTGGTTCAGTTTGGCTATCATGGTCTTTTCAGAGACTCATCATGAATTTCCCTAATTAGATTTTGACCTGCTTAAGCAAGTGGCCATTGCCAAACCTTGTGTCAGTGAATCCTGTACATTTCATGAAGCACTTCACAAAGCCCATGTAATGATTTCAGCTCGACTGTAGACCCATGCTACTGTGTTACATAGAAGCATTTAAAATGATTTCTCAATTGCCTGCAAGAGTGATCACATACAGTCCTTGGTAAACACAAAGGAATTCAACTCAATGATTCAGTCTCTTTGTTAAAAGACTGATTTTTATGCTTATGGATATAAGCTGCGTTTGTGCTATGAAACCTCTGTAAATGATTTCCTAGTTACATCAACCATTGTGACAATCAAGTCCTTTCATTTCAAGGTATTTAACCCACCTCCTCAAACATGCTTCATAGACGAGAGACAGAAATGACAGCTGTGGAATAAGCAGGGACAGGAACCTTTCATTTCATGATTTTGTCCTCCTGCTTTCAGATTTGGAGATCTTTGGCCACCGGGATAATTAATCAGCCTCTCGGATGGAGCCTTTTCCTAGACAGTTCAGCTTGAATAGGAGCCTAAATACAATTTAGCAAATTGAAAAACTTACTAGATACCTTGGGGAGAGAAATACAGTCAAGCAATCAACTCTATAACCTACTATGTCCAATTGCTCTCAGGAATTATTTATGAGAACGTTGCATGATAATGTAATTGTATGGTACTTGGCTGGCTTTTTTTTTTTTAAAAAAGAAAATATTCTAATTTCAGGCAATGAATTAACCCTGTATAAAAAGTTAGATGTGGCAAAATGAGGTGGGAGGGGAATATGAGAGCGAATATTCTAGGCAACCGAGGATATAAGAGGGAATAATGTCGCTGGTGCTAGGATATGCCCTGCAGTCACCCAGTGAAAAGGATTTATTAGGGCAGACAAAAGAACGTGCTTTTCCATACATCATTAATTTGTGTTGTTCACTGGCAGATGATGTGCAAAGGCAAAGGTGGGAAAATCTGTCCATTTTGATTTCTTTCATTTTTGTTCATATTTCCTGTCTTATATCCAGTTCTCCAATTGCCACATTATTTTGCTTTTTTAAAAAAAAAAAAAAAAAAAAAAAAAAAAAGTCCTCACCTCAGGTTTCCTGTTTCTGGTGAGCCAGGAATTGAATCTCTCCCAACACCATGGGAGAGAGACCGACAGAGATAATCAGATAATGATGGGGAATTTCATTATCTGAATTCCTCTTTGGTTGGAAGAGGAACCAGGCTCTCATCCACAGTTCGCCAGGCGGTCTGGCACTCGCTTCCCCATGGAATGTGAGGGCAGGCAAAGGCACTGGGTGCACAGAGCACTCCGACTGTCATGACACACACACACACACACACACACACACACACACACACACACACCATCCCGTTCCTGGAAGCACAGGCTATCCTGTTAATTTGACTTTAATTGGAGTATACTACAGGCACTTACAAAAGATAAGAAACTGCCAAAACAAACCAGCTACAAGGATGTGAAAGGTTTGGATTGAGAGCGGGTTTCATTAGTTGAAAGAGACGATGCGGGGAGGGGAGTCCATGGTTTGCTTACTTAAGGTTTTTCTCTACATTTATGATATGGCAACCCCCCATGCAAGTTTTATTAAAAAAATATCTGCACAAGTGAGGATGAAAGAAATTGGAATATAATATGGAATTTAACAAAATTGGAACTGCGTGTGTGAGAGAGAGGAACTGAGAGGGAAGGGGGGGAAGAAATGCTATGCTTTGAAAATATAGAGCAAAATCTTCCCTAAGCTCCATTATCCACAAAGGATAAGGATACATGGCCATAAATGCAAGAGAACTGTCCTTGCCCTTGCCCTTGCCCTGAGGTATGAACAGAGCCAGGGGTTTGGAAGGTTGCCAGGGTAACTGGGTGTGAGGTGACAGGAAAAGAGAGTATTGAGCAAGGGTTGTGGGGAAGAAGAAGGGGGAAGAAAGACTGGGAACCATCTTGGGCAGGCTGGCTGCCCTGCTGTGGGGGACAAGCCCAGGATAGCCAATAGTCAGAGATGTTGAGAGTTGTAACCCAACACCATTTTGAGGCCTACAGGTTAGCCATTCCTCTTATAAAGCACTTCTAATCATATTGTTTTCATATTGGGGACATGAAGAGTCGGACATGACTAAACGACTAAACAACAAAATACAAAGTATTGAGAGTGACCATCACTTACATGCTTTGGTTACTGTACATGTATGTACAACTATTGTAATTACTGAATAGTTTTGATTTCCCCTGCCCTTCTTTATTATTGCCATTCAGGGTTGAGCTAGTTCAGGTGTGGAGAACCTTTGTACCCTACAGGAGTTGGTGAACTACAGCTGCCATCATGCTTAGCCATTGGCCATGCTTGCTAGGGCTGATGGGAGTCATAGTTCAGCAATATGTGGAGGACTAAAGGATGCCCACAACTGGTCTAGTCAGTGGAATGATGGGTGGGAGTTGCGTGATCAATGCAGACTAAACCCCACTCCTCCTTCTGCTGCAGATGCAAGGATGATAATGGGTTACACAAAGTTATGTTTGCATGAGAATGATCCTTTTATAGGCTCCTGCATGTCTAGTGGTGGTTATTATTCTGCTGAATTCCTTAGTACTTTATATTTTTAGCATTTGTCTGTGATGCAAATAAGCTAATTACATAACTGTTTGCCAAGATAATTTTTTATAGACAAAACGCAATAACTCAGCCAAATATTTGCACTCTGTTAATACAATGTAGTGTTCTATTTCTGGGTGGCTTTTACTTAATGTAATTCATGAGGCATACTCATTCTTCTTCTTTTTTGTTTTGTTTCTTGTAACGAAAGTACGATTCATTTAATTGCTATCATAGAAATACTCCTGAGAATGCTCAGTCCTGTTCTTATGTCCCATTGTTTTCTCCACAACTCTGCTCACACACAACAAACTGTGAGTGTTGGGCTGCTGAGAAAATAGGATGCAAGGTTTTCTCTGATGTCCCTGCTACTATTCAGGACATGCATTTCCAGAAGGAGAAAAGGTTGGGGGTGCTTACAGACCTATCGTTGTCACATTGCTGCTAGCCATGATGGCTGTGTGATCTCTCCAAGATCTGGGGCAGCATACCTCTAAATACCAGTCACTGAGGAACAAGATACAGGTAGGTAGCTGTGTTGGTCTGCCGTAGTCAAAACAAAACAAAAAATAAAAAAAATTCATTCCAGTAGCACCTTAGAGACCAACTAAGTTTGTTCTTGGTATGAGCTTTTGTGTGCATGCACACTTCTTCAGATACACACAAGAGTGAGGAACAAGAGTAACAGAGGGACAGTTGCATTGATGTCCTGCTTGTGTGCTTGCCATAGGTATCAGTTTAACCACTATGGGAAATGGATTGTCAACTGGAAAGTTATTTGCTGTGATCCAACAGGGTTCTTCCTATGTTCTAGAGCAGGACCATCATGAATATCTTGAAATATCTGCTCAGATATTGGTGTGCAGCAGGCGATATGAACCCATTTCTTTTCAGTCCTCTTTGCTTCATTTTTGAGATCCAGCATGATTCTGCAGAGCATTTAACTCTTCCTTCAGAATTGCACTGTATGACCACACACAACTCTTTCTGAGAGTGACTTACAAAGATTCCAGAATCCAGCATGGAATTGAAGGGTCTTTCAGGGATTCACATGACAGTTTATTCCATTGTCCTGACATTTACCTAACTGCTAGGCCACATTATACTTGAGCTTTCACATGATGGAAAAGCTGCTTCTGGTAAACTAATGGAATACAGCACATGCTTAGCACTCATTTCTGTATTCTTTGATTCCAGGAAAAAAATCTGTTTACTCCTGCAATTTTCCAGATTAAGGGGGCTGCAAAGTGATGAAATTTGGGGTGATATACCAGCATACAGTTCATTCTCCCTCCCCCCTCTCTTCTTTATTGAAAAATAGAAAAAAAGAATTTTTTATACCCAGTATAAAATTATAAGTGCACAAGGTAAAAGAAGACATGAAAAGAATAACAATTGTTAAGATAGTTCTTTCCTGCCACTTCCATAGGTGACTCATGGGAGGTGGGGAACAGAAACACAAATGTGTGGGAGTGGGTGGGACAGTAGCAATGCTGTTCAAGAAAGTCTATCGTTTTGTCACACTATGCTCACTGGTGTGAATGAAATTTTGCACAACATGCTGCTATAGCAGTCAGAAAAGTCACAGTTCCATAACACAACAGTACTGCAGTGTGAAAGGATCGTTACAAAACAGAGAAGCACTAGCATTATAATCAAGCACATTAATGCAATATCCCCCACATCTGAATGCGCCCACTGTGTGTGTGCAACTTTTGGCTTTGTCTGTTCTTCAAGAACTTACTTACCAAAAGTAAAGTGAAAACGAGTCATCAGAAACATAACTTTTACTGAAGGAATACACAAAAGTGTCATCCTCCAAATGTAAATTGGGAACGTATCTAAGCCTACTAAACAGAAATGGGGACATGCCCCCAAGCTGATATGCCTTGTTTTAAAATGACAACTGTAGGACGAGAATCTCTGATATCCTTTGCTTTTATGTTCCCTGCTTAGGGCCATAGCAATGCAACATCCTTGCTGCACGGAGACTTGCGATAAGCTGAGGGAATATTTAATAAATCACTGTCTACACTGATGATTGGGAATAGGCAAGGATTTGAACAGAGCTCCAGATTATGCAAGCAGCTAGGAAAATGTGCTGTTAGCTAGGAGATCAAATGGTCTGTTTAGCCAAGGTTGTGTTTGAAGTTGCAGGACACAAAATAAAGAAATTTCTGTTGAAATTCCTTGCCTTGGGTGAGGCATTGTCATTAACAATGACGCCCGCCTTTATAAAAAACAAAAAACTGGCTTCTCTTTTATGTGGAGTAACTTTATGACACCACCACATCACACAATATGATGCCACAATAAATGTTTTGCGAGCAGTGTGTTAAATTGATTTCTTGACTCTGACAAGAGGTTGATTAAATGTGTGCCTTAGGATTCCTGATCCCATCTCTCCAGGCTGGCTGCCCCAGGAGAGAACAAACTGTTTCTTATAGTGTGAATTTGAACTAAAACTTTCTGTTTACTGCACCAGTGCTGGAAACACAGCATACTTTTTCATGGGCTGAAAAGCTACATAATTTGTGAATTTGTAAAATATTTGGTGTATGAAATCCAATAATTGTTCCTGAAATCAGTGTGTGACTATGGATGTTCTCAGATAATTCAGAGCTATGCAGAAGACATTCTGTAACTTATCACGGGGCATCTCAAACTGAAAGAAGAAACAATTGCTTGGAGTCAGATGACTATTATAAGCCAGATCAGAGTTGATTAGGGCTATTGCAAAAAAATAAAAAAAGCCTAAAGCAGAATTTGGGGGAAGATCCTAGGGGTGAAATAATGAACAGTATTGCTAGAATCCATAGAGTTTTCCTGTGGGCTCGAGAAAATCTGGGCCTTGTTTTCTCAACTGGGCAGAAAGAGGGTGATCTGAAAGTGGAGGATATTGATATCAGTCCCTTGTCATAGTTGGATCTCTTCCTGCTGAGATTTAGGCTTTCAGCACCTTTTTCCCTCTGCAGGGGCAGGCACATATTGGATGGTCCACCCACAGAGGCTGATGGATCAAAAGGGTTTCCAGATGGTTCTTGTCCGAGACCAGGCTGAGGAGTACAACTCTGATGAGGAATGGTGGGAGCCCACCCCTCCACCTGCTCATGGGCAGGATCCTGAAACTCCACAGGAGTAGTGGAGAAATGTTGATTTGGAACAATGGTTTGCTGAGGGGCACAGTTTGGAAGACAATAGTTGGGCAGAACTGGGAGGTGAACAGCAAGAAGAACAACGGGAAGAGAGTGAGCTAGCCGACTCTCTCTCACTGGAAGATGTGCAGCCTCTCAGTCCCAAGGCTAGGAGATTAGATAAGGTGGCTGCACAAAAGGCTCAAAGGTTGAGAGATCAGGTGGCTAGGAGACGAGGGGACGGAAGTGACTAGAGGGAAGTGGGTGGAACCTTAACTGGGAGCACCTGCACACTGAGAAGGATTGCTTGTTCTTTTGCTGCGTTCATTAAACATTTCTCTGACTGGAAAGAGACTGCTTTATCTTTGTACTGCTTATCTACTGCCAAGGGGGCAGGAAGCAGAGCCCCTGAAGCCTGACAGTTCTGGGGGATTTTCCAGCTGAAATGACTGTTGCTCCTGTCAAAGCCTTGGCTGACTTCTGGAACATTTGAATGGCTCAGGATCTTGACATCACCCTATCCCTGGATAGGGATAGCAGAATTCCATGGTTGCTGACCAAGGCATGAGGGGTTGAGCATATAACACCAATCCTGACCCGACGGCACCAGCTAACAATCAGTTTCTGGGCCCAGTTCAGAGTGCTGACTTTGGCCCATAAAACCTTAAGCGACTGAGGACTGCAAAACCTCAAGGACCACCTCTCCCCAAATGAACTGTCCCAGACTCTACAATCCTCATCTGTCTCCTCCTCATGATGCCTGGAGATCAGAAATACAAAAATGACACCCCGAAAGTTGCTGAGCTTTTTAAAAAAATGTTTTTTGAGGCTTTTTTAAAGGGCGTTTTTGGCACAAATTAACCCCCGTTGCTGGTTTTCCAGGACGTTTGTCTAATTTCTGAAAAATAACCCAGGACACCATTTTCTGAGGCAGATTCCAGGACATGTACTGGAAAATCAGGACTTATGGCAGCCCTAGTGGAACGTTCTCCCCAGGAAGGCTTGCCTGATTACATATTACATATCTTCAGGCACCAGATCAAAACCTTCCTCTTCTCCCAGGCCTTTGGTTAATTAAACAATCCATGGTCTTTTAAACGGTGTGTGGGTATAGGGAGCAGGTATTGCTACTGTTTGTTATTATAGTATGTATTTTTGTGTTTTCATATGGTAAATCTTTGGATGAGGGGCAACATAGCAATTTAAGTGTAATATGTTCATCAAAGGAACCTTCCCACTCATTTGTGAGGCACATAGTTTAGCTCCCTTAGACATTTAAAAAAAAAATATTATGCATCAAAAACATATGACATGAAATGCATGATAATGGTTAACTGTTCACCCAGCGTCACAGGATAATCTGATCTCATGGAAAGTTTCTCCCTTGAAGTATGGCAGTCCTAATCAGGAAGGAAAGCACAGCCCTTAAATCCTTCAGGGGAAAAACACACAGAGAGATGCTACCGGAATCCAAGATCACTTAATCCCCTAACTATGGTTCCTTCAGAGTTTAGATGTTTCCAAATGAATTCAGATGGAATACAGAATTTGAGAGATACCATGATGAACATTCCTCTATGATTATTCTTTTAGACATGTGTTCCTGGCAGCTGCATAATGAGGTCCGGCATTGGGAAATTCTCAGAGGTGTTTGCATATGTCAGGAAACGTTTTACATGCTGTGGGAAACAAATAAGTAGTCTGATATTATAATATATATAATATCAGACTACTTATTTGTTTCCCACAGCAAGTAAAACGTTTCCTGACATATGCAAATACCTCTATATATTTTGTATCTCCTGTAACCACATTGTACCCTGGTTAGAAACTGCAGTGTTATGTGGTATGTACCGGTAATTTGTTGAAATAAAAATAAAATAAAATAAATATTCATTTGAAATTTGCTAATCCTGTTGAAATCTCTAGAGTAGTGCTGATTTATAGCCACCAAAGAGTTGGTGCAATAAATATAACATAGTGTTCTTTCAATGCAATCAGGACAAAATCTGGGAAATTTTTTTTAAAGACGATTCAGCAGCAAAGGACTCCTCCTCATGATATTAATCACAAAAGGTGCAGTAAACATGGAAGCCCCAGCAGGTTCAAACAATGCTTTTTAATAAGGTTTGCACAAGCTCTCACCAATGACTAGGTCTGTGGGTTCGTATGCCCCACACATTTAAAGCACAAGACTTTCTCCCAAAGAATTATGGGAACTGTAGTTTGTTAAGGGTGCTGAAGATTGTAGTTCTGTGACAGGTAAATTATAGTTCCCAGGATTCTTTGAAGGAACTCGTGTGCTTTCAATGTATCACGGGTAAGCAACCACAATCTGAAGAGGGACTCCTCAGAACACAGATCTGATTACCATGAAAGTTGCGGAAACTTCAGTTGTAACTTGGCTGCAGGAGGTTGCCACTGATCAATTCCAGTTCTGCACCCATGCCATGAAAGCCTTGGCACATCAGCTTCACGATCCTTAATAGGAGACAAAGCTACCGAATCTCTGTAGTATTAGATCTAAGCAATCATCTTGATGCAATTCTTATTAAATAAAAGGGCACGGTCTTTGTAATTTTGTTAATGTAATAACAAAATCATTGCTTGAAATGATTGCAAATCCAGGTACTCAGTTTTTATGTGCGTTTCTCAATAGAGCGGTATATTTAGTTAATTGCAACGACACTTCTCTAATAAAAATGCCCTACCATTAACTCTTTAGAAAAAGGCTTTGGTAAATCACCAAATTTAGAAGCGATAAAAAGGTTTACTTTGTTCTAGTTTCCACTGAACAGGCTGCAATCCAATGCTCATTGAAGACTATGATCTATGCACATTTGCTTGAGATCAAGGGTTATTGAATTCTTCTGAGTAAACTTGCTGACAATCAGGTGGTTGTTCTGGCTCAGCATCCTTGTAAGAACAGACACTGTAATGAGTAGAATCACTACATTAAATCAGATTTTCTCAGCCTGGCGGCCTCCAGATATATTGGATTCCCAACTCTCATCAACCCCAGCCAGCATGAAGAATAACCAGGAATGATGGAGCAGCAGGTTAGGGAAGACTTTGTTAAATGAATTAAATAAATGCTTTTGAATTATGGTGCTGGAGGAGACTTTTGAGAGTCCCATGGACTGCAAGAAGATCAAACCTATCCATTCTTAAGGAAATCAGCCCTGAGTGCTCACTGGAAGGACCGATCCTGAAGCTGAGGCTCCAATATTTTGGCCACCTCATGAGAAGAGAAGACTCCCTGGAAAAGACCCTGATGTTGGGAAAGATTGAGGGCACAAGGAGAAGGGGACGACAGAAGACGAGATGGTTGGACAGTGTTCTCGAAGCTACTAACATGAGTTTAACCAAACTGGCCCATGGGGTCACAAAGAGTCAGACACGACTAAACGACTAAACAACAACAACAACAACAAGGTGATATCTAAGTAGTAAAGTAACTTAAGTCCATTGGCCTTGATGGATCTGTTCTGAGCATGACTAACACTGGGTAATTTGTTAAAGTATTTTGGACATCATGAATATTTTGAACTGAGATATTGCACCAGGTGGTAGGCATTTCTTTACCCTGTTTGAGATTGTAGGACGAATAAACAGTTGCAGTGCAAATATAAAGCTGCCGTTGATTAAACTGTGCTATGTCCAGTTATTGCAATCAAAAGAAGTCATTATTTTACAGAGTTCTTGGATTCAGGTTTCTAGGATGTGATTCAGATAAATGGGGCTTAGCTCTTTTCAGTCTCAGTGGTTCTCAAACTTATTTTCCCCATGAAAAAATTGCTAAGGGACCACTTAATTGTTTTTCTGCCTGTTGTAGCTTTGCTAGTTGCTGTATTATTTTTAATTGTGTTTTTATTGCTTCCTTTATTTTTTTATCTATTGTCCCTTACTGTGGTACAATTTGCATTACATAGAATCAAATGCAACGTAAGAAGTGAAAGAAGCCATACAAAATCAATATGAATACAATGGATGTGTGGTTTCCTGTCTTCAACCACAAATTCACAGGCATGCTGTAGGTGAAGCTCAAAGACCACTGGTGGTCCATAGACCACACTTTGGGAACCGCTGGTACTCATGAAAAGAAAACTAGGAGTAACTAATATAGTTCCCTCCAGATGTTCCTGAACTACAACTCCCATCATCCCTGACCACTGGCTAGTCTAACTGGGATGGATGGGAGTTGTAGTATAACCATGTCTGGAGGTCATCACATTGGCTGCACGTGCTATAATTGAACTGCCTCTTCCATGCAGTTCTTATATACACAGGCTGCGTTGCTCCTATTTTTAATGGGCTCACTCAACTAACCCACAGAGATGTTGAGATTTGGAAAACCCACCTGCACCTCAAGGTAGTCATACATTCACATCTCCTTTCTACTCAGCAAGAGCAGAGAGCATAATAAGTTACAGATTTTTCTGCACATTGAGTATTTATGTGCTTAACATTATTCAGCTGCATAAGCTGTAACAGAAACTTCAGTGGATAGTTTTGCCATCTCTATAAACAGCTTACTGCAACCATCACGGTTAATTTTATTAGTAGCATACAGACATAAACCCAGTGAAGTGGCAGCTTAAGAGCACATTTGTACCAAATTACTATATTGGGAATTATAATATTCTAGACTGCTACAGGAGGAATAAGTCTGTTCTTCCTTATGGGTTTGATTTCCTGCCTACCCCCCTTTAAAAAAATATTATTGTGAGAGTTACTAGTGAATCATATTAGTGGAAAATGCATTGAGTTGGTGGGGAGAGAGGAACGAAAGGCAGAGAGATTTGATTATCTGACTATCTCTGGATTAGGACACTGAAATCTGGTTCAGTTAACATGGATTTACTTCATCTAGGGACCCTGTTTGCTGTTGTGCAGTTTTCTAATTTGGAGAGAGGGGTGAGCAAGGTCATGGAGACAAATATCCTTTGCAAATCCCTGCTAGGGTAAAGGAAAACAAGCAGGAGAAGGAAATTTCTCCCTTCATTTAATGTGTAAAGGACACATTAACTATTCTTTTACTCCTACGGGTACATAGAGCCATATAAAGAAAACAGGAAGTCAAACAATTTGTCTGCTCCTATGTTTTTCAATCTAGCTATTCCTTCACTGTCATTCCTGTTGTGCCTCCCCTCCCTTAATATATCAGGTTATTTACAGTTTACATCAATATTACATGGGCTTATCTGTCCTGTTTCAGCATTAACCTGTGACTTTAGAAATACGTATGTGCAATTTTGTATTTAAATATGTAAATGTGTACATATTTCATTTCAAAATATGCATCTCTATGTGTATTTTATCCCCAAACATGCTTTTTTTTTTTTTTTTTTTTTTTTACACACTTTGTGTTTTTTTGAGCCAAATTCTGCAAAATCTGGAGAAGAGGAAAACCCAAAGTATAATTAGACTTGTTTCAGTCTGGCTTCAGACCTGGCTTCAGTACTGAAATGACTTTGGTCACTATGATCAATACCTTGTAATAGGAGAAGGACAGGGGCAGGGGGCAGCAAACTTTTTCAGCAGGGGGCCGGTCCAATGTCCCTCAGACCTTGTGGGGGGCAGGACTATATTTTTTTTGGGGGGGGAATGAATGAATTCCTATTCCCCACATGCACCCAGAGATGCATTATAAATAAAAGCACATATTCTACTCATGTAAAAACACCAGGCAGGCCCTACAAATAACCCAGAGATGCATTTTAAATAAAAGCACACATTCTACTCATGTAAAAACACACTGATACCCAGACCGTGGGCCGGATTTAGAAGGCAATTGGGCTGGATCCAGCCTACCCATGGACAAAGGGAATGGAAAAGAAGTATTCTCACCTGATGCTGGAGGAGAAAAACTGTTCAAGGGTGGAGGTGGGGAGAGACATAAGAAGAAAGAATAGTTTTTAAAATAAGATCATATTGTGGTCTCTGTATGCAGTTGGGAGGGTATGTGTGTTGTACTTACCTTCAATGTGTTGCATTCACTAGTTAATCTGCAAAGCTTTCTTTGAAAATGCATCTTCCAGATAAATGTTGATACTTCAAATTGAGTTTCAACATAGCTTAAACCAACACAGCAAGCCGGCACATCTAAGGAATGTGCTTCCTTTTCAATCAAAAGTTAAATATTAAATGGAACTCCTTTCTTTGCATTTGTTAAATGGATTTGGGACGCGGAGGGTATGAAACAGTTTTAGAAGCAATAACTAACCTCTGATCCTTGTCCCTTATACAAACAATGGCATCTATACTTTGCCTAACCTGATTCTCTAGCCCCCCATTCTGTTTAATAGAGCCCAGGTTCAGATTGGAGGGCACTTCAATCAAAACTTTTTAAAAGAAGAGACTTTGATATGTTGCTGCTTTTGTAATCAACCATGAAGCTTGCCGAATGTACTGTATATATCGTACGCTGCACATTTTTTCCTCTCTGCTAACCACTGGCCTACTTCCCAGCAATGAATGCTAAAAATGTGCCTGCAATATGGGCAGAATATAGCTCTTTTATCTTAGGAGAGGCCACATTTTCACACCTCTTACTCATCATTAGAAATTGGCTGGTTTTCCAGATAGCTGCTAAATGCTAATCCTCTGTGACAGCTTCTTTGGAGGAATTTTCCCCCCACTTTTGACAAAGAGACTCCCACCCTCCACCTCCATTCACGTTTTTCTCCTTTATTTTTCTTTTAATATCTTAAGGGCATTGTTTGTGTGCCATGGCCTTGCCCTTCACCCTTCTTTACACTGGTACATAAACCCATCAAGCAGTGTTTGGTCAGAGAATGGGTTGGATCCAGACTTCCCATGAATGACTTTCAAAGAATATTGGAAAGATTCATGGAGGGTGGCTACTAGCCATGACAGCCATTATTACATCAATGGCTACTAACCATTACAGTGGGAGGCAAAAATGCTTCTAAATAACCGTTGTTGAAAACCACATGAAGAAGCAGTGCTCTTGTGCTTCGGTTGTACTTTAGTGTTTCCCACAGGTATCTGGGTGCCCACTATGAGAACAAGACGCTGGAATAGATAGCCAATTGTCTGATCCAGCAGGTTCTTATTAGGTTTGTATGCTAAGGAAGGTCCATAGTTCGGTGGTTTGGATCTAAACTGGTATCTGTAATTGTGTAACATGCAAAACTTACTTTATTCATTTTCGTTTCTATCTCTCACTCTGAGTGGCTCACAGAGGATAAAACATGCCAGTCCTCCTGTTTGTCTGTCTGTTTGTCTGTCTGACCACGGGTTCCTCCGAGAAACAATGAAATAAAAGTGTTAACGTTTTTTTAAAATGGATATCAAGATGAACAACCCAGCTTTGAATCCTCAAATAGTGGAAAATATCTGCAGTTGAGCTTGTTCTGTCATGTGGTTGCAAGGATAACTTTGTAAAGCCTGACTCAAAGACATGGAGCGCCTGTTCCTAAAGACATAAATCTCACTACACAATTAAAAAAAATACAATTTATTTTATTTAAAGTGTTTGGGAGAAGGTGTGGTGGGCTGACTAAATTCCTGTCCTGACAAACCAGACCATGCTTGTGAGCAATCTTTTATAGATCACCTTTATCATAAACCCACAATGGCATCCCTCTATCATGCTGGCGATTTGGCAATCCTCAGACAAGAGTCTCTTCGGTACGTTTTTTTGTTGCTTAATTCAGTGTATCGATAAGCAGGGAAGTTCTTGTTTACACAGCATGAAACGTAGGAGCCATTGTTGCGGCTATCATCCGTGAAGCTCATTTCACATCTCGGTTGCTATGTGAATGAAACGTGAAAGTAATGATGTCCCCTCCACCTCTAGCCGTCACATGGAATTGCTTACAATTAAGGGGAGAGGGTGGGATACCTTTTGATCTCCTGTGTTTCTATAGCACTTATCGGATTCAAACATTTCCATAACAGGAACCTTTAAAGAAAAGATAACAGTACAATTCCAATGCATTTCTTTCTCCCTATTAACATTTGCTGTTGTTGTTTTTTCAGATAAGCAGAAGGAGCTGCATCTAACTTTCTCATACACTAAGCCACCAATGGATATACTCCGTGTGTTGTGGACTGAGTGTGCAAAGAGGAACACCCCATTTTTGTTAATACCCCCAGCTACTGCACCCACCCCTCCTATAATCTGTACAGTCTGGGAGGGTCCCCCAATGCTCAAGAACAGCTTTTCAGACTGGAATGGGTAGGGGAAAATTGGTGAAAACCAGATGTCCAGCCTAGCGTAAGTGATGGCTTTCCACTAACACAATTTTATCATTATACTACCCAGTGCAAAAATTTAAAAAAAATGTTATTCAGCTATCAAGCTTGTATATTCTACTAGCATATGATGAGTACGAGGTCCTATTCGCCATTCCGCAATCCCTTACCATTCTTCTTCATCCATCCTCATCTTTTTGGTTTGGGGGTCAATCAGAGAGTCATTTTCTGCAAGCAGTCCATAAGCCTCCAGGCATTGTTATATATAACAACATATTAAGGTGTGTGTGTGGGAGGGTGGACTGGGGAAATCTAGAGGGGGAGATTTAAGCTTCCAGTTAATTCATTTGCCAATATCATTGGGAAGTAGTCATTCTTTCTCATAATCTTTGATACTTGGCCTAATTTCATGTCGACTGGAAGAAGGAAAAATAGGAAGAAAGGAGTGGGATAGGGTGGCAGAAAGAAAGAGAGAAAAGCGGGCATCTTGACTATTCAGTCCATCTCACCATGGTGGGGAAGCCTGTGATCTGTCTGTCTGCTTAGTCTTCTGCTCAAATCTTTAATAAATATTATTTAAAAAAAAAAAAAGTCTTCTGATCAAATGCTAACTGTTGATTGGAAACTTTGAGGCTCCTGGTTCCTTATTTTGAAACCAGACTTTGACTGAGCAGCCCTTTCAATCTAGGACATCTACAAACAGAGAACTGTCCCCTGTAATTTAGGACACATGACCTTTGAAAGCAGGCAGTGTGAGACCCTATGGATTTATTATTCTATCCAGCTTCCTTCATACACTGAGATGAAAGAGAAAGCTAGATGATCGTTCTAGTGGTGGTCATTTAATTTTACTTTGTGGTGGAAAGAAGAATGGGCTTTAAATCTCACATGACTTCTTTTGTAAACATATTCATTATTACTCACTCTGTGACTCAGAAAATGATTAGCTCCTGAGGGCAGCTCTTTGATGAAGTTTGCAAATTAGTTTGAAAAGTCTGTAAGAGCATTTTCCTTCCCTTTATAGGCTCTGGATTTCAGCCCCAAAATATAAGCATTATAAAGAATATTATAGGAAAAAAATAGATATGGTGGCTTGCCTAAATATTTTTAACCAACGAACCTCAAAGCTTTCCTTTATGTCTGTGTATCAATTATACATCAAAGGAACATTATGGCTGTGCTGTTAAGTAATTCAAAAAAAGGAAAGAAAAAGTGAATGGAACAATATATATGAGCCACCATTAGCAAAGCCACGGTGAGGGACTGTAAAATATCTTTAGAACTATTTCCCATAGTACTTGTTTATGGAAGAATCCAAAGTTGGCAGTGTAAGTCTGGGACAATATTTTTTGAAAATATGACTCCTCCTCTGCCCCAACTACTCTATTCAAACTGATTTTTAAAATTTTGTTTCACAACATTACTGATGTTGAATAAACAAGTAATCCTTGACCCATAGAATGTTCATTCTGAAACTCAAAGGAGGAGGATATGGGAAGCGGCATTATATGTTTGTGTGTGTGCAGGTAAAAATACTTGTTAATGGAAATATGACAATCTGCTTCTTGAACATGTTATGCTATTATTTGTAATGACCATAGGCATTTTGGGATGCATCTTCAATAGTAATAGTAATAATAATAATAATTTGTACCCCTCCCATCTGACTGGGTTGCCTCACCCACTCTGGGTGGCTTCCAGCACATATAAAAACATAGCAAAACATATAAAAGCATAGCAAAACATGAAGCTTCCCTATACAGGGTTGCCTTCAGATGTCTTTAGTAATGGATTGAGCTGCATAAATTGGCTCACTGGTTTATACATTGAAATAGGGAGACATATGGCAGTCGGAAGCTGCATTATACTGAATCAGACTAATTGGTCCATCAAGATAATTACTGGTACATCAAGATCATTATTGGTCCATCAAGATTACCATCGGCTCTCCAGGGTTTCGGTCAGCAGTTTATCCCAGTCCTACTTTTTAGGTATCAAGTGACTAATAAGTATTATAGATACTAGTACTACTACTACTAGCTGGAGATTCTAGAAACTGAGGTTGGGAACGTCTGTATGCAAAGCAGCAACTCTACCACTAATCTATAGCCCATCCCTGAAAACAAGACAACCATTTACTAAACAGAAAATTATGACTGTGTGCATGTTACCAGTTGCAAATCTTGCTGTATTCATTATCCTGCAAAATAGGGAAAAGAATAGTATTTTCAGATCTCAAATCAGGTGTGAAGGTTTGCAGAAAGTGTCCTTATCTTTTAGCAGAATGATGCCGGAACCCACCAGTTGTTTCTCCTCACCCCATCAAAATTGTGTGGAGGGTGAGAGTTGGGTGATGGCTCCATCTGCACTTTGCATTTAAGCAGTTATGGAAAGGAAGATTAGACAAAGTCATGGGGGAAAGGTCAACATACAGCAGAGATGGAGAATCAGTGGCTCACCAGATGTTGATAGACTACAGTTGCCACCATCCCTGATCATTGGCCATGCTGACAGAGGTTGAGGGGAGCTGGAGCCAAGCAACATATGGAGTGCCACAGGTTCCCAGCCCTGAACGATGGCTTTGAAATCTCTAATTTCAAACAATTCTGAATGCTTGGGCATTGCTTTGGGGCAAACAACAGGGGAGACAATTGCCCACATGCCATCCTTGTGGTCTTACTGGCACAGTGTCTTTGGCACAGTTGGTGCACAGATGCTGGACTTGATGGATTTTTGATCTGATCTGGCAGGGCTATTCATATATTTTTCAGTGGGCCACTTATGTCACAGTCGTGGTAAGGAATAAACATGCATGCAGAGCTTTTTTTTCTGGTGGTACGCAGGGGTACGCATACCCCTAAACATTTTGTGAATCTAACGGGAGAATTAACTAAACTTTTTAATTTTTTTTAGTTTCGTCTCTAGCACGGTGAATCGTCAGTTCTGTTGCTACCGCTGATGGCGGCCTCATTTTCTTTTCCGGTGTTTCCTGAGTCTCAGACGGAAAAAAGTAATGTGTGAAACAATGTGGATGAAAGTTTGGCCTCACTGAGGGGCAGTATTTCAATATGAATAATGCATGTTCTTTGTACTTTTGTCCATTTGCTGTATTTATTTTCCCCCGATTTGAACTATAAAATGGTGATTTCCTTGAGTCAAAATGAGAGCACCCCTAAACATTTTTATTTATTTATTTATTAAGAAAAAAAGCACTGCATGTATGTATGTATGCCTCAGACATCAAAGTGTCTCTTGCTCTTTTGTGCTGAAGAGGTGCAACTACAGCTTTATTTTATCCTTGCCATATGCAAGCTGAAGCTATGAGCATTGTATGGATTTGGCTTTGCTTCAGTGAAAGGAACATTCTGCGGTGCTACCAATTAGGTTGTCTGTGGTTACTAAATGTAGACAGTTCCACCACTGAATAAACTTTCCACAGCAGTGGTGGAAATATAAGACAGAAACTACATTGAACTCTTTGGACTGAAGAGATTCATGAAAAGGGCATCCTCAAAGAAGTAAAATAGGATGTTTTAGAAACAAAATGTATCCCTAAGACACATGCCCTGCATGATGTTTAAGCACACAAATATGTATTTATCTAGCGATTCTGCCAAAGTTATAAGCCTCAGAAGTGGATGGTTTTTCAGAAACTGCTGATGGATCTAAAATTATAATCATGAGTGCTTTTCCCTCCCTCCCTCTCCTTCTCTAGGCCTGAGAAATACAGTGGATTTTCAGATCAGAAGCATTAAAGAAAAACTATAAATAGAAAGCTTCCTAGAATGAAATCATGATTGTTTGCAAAGATTTTGGATGCAGTACACAGGAACAATATTTTGTGCAAGACTTCAGTAAAAATGAATGGGTGGTGCCAAGAGCTCAATAATGGCACTCCCATCCATTTCAATGGGTCTTAGAACATCTTAGAGGATTGTCTCTCTTACTTGCTTCTTACAAGAAGCTTTATGGAGTCATCAGTTACGAATAAGGCAATATGAAAGCAATTTTGTAATCAATGGACTGCTTGTTTTGAGTTCTTCCTGAAAGGCAGAGAAAGGACATTTGCTCACCAAGCCAAACATTTTGCTCTGAGCAAAACACTAAGCAAAATAATATCTTATTTGTTGCAAATAAATACTGAAAAATGGGGCAGCATATTTACTGCACTGGCACAGAGCTGACCATTGCAATTACAGAAGAAAATCTTATACATAATGGTACACATGAATCTTCGTTTTGAAAATCCATGAATAGGAGGAAGGGTGGATGAGCTTCAAAAATAAGCCCTTAACCTCTATCTGGGGTTGTTGTTTTTCCTTCAAGTAATAGTTACAATAATTAGGTCATGGTATTTTCGATGATCACATTTATGTGCCTTTCATAAGCAAACAAACCCCGACTGACTCAGACCAATATGCTACACCTTTCATGAGAGTAAACAGGAAAATGCCATGCAAGTCTGGAAAACCTGCAATATTTTGAGTGGTAGCGCAAAGGCAATTAATTTATCCACAGACATGACATTTTATCAGTCCTGCTGACAGTGAAATTAACCATATCTTTGAAAACTCAGCCACATTCATGCTTTTGAGTCACAAAATAGCATCACTGAAAGCGTCAAGGGGCAACTGATCCATAACATTACAAAATATATAATGATTTATTTGACCAAACTAGTGGAAGGTAGTAAGAGACTGTAAATGTCATTCCTTGCTGCACTTTTTGTCTCCTTGGAGCTATTTTCAGCAGAACTTTCTCTGCTTGTTGGCATTTCCCACCATTGCAGATATCATAGCTACAGCCCACCAGCTGTGATGTGTTTCCATGGAATCTAAAGGGAGTCAGTTTAGGTCGTTATTCATTAAATCCTTGACATGCCAGTTAAAAGAATCCCAGGTAGCAGGTCTGGGAAGACCTCTGCCTGAGACTCTTGAGTACACACTGCTGTACCAAATGAACCAATGGTCTGACTCAGCAGAAGGCAGTTTCATATGTCCATGCATAGATTGAGTGGCTGATCCATTCTCATTGATTTTGGGGGAAGTGGTGCTGTTTGTGGAGAGCAGTTCTTGCTACTGAAGTAAATGGGAAAGCCCTGCTGTCTCTCATGGAACTGTAGATTGAATTGTGGATCTGTTACATACATGTACTGCTCTTCTATTTCTTTCCTGGGTCTATTATAAGCAGCCCAATTTTCACTATATTATACTCACCCGAAAGCTGCACTGTAGTCAACAGGGTTGCCTCTCTAGTGAGTGTGTTTAGGATTGCAGCTTCAGAGCTTTGATTTCTGAGTCCAGTAATTGTGATACTCGAAAAATTCTAAGGACTGAGTAAAACAAAAAGTGATTAGGATACTGTTGCATCATCATCACCATTCTGCTCTTCCTCCCAAAGGAGCCTCAGATGTTATTGTTACACTACATTGTTTAGATGATGTACTCCCCACCCAGTATTCCACATTCAGAAGCCAGCTGAATTGCACTCAGCTGTGGCAATGGGGCAATGTCCTCCATGGATTTGAGAGGAGCAGACTAGCCTGATGGGTGCAGGGCAAGCCATGCACACATGACCAGTGCTTTTTTCTGGGGTGGCGCAGGGGTACACATACCCCTAAACATTTTGTGAATCTAATGGGAGAAGAAACAATTTTTTAAAAAATCTTTAGCTTCTTCTCATTTCCTGCCACAGTGTTTCCTGAGTCTCAGACAAAAGCGAGCGTTTAATGAGAGTACCCCTAAACATATTTTTTATATAGAAAAAAAAGCACTGCACATGACTCTGCCCTCCAGAATTTTACTGCCACTCTTCCCTCCCCATCATTTGCCACCTAAGGCAGCTGCCTCTCTGTGCCTAATGTTAGCGCTGGCCCTGCAGATCAAGCCAGATGCATAGAAGAAGAAAATCTTCCCTATCCCATTCTGTAGGTTTATGAGAACTTAAAATGGTGGTTTTTTAAAAAATTAAAACAACAACAAGCAGCACAGCAAGATATATTTAAAACATAGGAAAATGCTGTCCTGCATATGCTTAGCCACGAAACACGTGTCAAAATAATATCATTCCTTCTGGAAGCTGATCAAGCTTTGATAGACTTCTGAGAGAAGGGCATACAAAGCAATTACCGTATATACTCGAGTATAAGCCGACCCGAGTATAAGCCGAGGCACCCAATTTTACCACAAAAAACCTGGGAAAGCTTCATAGGAGCCACTGCCTGCCTCACTCGAGTATAAGCCGAGGGCGGCTTTTTCAGCACAAAAAATGTGCTGAAAAACTAGGCTTATACTCGAGTATATAGGGTATGCTTCCGGACCATCCATGAGGCAAGGTGAGGCGACCATCTCAGGTAGCAGGATACACAGAGGCAGTAGATCTAGCCTTCAAGGAATGCATTGCCTCCTTGCAAGCCAGCTCCCCACTAGGGTTGCAGGGAGACCATCATCAGTGCCTCCTATTCACGGAGCAGTCATTGTGCAATGCCACCTCCGCAGCAGCCTTTCGGCAAATAGGAGGCGCTGCTGGTTTCTTTCAACCCCTAGGGAGGAAATGGTGGGGGCTTCTGTCTGGGGTCTCCTGGGGTCTGCACCCACCCAGCATGATTCAGAATGGGTCCCTTTCCCCCATTGTGACGGCCTTTGACTCCCACTTCAATTGGGTCAAGTTGATTTGATTCCCCGCCTTGCAGACCTTTGCTCCCCTATCCTATTCCTGATGTTGCTCCCCTCTTGTTTCTGATGTAGATCTTCACTCGCCCCTTCTTTCTTGGTGTGGGGTGTGGGATGCCATTTTGTGGTTCACTTCATGTGCCAGAAGGTCTTGGCCTGGCCCTAGTTTCCATGGAAGGACTCGTGAAGCTCTTTATTAATCTCTGGTGCCAATATTCATACCTTCTGAATTTAAAACTGAATGCGTGTGCATCCCTTTAAATCCTCAGGTGCTTTGCCCAAACTGGGACCTTAAAATTTCTCTTTAAAAGTGTTTCAGTGGTAACTCCAGTAGGTAAGAAAGCAGCAAGAAGCACAAAAGGGCAATGCTTTGTAGTAAAAATCACTACTGCAGGCAAGGGAAGAGCTAAAATCTATTTTGATCTTATTATGGTTTGACAGAACTCTGCATCACTGCATTATAAAAAGACAGACTAATTATGTTAAAGCAATTACACTTTTTTGTTCGCTGGAAAACTAATGATCAGGCTGCTCTTAATGAAATATTCTGCGGCACAGCCAATGCATTTTACCTTATCTGGATTGCAAGCCAAATAATATTTTGTGCTGTTGTTTTTAATTCTTAATCATTCCATTTGCTTAAAGGTCTGCAAGGGAAGGGAATGTGTTGCCTAGATTTTTTCCTATATCTGGAGTATTCTTTTGTTGAGCTTCTCAGGTGTGCAGAGAATTTACTGAAATATGCTTGATAGGCGCAAAGAATGAAAGACCTCTGCTGGAATGTAGGTCTGTGAGAAATTGCTGTGGTCTGTTCCATTATTCATGGTTTGCTCCTAGTGGTTTCATCCCACCACAGGCTGCATCAGTGTTCAATGATGTGCATGAATATAAGAAGAGCCATGCAGGATCATACCAAAGGGTCTTCTGGTCCACAACCTGGTCTCACAGTGGCGAACCAGATGCCTATGGAATGCCTGCAAGAAGGACATGAATACAACATTACTCTCCCTGCTTGTGATTCCCAGCAACTGGAGTTCAGAGACATGCTGCCTCTGACTATGGAGCTACAACATACCCATCTTGTCTAGTAGCCTTATCCTCCATGAATTTGTCTAATCCCCCTTTAAAGCCATACAAATTGGTGGCCATCACTACATCTTGTGGGACCTGATTCCATAGTTTTCACTGTGTGAATATGTACTTCCATATGTTTCTCCTGCATGTTCCATGACACCAGGGAGAAGCCATTTTGTATATCCATTTCTAGGTAACTTATCTGAAGGACTGTTTATGCCCATACCAAATTGCCCAACTTGCCCAGACTCTTAAGTCAGCAATATTCTCATGGCTGTGTGGGAGGAGGAGAGAGGAGGGAAAAGTATGCAAGCTTTAGGTTTTCTGGGACTCGGATCGAACTGGGTTGTTGGTTTCCTGTGATGGACATAGACTACTTCAGGAAAATACACAGAGTGAGAAATGAGAGGGAGAAAGGCAGTGGAGAAAGAGAGGGGGGTGCTCATGATGGAAGAAGACTGATTTTGTTAATGACAACAATTCTGATATTGGCATCAGTGCAATATTAGGCCTACATGAATCTTTCATGACTGGCCCAAACCAGCCTCTGAGAACAGAGGAAATAGCTAAAACGTAAACTGAGGGGGGGGGGAAGAGACATCAGCACAAAATACTAGATTGTTGCTGACAAACAGGACACAGATATATACACACCTTGCAACACTGTAAATCTCATTATCTCCTCATCACTACTAGTGGTAGTCAGTGTTGCAGAGCGGGAAAGGTGAAACATGACATGAGGCAAACTGAGCTAGATATATGGGAGAGGGTAGCTCGATACATGTATGTGGCTTTTGTAACCTGTAGTGCTGAACTGAAAGAGGCAAATCAAATGTGCTGTGAAGCATAGCTTGAGGATTTATTGTTGGGAGTTTCCCATCTGAGCCAGGGTATCTTCCTCGAGGGTGCGTCCAGAAGCACAAGTAACCTTGTAAAATAGGACTTACTTTACTCAGCCATAATCAACTAACTATAACTCAGAGGACCTTTTCTTTGGGTGCAGAAGACCCAAGATTCAATCTCTTGCATCTCAAGCTGAAAGGCATTGGTTGATAGGAAACTTATGCAAAAGACCCTGGAGAATCAATAGCACTCAGGGTGGCTCAGGTACTCAATGTGGTCCCCTCCTGAGAATGTTGTACTACAACTCCCATACTCTGTGATCAATAGCCATGCTGTCTGGGGTTGATGAGAGTCAGGGTCTGAAAAATTTAGAGGGCACTGCATTGACTATTCCTTGGGCAACTGATACTGGACGTAGGAGCCAACTCCAGGGGGCCACAGGTGCTTGGGCACCCACAAAGTCAGCGAAAAAAGCCGGCAGGTGGCAGCGACACTGCCTCCAGGAGAGAAGCAGTTCAGTTTCACCCTCCACAGCCAGCAAGCGAGGCAGCCTTTTCCAGGGTTGGGGCTTGGATCCAGCGCCGAGGGCCTTCTGGCGGTTCCCTCACTGCGAGAAGCAAAGCTACAGGGAACCAGGCAGAGGGCCTTCTCGGTAGTGGCGCCCACCCTGTGGAACGCCCTCCCAGCAGAGGTTAAGGAGATGGACAACTGTCTGGCATTCAGAAGATACCTCAAGGCAGCCCTATTTAGGGAAGTTTTTAACCTGTGATATTTTAATGTATTTTTATATCTGTTGGAGGCCGCCCAGAGTGGCTGGGGAGACCCGGCCAGATGGGCGGGGTACAAATAAAAGAATTATTATTATTATTATTATTATTGGAAGTGGAGGCAGTCTGTCTGCCTCAAAGTCCAAGCCCCTCTGTAAGGGCTTGGGGTTGTCTCCTCGAGAGTAAAGAGCCAGAAACCTCTGTTTCTTTAAGGCTAATAACTTTATTTACAAACTATGTACATCAGAGCGTTAAGATTCATGCCATGCCATGCCATGAGTCGGTTCCAGAATCCGGGAGTGGCTTTCGCCTACTCCTCCCCCAACATAAGAGTTTCGGTATCCCAAAGCGTTGCCTCCTTTCCTTACACTTCCCCCCCCCATGCATTTGGGGCGACGGAAGTAGCTGACTGCTTTGCTTCTCAGACCACTCAGGTGGTGCTGAGGCTCTGCCAACATCCCTAGCCCTCAGTTCCACCGCACTTCCTGGCAGTTCCTGCTCCTCACCACTGGGGCTCTCCTTACTGTCCCCGCTGGACTCCGAACTGCTTCCCAGGAGAGGTTGCACTTCCCTCCATCCCGCCTTCCCCGTCTCAGGTGCCTTGCGCGAGGTCAGGTCCCTGACACCCTCCCTGTGTAAAAGGGTGCCTTGTTGGCTGCGGATAGGAGGAGGAAGAGGAGTTGCCATTGATGGCCACCACAATGAGGACATGCGACGTCACACACACACGCCTGCACATAGTGCATGTGAGCCACAGGCACTACATACAGGCATGTGTGTGCAACATGGCATGTCTGCATTGCAGCCGCGGGCACCCACAATCCTGAGGGTGAGATGGTGCCCCTGCTGGCCTAGAAGGAGAAATACTTTGACTCTAATAAGGCAGCCTTCTGTATTGTCTCCAGAGAAGCTGAATGTTAAAACATGCTAATAAAATAGGGTATTCCCAGTTTAATCCAAGGCTGCTGTTCTGAATCTGCATATCATGAGTTGTGTTTTCGCTAGCTCAAATGCACATTTCTGTGATTTAGGAAGACACAAATTGCATTGTCTGTTCTACCAGCAGTAGGGAGTAGATGACAGAGCACAGCAAACTGAAATGGTAGTGTTGTGGTTTTCTCTTTGTTGGTGCTCCCTGCTGATGTTCTTCTTCTTCTGAACCTCCTCTCTGTGTGCTTTCCCTCCCCCTCTGCCTCTAAGTAGTCACAGGGTGAAGTGCCCTTTGGGAATTCAAGGTGAGAACAGACACCTCCAAAATTGTGAGGATCGCCTCTCCACACCCATTTCAGTTGGGACATGGCAGTGGATGGTTTGAAGTCTCCACTGACAATGAAGTTATCTTTGACTTAATTAATAAGAACCAACACCTGCCAAGATGTGAACACTGAACTTTTGTAACCATCTGCATACCTATTTATGGTTACAAAAATTATTCAGTGAGAAACCTTCAGGAAGAAACACCTTTGATAGTGTTTGCAGGCAACTAGATTAAAAAGAAAAAACAGAACAGAGAAAAATCCACTGACTATATCATATTTGAAACTGCAAATGCACATTTTACTACTCTCATATTTTGAGCCTTACTGGAGTGAGCTGTTTGTCCCCAGAAGCACCTGAGATTTTCTAAGCTTTTGTCATGACCTTTTCTCCCAGCAGTCTCCAAAGTTAAGAAGCATATTTTTACACTTTGTACTAGAATACTAGAATGGTGCAAGCAACCTGAAATGTTTATTGATGGTTTTCTTGACAGTGATAACTCTTTGTTCTGATGTGCTCTCTCACTCTCACTCCCTTCCACTCTCTCTGTAAAACATTTTATTGGAAAACGAAATAAAGATTTTTTTTTTTTAAAAAAGCATCAATGGTTTTCAAGTGGTAGCTTTTAAATGAGAAGATTAGTAACACACACACACACACACACACACACACACACACACACACAACCATTTCTTTGAAAACACCATGACCAAGTCAGACTCCTCATCTTCAGGGAACAAGGGTGAGGACTCTGAAGCAGAAGGAGAAAGGCACAGGCATGCAGGATCAGTCCTGGGAGTCCTTCTGCCATATGAGCTGATGGTGCCAGTGCCTTCCATCCTGAGGCTGCAGCACCCTCAGACTTGGAGGACTCCACTGGATAGGTCCCAGTGAGACCAGGGTCCCCTCTGCTCCATTGGAGTAGAAGACTTCTGAAGCAGGCTGGGATCCTTTAGCTGAAAAGGCAGCCTCCAGTGAGGGCAGAGCTAGCAACAGTGATGCAGCTACTGCTACTATATATGTTTCAGTCCCAGTTTGATGCTTGCTCAAACAACATCACAGCCTTGCTCTACTTCCAGCCTGAGCCTTATCTGGCCTTGCGTTCTACAAGGCCTCACTTTGCCTGAGATCAGTGCTCACCTAACAGAAAAAAAGACATTCTATACAGGACATTCTAAACAAGATCTCAAAGTAGCTGTCTTATTACAAAGGAATGTCAGAAATAGACTGGAAAGAGAAGTTGCTGAATTGCAACTGATTACCAAACTTAAAACCATGGAGAGGCCTGGTCTGAATAGAGACATTGGATTCTTATCTCATTATACATGACAAAGCTATTTTTTAGCCATCTCAACCCTTGCTTTTTCCTGCAAGACCAATTGCAGTCGTTAACAGTCGTCAACAGGTTTACCTCTCCTATCAGCCAATCTCCCATTCCCACCACCCTTCTGAGTAATACCCCTCCCCACCCTCTCACTATATATAAGGGTCTGGTGACTTCTGTTTCAGTGTATCTGAAGAAGTGTGCATGCACATGAAAGCTCATACCAAGAACAAACTTAGTTGGTCTCTAAGGTGCTACTGGAAGGAATTTTTTTATTTTGTTTCGACTACGGCAGACAACACGGCTACCTACCTGTAACAGAAAAAAAGACAGCAACAATATTCCCAGTCCTCCTAGTTTAGACTGCCTGTACAACCCTCCCCTATTCAACCTTGATCTCTTGCTTTCCTGGACAAAGTATTCAAAGATTGCCTGCCATTTTTCAAAATTATTTCTTTTACTTTGTTTAAAAGGTTTTTAATGACACCTTTTATGGAGGCTACCTTCTGAAGGTGGCCTCTATGCAGTATTAAAATACAAGATAATAAAAGCTAATTACAAAACTATTACAAAATACTAAAATATATACCAAACTCATAAAGATCACGAAAGCAGCAATAGCAAGGAACCTAATCAGAGCAGCATAATAAAGCCAATTTAAAAACAGCTCAAACCTTGCAAACCCTTCAACTACAGCATCTTTACTCAAAAGCCGTCAAAGGTGAGGGAGGGGTGGGTGGGTGTTTAGTTCAGGCATTTCAAACAATGATAGCAATCCACCCATGTTTGATAGATAGTCTTGATAGGCCAGGGCTGGATTTACGCACATAAAACACACACACTATAAATAAGTCATAAATTAGATCGTTATAACAAAGGGGGGGGGGACCCTATGCAAAATCGCATAGACAAACTTTTTTGCTCTACAGCGCCATCTGGTGTCATTTCTTTACAACAGAGTTACAACAAAATAACTGACTGGCTGTAGCTGAGTCCCAAGATAGTCCTATATTTTAATTACCTCTTCTGATGGCCAACATTGGCTCTAAAATAGATAAGGTAAAGGTAAAGGACCCCTGGATGGTTAAGTCCAGTCAAAGGCGACTTTGAGGTTGCGGCGCTCATCTCACTTTCAGGCCGAGGGAGCCAGTGTTTGTCGGGTCATGTGGCCAGCATGACTAAACCGCTTCTGGCGCAATGGAACACTGTGATGGAATCCAGAGCACACAGAAACATTGTTTACCTTCCCACCGCAGTGGTACCTATTTATCTACTTGCACTGGTGTGCTTTCGAACTGCTAGTTTGGCAGGAGCTGGGACAGAGCAATGGAAGCTCACCCCGTCGTAAGTAGAACCATAAGTACTTATGGTTGTGAAAAGGAAAGTTTTTAGCAATTTAAATCTATTTAATATTACTATGTCGGATCTTATAATTATTTTGATGTGAATGGATGCGAAGATTTGAATATATAATTGTAAAAATCTGATATTTGTGAACAATGCGGGAGAAGGGGAGGGATTAGATTTGAAAAACAGACTTCCCCTGTTGAGTTTATGACCTTGACAGAGCACTGATAAAGCTGAAAATAATACATGCTGTGGTGGGAAAGAACTCTGTGTTTTGAAACTAAACCCTCCAGAGGAAGTTGGGTAAAGGGGAGAGAATTGCCCCCCCCCCACTCTAAACTGGAAATGTTAAAACAAACTAGCCAGGCCGCAATGCAAGAGTTGTATGATTGGTTTTTAGATTTGAAAAGAGAATTGGTTGATCTGCAGGAAGGTGTTAATAAGGCAGTTATTAAAATTCAGGAAAATACCAATTTAACTTCAGAGGCTGTGAGAGAACTAAATGTGAAGGCACAAACTACAGAGGTAGAAATGGTAGAGAGTCGAGCTTTGAGGAAAATACAAGGGAGAGTAAGAGTCCAAAACAAAACTGGTAATTCATATGAATTGTCAGACAAAAATATTATTTTAGGTAAAAGAATTTGGGAGGCTTTGACTGTGATAGAGAAAAAAACAGAAAAGGGAGCAAAAAGCATAAAAGGCTATTATATGTGGTGGCAATGTAAAATCATTAAAAAGGCCTGGGATTAGACATACAAAGATTTGAAAGCAATGTGGAAAATGATTATTGTTAAAAAAACCTGAAGTTATGACATGGAGATGTACAGGACTTTTTGGACTTATTGAACAAAAGACTTTGTTCCTGCACGTGAGGGTGGATGCCAGGCCAAGACCAGCCAGCCCCTACAGAAGGAAGAAGCCTCCATTAAAGAAGACGAAGAAGATTGGTAAACTAAACTATTGAACTATATAGGACTAACTAGTTAATGCAGAACCCAAGACAAAAAGAGGACTTTGAATAATAAAAAGGGGGCAAAGGTTTAATGCTCCTCTTTTTAGCTTTGTGTATAGACTTTTATGTTAGTATGACTTTTAAAACTCACTTGTATTAAGACCAACAAAGGTTTAAAAATTGGATTATTAAGATTATAAGGTTATAAGGACATGCGTGAACAAGCATTAAACAATGAAACCAAGAGGGGGAGGGAAATCAAGCAAAAAATATGGTTTAAATTTTTTGATTATGATGGTTTTTTTTCAGGGTTTTTTCTTTTTCTTTATATATTGTTGTTTTTATGTTTACTTTTGATGTTATCGTTTTGGAAAATTAATAAATTGTTATCAGAAAAAAGGAAGCTCACTCCGTTGTGGGGATTCGAACCGCCGACCTTCTGATTGGAAAGCCCAAGAGGCTCAGTGGTTTAGACCACAGCGCCACCCATTTACAATAATAACACCAGGCTAGGTAATGTTGCCACTCTTAAGGAAAATAAACCTGCAAGTTGCTGAACCAATCAATGCTCTTCCATAATTCATTGTTAAGCCAATCACCTTTCCATAATGTTTAAAAGTGTTTTTTAAACACCACCACCACCACCAACAACAACAACAAAACAACAACAACAACAATGTAGGATTACCTCAAGATGATTGTAGCAAAAAAGTGCAATGTCATTTGTAAAAATATTTTACTACATGTATAATGCGGACTGTCAAAACCACAGGTATTGTTCTGAATGGAAACACTGGGTTGTATCTAAATAACTGTTATGTAGAGCAGCTTCACTGAAATAAATGGTCTAAGTTAGTCATGGCAATTTTAATGTGACTGCTCCGAGTATGGCTAACCTTGGCCAATGCCTGGGAAAGCTAAAAATAGATCCCAGTGGCACAATCAATATCATTGCAATAGGCATGTGGCTAATTGTCAGAGGCATCTTTTGGCCAGTTCCTGACATGTCGTTGGTGCCATCCTTCCATCCACTGCAGACCTGATACTTTTGAGAATACTTTTTGGTCCAGTTAAATTTAACTGGACCAAAAACCTCATGTGAACTAGTCAAATCAATTTCACCATTCTATTTGCTTACGTAGAGTGAAACAGACTATTACCCCATCAAAACAAAGTTTTAGAATGCTATAGTCAGCTAAAACGTCATCATTGAATGTATTCAGATTGGGGTATGTTTTCAGATTATTTTCCCACTTTATACTCATTAACAGTGCCTCTCACACCACAAATAAACAGAATCTACAACAAATAAATGTAATGTGTCGCTGAAGCACCACAAGGAGTTTTGTCACCACTGTTTTTATTGATGGTAAAGAGGCTGACATGGTTGTTCTCTAGCAGTAAAATGCAGGAAAAGGTCTCTTGTGTTAATCACACTTTTAATAACCATAGTATATTTGTTCCTCGGGGGACAAAGGTGCTGAAAAGTCACTTTTTTATGAGCACTATTTTGGGAGTGCTCAGCTATTACAGAATTATCTTCCAGCACACTTGGTGCAGTGCTCAAACCAGCATGCTTTAATGCAGTGTTTCCCAACCAGTGTGCCTCCAGATGTTTTGGGACTACAATTCCCATCATCCCTGACCACTGGTATTGCTAGCAAGGGATGATGGGAGTTGTAGTCCCAAAACATCTGGAGGCACACTGGTTGGGAAACACTGCTTTAATGGACCCTGTGCTGGAGGAGTGCTCTGAGGATCTGCCCGGCAGTTCCAATCTCTGAAGGATCATTAACAGCTGGCTAACAGTTTTAGAAATTGGAAATTATGCAGACTCAATTATTTTCTCTCTGGCTTGGCGTCATTAGCACAATGCAGGGTGTTTTGGTTCTGCCTCAGAAAACAATTGTTCAGGCTCCGCTAATTTACTCTTTTATTTATACTTCACGGTTTTGTAAAATCACATACAATTTAGCATCGCTAGACTGCAAACAAGTGGTAGAGTTGGGCTCAACTTCTCCAATGCACAACACACACACACACACACACAGAGAGAGAGAGAGAGAGAGAGAGAGAGAATATCACCATCATTTTATTTTTATGCCACCTTTCTACACAAAAAAGCATGCTCAAAGAGGCTTACAACAAAGAATACATCTCAAAACGAACTATCGTGAGAACAATTTTGTAGCATAACAACAACAACATAACAGCAAATATACAAAAACCAGCAACATTTCAGTACTATAAATATAACATGACTACATTAACAACATGACAACTCCGGGCAATAGCAGAAGTCTCAAGGGAGCTTGGCAGTTTCACCTTGGTCCTAGAAACACCTCTCCCATGAGGTTGTCCACAGCCCTTATCCTGCAGCAACTTGCAAGACTTCCAACAGCAGGGGGAGGGGTAGCTGGAAATAGCTCTCCCAGGATGTTGCACAAGGTCCCTTTCCGGAAGCAGCTTCTTATAAGGCTCCCCAAGGCAGGAGATGGTGCAGCTGGAGACCCCACTCCCATGATGTTGCTGTTATTAGATTCATTCCCTGTGTTCAGTCATGGGCTTATTGTTATCACATGACTGTATTTATGTTTTTCATCCCACAGAGTGGAAGGGGGAAGTGACGGCAGACAGGAAGTCTTGTTTTGCTATGTATCCTCTAAATAGGACTCTTGTCCTTTGTTCTCTCTCGGCTGCCTGATGCTAGAGAGAGGGAGTCATGATGTAGAGCTCCGTGTATGTAGATATGTAATAAAGTAGTTTTAGCTACAATGCTGAGCTGCTGTGGTCTGTTACGCTACTGCACACACTTTCTGCTGATTACTGAGTGTGCTGGATGTCTGCCGACACCAGTCGCTGTGATGTTCGGGCTGAAGAAGCTGATAAGCTCCTGAACGATCATCCTGGAAGGCGAGATCATGCCAGTCAGGCATGTGTCTTTGCTGTGTCTTTCCGGAGTGTAAAGACCATTCCATAACAGTTGCTACACATATATGAGCTATATTAAATGGTTGGAATATGTGCAAATTATTGCATAATGAGTCTTTTTCTCTGTGTGCCTGTTGTTTGGTCACTGTTATCTACAGTGATCACTCCCTTGAGTTTGGCATGTGCAGGATAAATGTCCTGAATACTTTATAGGTATATTTTTTCTAAATGTCCCATTCTGTATTAAGCCTCTCATACGGTTCCCAGTGTGCCAGCATCATATGAAGCTGCCATTTCAGAAGAATTGTCCATTAGTGCATTGTGGTTCATTATGATAAGCATCAATACACAGGAGTCCCAGAGAGATACCCTCCTATTGAATCTTTCCAATTGGATGTGCTGGGAATTGAACTTGGGGCCCTACCAGTGAGGCAGACCCCACAGTCCCCGTTTTCACCTCTCGCAGGGACAGTCCCAGGGGACAGTTAAATAGGGAATTTAACTCATTGGTGTACCTGGGAAGACCATCTGTACTTGGACACAAAGGAATAGCATGCACTTGATAATGTATGATTTGAGGTGTGTGCTTGAACTTATTTTAAAGGCTCAGCAGCAGCACAGCAATCCATTAAAAACACACAAAAACACCTGTATTTTTGTACAGCTGCATGACAGAGCTTCTCACTGCTATCCTTCAGCTGCAGGAGCAAAGCTCAAGCGATCAAGTAAGGGGAAACATAATTGCTGGGGCAGGGCCAGTGGAAATTGCCATACCCCTTTCCTCAAGCTTTCATTGAACAGCTGGGGACAGTTCTGAAAAGAGCTGAAGTTAACCAGAAGTTTATGACTAGGTTTAGAGTACAAGTAGGCAAAATTATGAAAAAAACCCTCAAATCTCTTTTCTCTCAGTTTAGGTTTTTTTTTAATGGTAACTAGACAACCAATCTGTCAATAAGCAATCAACTTTCTTTTCCAGGATTATATAAAATGCATCAGTCCCAACTAATTGTAGTGGCTTTGTGTGTTAGATTTCCAGTGCATCTAAGGGGTAAGTGGGGAAAAAACCCCTTTAATTAGATTTCCAGCCAAACAGGCCAAATCCCTAGTCTCATAGCCTAAAATACTTCACTTTGTAGATTTAAGCAATGCAAAACAAAAGCAAACTCCAGAATTCCATTAACAATACATTCCATTCCATTGCAACTTCAAATTGAATTGACATTATTCATTAGTGCCATCATTTCCCTTGGGAATGTTACGTGGGCTTGAACTGGAGAGCACACTGTGATCTGTACCCTTATCTGTGGGTTAATTTATTCAGCTACTGCTGTTTTACGGAAGGGGGAAGAGCAAAATGGCTTGCATGCCTTTTTCGGTCTCTAAATTCTCATTTGCAGACTGTGTTCCTAGGGGAACATGGGAGGAGGGAATCATTTATTTTTTTTAATTTTTTAATTCTTGAATTCATGTGATATTCTGCCTAATTCTGTGCTTTTTCAAACATGGTTTCTGATTTTGCATTCATTCCATTATGGAGAATATTTCAAAGCTACAACACAGCATGATTATGAACAAGGGCAATTATATTCCATGGGTCATTTGTTGATATTCAGATTCAAATTGGTAAGGTTAAGATTCAGGACAGACAAAAGGAAGTACTTTGTCATACAGGTAAAAGGTAAACGACCCCTGGATGGTTAAGTCCGGTCAAAGGGGACTTTGGGGTTGCGGCGCTCATCTCGCTTTCAGCCGAGGGAGCCGGCGTTTGTCTACAGACAGCTTTCCAGGCCATGTGGCCAGCATGACTAAACTGCTTCTGGTGCAACAGAGCACTGTGACGGAAGCCAGAGCGCATGGAAACACCATTTACCTTCCCGCCACAGCGATACCTATTTATCTACTTGCACTGGTGTGCTTTCAAACTGCTAGGTTGGCAGGAGCTGGGACAGGGCAACAGGAGCTCACCCCATTGCAGGGATTCAAACCGCTGACCTTCTGATCAGCAAACCCAAGAGGTTCAATGGTTTAGACCACAGCACCACCCGCGTCCCTTTGTCATGCAACATATAGTCAAGCTGTGGAATTCACTTCCACCAGAGGCAGTGATGACCACTAACTTGGATGACTTTAAAAGAATATTAGATATATCCTTGGAGGATATATCTAGAAGTAGTATGCTTCTGAATGCCAGTTTCTGGGAATTGCAGGCGGGCAGACCTGCTTGCAGGTTCCCATAGGCATCTGGTTGTGAGAAGAGGGTGCTAGGCTAGATCCATCAGACACTTCCTATGTTCTTATGTTGCAGAGATGCAATATGCAGGAATTTAGCATTCCACATGGCATGACTCATGAAAATTTGACTTTGGCTAAGTCAGCTGCTGAGGACTGATTTGTAGACAAGCAATACTTATTTCAAATCTGCATTCACTGATCTTAACCATAGCAACCAGTCTCTAAAATAGCCAAAGTTGACCTTCCAAATCATGAAGTTTTGTGATCTGTGGCTGTTGATGTGGGTAGACGGTTTCGAAAGAAAGCTTTCTGGATCTTTTCATGTTAGTCATTCACACTGATGTCAATTGTTCGGTCAACTTCCATAGATATGATCAGTACTGCATTGAGCAATGGCATTGAAAACGAGGTTCTTAATTTGCCCCAATGAATGAGAGGGTGGTGACCCAAGAGGATCTGAAAAGCTGTAATGGGTTTGGGAGCATTTATTGAAAGACATCAGCAGAAGACCAGAGAATGTATTTCGGCTCATGAAATACATTATCACAATAATTTCAATGAGAAATCAACAGTGCATTATACATAGCTGAATCCTGGAGAAAGGAGAAATATAAAGTGATAGTTACAGGCAAATATTACAATATGCAAGATTAAAAGTAGCCAGTCATTTTAATGATGGGCTTGTACTGCTTTTAAATGTTTTTATATTGTACACTGCCCTTATTTTCTGCAGGAGGGCAGTATATATTTTTTTAAAAAATGAAACCAATAAATCAAATGTGCTGGAATTTAACCATTGATGAATCACACATTGACCTACCTAAACCCCACCAGCCCTCTAGTTAAGACTTACTACATTATCCCAGCTGTCCTAACTATATGACCTTTCCAGAATAAAATTTCAGGGAAAAGGAACCTTTGGTCTTAGTTGCATATTATAAATGAATCTAGTGTCCAGGAATAGGACCCAGGAATATCCAAACAGAAAGGGCTGTGTGAAGGGGACGTGCTGTGGCTCAATCATAGAACACTTGCTTTGAAACAGAAGGCCCTGACATTTCCCGCGAGGGATGTGAATGCCATTGACTGAAACCCTGGAGAGCTGCTGCCAGTCAGTGTAGACAATACAGAGCTAGATAGACCAATGGCCTGAATCACAATAAGGCAGCTTCCTAGGTTCATATGAAAATTATTCCAGGTAAAAATTATTACAGGCAGCAAGAACAGAATCTATAAGCAAAATTTTCTCCCCCACCCCCTGTGTGTGTTGCAGCAGAAAAAAAAAGCTTTTAAAAAACTGCTTGTGTAGAAAAGAGATGGCGGTAAGATGGAGTCCAGAGAAGAAACTGTAATTTCAGTCTGTTCTCCAGCATTCCATAAACCTTCCCTGGGTGTCCCAGGTCATGGGACAAACACCCTTAGAAACAATTTACCATTGCTTTAGGGGTCAATGTTATCCCAAGCCTTATCAGGGTGCATGGAGACTCATGAAGGTCACTCAGCCCCGATAGCCACAAGGAGCAACAATTGTTGCATCTTCTTCACACTGGTGCATTGTCTTAGTTTGACCAAGACCAGGGCTGGACCTAGACACATCAAAGAAGCGTTATGAACTTTGTATGAGAAATCGGGTTGGCAAATACGGAACTCCACAGCACCATCTGGTCTCACAGTGTTATAATGCACACACAACACATATAAAGCGCTTTTTCTTTGCCAATGTAGCTGAGTCCCTTGTCAGCATTTTGTCTTCTCACACTCCAGACAGCAAACACATTTCTGCCCTCAAGTCAGGCATTCAGGCCTGTTTCATTTGCTGCAGTGCAGCTGGCCAGGGAGACAATAAAGTGCCTGTGGTACCTGTCACCCATTAACCAATAGGGTCACAAGGTGGGCCAGATATGCCAGAGGCTCACAGTCTCCTGTTTCTTCTCTTCCTCAGATTGCGTTCTTAAGAAGTGGAGAACATGGGAGGTTCCAAATGTTACTGAATGACAACTTGTATCATCCCTGACCCGTTGGCTATTGAACTGGGGGTGATGGGCAGGGCTGGTCCATGACATTTTAGCACTTGAGGCAAACCACAAAATGAGTCCCCACTTTAAGCCACCTTAAACAGTCATGACTTTCTTTATAGAATTCTGGGAACTGTAGTTCGTTAAGCATGCCAATTGCTGAGAGTTGTTAGGAAACCCATATTCCTCTCACAGAGCTACAGTTCTCAGGGTTACTTAAGAAGGGGGATTGATATCAAAGTGGTTTAACTACCAGACTCCCTTCCCAGGGAACTCTGGAGTCTCTCTGTATCCTTAACAAACTACAGTTCTCAGGATACTTTGAGGGAAGCTACGACTGTTTTAAGTGGTCTAATACTGCTTTAAATGTGTAGTGCAGATGAGGTCTGAGCAACTTTACTGTGTCTCGCATCCTAACCTACCTCAAAGAGTTGTTGTGAGGATCAAACAGGCCAATCTCTTTAGAGGAATAGCAACATAAAAATTTGATAGATCTGAGGAGGTATTTTTTGCTTCATGAAAAATTCTCAAGGGATTTTTCCCCTTTCCACTTTCTGACATCCCTTGCACATTTTGATCCTTGTCAAAATCTGAGGCTTTGTGGTTTTTTTTTTAATAAATGAATGTTTGATGTTATGTTCCTTGTCACAACTTCAGACTTGATCTTTCAGGGTAGAATATTTTTAAAGTGCCTTGCGAGCACAGCATCAGGCAATTTTGCTTTGAGAAGCAGAAAAAAGAGGGTTAGTGGGTAAGCTTTCTGTAACAGATCTCAGATGACTCCCAGGGAGGTTGACCTATCATGCTCAGTTTCCACACAGCAAGTTTAATTAGTCACTCTTCCCCAGTTTGAGTCTTCCTATATTTATGTTACCCTCTTTCAGATTCATTAATCTGGGGGAATTTAGTTATATGTCCCTAGGTAAAAAGTAAAATTTCCCTAAATGGAGCTGGCTGGCTCCGTATTTTAAGCTATCCTGCTTTCTGCTTTGCAATTTTGCCAGGGATTATAAAACAAGATGAACAGAATTTATATTCTCACCTGCACATGTTCCATATTGGCCTTTCCTATATATAATATATTGTGTTTGCTTTCTGTCTATGCAGTTATTACCCCTTTGGACCAGCCTCCAATGCCTTGACTCAACAGTTCTATTATAGCAAAGCTTGCGTGGTTATTGGTTCATCTGATGTTTAGCACCTTTTTGTGTGACCATCTATTCTGGAGAGCAAATGATAAGGGTAATCCTGCATCTGCACAGCTTGTTCCCATAATCTTTTTTCAAAATGCATTTTAGTCATCCTCACTGTTGGTGCTGAGGTTTGCTTATCACAGCTAATTTATAGGAATTTCCCCCAAACAACAACAACAACAACACAACAACCCCCAAACCCTACATTGAGTGCAGAATTATATAAACTTGAGTGAGAGATTGCATGGAGAAAACCAGGTGGAAGAAGACTTGCTGGACACGGAATACATTTGTCGCTGGACATGATGAACAATTTTCACAGCTGTGAAGGAATATAGGAAGCTGCCTTATAACATGTCAGACCCTTAGTCCCTCTAGTTGAGTATTGTCTATGCCAGTCTCACTCAACCTTGGGTTCCCAGACATTGTTGGATTGCTACTCCCATCATTTACAGCCAACAGGTACAGTAGTCAATGATGACAGGAGAGGCAGTCCAACAACATCTAGCAACCCAAGGTTGAGAAAAGCTGGTCTGCACTGATTGTCAGTGGCTCTACAGAGTTTCAGGCCCTTTCCCCTCCTACCTGGCGATGTCAGAAACTGAAGTTGCAAGCACTCTGGTGTGTCCTTTACCACTGAACTATGGCCTGGATATTGGAAGGAACCAGGTGAGATGACACACAGCAACCAGAAAATCTACATCCAGGATCAGTGCTTAAAAAATATCACTAGCATAAAACTATATTCACAAAGAAATACTGGTATAATAATATCATTCTTTCAATTTATGACTCTTGCTTTATATGGCTATAAAACAAATCACTGTTTTATGTGATTATGAATTTCCTGCATGTCCATTCACAGCCTTCATCCCTTGTGGTAAGTGAATGGAAAGACAGAGATTTATTTATTTATTAAAAAAGGGAGAAGGAAGAGGGAGACTTTGACAGCTGGAGAAAGACCAGCAAATTACTTGTGTTGCATATCCCGTTTCTGTTAACTGCTGCAAGCTATTTTGCAATGCTGCAGGTGCTGTTTGTTTCTTACAGGCTTCCTTCTGATGACTGAACACACAACTGTATAGAATGAAAATTGAGTTTGGCAAAGTGTTCACCCTGTGTATGAATTGGCTTGAGGTGTCTTTGGCATCTGACCCAGGATGGAAAGGATCGAGAGGGCAAGTTGACATGTCTCCAAGTGTGACAGTAACAGAACTTGGACTTGGGTTCATTTTTATTTCTTTATTTTTGTGTTTGAAATGGGCAGGTGTTCATTGCAAGGCCTACTTTTTATATTTTGATGAAATTAACAGCAGTTGCCAGTGCAAAAATTGTCCTTGAAATGTGAAGAGTGTGAAAGTCTCCTCAGCTCCCATTATTAGAAATCCCTGTGTAATAAAGCTGTAAATCCTACTCGCTTTAGCTTCTGGCTTCACCCTCCAAATTGTCTTTGAACTGCTGAGGATGCCAGAACTTGCAAATGGACAACTTGTTGCAACCTGTCTTGGGCTGCAATGACACAGTCTCCAAATGTGTTGGAGTGCTATGATCTTAAAGCTCCAGTGACAGTCCAAATGTTTCTCTAGGTATGCAAAGTGCTATGTTTGATATATGGGAATGATTGCAGTGTTAGTGCTTGTGTCCTGTTGCCAATGATCCTGACTTCAATTCCATTAAAGTTTCTCAGAACTAGCTCTATAGCAAGCCCAGACAGCAGCTATTTGGCACTTTGCTTTCCTGCACTCATTAGCACAAAGAAAGTGTCTATCTTTCAGTCACCTGGCTGGTGATGATCCCACAATTGCCACCAGATATGGTATGGACTTGAAGGCACAGAAGGAGATTGGAGTTAAAGGGATATTGGGTACCTACAGGGAATTGGGTGTGGAATTTCCCCTTGTCAGAGTCATATGCATCAACCGTTATTTTTGCTTTTTGGACATGATGAGCTGCAATGAAGGAATCGGAGACTGGGTCCTTTGGAGGTAGGGATGGAGGAGAATTGAATCTCTACAGGGTTGTGCCTTCTTCAGCAACAGGATTGGGCTGGAGCTTCAAACGCAGAAAGGAATAAGGAAAACTGCATGTTAGAGATGCAAACTGAGGTCTGGATATATATATATATATATATATATATATATATATATATATATATATGGGGCAGAGAAACAAGGAACATGTGGCAGTGACATGAAATAAAGGCTTGTGGGGTCAGGAAGCAGAACAGACACAGAAAGATGGTCTATTCTCACTGTCAGGAGTTTTCCAAGCTCTCAGAAGGAGGTCTTCTACACAGGAAAACGAGGAATAGCACCTCTGACTTACATAGGGAGGTGCTTATGGTTGTGCAAGTGATATAAGGACAAAAAGGGATCGTGAGTGATCAATAATGCTGGGTACCAAAAAAGCAAGGCAACTCAGCCCTCCAGATGTTTTGAGACTACAATTCCCATTATCCCTGACCACTGGTCCTGTTAGCTAGGGATGATGGGAGTTGTAGTCCCAAAACATCTGGAGGGCCAAGTTTGCCTATGCCTGTCCTATGGGTTTCTAAAGAAGTGCAGGGGCTTTGGGATCTGACTCCATTCCAGTTCCTATAAATTATGTGGTTTGGTTCCACCTGTGGATGATGACCTTTTTTCTGACTTCAGATTTTGGGATTCCTTGTGCAAGATGTTTTCAATGGGCTACCCTTTCTCAGTGGGCCCACTTTCTCATCACTGTCACTCCTGCCCATTTTTGTGCCCTTTCTCATTGGACCAAATCCTGAGAACCTAAGGGGCTGCCTTATACTGAGTGAGACTATTGGCCTATATTGCTCAGCACTGTCTGCAGTGACTGACAGTGATGCTCCATGGGGTTCTAGACAGGAGTCATCCCCAGACCTATCTGGAGAGGCCTGAGATCAAACCTTTGGCATGAGAAGTGTGTGCTCCGCTGCTGAACCATTCCACATCTGTCCAGTGTTGGTGGAGGCAATGGAGGTTGTAGCTTCATCACTGCATACTTGTCGCTGCTTGTATCTTTGGCGAGGGCAGGGGAATATGCAGTGACAGCAAGAAGGATGAATATTAGGGTTAGGAGGCTCTGAGGGCTGGCAGTGCCACCCCACTAAGCATGTTGCCCTAACCTGACACACACAGAATGACTTTCATAAACTCACTCTTATTTCTGAATAGACAATCAAAGGTCAGGTGCAAATAGTTCCCCAAAGGCATATGAGCTCACAACCCTCAGCCGTAGAACTGAAGTTTTATAGGTATGTTGGGGAGATGTGATGTTTTACATGTTGATTAAATAGTATGTGAAATTCTGCACCCTATTTTAACGCAAGTATTAAGTGACCCTAGCAGACTCCTGAAATCACATTTTTTCCTGCAGTGACACAATATTGTTAGGTGTTGTTGTTTTTTTTAAAAAAAGAATACCTTGCATTATTTTAATGTTACTTTTATCATCCAAATAGCATATGGTCACATGCTACATATTTGGAGCTCTGAGGACAGCAAGATCTAAAACCTGCAAATTACATGGTAATTAATCTTTGCATTACTTGGCTACTTCAATTACAGTGAGTAAGTGATGTACATAATTGCTTCATTATTTGCAAGCGTGTATTTGTGAGGTAATTACAGGCTGTTGCATGCACCAGGTAACCGGGGAGAAATTGACTTGGTACACAGTTTGACTGAAAACAGCACATGGCCTGATATTAGGCAGTTCAGAAGTTGAGCTTTCCGCAGGTGTACCATGCAGTACAGAATATAGCTGTTAGAAAAATCTGCTGTCACTCTCTGAGCATCACAGCCACCATTTTAAGAGACACCAGGTTGATTCCAGTTCTGCTTTCCCATTAGTTCAGCACACTTCTGCTTCTGCAAGTTAACATGCCCATTCTCTCCTCTGTATCTTTCCATAAACCCTCAAAATCTGCTCCAGGGTGTTGGAGGACCCTGGAGAGAAGAGGAAGGAATGGGAAGTCCTGTTGTGTATGAGGATCTACACACAAGGAGTGCTGAATATCTGATCAGATGCTTTAAAAAGTTAATGTTGTTGTTTGTATTGCCGTACTAGAGTATTGTGAACTTTCTAAAGGAAGAGGCAGGCAGGAGCATAAGCTGGGCCAAGTTTTAGTTACCATCACTCTGGGTGGGGCTGTTGCCAGTCATTGCCTGTGAGGATGATGATGCTAGTCTTGTGCCATGAGACGGAACTGAGTGGGAAAGGAGTTTTCTTAACCAGGAACTCTGGAAAAGGATAACTATTGAAAAGCAGGAAAGCTCTGATGTTCTGTTGGAAGAATCTGCTGGAGCAGTGCATAATCTGCTGATCACACTGGTCCATGTGTAGTATAGTATCAACAGTAGTCTAACAGGTTATGGGCCAACTGAATTTTGCAAATCTAATACCTTCTGCCTTCAATAGCTATGTGGCTGGCACAAATTAAAGTAAGAATTTTCTAATATAAAAACAGAATTATGGGTAAGGCTTCACCTGTTGACATTCTGTCTTTCAGGCATCTTATTACTTGTGTCTGGCCCCTGGTTTACTTTTGGACCCTATACACAGCAGCTGGCCATATTCTGAATATTTCTTGGTTTCGTTTTATGCCAAGGATGAACTTTCGATCACCTAAAACATTCATTAGAATGAAACCCCAACTCAACCAGGACAGTTCAAGGACAGACTTGAACTTGGAATAAGTTTTTTTTTTTTTTAATGTACTTCCCATACTCTGGACACTACTACACCTTGTTGCAGCCTTAACCCTTTAGGTGCTCTCTGCAATTCTGCACTGGTCTCTGCAAATAATAGAGCCAGTGTGGCGTAGTGGTTAGGAGCAATGGACTCGTAACCTGGTGAACCTGGTTTGATTCCCCGCTCCTCCATATGCAGCTGCTGGGTGACCTTGGGCTAGTCACACTTCTTTGAAGTCTCTCAGCCCCACTCACCTCACAGAGTGTTTGTTGTGGGAGAGGAAGGGAAAGGAGATTGTTAGCTGTTTTGAGACTCCTTAGGGTAAAGTGGAATATCAAATCCAAACTCTTCTTCTTCTTTTTCTTCTTCTTCTTCTATTTTGTGTCTAGAATTGAGAAGGAAAACATTTTTTAAAAAGAAGCTGTTGAAAATATTATCTATGAAAAAGAAGCTAACTGGATAGTTTTAGTTTAACTTGCCTCTAGGTTTACTAAATAAATAAATACAGTGATAAATTTAGTATTTGAATTCTGGGACAGAGTGGTGGCGAGGCTGTTGTTCTCTGGGCTAAATTAAGAGAAAGTGACACCAGTTTAAAGTTTCACCACTTTCAATTTGTAGCCCTGTCATCATCATCATGGGAATGAATTCGTGTTTTGCAGTTCCCTCTTCTCATTACAGGCTGTGTTACAAGAATGAGGTGCCATAATGAATGCCAAATAAGTGCTACGCAGTAGTATTATGCACTCTATATAATGGGATTGCTTTGCTGTCCTTATTTTCTACTCGCCGGTGCTTCAGTGACAGGGAAGAATAAGTATTAATAAAGTAGCATCATAGTGAAAGCGAGTTGGTTTCTGTGACTACTGTAAATATGGCATGCTGTAAAAGGCTGGACAGAAATGGCTTAATATTCTGTTCTATGCAGCACAACCAGATCCCCTCCAGCTGTTTTAGGCTACAACTCCCATCAGTCCAAAGGGAGTTGTAGTCCAAAATATCTGGAGGCCACTAGATTGATGAAGGGTGGCCTGAAGAATCCTCAAATATGGTTCCAAAGACCCCTAAGCTTATGGAAGTGATAACTATTGTGGTGTAGTGGTTAAAGTGTCCGGCTAGGACCTGGAATACCAGAGTTCAAATCCCAGCTCAGGCATGAGCAGTCACGATCTCACAGCCTAACTTACTTCACAGGTTGTTGTGAGGGTAAAATGGAGAGGGGGGGGAGGAGAACTTTGGAAATCACTTTGAGTTCAATGAAGGAATGGTGAAATAGAAATGTAATCATCATCATCAAGTTGGAAAGGGATTTGTTTTTAAAAAATTATCCTACTTGCAACTCTCAAAATTGACGACATTTTCAGCACTACCAGTAATTATACCAAAATAAATATTTTCAGGACAATATATTCAATGAAATTTTGAATTTTTAAAACATCAGTAGAATTAATAATACTATGGACGTTTATTATGGTCTGCAATTGCATTACAGTCATAATGCAATTCATGTTGCATCCGCTTCAGGTTATATGTTTTTGTGTTGCATCCCACGGCAACCCGGAAGTACCGGAACGGGTTACTTTAGGGTTTTGCCGCTCACGCATGTGCAGAAGTGCTAAATTGCGCCCCGCAGACGCGGCGCTTTGGCTTGTGTCAGTTCCGTGTTACGGACGGGCCTCCGGAACGGATCCTGTCCGTAACACGTGTGCATGCCACACACATTTAAATATTTAACATGTGATTTGGGGGGGGTAGTGATTGGGTTGTCGTTCTTATTTTGATTATGTATTGTGTGGTTTTATATTTTGAATTTATTCTGTGAACTGCCCTGAGACCTCCGGGTATAGGGCGGTATATAAATTAAATAAATAAATAAATAAATAAATAAAGATAAATAAATTGCATGAAGAAAGAAATATTCATCAGAGCTGAAGGCAGACTGTATAGTTAGTTTCATGGTTTCAAATTGACTTTTTGGAAACTAAACAGAATGCATCCAGATCATTATGCTTTTGTGGGAGGGATTCAAGTCCATTCCAGAAATGTAGGTAAAGTATGTGGTCTACCACTAAGCTAAGGTCTTTCCCCCCAAAGATTGTCCCATTTCCAGAAAGTTAGAAACCTACAGCTCCATAGTTGTGCTCCTCCCTTCCCCTGTCTGCCACCAGAGGGGCTTCTGATGTTCCATCAGAGAGGAGAGGAAATGGCTTCTTGTCACTTCTGTTTTAGTGTACAAAGTATATTGATTATACTTTGGTTATTATTATACTTTGTTATTATTTAAACATTTTTAAACCACATATTGGAGTCCACCTGAAAAGTGAAATATGACTATTTTAAGTAAATAAATACAATCATACATTGCTTTGGAATAGGGAAAAGGTGCCATTTGACTCTTCCCTTCTCCATCCTAATTGTCACTGATTTACCTGCCTGTAGAAACTCTAATCCAGTAGTAGCAATTTTCTTTCCTCTTTCTTGGCAATATAAGACCTTGAAATGTAAATTAGGAAACTGCAGATCTCAGGACTCCAAAGAGGTCTAATGAGTCATTTGTTATCGTGCCCCTCTCCAGCATAGCTGTCATCGTTTTCCTTTTTTTGTGGGAAATTCCCTTATTCTGAATAGGATTCCTCACGAGAAAAGAGAAAGGTTGACAGCTATGCTCTCCAGGGGGGCCCTACCTGATTTCTCAAAGAAGCAGCATCCAGGAAGCAAGCACTACATTTAAAGCATTAAGCTGCAGCCACAATATATTCCACAGCATTTGGAAACTCACCTGTTTGGCATACCTGGCAAAACCGATAGCAATTAGTGTTTTCTCTTGCCTTCTCATTTATGTTACAAATTAATGAACATGTCAATGAAGGCAGCTGTTACAAATGACTTACGATAGGCCACCTGCTAAGAAAGAGCCCAGTTCACAATCAACTGTTCAAAGGAAAGAATATACAAACTTTATCCAAGTTGAGAATGCAAGCCATTATTGAGGGCTTAGTATTTAGAAGTCTTCTAAGTTTGGGCATGCTCCTCTGTGCGGCCCCAGGTACTGGCAACCCACACTATGCCATTGAACCAGCCTGTAGATTTCAGAATCCTCCCAGGATCTCTTTTTTAAAAATTGTGTTACTTTGGTTACTTTCCAGTCCTCAGATATAGAGGATGATTGAAGGAACAAGTTAAATTTTTTTGTTGTTATTGTTAGAAGATCAGCAATTTCACATTTGAATTCTTTGAGAACTCTAGAGGGGATATCCTTTGGACCTGAATTCTGTAGGACTTCTTCTGGAAGGACTTGCAGAAGATTGTTCCGCATGAGAGATTATTCATGCAAAACATTCATTCAACATACAATGTGTTGCTAACTGAACCCTCATTTCAAATAACTGCAGGCATCTTCACATAACAAGCTGCCTGCTTAACAAGCCCACCTGTCTTTCTGGCACAATGCATTCTCACTGCTCATAGTCAAATCCTGTCTGTGGCAATGGTTGCACATGGTAACAAAACAAAAAAATAAAAAAGAGGCAATTGTTGTACCAGTGAGATGCTCTTGGGCATGCAGCTGCTGTATAAACAAATACGAAAACACTGCTTTCTGGAATGCAGCATTTAATAGACAGGAGGGGGGGAATGCTCTAAAGCACTGAATATTCAAACATATAAATCATACTGCTAGATGAGCCCTGTTCTTTGAAAGCATGTGGAAATAAGCATGGAGCTACATATCCTGGTCCCACCACCAATGTTGCTATCACTGCTTCCTCCAGTTCCAACCTTCACATATCGATTGGCAAGGTCTGAAAGGGGGGCTTGTTGGTGTTCATCTGGACATGCTTAGGATCCTTCCCACAATTGGGAACCCTGAATGAATGGGGGACACAGGGGAGATTCTAAGTGTGTTTAGTCAAATAACCCCCCTTCATACCTTCCTCCTCAACATATGGAGATCTGAGGTGGATCCGATGGGGATGTTAGAGGCTGTGCCAGAATGAGGAGCCCTGTTCTCCTCTGCCTTTATTCTCACATGCTTTTGAAGAGTACCTGAATTGAACTGTATCAAGAGTAGCATCTATTTCTGTAGATAATGTTCTCCAACAAATGTAGTTCTGTTCAAGTTTGTAGACTAAGGCACATCTTAGTTATCTGCTATCTAAAGGATGATATACTGGTACCTGAATGAATGACTCTTCCTTTATGGACCCATCTCCTCTGGCTCAAATTTGGAGGGTGGTGATGAGGAAAAGACCTTTTTGGCAGTGCCCGCTCCATCTGTGGAATGCTCTCCTCAGGGATGCTGGCATGAGTACCCACTTTACAATCTTTTCAGAGACAATTGAAGACTCCCCTTTTCTCCCATGACTGAGGACTAGACCTTTGACAACATCATTTCATCATCATCATCATCATCATCATCATCATAGTCAGTGCTTTTCAGGAGTGGCCAGCATAGTGGGGTAGCATAGGAACACTAGCAGAAGCAACCCCCACCTCCCCACCCCCACCTCATCCCAGTATGTGGCAACAACACTGCTGTAGGAGGGCAGCAGAGCAGAAGCGCAACACCCCACCCCATGGGCCCCTCCTGTTGTTTTGAGCCTGTTCTGATCTGATGGAGGGAGGTCTGACCTATTCGGTGCTTTACTTAGAGGGGATTTTGCAGTTGGTTGTTGTCACTCTAGCTATGGCGTTTTATTGACTTTGCTACATTGGATGATGTTTGTTCACCCAAGTTTCCTTAACACCCTCCCTTATTTTGACTAATAAAACTCATAAATTAAATAACTAAATAAAGAATTTATTTACTTAATAACACCCTCCCTTATTTTGCTTAATACAACTCATAAATTAAATAAGTAAATAAAGAATGAATATAACTCTTAAGTATTCTTGGCAAATAAACTATTGATTACTGAAACAGAAGCTGGTTCAGTGCAGAAGCTCTCTCTCTCTCTCTCTCTCTCTCACACACACACACACACACATGTTGTTATTGAAGGTGGAAAATGTCATACACCAGGCAGAGACACTTTGAAGGAAGGTAATTCAAGGAGAAGAACATCATCAAGAATGTTCTGTCTGTCTATGATTACCCCCAAACCCTGACAGTGTTCCCACAAGTAAAATATTTTATTGTTAAAGTGCCGATGCCTTAAAACTGAATAAATTTGTTATCTTCCAGACAGTTCTGTGGACAACTCCAAATAACTCTCTCATGCCACAAAGAAAATAAAACAAATAAGAAGAATGACATAAAGATTCTCCTTTTGTGCAGAGCACTGAATTGTGCTACTGTGCTAAAAACCTGACTGTAAGGGCTTCCATTTATAAAACAGCTGGTGACAGCATGGATAGATATGTCAACTGTGTGATAACATGTGGGGGACCTATAGGTAGCATCAGTTACAATAGAGAGTTAAATGGCATAGATCTTTCTAACTACTTGTCAACATTTTCAAAGAGTATTTGCCACTGTGTTTTCAAAGCGTAGGGCCCAAAATTGGAACAAATGGACACTATGTGCTGTTATCCAGTTAGAGCCTATAGTGATGGGAAGCTTAGAGGCAGTCCATATATCACTAGCCACACTGGGCTACTACAATGGAATAGACTGAGCCTATTTGATCTCATTTCATTTTTACTGCCACTCAGTCAGAGCTCTGTTTTGTGCATTCTTTCAAATAATCTGCACAGAAGTCAACATTTAACTTGCATTCCTTTTGTATGAAAAATATGCACAAAATATGCACTTTTAATATATATATACTTTTCAACATATCCATCCACGAAATGCACTTGGAATGACTTATTTCTGAGTACACATGCATAGGATTGCACTGGAGAAAAAAATAAGCTTCTGTGAAATTGGCATTGCTGTTTGGTAAAGCATCATTTGCAGAAAGAAGCTGATTCTCTAAATTTAGGTCTTCTCTACCAAAGCTGCTCCTTACTAGTGCACTGTCCCACTTCACTGTAATCACTCACTGTTATTCACAGGCCAGATATCAGTCTTGAGAGACCTATATTGGCTCCCAGTACATTTCTGAGCACAATTCAAAATGTTGGTGCTGACCTTTAAAGCCCTAAATGGCCTTGGCCCAGTATACATGAAGGAGCGTCCCCACCCCCATCGTTCTGCCTAAGGTCCAACACCGAGAGCCTTCTGGCGGTTCCCTCATTGCAAGAAGCTAAGTTACAGGGAACCAGGCAGAGGGCCTTCTCAGTAGTGGCACCCACCCTGTGGAACGCCCTCCCACCAGATGTCAAAGAAATAAACAACCATCTGACATTTAGAAGACACCTGAAGGCAGCCCTGTTTAGGGAAGTTTTTAATGACTGATGTTTTAATGTATTTTTAATCTTTCGTTGGAAGCCGCCCAGAGTGGCTGGGGAAACCCAGCCAGATGGGTGGGGTGTAAATAAATAAATAATCACCACCACCACTACCATTATCACTGGTTGAATCCAATCTGCTAAATTAAAGCCTAGTAGCTATGACTCTGCAATGGCAAATTCTTCTTCTTCTTCTTCTTCTTCTTCTTCTTCTTCTTCTTCTTCTTCTTCTTCTTCTTCTTCTTCTTCTTCTTCTTCTCTCTCTCTCTGGCTGAAAATGCATATTTGAACGTTCCCTTTGTCACTCCCTAGAACTAAAGAAAGCTAAAGAGATGCCAAAGAAAACCATTTTATAACTGAAATGAAGGATGGAGTTTTGGAGCTAGTCAATAGACAGTATGCTTGAGTTCTATTGTTATTCTTAAGTGGTGGATTCTCCTTCATTGGAGGTTTGTAAACAGAGGTTGGATGGCCATCTGTCATGGATGCTTCAGTTGTGATTCCTGCATTGCAGGCGGCTGGACTAGATGACTCTTGTGATCCCTTCCCACTCTACAATTCTGTGGTCCTATGATTCTATAATGGTAATAGTAATAATGTGCTATTCATCAAAAGACTCCAGCAAAGTTTATAGTAACACTTAAAAACAAAAACAAAACAGGAACACATTAAAATGCCAGTATTTGCCATCTTAAACGCATTGTGTTATTTATTTGTACTTCCATCTTGCTCTTCCTTAGAAAGCTCAACATGGTTTACCTGGGACTCTCAATAGCTTTCTGTCCAAGCACTATTTAGGATTCACATCCATTAGCTACAGCAAAGCTATAGTCTATTCACTGAACTCCCATTTATACAACATAGCCATGAGATCCAACATCAGAGCAGTCTTTTCCAACCTGGTGTCCTCCAGATACTTTGGACTACAACTCCCAGCATCCCTGACTATTGACCATGCTAGTTGTGGCTGCTGGGAGTTGCTTTACTCTGTGGAGACTCCTCGCTTGATTTAAAACTCGATAGCATCAGGGTTCTAAATTCTGCAGAATGCCTACATGTGTAAAGGAAGCTCCCTGCTGCAGACATTGCTCATTTGACACATGGAAAGCATCTGAGTCAAGCAACAGGAATGTGATAGAAGGAGTGGAGCATCAAGCGCACTCTGCCTGTGATTCTAATTGTGTGGGGGAAGACTGTCTCAACAAAGCTTCAAACAGCCACTTAATCATTAGGACTTTGAACAACATGGTTCAAACTCACTGAACTTCATTGAAATTCTCCTGTGCCATTGAAGGGCCTTGGGAACAAATCCACATTGCTCGACACTCCAGAGTATATCAGCACCCTATATGCATTTATTAGAGCTGGTGCTGTAACTCTCAATATTACCAAATTGCAACTTGCTAGGCATAGTTCCCCCCCCCCCTTTTAGCATATTAATTCAAATGGAGATTGGGGGGCAGGGAGAGGAAACTGCACTACAAAGCTTTCTTTCCAGATGAGTGAACCCATTTTGTGTTATGCTAATCAGCTCTTCAGTTGTAGGTCATTTTTTTGCCTTTTAAATTTAAGTACAGCTGAAATGTTAATTAAAAATTGCTGGTAAACTCCAAGCAGCTTGGAGCTCTGTCACTTGCGTTGGCAATGGGGTGTAAAATTTGCAGTTTCCTAAACTCCTCTATAAGAAAGTACAGATTATCTTTCTAACACTTCCCAGATAAATGTGGACTAAGACTTCCCAGATAAACCTGTCACCCAGAATAACCTTATTATTATTTTACCTCTGACAACGTGAGCAGTAGTCCACAAGAGCTTATGCCGTAACAAATTTTCCTGAAGACTCTTTGTTGTTTCTGGCCTCCAATAATTTTAAAGTCATACTGGTATTTGTTGTTTTGGTTAAGTTATTAAGAAAAAAACATCAATTGTCTGACAAAGTGTCATTACATAAATGTCATAGTGCATTGGTTGACATATGGAACTTGCTTCCACATGAGGCAGTGATGGCCACCAAGTTATAAAAGATTAGACAAATTCATGGAGCAGAGGGCTATCAAAGGCTACTAGTCATGACGTCTATGCTCTGCCGCCACAGTTGGTGGCAGTAATGCTTCTGAATATCCAGGATGCTGGATGAGGTGGACCTGATCCAGCAGGCTCTTCTTATGTTCTTAAAATATCTTGGCAGCTGCACTGTGTGCAAAACAGCCAGCTGTGCACTGCATGTTATCTCACAGTGCAATCTAGTTACAGGTATGTAGCCATGTTGGTCTGCCATAGTTGAAACAAACAAACAAACAAACAAAAATCCTTCCAGTAGCACCTTAGAGACCAACTACCGGTAAGTTTGTTCTTGGTATGAGCTTTTGTGTGCTTGCACACTTCTTCAGATACACTGAAACAGAAGTCACTAGACTCTTATATATAGTGAGAGGCTGGAAGAAGTGTGCATGCACACGAAAGCTCATACCAAGAACAAACTTAGTTGGTCTCTAAGGTGCTACTGGAAGGATTTTTAAAATTTTGTTTCACAGTGCAATCATATGCATGTTAGGTTAGAAGAAAGCCTCTCTGAGCTCAAGGCTGCTTAGTCTCTGGAACTAAGCCTCAGTGGATACACAGAGAGAATTGTGCCATATGCGTTTGCACCCAAAAAAAACCCCTCAGAACTTCTTGGGATGCCACAAAGAGAGCTCTAAATCCTGAAGACTTGGCAATTCAAATAATTATTTTAATCAAGGGGCTCCAAGCAGTGAACAATCATTTCCATCAAGACACTCCTAGTGGCAAAAAAGGAAAAGGAGGGGGAAAAAAGCACTCTCCTTGGTAACAGGCAACAATTGGGGCATATGTTGAAACAAAGTAGAGTCTGGAGTGCAGCACCATTTGCAATATTGCTGCCATTAACTAATAGAGCTAGATGTACCCTTTCAGAAGACTTAACTAAAATTGCCTGGTGTGGACATGACACTCAAAGATAGCTAAATAGGATAAAATATAATTCAGAAGCAAGCTCAGGCCTGCAAACTAGTAAGTATGCATGGCAGGCATTGCCAGGAAACTGTGTCCTGATTATTGAACTCCTCCAAGCATAAATTGAATGGGAGAATGGCTGGTAATTAGCTCGAACCAAGCAGGCTCTAGACTTGTTGTCCTTTGTCATTAAAGTGCAGTCTGATAATGAAAGGAGCTCCAGCAATTAGCACAAAACAGGGAGGGGCCAGACTGTGCTTAAAGACCTCTTTTGCACATGTCTGTCTGCTGTAATGAAAATTTGACTAGAGTAAACAATTGGGAACGATAAGATAATTGCACATTAATAGGCAATGATTATTTTAGAAAAATAAGCATTTAAAGGAACATTTATCCCAGTGACAAGGCATAATTATTCCAATAACTGTGGTCGGAAACAGAGAGATGCACATACACACACACACACAGAGAGAGAGAGAGAGGGGAGAGAGAGAGAGAGAGAGAGAGAGAGAGAGAGAGAGAGAGAGAATACAGCACTGATTAATATAGTCTTTCCCCCTAATTAATCAATGAATTATTCAGACAGTGTGCATTTTGTTATATGCAAAAATGTTTGCCTTGGGAATTTTATGACATAATCATACTCGGGGAATGAAAACCAAAGACTTACACAGTTACCATGGCCAAGTTTGGAATATGTTTGTGGTTTAAAGGTGGCAAGATCCATCCCAACCTTGGGTTTGGGGAAATGTTTGTTGCACCCCAAGGAAGGAAGGAGCCCCTCACGACTTCCTCTGGAAGGTAGCGGAGATGGACTTCTTTCACATGGCCTTTATTAGCCAAAAAACTTGAGGGAGGAGTTGACTATAAAAGGAGGCCCTTCCCCCGAGTCCTTCCTCTTTCCTTGTTGCATATCTCACCCTTCAAGGAGGTCAGAGTTTGCCATTGCCAATTAGGGTGAGTAGGGATTTTTCAGTGTGCACCCTGATTGGCTTTTGGGTGGTACCTTTCCCCACCTACTTCACACTGCTTTTGATTTGATTGGCCCTTCTCCTACCCCCACCAAAGCTTTGTTTACCGGTGTCTTGCTTTTCCAGCACAGCGGCAGTGGCGAGAGTGGGCAGGGCACTGCCGTGGGCATTCCACCAGTCAAGATGGCTGCCTCGGTATTCCTCATAGGCAGGCTTGCCCTGAATATAAACTCCCATGCCACTGTGCCTATGAGCAGAAACTTCCCTTCCTACCATATATCTGGTCATAAACAAATTCATTTATTTAAATATTTATCAACCTCATTTTTGTGGGAGATGAGTGGGAATGTGGATGAGGGAATATTGTTTAATATTTCCTATCCCAGCTTGTGTTAACAAGCTCCAAACTAGCAGAGATTCTCATCCCCAATTAAGCGCAGCAAAACGTGGCGATTAAGTTCGTTTGAACTTCTATAACAAGGCAGATTCCTGGCATATTTCCCCTGGTTCCCCCTTAAAAGTAAATACATGACACATAGCTCTTTAAAAGTAAAAAGGTTTACTCACAGACATTTCCAAGGTTCTACAAGTCTCAGAAAGGCAGGCTAGCTTAGGTTAAATGTATATACATGTGGAGACTCTCCTTAAGGGAGGAGGCTCCATCTGGGCCCTCTTGGCTGGAAGCCAAGAGTGCATCTTCTCTTCAGATGTTGCTTGCTTGAAGTCCCGATGAAGAAGAGAGTGGAATGGCTGCTCACCTGTGACTTTGAGTAACTACAGGTAAGGCCACTCCCACCTCTGGTCACACAGAGGAAGTGGTCTCAGTTCAGGTATAGGAAACTCTAGCTGGAGGACTGAGACCCCTTGTGTACATTCTAGGAATGTTGTGATTGACTGCACCAGTGTTATACATCCCACAATTTGCATCTTTTCTTTTCTTTTAAAACAGTACGGTAGCTTGCAGCTTTTCAATAAAATCAGTCAAAGCATCTATAAAAAAACAAACATTTTAATTGTTTCAATAAATATTCCTAAAATGAATAATAAGAATACAGAGATGTTCCAAATTTCTAGTTCATTAACAAAAAGTGGGCAGTTTCCTGCTGTTAAACTCCACAAGGCAAAGATTGTGGGTCACACAAGGCAGAACGCAAAGCAAGAAAGCTGATAAGGGTAATAATCTGCTTGCTCTTTTAATTGCTTCCAAGTAGTTGGGGCCCCAAATATCTCTCTTTCTAGTCCACTAGAAGGGAAGCCTTTAGGAATGAGCTTAATCTTTTAAAGCCTATATAAGCAGAATCTAAGAGAACTTCATTTTCTGCTAAACTATCCATGTCTCCTAGGGCTACAGTGGAACTACATATTATAAGGATCATACATTATAAACTTCGCAGCTTAGTCTGATGGGATAAAGCATGATTTTTTAAAAAACGAGTAGTGTTGTATTTTTGGTGTGCTTTTTTCCCTAAGATTCTTTGCTCAGAAGAGGATGTCTTTAGACTGGTAATAAATTGTTCGCACATTCCAAACTACACCAGTCGTAGTAATATATATCAAATGCATGCAGGGAAAAGATCTGCACTATTTTAACTGGTATTTAAACTTATTGCTTTTGCAAGAGATTGCTGACTCATATATATAAATTTCAAACTATGGACTTTTTAGATACAAGAGACAAGATGAAATTGCCTTCAGCTAGTTTTCTGTCTGACAATCCAATCTAATTGCTTTTATTTACAGAGCCAAGATATAAGGCATTGATTTCATTTAAAAACAGTAAGGATAGAGATACAAACATTTAGACCTATACTTCTCCATATGAAATTCTCACTCCTGGGTCTTCAGAGGGGTAGAGGCCAATCTAAACCTTGATCTGGATGCCCACTCTTAAGAAGATCGTGGGTTTATTTTACACTACAGAGTTATGCCTCTCTCTCTCTCTGCTAGTTTGTAGTCATGTGTTATGTACTGAGTCTGAGTATATTTCATCATGGCTTCTTTAAAAAACTCATAACAAAAGTTTGCTAATAGTAGCCTACTGGGGAGAGATAATAATTCAGATTAAGTATGGTGTGGTGTGGTGGTTAAGAGCGGTAGACTCGTAATCTGGTGAACCGGGTTCGCGTCTCCACTCCTCCACATGCAGCTGCTCTCTCAGCCCCACTCACCTCACAGCCCCACTCAGCCCCACTCACCTCAGCCCCAGTCTCTCAGCCCCACTCACCTCACAGAGTGTTTGTTGTGGGGGAGGAAGGGAAAGGAGAATGTTAGCCGCTTTGAGACTCCTTCGGGTAGTGATAAAGCGGGATATCAAATCCAAACTCTTCTCTTCTTCTTCTTATATAGGGTGGGCAGCACTAAGGCACTTGTACCATCATATGAAGAATTTCTGCTTGGACAATGGAATGTTGTTCCCTCCTCCTATGCTTGAGCCCCACAATCTGTTCTAGGGGTTCTCCCAATGCTCTGGAGCAGATCTGGGGAGGTCAAATGGTGCTCATAGGAGGAGGAAAATAGGGAAAGGGCCCTAGTGTAAGCAGAATTCCTTGCACAGACGAGCCTTGTTAGTAGAATACTGCCCATAATGTAGAAATGTTTGCTCTCTGTGTGAGTTTTTTTTTTTAATTCAAAATATTTGTAGGCTGCCTATTTGAGTCAAATACTCTGTTTTAATGATTCCACTGCCTAACACACCACTTATGTAAGATGCTTGGAAAAAGTAGGAGATACTGAGTTGCTTTTGATACTTTTTGTCACCTGCTCCCAACCCAACTGGTCAAAGTGGGGTGGGAAAAAACTTAGGAAGTAGCTGTTTAGGACCTATCACCAATGCTTGGAAAAGGGATGGGGAGAAATTTGGTTCAAGTTGGACTTGCTGGTGATGGATGGGTAATAAATTTATTACCACCAATACTAATAGTAATAGTCTAAAAGCAAACCCATTTAATTTACACTTCCCAAGGCAAATAGGCAAACTAAAACACAGCCTACCTTGGGATCATAGAATTGTAGGCTTGAGAGGGACCCAAGGGTCATCTAGTCCAACCCCCTGCAATGCAGGGGTCACAGCTAAATAATCCCTGACAGATGACCATCCAACCTCTACTTAAAAACCTCCAATGGAGGTTTAGTCCACCACCTTCCAAGGTAGTCTGTTTACCTGTCAAATAGCTGTTACCATCGAAACGTTCTTCCTATCATTTAGTTGGAATCTCCTTTTTTGTATTTTAATCCATTTAATCTTGCTCCATGAAGTGACAGTTCTTCAGAGATTGGAAGATGGCTATCATATGACCTCTCAGTCATCTCCCAAAACCTTAAAATTTGCAGTACAATGCATTTTTATGCGTACATTTTTATGTACACATAAAAAAATGTGTACAAAGATGTATATATTAAGGGAAATGCAAATAATAGTGAAAATAACTGTGATGGGGAGCGAGGGAGTGTGTGTAGGCACAGAAGATTGTTGCCATTCATTTTGTTCAGTGTGGAAAGAGGGTGGGAAGTGACTAGTGCTGGGAACAATTTCCTGCTGTGTATTTCTTACGAACTGCCAAGAACAGAACCCAAGCAGGCCAGAAGGGGAACATGATGGGAAAGGCAAGTCCTGTGAGATGACAGACCATGTATGTAAAGGGCTGATGCTAGGAGTTGTGGGGGGAGAAAGTTGACTTGATGTGCTACAGATTACAGACAAATTACAGAAGAAACTAGGGGAAAATTGTATTTGGGAACAGAAGACCATTGAGTGGTGTGGTGGTGAGGGAGGTAAGTTTGAAAACAAACTTCTGGAAATGTGGAGAGACTGTCAAAAGGACTGGAAGCAATTTTGTGAGTCTCCTAAGTACAGTAGGTCCAAGTGCTGGTCAGTGGTGAACAGAAACATACTTCATAAAAAGAGCCGGCTAGGGGTCCTTGAGATGAAATGAACCATAGGTGCTTTATATAGTTACAGAGGGTTAGTTTAGAGGTCAACCTGGTGACCTCTGAACACTCCAGGCTGCTTTATATTGGGGTAAACCGCTTGCAAAAATGTTTTTTATTAAAAAAAACTGATGGATTTTCCGTGAAAGAAATCAGAAGCGGATGCAGAAATGAGGTGAACTGAACTCAGTTGGAAAAATGCTAAACTAACATGGACAGATTTCTCCATCCCTAGTTTGAAATATAGGAAATTTGCATCATATCTCAGAATCAATATGTTTTATTTGTCTTCTGACATGGAATTGAACATAGTCTATGGGACTGTGTGAAGAATGTTCACACAGAGGAATGTAAGAGAGGAATGTAACCTTCTAGATTATATGAGCTTCATAAATGTTAATGTTAAGTTCTATATCCATTTCTATGTTTGATAGTCTCCTTAAAATGGCATTAGGTTATTGAACTTGGGGCGTATCATGTTACTCAGAGTAGCTAGAACCCACTAAAATGCCTGCTATTTTCTTACAGCACTCTCAGGTTTTACTATGCAACTATTAAGGCTGTCCGGCTACAGTCTATTTTCCTGGCATGTCCACAGTCATAAAACATGTACTCTTAAAATGTGTATTATAAATAAAGCTACTGAAGAAGGACTACATTTTATGAGGAATCAATTTGATCGATACACTATATGTCCAGGGCGAAATGAGCACAAGCTTACAGCTGTCATCACTGCCCCTCTAAGAACTGTTTGGAGGGTTTTAGGCCAAGGTCCATTGAATCAAGTATTGCTTTTCATTGGAGCCTCATAAGATGACAACGTTCACCTGCAATTTGTCCCCAGTATCTGGTAATCAGAAATATTTTGCTTCTCAAGACGGAGTAAGTATCCTTTGATACACTTCTTTGTCAATAGGAAGGAGGCAAAGTAGAGCACCTGCTTCTCCTGCAGAAGTTCCCACTGGCTCAATCCTTGGCATTTCCAAATTAAAAAATGGATAAGATGATATGGAAGACCACCATCCTTCAGAGACAATATTGGGCTTAATGAGCTGTCTGACTTGGTATGAGGCCACTTCCTTTCTTCCTGCTAGATTTTTTTTTCTGATCGTAGAATCAGATTTTTCTTTTCTTTTCATAGAATCTAAGAGCTACAACTGCCCATGGAACTCACTGAAAAGATTTGCTGGGATAAGGAAAAACCTGATAAAAATAATAATACTGGGAACATAATAAAAAAACATTGTAATTATCATGGATAAAGGTAAAGGGACCCCTGACCATTAGGTCCAGTCGTGTCCGACTCTGGGGTTGCAGCGCTCATCTCACTTTATTGGCCGAGAGCCGGCGTACAGCTTCCGGGTCATGTGGCCAGCATGACAAAGCCGCTTCTGGCAAACCAGAGCAGCGCACGGAAACGCCGTTTACCTTCCCGCCAGAGCGGTTCCTATTTATCTACTTGCACTTTGATGTGTCTTCGAACTGCTAGGTTGGCAGGAGCTGGGACCGAGCAACGGGAGCTCACCCTGTAGCAGGGATTCGAACCGCCGACCTTCTGATCAGCAAGCCCTAGGCTCTGTGGTTTAACCCACAGCGCCACCTGGGTCCCTAATTATCATGGATACTGTACAGCTAATAAACTAAAATATGTACATTATTGTTCTTTATCCCTTTTGTTGATGTTATGTTTTCTATGGAACAAAAATTAAATACATTGTATTATTTCATTTTTTTAAGCTACAACCACAGTAGCGATAACTGAGCTTTATTTTTAGAGATAAGTTGATCAATCAATTTCTGTTCTATGTGAATTTCACATGTCTTCATTCACGAGTACATTCCATTTTCATTTCAAGTTGTGATTTTATTATACATCCATTTTTGCATGTATTTCCCCCACAAAATATACATTTTTGTATGCATTTAACATTGAAATATGTATTTTTGTACAAAATTTAATCTGAAATCCATAATTTGGTCCTTCTTCTCTCTTTTTTTTTTGGGGGGGGGAGGGGAAATAACTATATTGCAAACTTTGATGACCTGAGTGAGCTTTGTTATATAGATGCTTCTAGGAATGAGAGGGCAAGTCACTTCACATCACATTTTAATGCAAATCAACCTAATTTGCACTATGTAAACCCAAAACTTTGAAATTTGCACTTCTCTGTATTTTGTAATGCAGTAAGGCATATAAAAAGTGTGTCTATTAGCAAAATTGTACATGCATTGCATATATTAGTGAAAATAACATGCAAAAATACATTATACTAGAAGAAATTGCTTGCAAACAATTGTATATTAAGCAAGATTGCATACAAACATATGGATATTAGGAGAAATGTACACTAAAATGCTGAGAATTCTTTTTTAAAATTATTTTTTTGGGTGGGGAGGTCAAGAATCTTTTAAATAAAACAATGATCAATAGATGCAGAAATGTGGCAAGCTGAAGTTAAGCTTGGAAAATGAGGAGCCAAGAGAAACCAAAATTGTCATCATAGCTGCCTCCATGGCCAGATCCCTCTTACTGGCTTGGGCCAAAGTTTTCCACATTCTAGGAACATAGGAGACTTCATAGGTTGGGCCACTTGCCCATTTAGCTCAGAATTGATTGCAGAATAGCTCAGAATAGGCAAATGTCGCCACCTGCTTCTAACTGGAGATGCCAGTGACTATCTCAGGACCTTCTGCATGTGCTCTACCAATTCACTGTGGCTTCTCCATTCTAAATGTGTCTCACCCCCTTTGTCCTGGGTTTTCAATCTGTTCATCCTGTCCAGTTCCTTCTTCTCCACCCCCCCATGTGCTTCACGGAGCTCCTGACTATGTTATACTAATATTCCTTTGCTATCGGATTGTGTCATGACCTTTACACAAGCTTTTATTTGCTTCTGAATAAAGCATCAGTTGTTCTTGAGAAGACTCCTTTGGGAGTGGCTTGCATTAAAATGTAATAAGTATTTGCATCTTGCAGCTCTCTGTTTAAGCCAATAAGCAGTGGCACAAATCTCTGCAAATTCACCTTCTTTGGCTCTAAACAGAGACTGCACAGTCTGCAGCCACATTGATAGGCAAGAAAGCAACACAGCTTTAGCTTCAGATCTGTTCTAGATCGGCAAATTTTGATTCCTTCCAAGGAATGACTAAGAAGAGCTAAAGTTAAACAGGCAATTCAAACAACAGCAAGCAAAATCCTGGCACTCCCAAAAACAATTTCAAGCTGTAGCTGTTGTATATATTTGAGGTTTATTTTTATTTTTTTAGGTCCAGCGGTATTTTGCTTCTATTTGTACTGGCAAGCTTGGTTAGAATCCTAATTTCTAGTTACAGGTAGGTAGCCGTGTTGGTCTGCCGTAGCCATGCACACGAAAGCTCATACCAATAACAAACTCAGTTGGTCTCTAAGGTGCTACTGGAATGATTTTTTTTATTTTTTATTTAGAATCCTAATGGGCATTTGGGACCCAGTGAACTGGCCAGTTTCTTCTGTGGTACTGTCAGTGGTGCGACATTGGTGAGGGGAAGCTCAGAGTGTGCTGACACTGTGAAGGATTTTAATTATGATCTGAATGAAATTTGTGGCCCAGCCTCATTACTGGAGGTCCCTGATGTCTGGATGATGGTACCAATTTGTTATCAGTAAATGATAGCTCCTTCTAGGCAATTACCCACAGGGTGAGAGTCTAGATCTCCAGAGAAGATGGCACTTGCTTGCCTTCAGAAATCTCTGTCCAGGCTGTGGCGAGATATTCAACAGAGAAGTTTATTTGTTACATATCTTCCCTGTTACAAAAAGGACACTACAGCATGTTCATACAAAAGCGTACTCAATAATAATCCAACCCAGTGAAAATAAGTCAAAATAAAAATATGACTTTATTGAGTAAAGTATATTCAATAACCCATTTAGACTATATAGTGGTACCTCCGGTTGCACATGAGATCCGTTCTGAAATTCCGGTTGGATCCCAAGGTGTGTGTATCTGGAGGCGCTACTTCTGTGCATGCGCGTGGCATGGTTTAGCGCTTCTGCACATGTGTGCGGCACATAGAGCACTTCTGTGCAGGTGCGCGAGGTGAAATCCAGAAAAAATACTTCTGAGTTTGCCGCGCACGTATCCCAAAGGATATGTAACCGGAGGTGAAAGTATTTCCTCCCATAATCTATGATATAGATTATTCATTATTTCCTCCCATAATCTATGACATATAAGATAATGTCATAAAAACAAATATATGATCAGCCCAGGGCCCTCTCTGGAAATCACTAAATGTCACTTGCCCACTTGAACATCTCATGTCACCTGTTTGTTCATTAGCGGATTTAACCTAAAACTTAGAATGGATTGAACTAGACTAACTTTCCTTTCTGTTCTTAGGTCCAGACACAAGATGTACCATCACTGACCACAAGAGTTGCCCAAGTGTGTCAAAAGGACTTGTCTTATTTTCCTTACTGATACGTGTCTATGACTGTTGCATTCACCTATTACCTTTCAACTCGTTTTGCAATGTTTAGCCATTTTCAGGTTATCAAAGCAATACTATGGATCATTAAAGTAATTACGGTGACATCTGGACTTCCTACAGCTGTGCTCCAATAGGATGTTAAGATGATAAGATAAGATTTCTTTATTTTCATTGTACAAGTACAAGTACAACATTGTACAAGTGCAATGAAATTGGATGCCATCCCATAAAAACAAAACAAAAGCACAAAAAACAAAAGACAAAAAACAAAAAACCACATTTTCCGCCACACATGCACATGCGTACAATCCCATCACAACTCCCCAAGGTCATATTATCTGGTTACAGCATTTAAGATGGTTATAGCTCTTGGGTAGAAACTATTCTTCAATCTATTTGTTCTTGATCTAATTGTTCTATATCTCTTGTCTGAAGGCAGCAGTGCAAAAAGACTATATCCCGGATGAGATGGATCCTGTAAAATATTGTTTACTTTTTTAAGGCAACGGGAATTGTATAGTTCTTCCAAAGATGGGAGAGGATGACCAGTAATCTTTCGGGCTGTGGTTATGACCTTCTGGAGTACCTTCCTCTCCATGGCTGTGCAACTAGAGAACCAAGCACAAATACAATATGTAAGAATGCTCTCTATGGAGCCTCGGTAGAAGGACACCAGCAATCTCTCACTCAGATTGTTCTTCTTTAAAAGTCTGAGGAAATAAATTCTCTGCTGGGCCTTCTTTACCAGAGCAGTAGTATTTGCGCTCTAAGTCATACCCTGCTCGATAATTACTCCCAAAAACTTGAATACAGCCACCCTCTCCACCCGTTATGTTATGTTATGATGCGAAGGGAAGTAAGATACCTTGCCATGGTAATGACTTTTGGGTGGCATCTCCTGTGGCTTTTAAAGATAAATAAATAAATATGATATCATACTTCTGCCATCTTCTGTGCCCCCCTAAGTATGCTGACACATCACTCATTTGCCTTCTTTTGTGCTATATTGGCACTCACTGTCTGAGCCCTTGCCTATTTTGTCTTTTTTGTCCCTGTCTATCCATATGATACGAGATGATCCTCTTTGACAGACTATTCAGCAGTGATTTCCCAATTATTTAAAAATCACACAGGTGAAAGAATCCAAAGGAACAACCTAAAGGGGGGAAAAATGAAGGAAATAATGGTGCCAAGGAAGAATAATGGTCCATCATAACAGTTTTATTCTTGAGTTATCCTAGCTTTATCTTTCCTCCTTTGTGCACCCATAAACGTTTGCATAATGCCAGCAAAAGTGCCAAAATGCCATCAAAAGAAGCAAACATAAATTGCAAACAGAAGCCTGTCCAGCTTAGCAAATTGAGGATTTGCAAAATGGTGGGACCTTGGGGAGTGTCTGCTTTTTGGAAGATTTGATTTTTTAGTCTGTTTTCATGAGGGAGGGAAATCCCATTTCAATAGCTTTACAAATGCATCATTTTAATTTATAAACAAGCTTCTGAATGTCTTTCCAAAGAGCACCAAGAGTGTTTGCCAGGGAGCTTTCTCTGACTGAAAAGAGAATTGTTAATTGCAGAGTTGATGATTCTGGCCTTCAGAGAGGCAGCATCAAGAACAATAATTTGATCAAAACATTCTCAGTACTATTTTTTTAGAAGTTGGAAATGTGAAGGAAAGGGATTGCTGAATGCATTCCAGTCTTAAATGAAGGCAAGTGTTAGTCAGAAATTACATTTATTTCTTTTAAAGGCTTCTGCTCTGTTTTTGGAGAACAGGCTCCAGAAATAGATAAAAAAATGCAAATTGGAATGCAATGTAAATATCTTTTAAACTATCAATTTCATAGCAATACTGAAATCTAAAAACCACCGTAGAAATAATCAATAAAGCTAAGCCAGACCACAATGCAACATGTCTGGTTTCTATTAGTCACAAAAAGCCACAGAGGGGAGGGAGAAAGGAGGGTGTCTTCAAGATCTGCTTAAAGGATATAAGGGATAGATCCTGTTTAATCATTTGAATCAAGTTCTATAGTTGTGAGGCTTACGGCAGTACATAAGCAGTATCCAACACTGCTGTTTCACTTGTGCAGGAGACCTTTGCTAACACAATAGAACTTATCCCTCCTCTCCTCTGGGGGCCCTCTTGCAACCTCAAAATCTACTCCAGAGGGCTGGGGGACCAGTTTCTGTGAATTACAGGTGGGCAGAGGGTTGTTACACTCATATCCTCCTTTTAGGCTTCCCAGAGGCATCTAGTCAGTCACAGTGAAAACCAGAAGTTGGACTAAGTGGGCCATTGGCCTGCAGACCCTCCATGTGTCCCTATTTTGCTGGGACAGTCCCAGATTTACAGAAGCTGTCCCAGTTTCTGATTTGATCCCGGAATTTCCTGCTTTTCCTTAAGACAGTGATGGCTAACTTTGACACCCCAGATGTTTTGGAACTACAAATCCCATCATCCCTAGCTAACAGGATCAGTGGTCAGGGATGATGGGAGTTGTAGTCCCAAAACATCTGGAGTGTCAAGGTTAGCCATCACTGCCTTAAGACATCCTTATTTTCATTGGAGAAGTGTTGGAGGGTATGGAGTTTTGTGACCCCCCGAGCCAATGATTTAAATATACAATTTTTAGAAGACATCTGAAGGCACTCCTGTATAGGGAAGTTTTTTAAAAAAATGTTTAATGTTATATATATATATACATACATATACATGCAGGTATGCATTTTGGAAGCTGCCCAGAGTGGCTGGGGCAACCCAGCCAAACTGGCAGGGTATAAATAATAAAATTATTATTATTATGGAATAGGACATCCCTATTCTCATTGGAGAAATGTTGGATGCTATGGGTCTAATCCAGCAGACTCGTCTTATGTATAACTTCCATGCATTTGTGAATTCATGGGGAGGAAGCAGGTCCATTCAGTGATACATGCTGAGTAAAAATGAGTCCAGTGGTGTTGTAGTGAAATTTTGCTCATAACATTTTGTCAATTGCGTTTATTTTTAACCTTTGGCACGGAACAGTGAGCACAAAGGGTTCCTCAGTTCTGACTGAATAGCTTTCTTTCCTTCACACCACTGGCAACAGAGATGTCTGTTCTCCGTAAACAGGGTATCTAGAAAGATGTGGTTTTTCAGTTGCAGCATCTAAACAAACCTTCTGCTGAATTTGATCTTGCCATGTTTGGATTTGGGATCGAAAACCCAGGTAGCTTCCCCCTCCTTTTTTAACAGGACTCCGTCAATCAAATGGTGGATAATGGCTTTGAGGAGGGCCTTGGGAACCATGGATCAAAATTGTCCAGTAGACAGGTATTGACAGGGGCATTCAAACTTGCCCGCAATTCTAGCTCTGCAAATGGATCTGCAGACAGCAGCTTTGCATACATTCCAGTGTAGCAGCTCACTCCTCGGTCCTTTGCAAACTAGGCTGTTGAGAATTTATGAGGGGCTGCTGGGTACTCCTGACCATGTTCCTTCTCTGCCACTTTGGGGGAAATGATACCTCTTGAATGACAGCTCAGATACAAAGTGGCTGTTATAGTGGCTAAATACATGCATGTTGCTGACATTTGGGGCAGGCAATTTATTCAGAGGCTTTCTACATAGATAAATATAATCCATTGCCTAATATCAGCAAGGCATTGACTAAAATCCCATACAGTATATGTTCACAGCTGTCCATCTTAGAGAGGGAAGGTTGTCATTTTGACCCCTTGTCATGGAGCTGGAAAAGAGACCTATAGAGAAAATGTGCAGTGTTTATTTCATTGCCCAACCACAGCTATAGTCATTGGATGAGGAAAGTCTAATGAAGATTTATGTTCTTGATGGATCCTTGAACAAAGACCTAAAGTTATGGTGTCCTAGCCTCTAGTTTTGGAAGCAAGATCCTTGCCTATAGCTGTGAACTTGATAGAAGAAAGCCGATCATATAGATAAGGAATATATTGTTGCATTTTTGTGTGTGCACAGTGTGTGCACAGTACAAGTGCAAGATGCAGAAAGTTCATCATCACTGTTCCCTGAACTGCTGTTCTGTCAAAAATGGTTGATTTTGTTTTGTCTCCTCTGTTGAACTGATGGGATTACTAGCTAGCAACTGATGGGATTACTAGCTAAACAATTATAAAAGGATTACTTAAATCTGCAAATCTTATTGTTGAGGTAAAAAAAAAAAGTATACAAAGCAAAACTTCATTTACAACAACAACATAAAACAACTGTAGAATAAAATCCCGATTCTGTATTTGAAGAACTTCCCTTTAATACCTGTAACAGAAAAGCTGCAAATTGCACGAATGCAGTGGGCACCATCCTGCCCCTTGAAAACTCCACGAAAAAGGTCCTTAGGAATAATGTGCATAAGGAAAGCACAAGTACATCTGTAGTCTGAGTTCCACACATAGGCCATGAAGAAACAAGGCTCCCTGTGCTTTCCAGATAGGTATCCAGCGGTTTGGGCTTCCCTCACCCTGCCATATAAGCATCTCTCACCTGTAGCACACAGACCATCTTCTGGGTACTGACCAGGTTGTGGCTGGAACAAGAAATCTGCTGTGAAGCCTGTCCAGTCCTTTTCATTTCTTTGCATCCATTGAATGAACTACCTGGTATGCGTTTCTATATATTCCCATTGTGGCATGGACTGACGGAGTGATGCGAGGCCGGCTGTGATGCTATAGAGCTTGCAAAGTGAGGCAAGATTCTGCCCACTGTTACTTGGAAGCAATCTTTGTGATTTCTTTTTACTGTTGGGAGTCAAGTGATGTGTATATAGCAATGGTTGCATCTGCAGTAATCAATTTAAATCAAGACAAAATGATAGAATGTGGCAGGTGATTATGCAGTTCTTTCCCAAGATATACTGACTGTTGGCAAAAAAATAATCTCTCTCTCTCACACATGCTTATTAAACACCCTTAATAGATGAAATCACAGTGGAACATACTGCTGAGCAACTATGCATGGGGTTGTGCTGTTAATTTGCTAGTAGAATATAAGGCCCTGATCCAAGTGCAGCTGTGCATGACAAGTGTTTCTGTAAGTGAAAGAGAAAATTACCTGAAGCGTAATGCAATCAGTGGCTAATAGTCATGAAGGCTGCATGCTACCTCCAGGATTAGAGACAACATGTCTCTATATCTCAGTCACTGGAAAAATACATTGGGAGAGGTCTATCACTCTCCTGTTCTTCTGGTATTTCCATAGGCATCTGGTTTGCCACTGAGGGGAAACAAGATGCAGAAGTAGATAGGGCTTGGGCCTGACCCAGCAGGACTCTTCTGTTTTTACACGCATTCCCATTTACGTCAAAAAACACAGCCCAACAGTCCAATTCCATTCAAATGGCAATGAATAGGATGTGGGATTAAATCACTTCCGTTTTTTTGTTCAAGCCTTGTATGTCTCTGGTTGAATGTTCCAAATCAATGCAATTAAACACAAATAAACACCAGTTTGAGAGCTGTAGTTTCATCATTACGATCCCAAACATCCACACAAACAAATGTGGTTGATAAGAATAAATTAAATGGAAGACCATTATTTTCTCTAGCAGATGTTCAAGCGGGAGGTGGGGGAAATGAAGTATACTATTACTTTGGTAAAATATTGGATTTGTTTGTTTTGTGTGTGTGTGTGTGTGTGTTACATGTGTGAGCCCTTAGAGGAGAGGCCTATTTGGAGAAATCATGCTGTATATAAGCAGTGATTATTCAGAACAGACAGAGCTTAGACATCAGAGTCTTTTTTTCCAGACTTCACTCTGCAAATCCATCAAATCAGATCTATTGTTCTTGTTTACTGGAGAGCTGAGTTGTATGGATGAGTTATTAGGATGACATCTGCTAAGTGACAGATGTCTGTTCAGGGCAGTGCTGCGCAGGCCTCATGTTTCTTTATAAGGCAATCATTTTTAAGACTTAGTTTTTATGCAAGTATTTGGGTGGGGGCATGGCGGCGAGGGAATAACACAGCCATTCAGCTGAACAGTGTTTTTCATGTGTTACAGTCTATTAAATTAGCTAATTTTTGATACTATTAACCAGTGCTTTTTTCTGGGGGTACGAAGGGGTACGCATACCCTAAATATTTTGTGAATCTAAGTTTGGCGTCATTGAGGAGCAGTATTTCAATATGAGTAGGAAAATGAGAGTACCCCTAAACATTTTTTTTAGAAAAAAAACGCTGCTGTTCTCCTATTATTCATATTCTGCAGTGGCAAGCAGGTGTCCCTTAAAGGAAGAATAGTTGACAATATTGATATTTAGAAGCAGCACTTAAATCTGAATACATTTGCAACACCTAAAAAGATTTGCTGAGGCTTTCACTCTCTGGCTTCTAACTAGACCCAGAGCCTTGTTTCCATGGATGCGACAGTTGTCAGAATTATTCCTACAACAAACTGACTTGTCACTTCTCATGCCTTCAGCGCAAGCGCGTCGCCACAGTTTTTAAGCTCTCTCTACAGAGCTTTTATGCGCCCCTCGCTTTGATCGTTTGTCAGGAAACTTTCAATGCACTAAGGTTATGGTGTGTTGAAACATTTTAACTTTCTAGCTTTTTCTGTGAAGTGCAAATAGAAAGCAAATGAGAACCAACAGTGAATTGTACACAGCTCTGCTTGCAGACATATGGACTTTTTATAGATATGTAATTGCTCTTTGGATTGTGCAACTTGTGCATTTCCATCGAGATTGACAAAGAACACAAAATCACTTCCCATAGATAATGTGAGGCATTAACAAAATATGAGTGACATTGCAGGTTGACTGGGCAAGTTGTAAAGCAGCTCCCATGGTGAGCACTCCAAGTCCCTCTGCCCCAGTTTTACAGAAATGTCCAAAAAAATCTGCTGTTAAAACAACCTAAAAATCCTCTGCTAAAATTGCATTCAATTTATTGAGCATTTGTCATGAGTCTCATAATGTACCGTATGATCTAGGGATGGATGGGTCTGTCAATTTCGGTTCCAGTCTTAAATTCAGCTCTCCACATTTTTGCAGCAGCTTGCATTAAAAAAAAATTCTCATAAAAGTTCACTAGCATTTTAGTGGGCATTTATCCCAAAGAGCACATTTTTGTATGCAATTTTGCCTGATGTACACTTTTTTTTTTTTTTTTTTGCAAAGCAGTTTCCCTTAATATAAAGTATTTTCGTATTGTATTTTCACTAATGAATTGCACTGCAAAATTCTGAGAAGTGCAAATTCGAAGGATGGCTGTGTTTCTGTCCACATGTTGTTTCAGAAAGTGTGAATTTGGTCATTTCCCCTTTAAACGTGAACTTAATTGAATTTCTCCTCCATCTATCCATAGGAATAAGAGTCAGACTGATGTGGTCCTATTGCAAGGCCTGTGTGTTTTGAACCCATGTGCCTAGTTGACTTGGACTCTTTCTGAAGTGTTGGTACTTGGGGATGAACCAACTTGACTAAGAGTCTTGACTAAGGATTGTATGGAATATGTTCCTGTGTTCCTTAAAACTCTGTTTTCCTATATTGATCTAAAACTGCTTAAAATATTGTGATATATCACTGTGCAAAAAAATGTGGTTGTGGACTTCATAGTTCAAAGTGCACAACCACTTCTGCGTGACCAAGGAGGCATTGGGCTTCTTACTTCCCCCATTTACTTTGAAATAGCAACTCCCAGCACTGTATGGCAAATTACTTTTTGAAACTACGAGGAGTTCAATAAAAGAAGACATCTGAAGTTGAACTCTGACCCCCATCAACAGTCTTAAACAAAGAATATAACCTTGACATTGTAAGATATTTACTGCATTTTATTTTTCCCCCTTGCAATTTGTCACTGAAACTGAAATGATACCGGCACTCCTAGGACTCAGCAAGACTAGTAAAGAAAAAGTGATTTATATGTGTTGTATGTGCGATATAACATTGCGACACCAGATGGTGACGTGGGGTCCCTTTTTTCCTCTACATGTTTTCCCTGTTTAAATTTACAACGCTTTAAACTGAAACGCTTCTTTGATGTGTCTAGATCTAGCCCTAGAGACATGATTGCTAATACATTGCAGAGAGACAGGAGGCATCTCCAGGGAGTTCTCACTCCATGGCTTCATATTCTTTCCCACTTCATGTAATTTCTACCCTGGGGAATATGACAAAGATTGGTTCTACCTGTGAAATTTCCATAAGTACCTTACTAAGTGCTATTAAATTCACGGAACAGGAATTTGATGTTGAATTGGACACTTAGGCGCCACGAATTGCAAAAATTAGATGATAAAATGAAAATGCTTGGAGGAACTCTGTCTCAGCTATGAATGTTCAATGGGATATTTTAGAAAATTGTCAGGGATCTTTCTGCTCCAAAGAGAATTTGCCGTTGGAGAAGCAGCGGTGAAGCAGAAACTTTACTCCAAATAATACTTTTGTGTGTGTTTGAAGAAGAGTGACATTGAAATGTTGGGTGCCTTTTCCCTGCTTACTCTCTATCTCCAGAAAGATTGCTATTTTTTTTTTTTAAAAAAAAAAAAGGAGAAGAAGAAAAAAAGAACCAGGCACTGGCCAAACAACTGCATTAGTTACGTAGCCATTTGTTTCTGGGCCTAGTTCAAAACAGGTTGGCTAAGCATCCTATCTGCATTACTAAAGAGTTGGCTATGTTGCCATGGGAACAACTGGCTGGTGATGCTCTTTTGGAAGGGAAAGGGTCTCCCTTGCCTGGCTGGAGGCTACATCATATTGAAGGTAGGAGAAGAAAATCCTAGAAAGTAGCCTTATCCGTTTCGTCTGTTTTTGGAGCTGGAAGTTGACAAGACATAGAGAGGCTGAACCTGCTCTCCACGCTGAGACCATAGCTATAGGTTTGGGAACTCTTCTGGACACAGAATTATGCATAATTCTGGATGCATAATAGGGAAGCAAGATCTATTGGAGTGTTAATGCTGGGGGCATCTTATGTAAAGGCTGCATATATGTATGTAAATAAAACCATATACCCTAAAGACAGCACAGTTTCCAGTGACCTTCATTCCAAGAGTCCCTGAAGTCTTTCACTGCTTGGAGATTGGGGTGTGTGAAACAATCCAATCCAAACAGGCCTGCTATATGTTTTTCTGAGTAGAAGTTGGGACTTCCGCCTCTATTGAATTAAGGAGTTCCATCCTTTGTGATACCAATGTGTGAGCTCCTCTTGCCTCTTCAGAAACAGATGAAAATCTGTTTATTCTACTGAGCTCTTGGTAGTTAAGCCCTCGTATTTTGGTCTGACTACTGCTTCATTGTCTTCGTTGCTGACATTTGGGTGTCCTTTTAAAATTCTGATGTTTAGATATTGTACTTTACTGTTGGTATTAACATTAACCTTTATGTGTGAACTACTTTGAGGGCACTTTTGCTAAAAAGTGGGATATCAATATTATGAATAAAGTACAATAATTTCACTCCCCCCCCCTCTTTGGTGCCTTAGTTTAGTGATCCCACACTTTACTCTAATTTATCATACTTTGGGGCATTTCTCCCCCTAATAGTTCACTAATGAGGAACTATTAGTATCTTAATTTTTCATTCTTGTTCAAAGGGATTTATTGGAGTAATTTATCTTTATAAAATATTGTTGCTGTTGTTTTTAAAAAGTCCTTCAGGGAATACTTGCACAGAGGGAAGACAATATGAGAAAAAGTTATTTGTAGAAATATGGGAGTGCTGTTCTTTCTTTTTTAATAAATGATAATGTTTCCAGGAGTCAACAATTATTGGGAGTAAAATGACATACCTGTAAATATATATATAAACAACATTTCAGTGTGTGCTATAAACATAAAGCAAATTGTTCAGCAAGCAGTTAAAGCAAATGGAATGTGTGCAACAATATAAATCTATCCAATTAAGCCTCTCTGAAAGTGATAGACCACAGTGTAAACTGGTTGCTTTTAAGTTTACTAATTGCTTTTTATTTACCAAATGACCTTACAGGAAACTGCAGAGGAGGAAATAGAGGTCAGCAAATGCCCAAATACAATGAATGCTTTACATACACATGAATACGCAAAAATATTTTGATTCTGAATTTTCACTAAAACGCATCTCCATGGTTGTAACCGGTAGAAACATGCCTTTTGAAGCTGAGATTCCCAGGAGTGTTTCACCCATTATATAGCAAAAGCTTGGGACTGACAGAGAGTGGACCTTTAACAGGGCGATGTGGGGAGCCCCTCCTCTTTGATGAGAATAAATCCCTATTCACAGATAACCCAGTTAAGATTATTTCAGAGGAAAGGAGGAATGAATCTAGGCCTTGGCCCTTCCTCCTATGATGCACCTCTAGCTGGCCCTGCACTCTTGACATTCACACATTGAGAATGGATCTCTGCCTATAAGTGAGTAGCTGATTGCTTAGAGCACTTATGTATGATTAGCTACTCGTGCATAGATACCTTTTTGCATGTGGATGTTAAGACATAGGACAGAGAGAACATAGTTTTTTCAATCAGGCCATTGGACCCATCCCACTCTGCCTTTCACACATGATAGGCTACAGGTGGCTAGTGTGTGAATTTGGCTTCTCCTTGTGTTCACTTGAACACAAGTAGAACCTGCATCTCTCTCTCCCCCCCCTCTGTGTGTGTGTGTGTGTGTGTGTGTGTGTGTGTGTGTAATAATGGATCGACACAGCTGTTCTTATTTTTGGACTCTCCTTGGGGTCTGACTATGGCTCCTGCACTTCAAAATTACCACTCTACCAGTGATTTCTCCACTGATCCCAGAGAAGACAGAGCCTGAAACGGGCAGCCAGCAGAAAATATAAGGACACATTTTGGTGATCTCTGATTACCTTTGAGTTCTTGCTGCTCCAGTCCTGCTAATGCTGCTACCTGGTATCCTTGCTGATATGGGTACAGTTTTAGCTGCTCCTGTACAGCTGAATTCTTAGTGCAGGATGACATCCAGAAGAGAGGTTCATCATTCCCCAGTAACAGAGAAACCCATCTTGTAGCTATTAACCATATGAAAAAGTAACACAAGAACAAGACTCCAGATACTGTACAACAGCACCAATCTGTTTATCCGTTTCTCAGGCTTCACATTTTTTGCTTCACATGCCCTTTTCGTGATAGAGAATCGAATCCATAAATCTGGCACGTCAAAGGCTTATGCTGCATTGCTTTTTATTATTATTGCATCAATGTTCTCTGTAGTTCAGTTTTTGAACTACAGACATAACTGCCAGGAAAATTTACAGCTGATTCACTGCATTTTATGGTCCTTGGCTTTGCATTACAGTTTCTTTAAAGATGGGACGCTTATCCTTTGACTTCGGTTTAAAATCAGATCATTTGCGATCTTCTTTTCCGTAAGGACTCTTGAACTCAGAACTGTAACTATACAAGCCAAAAGAACTATATAAGCCAAAAGAACTAATTTTGCATGCATTGTGGGAAGAGGGGTGAGTTTGGTTATTCATTAACGGCTTCCCAAGCACAAATATTATCTATGTTACCAATATCTTGTTTGTAGTTACTTTCAGCCTAGAATAGATTGTCCATCTCTTTGGTGTACTGATGAACTTAAAACACTTACTATTTGTTCCAGTGTACAACTTTTTTTGTAGAGCTGGAAATTTAATGCATGTGGATTTAATCAGGAAGAGGAGAGGAGCTGGGTAACGCTCAGGGAGGGACTGCGACCAGAGTGGAGTTGAAGCTAACAGAGACAAAACTGCAGAGGAACCCAGGGTGCAATATGCACTTTTGCATACGAAGGGGCTTGGATTAGATCAGTGGTGTCCAAACTTTTTTCAAAGAGGGCCAGATTTGATGAAGTGAAGGGCCGTGAGGGTCTACCAAAGTTGCTGACCTTTTTTTGGATTGAAGTTGTTGAGCTTTTTTATGATTATGATTTTACCTCAAAGTTGTTGAGCTTTTTTAGGGTTGAAGTTGTGGAGGGTTTTTGGGGGGGATTTTACCCCAGGAAGTAAACTGCCACAGGGGTCGGATTAAACCAACCGGCGGTCCAGATAAGGCCCCCAAAACAGACTTTGTATATGCCTGGATTATATGGTTATATTATTTGTAAGTCTGACACAGGGTCTGCAAAGTCTAACAACCATTGTAATATGGCACAGAGTTTGGCTAAGTCCCCATAGTAGACTGAAAAGCTTTAGTTAATGAGATATACATTAGTGCCAAACTGGTAAAACATTGTCTTCATTTTTTATTCACTTTGGACAAAGGGACAAAAAGCCATCTGAAATGGATTTCTGAGTCTCTTGCTGAATTTGGTTTCTGCTGAAATGCAGCTTTCTAAAAAAGCCTTGCTACATGGCTTCCAGCCAATCTTGGCTAGCCTAGTTTTGAAGTGGTGGTGGCCAACAATAAATATGTTGAGCAAAATGGGTCAAAGGCAACAGAGCTGTCTTCCCATCAAAGAAATATGTTTTATTGCTGTAGCAAATACCTCCTGCTATTTTATCAATAGAATCATCACCACAGTTATGTCCAAGTTAGCATTACTAGTTTCTGCAGTCTTTGACTTTTGAGGATGGAATGTGGCCAGCAAAGGAGCTATGTTGACCATCTTACTATGCAGACCATCAGGGCCTATAATGTGGGACACACAGCCACCATTGGCTGTTGAGGAGGACAACTTCTGCAACAGTGTTGTTTATGTCCTTTACGCACTGGAGCTTTGTAATGGGTCCACCATTAAACTACTTGAATGCTCAAGAATGAATCTTTGATCATGTTTCCACCTATTGCTTAGCCATAGATAAACATAGCAGGAGCAACCATATTGATTTCCTGCTGTAAGTTTCTCCTTCATTCAATTACCCCTCTGAATTTCTCTTATTTCCTCTCTCTCTCCCTCACCTTCATTCTTTTATCTGAAACTGTAACTTTGCAACACACACACACACACACACACACACACACACACACACTCTCTCTCTCTCTCTCTCTCTATAAAGATATCTCAGTCCTAAATCCCCCTGAAAGTAAAACCAATAATAAGCAGAGGGTTGTTGTTGGGGCCTAGCAGACTTTATCAAAAAGCATCTCAGTGCTTGCTGACCTCACACACAATCAGGCCTCGTTCTATCATAGACTTCACACTTCCACCCAGCTCTCTTTCTCCTAGCTGTCATTCCCAGCGACTTTGCATTTGCAATTCCATTACTCAGAAGTTTTATAAAGCATTTCCTCCCTCTTTTCAGGTCTCTGATTCTCTGATTGCAGAGAATCCAAACTTGCTGAGTCTGCCTTTCATTGCTTTTGGGATATTTTGTAACTCGGGATTCTAGCCATTCCCCCAAAATAGACCAAGTCTCCATGACCTCAATTGCATTGTAATTCTTTGCAAATACTGTGCAAGTCGGCAGATCTGCTAATTTGCTCTTTCTGTTCCTTCTATATTTAGGGAAGTGGCTTCTGTTGCTTGCATTTGATTTTGTTTTGTGGAATGATTGAATAACTGAAAAAGCATAGCTCATTGCTTTTGTTTAAGGCAGACATACAATGCCAAGTTGCAACAGGGCAACCACAAAACCATAAGAAGTGCACGATGGAGCAGGCCAAGGGGTCATCTAGTCCACCATCCTATTCTCACAGTGGCCAACCAGATGCATATGGGAAGCCCCAGAGCAGTAACTGTACACTGAAACATGTTCCCTGCTTGTGATTCCCTGGCACTGGAGATAATAAACAGCCATCCTGACTAGTAGTCATTGACTGGTAATTTCCCCCATCAAGTCCCTTCGTGCTTCTGCCATTCACTAACACCCCACTTTCCCGTCTACAATACACACAGAGTCTTTTTGTCAGCTGACGGAGGGGTGTGTGTGTGTGTGTGTGTGTGTGTGTTCAGCAAAAAACACATTGGGAAAGGAAAGCTGAGCAGCAACTGCTTTGTCCTCCTACAGCACTGCGGGGGGCGCCCCCTGTCTCCTACAGCACTGGGGAATTTAAATTTATTTGCACATTCTCTCATTTGCAGCCTAGCAACCCTATGATCAACTCTAACCATGAGTTTCCAGCAACATTATCATTTTTTAATTATTGAATACAGTGGGGAAAACAGATCATTAATGATTGCGAGTCCCTCTCCTCCATTCTGTGCAGTTTCCGTTTTCAAAGTGAGGATGACAAACAAATCTGACCCTTTCTTTCATTTTGAAAAAATATAATTGCTGCTTTATGATACCAGGAGAAGTTGTTTTCTTTTCCGCAAGCACATTTCCCCCCCTGATTGAAGTTCTCCCAAGCTGCTGTTTGCCTACTCAGAAGATTATGTTGCCTCTATGCTTAAGAACATTAGAAGAACCAGGTTCGATCAGACCAAAGGCCAGCATTCTGTTCTTGCAGTGGTCAGCCTAATGCCTGTTGGAAGCCCAGGGGCAGCACATGAGCACAATAGCCATCGCCTGATGCCATTTCCCAGCATCACCCTGACCTCCATTTGGATGGCGTGTACTCTAGAAATTCTTTTTTAAAAATCAATCAATGCGTCAATTAAAAATACCCTAACCTAATGCATTTGCAGTCTTAGTAGTTCTGGAGGGTCAGCTTCAAGTTGGATTCAGCTATAAGCTTCTTGCTGTGCCCCCTGCTGAATTTGAAATAAGAGTCAGAGGGTGGGGGGGGGAATGTTCTCTGTGTGTAGTTTCAGATGATTCATGTTCTTAGCACCGAGGATCTATTTTGGGTTAGGGAAGAGGAGATTTTTCTTTTCTGGAGCAGAAAAGACCACTGTGTGAAGATAAGGGAGCTTATTTGTCAATAGCAATGACAAGTGTTGTGATGGCTGAGAAAATGTATGTCACTAAAGGTGGAAGGAAGAATTGCTGGATGCTTTTTTTAAGAGTCGTATGAGAACCCAATGTGACCCACAGTGGATTTTTTAAATGAATCTGGTAGAGGTATCTAGGTGTTTTGACCAGGGTCCACTCCAAGGCTAATAACATAAGCCCCCAGAGCTCCCACAGATCCACCCTGTGTTGCATCCAGGCACAGTTAGTTAACTGTGCTGCGTGCCAAGAGCAACCTAGTTTCCAGATACTCTCTTCCCTATCCTATGCCTAGCAGAAAATCTGCAGCTGACCTGGGCTACGTTTGTATACAATCCTGTTAATGAAGCAGCTAAGTAACAAACATGTGCATGGATTCTGAACTCTGTGGTCAAGGTTAAACAGGTGGCATATGGACAATACAACCGCTTTTTCCTTGATGTGCCTCCTCTAAGGCAGTGTTTCTCAACCTTTTCTGGGCAACGGCACACTTGTTTTATGAAAAAAATCTCGCGGCACACCACCCACAAAATGGCGGCGGCAATGTCGCTATGGTAACGGAAATCACGGAGTTATGCGCCCAAAGCAGCCCCACTGGTATGAAAAGCCCGCCCCTGGGACTGTGAAAGAAAACCCAAAAGGAAAGACTTAGCTGATCCCAGGCAGCGAGTGAGGACGGCGAGTGGAGCCGGGGAGGCTTCTCAGCTGGCTGGCTGGCGGTTGGAGCGCTCGCAGAGCGCTCCTCCTTAGGGTGGCGGCCATTTTGACCGGGTGGCTACCGGCAGCCCTCGCGTCTCCTTCCTCTGACTTCCTATTGGTCCCTGGCAACCAATCAGATTCGGCGGCGAGCTCCCAGCTTGCGCATGCGTGGTAGAGCCCGGCAGCTTCTCCGCGGTGCCTCTTCTCGGTGGTGGCTTTCTGCGCTCCCTTTCCCCCACTGGAGCCGCTGCTACGCGTTTGCGGCGTGGGTCCCTAACGGTTTTCCCGCGGCACACCAGCCGACGTCTCTGCCGCGGAACACCGGTTGAGAGACGCTGCTCTAAGGCCTGTCTTAGTACTGCCAATTTTGCAACCTTGTCATGACCTTCCCTTCCCTTCCCTGCAACCCCTGCCCCCACCACCACAACAACCCCTGGTTATTTCGCCAGTTCTCCTGATCCAGTTGAATCAGCATACTGCAGCATAATGTGGAATCCTGACAAATAAAATGGTAAGCTCTTGTAGCTCCTTTTTTGTCCTCATTTTCGTTAGCCAGCAACAAAGGAGTAATCAAGAGTATAGTCTGATGCTGTACTTCGCCCCCATAGACTGCTTGAAAATTGCTGAGGGTCTTGGCGGACTGCATTAATAGCAATTGTAATGAACTGTGCTAGATGCCCTCTGATTTTTAATTGTATTTTTACAGATACGTTGGGTCAGTTTATTAGTTAGATGCATTACTTTCAATGCTTTATTGAATCACTGCAGTTCCTGGAAGTAATGTTCCCTATACAAATAGAGGAGCTGGTTCAAATTTTCGATGTGTTTTGCTCTGAGTGGATTCCCAATTGACACACATAACCTGACATTCAGGCTTTATCTACAATTAAGCGTATTTCAGGAGGTTCCTACTACTCCACATTTCAAGAGGCAGTAAGACTGGTCCCAGTGGTTTATCTTGGGTAAGTTTCTGGTGAGACAGGCTGGGCAACTAGGGATCTATTTAGTCCTAGTTACCTCTAGGGCCCTAGTTACCTCTGCTGGACCCCAGGGACATCACAAAGGGTTATTACCCAAGAGAGAGAAATGTGTACTCCTTCATAAACTAGCAAGAGAAGGGTGTTGTCTCCACGCCCTCCTTATGCGCTATTCAGAGAAATCTGTCTGTCATACTAGAGTTTATCTTCTATCTCTGGTTTTTTTATGAGGCTGCTTTAAGGCTTTGTATTTTTGTATGCGTCTTTTCTTTAAAAAAATAAGCAATTTAGAAATGCTTTTAACATTTGAACAAAAATAATAATGAATACATCTTAGAAACGGAATTGGCCTAAATCATGTAGGAGTCTTCTTATGTGCTTTCAAAAGATTGATCTACAGGACTGAATTTAAACAAAAAAATTTTTTACTTATCTTTTATTAATTTGGTTCATAGTGTCAGTTTATAGCTTCCTAAGAATAAATTATTTGCTCTTTTAGTGCTAGGCCCCTGGCAAGTTATTTTAGAGAGACATCTTTCCAATCAACGTCATTATACAGTATATCTAGGAGAACAGTCTGTTCTTATTGATTCATATCCTTTTGACCAAAGGACAGGCAGGGACACGTCAGGATCCTTTGTTCAAAGACTCAGGAGCAATAATTTGTCTTCAAGAGATAGTAAAAATGGTTAGTGAATCTTAGTAAATTTAAGTTCTTGGAAACGTACTCCTTAAGTAAAAGGTAAAGGTAAAGGGACCCCTGACCATTAGGTCCAGTTGCGGATGACTCTGGGGTTGCAGCGCTCATCTCGCTTTATTGCCCAAGGGAGCCGGCGTACAACTTCCAGGTCATGTGGCCAGCATGACTAAGCCGCTTCTGGCAAACCAGAGCAGTGCACGGAAACGCCGTTTACGTTCCCGCCAGAGCGGTACCTATTTATCTACTTGCACTTTGACGTGCTTTCGAACTGCTAGGTTGGCAGGAGCAGGGACCGAGCTACGGGAGCTCACCCCGTCGCGGGGATTCGAACCACCGTCCTTCTGATCGGCAAGTCCTAGGCTCTCTGATTTACCACAGTGCCACCTGCACCCCTAACTCCTCAAGTAGCCTTTGCCAAATGGCTGGACAAATTTCACAAACGCAAAGCAAGGCTACCATTCAAGAAGTTAACAGACAATGCCATGTAAAAATAATGATCAAGCTTAGTTTTAGGGAGTAGGGATTCATCACACATTCTGATGTGTACACTGTATAAGTCTGTTTGCTTTCAACAAAAACTCTTCCTCCTCCAAAAATCAAAAGTTCCACTGCTTATCTGCATTCATCCATACTCTGCAAAATGCTTCCAGGAGACAATTTAGCAGTTGTATAGTCTTTTAATTATCTCTGTCATGCAAGCACTCTATAGGTATCTGCTCCACAGCAGCTGCTTCATAAAGGATATGTGAAATTTGGAATTTAAGAGAAATGGAAATTAATTTTGATGGAATTTTTCAAGGTCTGAATACAGACCATGGACAGCTCTCTCATGTTCCCCATGATTATGTATTGCATTTGTTATATTTTAGAGGATGGGTAAAGTGTGGTTGGAGTGTGCTTTGTATATTTAGGGTTTTTTTTATTTCTTTCTAAATTTAATAGCATTGTGGTCCCATACCAGGAATCCTTAGATGCAGAGTGCTGATGCGACAGTAGCCCTAAGGAACAGACAGATCCATTCTCCCCAGTCTTTCTCATGTGGATTCATGAGCATTAATGCATGCATTTCACACACACACCCAAAGCCAGAGGAGATACTTCTGCCAACAGACTCCAATGTAAGGATGTTGGAGAATTACATCGAAAATGAAAAAAAGAAGAAGTGGAAAATGTTGCCATTCTCATGTTGGTCTGCAGTTAGGAATGGAAATCAGTAATGATTGCCATTCATTCACATCATTGTTGTGCCATTTTAAAGTGCAGAAACAATTTATAATTATTATTTTCTCCATTATTCTGACATTTCCTTCTGACATTTCCTGAAATGCATGTAAGTACATTATGTCAATAGATTTTACATAACTTAGGGCTCATCCTCATTTTACATAACTTAGGGCTCATCCTCACTTAAAGTTACATAACTTAGGGCTCATCCTCACTTAAAGTTACATAACTTAGGGCTCATCCTCACTTAAAGTCTGGGCTTTTCAGGTATGTCTGACAGCCCCCCCATGCCTTCCTTGTGAAAACCTGCTCTTTACCACTGAATTGGAGCAAATGGCAATCCATGGAAAACCCGAATTGCTGTTTGCTCCAATTTAGCAGTAAAGAGCGGGTTTTCCTGGGGAAATAGTGGACAGTGAGACAAATAATGTAGTACTGGGCAGAAACGTAATGGGAATAGCGCTGGTTGTGATGAATACAGGTTTCTAATGCAAATTAGTCTCCTTACATCCCTGCTCCTCAGAGGGTTAGGGTATACCTAAGCAGCCCACTCCCTTACCGAATTCCATCAAGCTTTTCATCCCTTTGTTCTAGGTAAGTGTAGTAAACTCTTGAGGGACACAGGTAGAGCTGACAGGATAGATTTGTTGCACATGCAAGGATTAAACTGTTGTGTTTATGATTGCTTGGAACACACACAAAGGACTGAGATCATGTGTAGACTCATATGTAGACCTATGTGCAATACATATATCTGTGATGCAAGGCTGCTTGGAGCTAGAAAGGAATCCCATACAATCCTTAGACAGAATGTAGGCCCAGGTAGTCAATACTATCCCTTTGAGATCCTGTTTGACTAAAACTCCCAGCAATGGTTAGGAATGGTGGGTCTTCCAGCAGTGGGAATGCACCCTGTTGGCTGATGTAGTTGCAATGATCCAGTACCAATCAGGGTTGTTTACTACACAGTTTACACCTATGTGGTTTTTGTTTTTAAATGACACTCCACTATGAAACCCTTTAAATTATTTTTAATTGCGTCTTCCTTTAAATTGAGTTGGTTGCATCAAATCTTTGTCTCTAGAGAGATGATTTCAGGGGAAGTTTCTTGGTGTATAATCCACTGAGGTGATGATTGTTCGGAAGGAAGAAACTGTGCCATTAGAGTCATATTGTGATAAGTAGAGCTTTTGGAAGGAATGCAGCATCTGGGGAAAGCTTTCTTCCTTTCTTTTCAATCATTGCAGTTCCAACAGAGTATGATGGAAATGTCAACAAGCAGAACCAGAGCTGCAATCCTGTACACACGTAAACTTGGGCTCTCATTGGGATCTATTCCTGAATAAGCACGACACATTTATGGATTTAATATAGCATTGGGTTTGCACCAATTAAGAATTTAAGAAGAGCCTTCTGGATCAGGCCAATGGCCCATCTATTCCAGCATCCAGTTCTTACAGTGGCCAGCCAGATGCCTGCGGGAAGACTGCAAGCACAGCCTGTGGGCAGCACCACTCTCTCCACTCCTAATGGCCTCTCCTAATTCCCCAGCTACCTTGCAGAAATAAATAAATAACAAATAACAATACTAATTTGCATCTGGCAAACTTTAGAAGTGTGATTCAGCTACCAAAACCATTTCAGGAAGACCTTACCATGGCAGTGAGAAGGCACTTGCCTGTTCCCATTCTTTCTGCTTCTCCTTTAAAAAAATTTTTTTTTCTTTATTAAAAATCAAGATCTGGGTGCAACCAATCAGGGAATTATGTAACTAAGATAAATACACACAAACCACATGCACACACTTTAAATCATGGGAGCAGAATATTTTTTTTTTAATCCCAAGAAACAAAATCCCTCATGGCCCAACTTCTAGATGCCATATATCAGAGGCGGATGGGGCCAAAACAAAAGTGGGAGAAGCCACATGGAAAGGGCCAGGATTGGTGTGTGTGCGCACAAAGAGCACACATGTATGAGTCCTCTTTGGGCATATAGAATCTGTGTTAAGTAATTGCAAAGGGTGGGGATGAACATACAGCCTCCACGCCACTGCTGTTTTTCTGGTCCTCTGTGAATTGAAGGACCTCTTCTGAAGCAGGAAACCTACTCTGTTTCTGTAGGTTGTACATTTCAGAAGCATGGGAGCAGAGTGCCCTCTGCTTTAGAAGGTAACCCTCCAACCCATGGATGATGACAAAAACAGTGAAGGGGGTATGCTGAAGTACATTCATCCCTACAGCCATTCCCTTGAATTAATGCCTGAAGATAGCCATAGTTGCAGGCAATACACACCAATTGCCATTTGCTAACCACCCTGCAGCATATGATTAGTCTTCAAAAAGTTAGGGTTCTGTTCCCCAGTCTCAGATTCTGTCCCAGTAGAGTCCCCACTCATAATACAAGCTAATGGAGTGGAAAACTCCAGTGAAGGAACTCCTGCAGAATGAATCCAGCAGTGTGGTGTAGTGGTTAAGAGCGGTGGACTCGTAATCTGGTGAACCGGGTTCGCGTCTCCGCTCCTCCACATGCAGCTGCTGGGTGACCTTGGGCTAGTCACACTTCTTTGAAGTCTCTCAGCCCCACTCACCTCACAGAGTGTTTGTTGTGGGGGAGGAAGGGAAAGGAGAATGTTAGCCGCTTTGAGACTCCTTTGGGTAGTGATAAAGCGGGATATCAAATCCAAACTCCTCCTCCTCCTCCTCCTCCTCCTCCTCCTCCTCTTCTTTTTCTTCTTCTCTGACTCAGATTTTAAGACAAGCTGAAGAAGAATTCAAAGGGTTTGTAAACTTCTCTCTCTTTGAGACAGGCTTTAAGAAGCCCCTGAAGTTCTTTCCTCAGACTTTTCCAGGAGAACTTTGCAGACATTTATATCCCCATACAATCACATCGCTTTTCTTATTGGACTGATGTGAGAACTGATCACTGTAGAGGAGGAAACCATACTGCTTCCATTAACAGAGGTGCCAGCCACAAGAGGAATGTTGGCTTTCAAACCAAAGTAGAAAGACTTCTGTATTAAGCATTCGTGATAGAACCACAGATGTATCTCTTTGAATACTACCCTTTACCCAAAACAAGATTAATAAAATAGTGGGTCAGATGAACTGCAGTTACGGGATGTCTCTCTTTTAGCAGTGGAGCATTTCTTAATGACTATCTGTATACTGTTTGTCTGTTGCTGTTCAGCATTGCCCCTGGTGCTACAGACTAGGAGTTGAAAGCTGTGAAGAGTGTAGATTCAGGTAATTGTTTTTCAAAGAGCTGTTTTCTTCTCAAATCTATAAAGTAACATCAAATAGAAGAGGGAGACAGAAACATTTGTTATAAAAGCGTTTAACGTAATTGCAAAAGCACACCAAAACCAAGAAGGCATTGTCACTTGGGAAGATAAATGCAATGCACCAATCTTTCTCCTGGCACTGCAGGAGAGGGAAATAGTATTTTTCACAATGTGTGTTGAGTGCTAGCTGTTGGAAATCCTGCCTTTTAAGAGTTCAGGGAGCAGTACTTGACTACTATGTTGTGATGCATGCTTTTTACTATTATTACAACGTTTCTCATGATAGTCACACCACACTGTTTATCATAGTTTATGAAGGCTAATAGTCACAACACATCAATCAATCAATCAATCAATCAACAAAAAAAAATCCAATTACACAAATTCCTTCACTGAAACATTGCAAGTTATAAGAAACTATACTCAGAAAATAATACAAATCTACAAAGCAGAATATTCTTATTCCTCAGATAGAGAGTACGCTCGATACGATTGCCAAATGGAATCACATTTATCTGGACTGCCCCTCCTAGAAAAGCCAAATCATAAAGTGATAATCTAAGTCTCAATCCAATGATCCAATGTGAGTATATTTTGTTGAATTCCAGTACTGCCTGCTTTGCATACACTGTGCAGATACAGAGTTAATATTGTGAAGAAACATTTATGAGATGTCAGTGCAGGAATTTAGAAGTGTGATTACTTTTTTGAGATAAGAATTCAGTTTCTCAGTCAAATTCATCAAAAGCTAGGCAAAGGAAAGATATACCTGATTAGACAGCGGCACGTCTCAGACTGTACATCAAATGCATAGAGAGGAGTAAGTAGGATTGTGTGTGCCATCCACACTCCTGGAATCTTGATACTTTGCATAGAATCTGCCCACATATAATTTTTTATTGCATTATTTGCTGATCTAATATTCCAGGGTTCCAGATCATGCAGGGGGTGTCCTACATGCATAGATCTATGCTCATATTTGCACTGAATGTGTGGAAGTCAGGAATAGGAGAATGACTGAAAAGTGCTGGTGATAACGGTAGGGCTATGCAACATGACGACAAAATTTGGGTCAAATATTGAAACATCAGCCTTTAATGAAATTCACATTGTGAGATGTACAAAAGAGAAAGGTGAATATGACAACTTGATTGCCTTTTTAAGAAGGTTCATTCATAACTATTTTACAGTCCTGACTGATACAGCATAAAGAAATAATTCACAGGCAGCCCATAGAAGGAAGCTCTGCAGAGGCATAATTGTAACTTCTGTAAAATTGCATGGCAGTGATATGATGTTATATGTACCTCACTAAAACTGCAGTACTAAAGTAGATGAAGAAGAGTTCCCAATTGCTCCTGATTTTCAAGAAGAAGAAGAAGAAGAAGAAGAAGAAGAAGAAGAAGAAGAAGAAGATATTCAAAATTCCTGACAGAGAGATTGAGGGATTTGCAGTGTTAAGGTGGCTTCTCTTTCAAGTTGACTGTAGTATTAACATTATTAGAAAGATGGGCAAGGGGGAACAAAGACAGATTTGTGTGGCTCACTCTGAGGTTCTGGATGCTGCTGTGCATTTTGAAGGAGTATAACAAATGTTGGCAAAGGGCCAGCCCTACCATTAGACAGAAGGAAACGGCTGCCTCAGGTGATGGATGCTGGTGAGACTGAACTGCTCCTGCTGGCTATTATCATCATCTTGAGCTGGCAGCCTGGCAACAGGGATGCTTGATTGTCTCTAGTGAAGGCTGGCCGGCTGCCTCGCCTAGTGGTCTTCACTGAACACATCACATACAGCAGTGTTGCAAATGGCCCCTGGCTAAGTGAGCAGGCAGAAAGGTGGCCAGTCCACAGTCATGCACCTCAGCAGTCACATACATGCTCTGCTTATGTGATGCACACTGGTTTGGTGGTCATCTGTCATGAATGTATGAGTTGAGATTGCTGCATTGCAGGAGGTTGGACTACATAACTAGATAATCTTCCAATTCCACAATTCTTCGATTCTATTATTCACCTCCCATGCTTTCAAGCTACTGTTGATCAACTGTGGGACCAAGTGGCTTCTGTAAATGGAGGCCATAATCTTATTCTTCATCTCAGGCATCCAATTGTCTTTGGCTGAATCCTTCTGAACATCATTTCCCATGGAACTAAGTGGTAGTGGATGTAACTGTAAACATCCATGGAAGCGCCCAGGCTATCTACTTGGAAACATTCTTACTGCCCCTGTTATCAGAAAGTTAAGAAGAAGCATGTCAGGAAGAACTCTTGGCTGTTGTGTGTTGTCCATATTATTGTTACCATCTGACCACCAGCTTATTAGTTCAATGCACCCATGCATGCACCATTGATATCTTTGGTGCCTGTGCATGTACACATGCACTAAAATAATCACTTTCAATGTATGTTTTCTCTTCTGCCATTGCACCTTGTTCACTCACTACCCAATCTTTGCTTTTCTAAAAGCATAGCAGCATACAGTTATTTCTCTAATGTGTTTTGCATGCAAAGCAGGTATCATGGAGAGAAATTTGTGCTGCCTGTGTTATGCAGCAGCTTGGAAATAGATAGATGATCACAGCGATTTCCTTCTGTGCTTAAAAAAAAATCTATGAAACTATTAGAAAAAGGGAATGCTAAGAAGCAAAATTGGCAGCAGTCACACTGCCATCCCTTTTTAGTACAGCAGAGAGCATAAACAAAATCTGAAAGGGCACTATCGGTTAGGGCTGATCTGTAATTACATTTGCTGCTGATGCTAAAGAAATCTATAATCTGTTCCAGTAGGATTTTTTATTTATGTTGGAAGTGTCTTGCTTGGTAATACAGTAGAGCTGTTTCACGATCCTGTAGGAAGCATATGAGTTTCATAATTTACCAAATCCTACTCTGGGAAATATTTTTAGAAAACAAAATATTCACATCCTTATCTTCACAGGTGAGCACCTCATGATCTAGCACCATCCTGAAGAAGCATAGAGGAGATAGTTCATATAATCACTGTTTGCATTTTAAAGAAACTCAGATCAGATAAACAATAAACCTTGGCCAAGAGAATCTTGACAGATGAACTACTAAAATATGACACTTGAGCACTAGGAAACAGCAAGCGCATTGCAATGTTATCACTCTTAATTTTCCACCTCATTAAGATTTCAGAATGGAAATACAATGCTGAGCTTACAGAAGTCATGCTCTCTGTTTTGCCACTTAATGTTTGCTGCAAGCCATAACTCTCTCTCATTTTGCACTCTTGTAAGTGCTTGGGTAAGCCTATTCATTCCACATACTTTGCAATGATAACAGGGTTTTTTTTTAAAAAAAAAATGCAGAGCTACATGATAAATACATTTAAAAACAAAGTGAAAACAACAGGATTACACACACTGCAGTGTTTTCTGGATTAGGGAATTTGAGTCTACATAATGACTGCAATTCAATACTGTCTGTATGCCATAGCCAGAGCTGATCATGTGTAGGCCTAGTTGCATTACCAGGAAATTAATAGATCTTTGGGGGGAGAGTAAGACTTAGGAAGAGTTTTTTATTACACCTCTTCTCTCTATCCTTTCAAATGGACAATCAAAGTCATCCGGGAAGGGCCATATAGCTCACTAGCAGAACACATCTTTTGCATCCAGAAGTTTCCAAGTTCAGTCCCCAGTATTTTCAGGTAGGGTCTCAAAGACCCCTATGCTGAAACCCTGGAGAGCTGCTGTCAGTCAGGGTAGGCCAAGGACAGCCATAAATGTGTCCTCCATATGGCGCTGGACTCTTAACTCATATCAGCTCAGATGGTATGGCCAATGCTCACAGGTGATGGGAATGTCACCTAATATTGAGGGCACATGTTAACTAGCCTGGGTGAGATGATACTGAGCTGGATCGACCGGTGTTCTGACTCATTGCAAGGTGCTTTGTAGGTTCCTAAGAGTCAATATATCATTATGCTCAAAGGCCTGACTACTGTATCAGGGCCAAAAACAAAGCATGCAACATGCATCCCATTTTTAGTATTCAAAAGTCCTCCTAGCTAGATCAACGCACAACTATTTACCCAATCTTTTAAGTCCTTGCATATATAGCAGGATGTTTTGTTCAGATGTATTAATGAGAACAGCAAAACTTTTCCAAAACACTCCCCCTACAGGTTTGTATTATTATTCATTACAGCAAAAGTTCCATCTGAGAGCTTACAAGGAACTTCACAAGAGAAAATACACCAAAGCCTTTAAAGACAAGTCCATTTCTTCTTCTCAGTGCTGATGCAAAGAGTCAGTGTAATATTTGATGAGATCAAATTGCTCCCAGGTTACTATATTTCTTTATGATCTTGAACCTAACTGGAAAAAGTAGGTTATTTGTCACTTTTTTAATTTAGACAGATCACTAATTAGCAGTAAAGTTGAGCCAAAGGTTCTGACTTAGAACCTTTAGATAATTGAGGGTGGGGGGAGGTGTGTGTGGATATGAGTTTAGGAACCTAAAACTAGGAGCGCAATTTTGGAAGGGGAAGAAGCAAAATATTCTGTAAAGTTCAGGGACGGTTTGCCATTTTGGTGTATTTTTTCCCACTTTACTACTTTTTTGGTCAAGGCAAATGATAGCAGTAGAGCTTCTTTCCATGATCAGCAGTCAGAACCACCATTTTAGCATGGAGCCTGGAATAATACAATGATGTAGGATAGTTCCATGATTATTTTTTTTTGGGGGGGGAGGGTTGCCTCCCATTGGGTGCCTCCTGGAAAGTGCTTCCTTTTCAGTGATGTGCAGGATCACAAAGGCACAAAAAAAGAAAAGCGAGGGAAGGAACACATTGTTGTCACCAAGGCAAAGAGGCCTAAGCTACCTGGCTCACCTCCATGCAATGAAGCTGTCCCAGCAATGAAACATAACACCACCAGGTGGCAGGACTTGATTCATCCCCATTTCCAAGGTGACCAGGCCATATTCTGTCTTGCCACACTGTAGTAACTTCATCATAGCATGACAAATGGAGAAACACAGGCTGAGTTGCCTTGGAAATGGGGTGGGGTGGATATGTGAACCTCAAGCAAGGTCACCGTGACTTTGTTTGCCTTTGTGACATTAAAGGTAAAGGGACCCCTGATCATTAGGTCCAGTCGTGTCCGACTCTGGGGTTGCAGTGCTCATCTCGCTTTATTGGCCGAGAGCCGGCGTACAGCTTCCAGGTCATGTGGCCAGCATGACAAAGCCACTTCTGGCGAGCCAGAGCAGCGCACGGAAACCTTCCCGCCAGAGCAGTTTACCTTCCCGCCAGAGCAGTTCCTATTTATCTACTTGCACTTTGATGTGCTTTCGAACTGCTAGGTGGGCAGGAGCTGGGACTGAGCAACGAGAGCTCACCCCGTCACAGGGATTCAAACCGCTGACCTTCTGATCAGCAAGCCCTAGGCTCTGTGGTTTAACCCACAGCGCCACCTGGGTCCCCCTTTGTGACATTACCAGCCACATAAGCAAATCTGATTGGCGTCGTAGCATTGCAGTCCCAACATGCCTAAAAGCAGAAGGAGAAATATGGCACTTAAGGAGTAGTAGAGAGAAGCAATGCTTCAAACACTCATGGATGTTTTTTTTTAAAAAAAATGTATTGTGCATAAGTGTCTTTTGTGCCACCTGAAAATTCCCTTTTTGTATTGAAGCTTTGGTGGTTGGATAAGAAGATAAGAGGCCTGCTAGATCAGACCAAAGGCTTATCTGGTCCAATGTTCTGTTATCACAGTAGCCAGCCAGATGCCTATCTTGCCCATAAGCAAGATATGAGTACAAAAGATGAAACATAAGAATATAAAATGAGCCTGCTGGATCAGGCCAATGGCCCATCTAGCCTATCATCCTGTTCTCTCAGTGCCCAACTAGATGTCTGTGAGAAACCCTCAAGCATAATAGCAGCCCATCAACCAAATTCTCCTCTCTAGATGTTGACTTCAGCTATGGATGCTCTCCAAATATGTGCTGGATGTTTGTTGTACAGTATCTGGCATGCAATATAACACTATCTGATTTTGCATATGCACACATACAGGTGTCCTGTACAGAGCCAGAGATTTGCTTCATCTCTTCCAGTTCTGTCTCCCTTGACTAGCAGCAATTTTCCCACCTCAAAGTTAGAGGCCTTTCCCAGTCCTTCAATCTGAGATCCTTTTAAAGTAAAGATGGCATGGATGGATCCATAAATGGAAAGCCCTTACTCCACCATTGAGATAGGACTGTCAGTATTTGACGTTATCTGACAGCTGACATATCTTAGCAGTCAGCATTTGACAGAATCTGACATGTAGCAGCAAACATTTTGTAGGATCTGACAGCTAACATGCGGCAGCAGCAACATTTGACAGCATCTCATAGGAAAACTTGCAATCGAATTTAGGAAATACCATCTCCATCAACTCATCCAGGTGAATAATTGCAAGTTTTGATGTCAAAATTCAATCCTGGTAGTTAATGGGCAAGTTTAGAGTTCAAATTTTCAATGTCAGAATCGAAATTTTCATGGATTTGGGCACTTATTATATTTTTTGCTTCATCTCTAACCTTTCTAAAGCTCAAGCTTTAGTAAGTCTCAAGGCACTTCTCATATGCCATAACTCCATTGATTGCACCTTATGTTAATCTTCTCAATACAGTTGACCATTCTGTCTTGCTATTTGAGCTTATGACTGAAACATATCTCTCCCCCTTCAGCTTGGATAGATTTCTCTAAAGCAATAGTATATGCAAGGAGAGATATAATGAAACGAGAGGGACCAGCATGATTATTTCTTTTGCCAATTTAATTTTTAAAGATATAAGCTGAGATACACTAGATTAGACATCACCACTTACTAATTGTTGCTAAATTGTTAAATGGCTAGGGAGAATTTAAGTTCTAATTTTGTGGATTTTTAAAAACTGTGTTTTATGGATTTTTTAAAAAAATAAGCATCCCCAACCTTATAGTAGAAAGGTTGATAAAGAAAACCTGAAATAACTGATCAAATTGTTAACTGATCATATTGTTACTGAGGTACAATCCTATCTGGGTCTGGCAAGAGTAGATATGTATTTCCCTAGGAAAAGGTATCAACTGTTAAAACTTTCTGGGAATTGTAGCTCTGGGAGGGGAATGAGAATCTCCTAACAACTCTCAGCATACATACCAAATTACACTTCCCAGAATTCTTTGGGGGAAGCCATGGCTGTTTAAAGTGGTACCATAGTGGTGTGAATGTGCCCTTAATAGGCAGTTGGTTTAGATGGATGTTTCTAGGCTGGTTGGTTTTGCATTTTCTAATGTTACTATTTAAAATGCTGTAAACTGCCTCAATCTATTGAGAGGTTGCTTAAAAACACTGCATCCAATCAGTCAATAACAAGCTAAACATTTCCCCCTGCACTTTCCCTCCTCGCACTAAGATTGAGCAGATGCGACCCCAACTGCAGGAACCTGGAAGAATAGATTTCAAGTCACTGAAATTTGGTAGGGACTCATTAAAAATGCAATTATTATAGTCAATAGTATCTCTGAACAGATAGAAATACTACCTTATTTTATTTTTTCTGTTATGATAACAGTAAGAGATAGTGGCATTGTGGTGTGGATCTGTTATGCTTTTATCATTTCATGTAAAGGCTTCTTTGTAGAATCGATGTTTTCCTATCCATTAAAAATAGGCTGCACTTTTATAACAAAAAAGAATCTGAAATAATCAGAATATGAAATCTGATGGATAATGAATCCAAGGTAAGCTTTGTACAATGAATCGGTTTTATTATCTGATTAGATTTTATTCTTTGTCTTAGGATTGATTGAATATGGAAGAAGGTAATTCTACATAGTCATTGCACTAATCATGAGCTAAAGTATGTTCCTTGGCAGCCCATTACATTTAGCAGGAGCACACAAATCTTGATTGACAGTGAGCCCATGATGAGTAGGACACATGAACATAGGAAAAGAATCAGTTAACAGTCATACATTTGACTTCCAAAATTCACAACTGAACAGCATCTTTGCTATGAACTAAAATGCCACAAAACAGTAAACAAGCTTTCCAGTTCTTCAAGATAGTTAGGATGGGTGTTGTGCAAAGCAAGGGGTGAGAGTTGAGAGTCACCTAGGCTAAGGCCCATCTGCACTATACATGTAAAGCTGTATATTACCACAATTATGTCTTCCCTCAAAGAATTCTGAGAACTATAGTGTGTTAAATGTGCTGAGAGTTGTTAGAAGACCCCTGGATGAACAGTCAAAAAAGGCCCTAGAAAGGGTCTAAAAATTGGTAAAAAATTAAAATATTTGGGGATTTGGCTGACAGAGAGGGATCTCAATCTATTTCAAGATAATTATATAAAATTGTGGAAAGAGATTAAGAAGGAGTTGGAGATTTTTGGGAAGGATGAAACTTTCTCTGTTAGGAAGATTTTTAGCCATCAAAATGTATTACCCAAGTTGCTGTTCTTATTCCAATCCAGGGGTAGGCAACCTAAGACCTGTGGGCCGGATGCGGCCCAATCGCCTTCTCAATCCGGCCCGCGGACGGTCCGGGAATCAGTGTGTTTTTACATGAGTAGAATGTGTCCTTTTATTTAAAATGCATCTCTGGGTTATTTGTGGGGCATAGGAATTCGTTCACCCCCCCCCACACCCAATATATAGTCCGGCCCACCACATGGTCTGAGGGACGGTGGACTGGCCCATGGCTGAAAAAGGTTGCTGACCCCTGTTCTAATCGATCCCGATTGTAAATAAATTAAGCTGCTTCAAAGAATGGGAAAAAAGATATTTCAAAATTTATCTGGTGGGGGGAAAGCCACAAATTAAACGTAAAATATTGATAGGTGTTTAAGAGAGAGGAGGCTTTGCCCTGCCAAACCTGCAACTAATATAGACAGTGTTCTTGTGTTGGTTAAAGGATTGGATTGTATTGGAAAATCCAGACATTTTAAATTTGGAAGGCCATGATATAAAAATTGGCTGGCATGCATGTCTTTGGTATGGGAAAGCTAAAGTTTCTAAGAGTTTTACAAACCACGATATTAGGAAGAATTTGTATAGAGTTTGGGAGAAATATAAAAACTTGCTGGAAAGAAAAACACCTTTATGGCTATCTGCCATTGAAGCAATTACAATTAAGAGAGTTAATATGGACAGACAATGGGTGATGTACAGGAACTACTGGACTTCCCAGTGATGGAACCCAGATTGAAACCAATGGAAGGCATTATATTGCTTTAAATGTATACTCCAGAAAGGGTCTGAGTCCGAAGATGGAGTGAGGAGGAAATTGCAGAATTAATTAAGTTCCATCTCAGGGCTTAATCTAGATGCAGACTTTATGACTACAACATCAAGCCACCCACTGTCACCTATCTCTTGCTTTCAGGCATTCAGCTTGATAAGTTGTGATTAACATGAAAACTTGCTCATTTATTTTTTATTTTTTACATTTTGAATGTCCTAATAAAGGCATTGCTCATCTACATAGTTTGGATTCTTTTAATGGACCAATGTAGCTTCCTAAGTGCCAAAGAAGTTGATTGTGTCAACATTAGCCAAATGGTAACATGGAACATTTCAGTTTTGGTTGGGTCAGTAGCTAGGCTGTGTCAAATCTGCAAGGAATAGATATCTTGAAAGATCTGTCATAGAATAAAGGCAAATGAATACCTGGAGTATTTTCCAAGTCCACTTTTCAGTCGGGAGATGTCAGGTAGAGATGTCAGTGACATTTCCCTAAGAGCAAAAATCAGAGCAAAATTGGAGGTTCTCATCAAGCAAAACCGCCAAGGAATTATCATCGGGAGACAAAGCAGATGTGACAAGTGCCATGCCAATGTATCTTTTTTCAAATCATCCACCAGGCTTCAAATCACCTACTAGGTTGAGTAGAGGTGAATATTCCATTTTAGACCAAGTTAAGAATAGCTCTATATTTTTCGTGAACATGAGCACATGCCCTAAATGACAGTTGTATTTCTGATCTCCATATTGCTATATTATACAGAACTGAGGAATAGTTTGAGCATCCAGCAGTAGTGATGGATGATAATTTGCATTTAACATTGCGGCATCTGGAAAGAAAACTTTTGGTCTTTCAAGAAGCTTCCAAAAAGGATAAAAGAAGAAGAGAAATACATTACAACCATTTGCATAAGCTATAGCCTGTACGGATGGAAGGGCTGTCCACAGTTTGGCCAGACACACTAAAGGATAGGAATTCTCCTGAAATTCCACTCATGTGAATTTTCTGCCTGGATTTCTGAACTATTGGGACTTTCCCCTGCAAACGGGAACAAGTGTATTAGAAACCTACCATTGTTCTGATTTTTGTTGTTGTTGCTGAAATTTGTACAGAGCGCCGGGCACAGTGTTTCAACAGCTTTCTTTTTTAATGATCTTTATTATATTTTAGTTAATGGAAAAGACTGAACGAATACAATACAATATGATACATTATGTTACATACATTACATATAATATATACCTTACATTCCTACTTAACCCACCTATACAAGACATGTGCTTTGCCTTCCAACTCTTCTTTTTCTGCTTTGTTATCAAACCTAACTCTGTATGCATTTCATGTTTGTATTACTGTTTTTCTTTTATTTTTATATAACCAGATTATACCTCTATTTCCTCTATTTTCAAGATCTACTCTATTTCTGCCAGGAGATTTGCATTATCCGTATAATTTTTGAGATATTCTTTGAAGATTGACCATTCATTGTTAACTTTTGGAACCGAATTTCCTCTTATTTTCCCTGGAAGTTCTGCGAGGTGTTGATATTCGAATGATTGAGTTGCAACAGCTTTCAATTCATTGGTGTCCTTTCCTCTCTTTACATGAGCATTGTATATTGATAAAACATTGCATGAAAACAATCTTGATGTCACAGGAGCGTGCCGGTCAGTAATCACACAGTTCAAAGTTGGAGTTAACTTGTTATTAGAGCACGATCTCCACAGACTTAGCTGAGTGTCAGGCCTAATGAGCAGAACAATCCCAGGGGGTCTTACTCCATGAAAATCAGTTGCTGAGACTGAAAGTCTCCGCCTTCCCACAGCAGTCTAAGTCCCCTCCTCTCCAGGGCTTTTCCCAAGCAATCGGAGACTGTGCCTGCATGCAGTCTATCATTGTTCTGCCAGTTTCATCCATCTTCTGGTTCTGGGAGATGGGGGAGAGCTTGTCACAGCAGGATGTGTGACTATCTGCCTCTTGGCTGCCTCCTCACATTCACTTGCTTCAGCTTCTGCCTCTGATTCTGGACTTCTCTCTGCCACAGACTCTCCCAAGCTCACCAGGCCGTTACCTCTTCAGCTTCTGACACCTCCTTCTCCCTCTTTTTCCTCTGACCACTCATTCTTGTCCCACCACCACTCCCCGGGTTCTGAGCCTTCTTCCCTTGGTGGTCCCCCAGCTGGTTCTTTACACCCAGGGCTGTTTTAAGCATATGCGGTGCCGGGGTGCAAAGATCCACCCCCCTGCCCCACCCCAGGTTGCCCAGTTTCAGGTGCACAGGAGGGAGGAACCAGCTGGCTGCCTCAGCATCTCGCTGGCTCAGTTACCCCCAAACTTGCGGCAGAGAGCCACCCACAGCAGAAGAGCCCACCGCAGTGCTCTGACCGACGGGCAGGCTCTTCCCTGAACTCAACTCTCGGGCCCCGGACTCTCGGCCCGGCACCCCTGAGAACCCAGCACCCAGGTGCCCCACACCCCTAGCGCCTATGGGTAAGACTGCCCTGCTCACACCATTCCTCTATGTCCAGCCCGTCCATGACACTTGATGTGATTGTGCACAGTGCTTTTGCAGGGTGGGGTGAGGTGGAATAAAAATATGAATTAACAGTACTCATATATTGATAAGAACACCATGGGTGTCAGTACAAAAAATGGTTACCATAGGCAGTAAAAAATAAAAAAATGGTGGTACTCCATACTAGTGAGTATGGTATGGTTGTATCAATATTATTTTTGTATGGCATTGTATCTGTAGACATAGACAGTTGTGAACATTAGTAAAGCACTGCAGGAAAAGGATCTTGATTCAAACACATATACCAATCTCATCAAGGTTACTTTTTTGCAGGATTTTGCAGGTAAAACTATTGTAGTCAATAGAAAATATTATGTCTTTTTTTCTATTGGTTTGGTACAGAGTAAAATAAGCAGAAGGTACACTTCAAAGGCTGCATACTTGCAACTGAAAAGTCATGAACTGTAATATGGCTGGAACAGATTAGAAGAGGCACCATCATTTTGGTATCCCAACAAAAATTGTTCCTGCTATAGCCTCTGCCCAAAAGGATATGGTTCATCCTACTTTGGGCTCTGAATATGTTGTGTTGTGTGCTTGGTTGTGGGGTGTATGGTATTGCCTTGACAGTTTCTTTGGTTTTCAAATGTACTCTCAGGCCCAAAAAGCTTAGTCCCCAATTGCTTAATCCTGTAGAATATTGACCATGGAGCAGAACACTCCATTTTCATAAACATCAAAGTATCTCCAATATATTCATCCTATCTCCAATATTGTTTCCTAATGCTAATTAACCATATATGAAAGGAAGAAGAAAACCCAGTAATACAGTAATATAGCAGTAAGAATATTAAACAATGGAGGATTAAATAAAGTCTCTGTGCAAAGTAGTCTTTTGCTTTGCATCTTCAGATTTCACAAGGTGACCCTTTAGATCAAGGATGGGAAACCTGTGGTTAACCAGATGTTATTGGACTCCAGCTCCAATCATTCTCAGCCAGCAGTCAGGGATCATAGGAGCTGTAGTTCAATAAAATCTGGAAGGCCACAGGTTCCCCAACCCTGTTTTAGATTAGCTGGGAAGCAGATCAAAACTATTTTGGCTGCCAGGTTTCTATCACTGACACAAGCATCTGACTACTTTCTTTTGTCTATGTTCACATGCCAGCTCACTGGTGATCTTGGCTCCTGGAGAAGTATTCAGATGGCTGCATCATCCACACAGGCAGCATATCAATCCCCCTTGCCTTTTCCCCACAATAAGACTGCCGAGAACCCTGATCACTGGCACAACAGCTTCTGTGGGGTAAATTAATGAGTCACACCCCAACTGTATCCTATGCTTTCATAACATAGATATAATTGTCCTTGTGGAAAGCTGTAGTGAGGGTGGATTCACCCAAGTTTAGACCATGCCAAAATCCTATGCTATTTTTCATTCATCAAAATATAGGCACATGCCCAATGTCACCATGGCACTGAGAAACAGGAATGACAAGAATTTTCTGACATTTCTTGGGGGAATTTTTTTTTAAAGCTCTTCCATAGCTGTTAGAGAATGTCAGTTGTCCCCTGGAGAATATTTGGCAAAATTTTCCTTCAGAGTTCTGTCCTCCATGAATTTGGGGGGCAAGGTGATGGATCTCCTTTAAAAATAATGTTTAACATTAGTTTAAGGAAGCAATGGACTTGGCCCTTGCTTCTCCCAGTCCTCTCTTTTAACTCACTGCCTCCATCATCTACCAATGTGAACTAGCAGCAGAGTTCCATTCTATTTCAATTAAGGGACAGTCCAAACTCCATCTGCTGACCAGCAGGGCTTTGTGGAGAGACAGCACCATGGTTTCCAGGACAGAATATTGGGAGGGGGGGAGAGGTGGATAAATGCTCAACAAAATGCTACAATTGATTTAATTGGCAGCAGGGTGAGAATTCACACTTAATTACCTCAAGGTTTATATACCAGGCTTATTCAATATCATTTGTTGAGGCTTGTTTAGTATTGGAATACAAGCCTAATACATAATGATTATCACTTGGTAATATTTTTTTATAAGCCATTTCGCTAAGTTATTTATATTAGATTGCCGTTTATCTGATTTGGTTAATAACATGCCGCCTTCTGCTTATCAGGGTCTGTTTTACATAGTCCAGACTTTTCCCCAGGGGTGTTTTTAATCTCTCATTCAGTATTTATTTTAGATATTAATTATATTTGTAATTTATTTGATCACAATAACTATTTCAACATTTATTTTAATCTGAGAATTACTTGTAGTGAGAATCAAATGGCAAGACTATTATTAGTTTAATTTATGCGAAGGATAGAAAGGGATTCGTTACAAGATGGTACATTTAGTGATAGTTTCACTGTAACGTGAGAATTGTGGGAACAGACTGAACCTCGGCAGAAGGCAGAAGTCTACAAATGGGTTTGTAATAATGAAAGTGCAACAGATTTTAGTGATATAAAAAATCTGAATCCTACAAATAGTGTAGTCAAAAGTCAATTCCTAATTATTTCCTTGCACTTTTATCCATTAGGACAGCGGCAGACAATGCCATGCCTTCCAGATGTTATTGGACTGCAACGCTTCCACATTCCTGATCATTTGTCATGGTGGCTGAGGCTCTTGGGGGCCAGAGTCTGGAAACATGTGAAAACCTCAAAAATGGCTACTCCTGCATTAGCATATACCCGGTGGAACAGGATTTGGAGGATGCTATGAAGTGGTGCTTCTGATGTTCATAATTCCACATAAACGTCAGCAAATTGTAATGCTCAGGACTAATGTTGGCTGTCCTTGGCATCCTACGAAACCCAGGGCTCCTGAAGCCTGAAATGTTGCCATTCCAGGTTCAAGGGGAAATCTCCTTCCCTCCCTTCTGCCATCACAGATGAGTAAGGAGACAACAGCTGCTTTAAAGGGGCCTCACAGATTGGGTCTGGGAAACACGAGTCAATTTAGAATTCTTTATGGACACATGCATGCTAAAAAGCTGGCATTCGGGAAAGTCTAATTCCAAGTCTACTTCCAATCAAGTCTGGGGAAATTTATTCATCGCTATTATGTAGCTTGCCATAGTTTGCTGAGGTCGACACAGTCAAATGCTTTTGTGTAGTCAATGAAGCAGAAGTAGATGTTTTTCTGGAACTCTCTAGCTTTCTCCATAATCCAGCGCATGTTTGCAATTTGGTCTGTGGTTCCTCTGCCCCTTCGAAATCCAGCTTGCACTTCTGGGAGTTCTTGGTCCACATACTGCTTAAGCCTGCCTTGTAGAATTTTAAGCATAACCTTGTTAGCGTGTGAAATGAGCACAATTGTGCAGTAGTTGGAGCATTCTTTGGCACTGCCCTTCTTTGGGATTGGGATGTAGACTGATCTTCTCCAATCCTCTGGACACTGCTGAGTTTTCCAAACTCGCTGGCATATTGAGTGTAGCACCTTAACAGCATCATCTTTTAAAAATTTAAATAGTTCAGCTGGAATATCATCACTTCCACTGGCCTTGTTATTAGCAGTGCTTTCTAAGGCCCATTTGACTTCACTTTCCAGGATGTCTGGCTCAAGCTCAGCAACCACACTACCTGGGGTGTACGAGACCTCCACATCTTTCTGGTATAATTCCTCTGTGTATTCTTGCCACCTCTTCTTGATGTCTTCTGCTTCTGTTAGGTCCTTTCCACTGGGAAGACAGATCCTGAAGCTGAGGCTCCAATACCTGGGCCACCTCATGTGAAGAAAAGACTCCCTGGAAAAGACCCTGATGTTGGGAAAGATGGAAGGCACAAGGAGAAGGGGACGACAGAGGACGAGATGGTTGGACAGTGTTCTTGAAGCTACCAACATGAGTCTGCGGGAGGCAGTGGAAGACAGGAGTGCCTGGCGTCCTCTGGTCCATGGGGTCACGAAGAGTCGGACACGACTAAACGACTAAACAACAACATTATGTAGCTGGCCTTCACTCCCCCATGTTGTATGATTTCCTGAGGTACCATATCTCCGTGCCAGAGATGAAAGCTGAAAACATAGTCTCACAGATTGATGACTCCAAGACCCCTGTTGTTGTTGTTGTTGTTGTTACATTTGTGTCCTATCCTTGGAGCTCATAGCAAACACACACATTCAGCATGAAGCTTAGCTCTGCATATGAACTTGAGAGATGATACTATATCAGGTTCCTCCTCTGCTTCTCAGACCAAGATAAATATATCCCTTTCAGAGGCCTTTGCAACTCTTAGCTCAAATGGTAATGACCATTCAACCTAAAAGAGCAAAATGATTGTTCTTCACTCATTGGGAAGAGTCTTAAACATTTCCTAGTATGAAATTAGAGAGCTGGGACACATAAAATGTTAATTACTATTCTTCCTTGTAAATATAGAAAAACAGTAAGGGCACAACCTAGCCAAAGTTAAACACATTGAAGTCCCTTTGATTAATTGTTTTGAAATCAATTGGACTATAAGCAATGTAACTTTGGCTACACTGTGTCCTCAAAATTTTGCTAAATTTACAACGAAGCCGCTTGTGGATTGGCAAAAGATGCATTACCAAAAAAAAGACAAAAGGAAGGCAAAGATTTGTGTAGCATTTGCATCTGTTAACTTATGAAAATTTCTATAATTTAAATAGAAGTGCAATGCACCTCGTCATTGTGATGAAATGGTGAGTGGCCAGGTGAACTGTGTGCCTAGTCAGTCTTCTTTTCAGGTGCTAGGTATTGATAAGCTACCTCAAGGCTTCTGTTCTCGCATCTTCTAGTTCTTTAAACTTGGATCAGATAGCCCTTCTTCACACAGAGGCCCATGACCTCTCTGAAAGTAGTGAGGTTGGGTTTCCTCACTATCAGGCTTCCTAGAAGGGATAACTCAGTTGTTCATTATGGTAGTTCTGCAATTCTTTGCAAACATTCATTAGCACACAATCTTTCTCGTGCCACATCTACCCATCCACTTCCCAGTCCAAGGGGTGAGGGACGACAATCACAGGGGAAACTATCTCCAAATTAGGATGACTTATGTTTGAGAGAATATGTGATTCTCTTCAGCAGCTGATTTGGCTGGGATCTGAAGAATGAGCTAAGGAGGCTCTTAAGTGTATGATTGAATGAGAGGTGCAACTTTATTAATGGGCAATTACCATGGAAAGAGGATGCCTTCCTGGAATCCGGCACTAGAAATTGACTGAGTTGGTATAATTAAGAGTGTCAAAATTTTGACATTAAAAACATGCATAATTCAGGTTCAAGTGACATTGTAATGCAGGTGCAGGAACGAACAGGAACAAAAACTCCCGTAAGACAAATCTTTATGCACACCTACCTAGGAGTAAGCACCACTGAACTCAGCAGGATTTGCTTCTGAGTAAACATAGGGACACGGGTGGCGCTATGGGTTAAACCACAGAGCCTAAGGCTTGCCGATCAGAAGGTCGGCAGTTCGAATCCCCACGACGGGGTGAGCTCCCGTTGCTCGGTCCCAGCTCCTGCCAACCTAGCAGTTCGAAAGCACATCAAAGTGCAAGTAGATAAATAGGTACCACTCCGGTAGGAAGGTAAACGGCATTTCCGTGCACTGCTCTGGTTCGTCAGAAGCGGCTTAGTCATGCTGGCCACATGACCCGGAAACTGTACGCCGGCTCCCTCGGCCAGTAAAGCGAGATGAGCACCGCAACCCCAGAGTCGTCTGCAACTGGACCTAATGGTCATGGGTGCCTTTACCTTTACTTTTAAACATGCAAAGGATATTGAGATGCGAATCTATATTTGAGAATTTCTGCAGTGGGCTTTCAAGCTTGTAGGAGATGTCTTCCATCACCTTCAAGTAACAATGCTGCTAAATTGTATTCTACAAAACCAGTGTGTCTATTCTATTAGATTAAATTTATATTTGGTTCATTGATCTCTTTAATGAAAATCTAAACACTTTTATGAGCCAAACTCTTATTACATTGTTCAGAGACTTTACTTTAAAACTAGCTGCTGTGTTACTGTATATTTTAATAAAAGTGTTATTGGATCATCTGATGAGAGGCACAGCAGGAGTTGTTTCCTTCATTAAAAAAAATCAGGCACTAGAGAGGCAGGAAAATGTTGCATTATGATTCTTAGATTCATTATCTTTTTTGTTTTATTTGGCTTGTGGGAATTTTGCATAAAGGAAAATCAATTTATATTTTCCAGCAAAAAAAATCATCCTGTTTTAATATGATCTTTACCATTCTGATTTTTTCCCCTTGTTCATCATAATTTCGGGGGGCTTGCTGCCTATTAAATTTATGTCATGCAGTAAGTGTACGTAATGCATATGTATATAACAGAAGTGTTATCCAAATTGAGGTTTATTTTTTATTCTTTTTACCAGCGATGCTTTCTTTTGCTGCTACAGCAGATGTAAATGTACTTATCCTGCCATTGCTATTTGATGCAATCTGATTTTTTGACTCTTGAAGATTTTTTGCTTTAAAAGCTTTTATTTGCAGCCCAGAGAATTTTAATCTGCAGAAAATATTCAAAATGCATGGAATGTAGGGGGGAGGGGGAAGTATTCTCATGTAAATGAATTCTTTATAATCCTGAATCACATCTGTAGGGAAATGACAGGGAATTAAAACTTTGGAGGATTAGTTCCATATGATAATTCTATTCAAATATTTTATTTTTCCTGCTGCTACTACCTCCCGTACATTTGGACACAATAGACAGCAGGCATCAGCATGAAATGTAATTTACTGGAAATCTTTCTGAATGCTTAAAATGGGCCTTTCTACTGTGAGCCTTAGTTATGGGCAACAGGAAATTAACTTGTCCCCTGCCAGAAGAGTCTAAGATGTTATAAGCAAATGATGGTAAGATGGCATAAGACTCTCACACACCCTTTATTTCTTGTCCTCATCTTCTCTTTGCAGTATAATCAACCAAAGGATTTTTTTTGCTTTTATATGAGCCTATATTATTGTAGGAGATGACATGTACTCTGCCTCCGAAATCTTTCCACATCTTCCTATGATGTTTCCCTTCTTTTCTTGGCAGTCTGCTGTATATTTTGATGGGTAGAATGGCTGTCTGCTACCAGAACAACAGACTTTCCATCTATGCACTCTGAATGTATGGGGTGGTGGTGGTGCAGGATCACAGCATTTGGCCTCACCCCTGACTCCTGTGCATACATTTGGAGGTCTACGCCATGTCTTTGTGAATGTAACTCCATGTGAACAGGAACCTTGAATGCAAATCACATTGATAGAGACCAAGGTTGCAGTTCAATCCCTGTATGGGAAAGCTGTATATTGCAGGGAAGTTTTTAATGTTTGTTGTTTTATTGTGTTTTTAATATTTTTCTAGGGAGTCGCCCAGAGTGGCTGGGGCAACCAAGGCAGATGGGCAGTATATAAATAATATGACTCCATCCTATTGCTTTAAAAAAATAATATAATCTAATACATTTTATTTTCCGTTATAGGCCTATACAACTAAAAGGAAACACACAGGACTACTCTGCAGTAGCTGATGGGATCAGTCACCAAATATTTAGTTGCAAACTATGTTAATTAATATTTCGCTGGAACTATTAGCTTTTTCAAATCCCTCATTCAAAACATGAATCTATTTTACTTGAGGTTGGATGACCACAAATGCAGAAAAGAAAAGAAAAGAAAAGAAAAGTAGCCCCTCCTGGACAGAAGAGGACTGTGCTCTGTTGTAATGGCCCAAGAATTATCATAGATCATAGAATCAGAGTTGGAAGGGCCCATGGGATCATAAGGGTCATCTAGTCCAACCCCCTGAAATGCAGGAATCTTTTTGCCCAATGTGGGGCTTGAACCCACAACCCTGGCTGGCACAATTTAAGAAGGATATTAATCAGCTGGAACATGTGCAGAGGAGGGCAACTAGGATGATCAAGGGTCTAGAAGCCAAGCCATCTTCAAATATCTGAAGGGCTGTCATATGGAAGATGGAGCATACACCAGTGTGGTGTAGTGGTTAAGAGCAGTGGACTCGTAATCTGGTGAACTGGGTTTGCATCCCCGCTCCTCCACATGCAGCTGCTGGGTGACCTTGGGCTAGTCATACTTCTTTGAAGTCTCTCAGCCCCACTCACCTCACAGAGTGTTTGTTGTGGGGGAGGAAGGGAAAGGAGATTGTTAGCCGCTTTGAGACTCCTTCGGGTAGTGATAAAGCGGGATATCAAATCCAAGCTCTTCTTCTTCTTCTCGTGCTCTGGAAGGTAGAACTTGAACCAATGGACATATGGAAAAACTTTCTGACAGAGCTGTTCGACTGTGGAACAGTCTCCCTCGGGAGGTTGTGGACTCTCCTTCCATGGAGGTTTTTAAGCAGAGGTTGGATGGCCGTCTGTCATGGATGCTTTAGGTGAGATTCCTGCATTGCAGGGGGTTGGACTAGATGACCCTTGGGTTCCTTCCAACTCCAAGATTCTAAGTTTTATGCTCTGACTGAGCTCTCTTAGGCTCTGTTAAATCATTACAACAATCTGTAATTAGGTCAGGTGTACAGATGGCATCTTGCCAGAACAAAGGCTAATGGAACTGGGAAAACAGTTCCCCCCCCTCCCTTCTAAAATATATGTGTATATATTGACACATTATTTATATTTCCCTTTGGCAAGGCTAGCATGCAAAATATGTAAGTGGGAGATGCTGGTGCTAAAAATAAATGTTTGAATTATTATGGAGCTGTTGCCAGGACTGATGCCATTTCTTGCTTCTGTTTTTTTCTAGACATGTGCCAGAAGAATATCATAGATTCTGAAACTGAATGCTCTGTGCGCATCGACTTCCTGCATAATGAAGCTCTTGGTTTCCCATTGCAATTCTAGCCTGAAATCAGCATATGTTGTTGATGCAAATGACCCAGACAGGGCACAAGCGCCAATAATAATTTGTTGCATATTGTCTCTAATGACCGGTTAGTCACTTCTAAAGAACCATTACGCAAACAGGTTGGTCCAAATGGAGTGACCCCACTGAGCGCTCAGCTCTGGAAAGAAGCTGCATTAAATGATATGGTCTGGCATTTAAGCAGAGAAAATGGCATTTGAATTGCAAGTTCCATAAAATTGATATGGTTTGAGCTAACGAGTGAATGCTGGCTGGCCACTCTTTGGGCGCAATTACTTCCCAAATAGCAAAGCACAAATGAAGGGGAGGGTGGAGGGTTGATATCAAACAGCCAAATAACAGGGAACAATTCCAAACAGTTATCTATGCACTAATCTGTCTGGGATTGTTTCTTTCTCATCAATGCCTGCTGATAGAATTGGCCTAATTTAGATAAGATCTGTGGGCTTAATCTATTACTGGGTTTTCTCTGGCAGTTTGGTGGAAGAAATCAAAGCGACTCATTACAAAGTAGTTTCTAGAACCTGTCTCCCTAGGAGAGGTTGAATATGTGCATTGAGGCTACAAACTATGTATGTAAATAACAACACCAGAACCCCCTAGACCAGTGATGGCTAACCTTGACACTCCAGATGTTTTGGGACTACAACTCCCATCATCCCTGACCACTGATCCTGTTAGCTAGGGATGATGGGAGTTGTAGTTCCAAAACATCTGGGGTGTCAAGGTTAGCCATCACTGCCTTAGACTGAGCAAGTAGGCATACCTTGTTAGGAATCTGATATAAGATTCCCATGCAGGGGAAATTGCTCCCAGTACTTGTTGGCATTCATCTGTCTCAGGAGACAATGATGGCGTATGCCTTTGGAGTGAAGTCAAACCGTTGGAGAGTTACATGTTTTGTTGCAACTGGGGCAGATGAAGGCCTCTGGTTGCACTGATACAGATGCACCATGGCGTTTCTTCTCTATGCACTCCTCCCAGGGTCATTCCTCCTCTGGTCTCTGCTACGGATACACAGCCTGTCTGTTTCCAGGCACCGCAGTCATTCCTACACAGCAGAGTCATAGCTGTCAACTTTCGGATTTGAAAATAAGGGATTTTTTCAAACTTTCAGATTTGAAAATAAGGGATACCGTGAGAGCGGTGCAATGGCACCAAGTAGCCTCGCCACCCTGCGCTCCAGAGGCTGCGTGCGAACGGGTGAGCGAAAGAGCGAGCACGTAGACGGCAGGCAGGCTGGCTGGCTGGCTGGTTGGGCATGACGGTCTGGCTGCACAAGGCATGCAAGCTCCACCCCCAGTTGGTCTCAGACTCCTTATTGGCAGCCGAGTAACGCAACTGAGGAGCCTCCCTGGCCGGCAGGGAGGGAGAGGAGCTGCTTCCTTTGAAATCCAGGAAATTTAAGGGATATCAACAATCCGGGATAGCAGCGGGAAACGGCACTGGAATAAGGGAGTTTCGTGCAAAAAAAGGGAGGGTTGACAGCTATGAGCAGAGTTCATGTTGCCAACCTTCGTGTCACGTTTGCAGACATCTTTATAATGCAGACTTGGTCTGCCAACAGACCTGGTGCCTGAAGCCAGCTCCCCATAGAGCATGTCCTTGGGGATCCGTCCATTTTGCATTCTGTTGGGTTCCAAGATGGTGATGGAGGCAGAAACCTTGAGTGTGGCTTGGAGTTTATAAGGCAAGTTAAACGTTTTACAGCATGACCCCACCGTTTTACCCTTTTTTTGGTGCTCCATTCTGTTGGCATGTTCAAGCGAGACAGGAGTGCAAACATGCTGGGAATGTGGGCTTGGGAGAGCACATCTTCGTTTGTTCTGCCATGTGATGTGACCAGTCATGACACAGAAGCAGCTTAAGGCCCAAATAGTTCACTGTGGTAGAAGATAAGGCTCAGTAAAACAGTTCTAGACATAGATATTTTGCAGATACAGATATATACAGATACAGATGTATCCAGATACACACAAGTACAAAGTATCTCCATTGGTCTAAATAAGTCCAACAATTCAATACATAACACTGGACAAGACTCTACTACACACTGACAAACACTACTGAGCTGACATACATTAACAACAGATATAGTCTGGGCTCTGGGCCGTTACCATAGCAACTTCCTTGGGTGACCTTGCACCTGTGATTAGCTCATCCACGGGGTGATTTAAGCTCATGAAGGAAATTAATCCCTTCCCATGTCAAGTTACTCCAACATACCTGTGGGAAGCGGGGGGGGGGGGGGCGGCGGGAGAGAAGCCAGAAGGATGTGGTAGATTCATAGGAAAATCTACACCAGCAGCTGGTTAGGCATCTAGGACAGAGCCAAAAAAGGGCCATGTATCCCTCTGCATCCCACTCTCCTGCTTACCCAGGAGTCCTTTGCTCATGAAAGAGGGAGAAAGAGGGTTCAGAAGCACAATGCAAGGGGAATGTGACAATGGAGAGGCAAATGGGGAGCCTGGCAAACTCTGTACTTTACTAGGTTTTTAGTTCCCAGTGCTGGTTACCTGACAAAAGGTAGCTTTCCTGGTCAATTTAATAAAATAGAATCTTGTTGGCTACTAGAGATGAATGAACCTGTAAAGTGGGGAGCTGACTGTGAATTTTAACTTCTTGCCACATAATACAATTTTTAAAAATTCTACAAGGTTTCTTAGGATTATTATTTTTTTAATGAGGGGAGGGATAAAAGTCATCAAAATTTTGCCTGGAGAAATTTAAAGCAACTTTGGGTGACGGATCTGAGGTATTGTAAAGGAGGCCAAAAGCACCCCCCCCCACACACACACCCAGAAGTTTAACATTCCTCAGGTAAACGATCTGAGAACTTTAAAAGGGAAGACTAATGAGTTTTGATGAGATGAATGAAATCCCTAACAAACAATGGCGGGACTCGGGGGGTTGGAGGATAAAATAGTGAATCTGTCTTGTGACTGAATACCTGTTAGAGTATTTTAGGAGAAGGTAAGAAAGGAATGAATTAGTCCATTTACTTTTTACTTAGAACTTTACCTTACCATTTTCCTTGGGCTCAGTATATGTTGGGCAATATGCTCAAAATAGCTAGTTGCCTGCAAACAAAGGCTGAGGTAGCAGAAATGCAATGTGCAAATCATGAGGTGAGTGTATGATTTCATCTAAATTTGGAATTGGCTTGGTCTTTCTGATTTCACCTGGAAAGTTCAGGAAAACCATAGCGATTAAGAATCAAGATTTACAGTTCCCTTTCCCTGTTGAGGTCTGTAGGGCTATTATACACACCCTTTTGTGGTCCCCCACTTTCCTTTCTTTCCCAAATGTTACCTTCCAGCAGCATTAGGGTATAAAGCCTTACCACCAGAAAGTCCACAATGCAAAGATCTCTGAGAATTGTTGTTTAGCAAAGGCCAATGAAGAGTCACAGTAAACTAAAATTCCCATAGCACATTGAGTACTCACAGTTGGTAAGGATGAGTTCTCATCCAAACTATCATCAGCTGCTGAGTGGGAATTGCATCATGCTGCCTTGCTGGAAATGGGACATGAAGCTGAGACAGAATTAAATCCTGTCGTTCTGCTCATCGGCTAACATCACTGGTGACGTCAGATGATGGGCAGATGGATGTGATTTGGGGGAAATTCCCTTGTGGGCTAAACTGGACCTCCTGGAGATTCCCCATCCTATTGTAAAACTTCTCTGAAAAGATATCAGACTGGAAACTCAATGAAGACAAAACATAGGCTGGCCTCCATGTAAGCTTTGTGCAAGCAACATATAATCAATTCTCAGTACACAGTTCATGTGGTGGATTCCTAGGTAATTCAGGTGAGCACTCCATGCTTAGCTTAGTTATGTTTGGGAGCTCAGTCAAAAGCCAGAGAACTTGAGGATGAGATGTATGAGGATGAGACCTACAAAGCCACCCCCCTCAAACTTTGGCTTTCAGAGGCATGAAGAGAAACCCTAGACCAAAGACATCAACGTGCTCAGAGGTGCAATTGCTTCAGAGCAGTGTTCTCCCAGATAAAACTCACCTGTGCTTGGCATATTATATGCTATAAGCATCCATCTGATAACCCAATTGGCAGCCTGATTGTCTGCTACTTCCATTACTTGAGGAGTGTGAGAAGCAAATGGGAAAGTTAAGAGGGTGATCTGCTAGGACCGGTTCACAATGCAGGAGGTTCTTCAAAGTATCTTGGTGAAATAAGGCAGTATTGATCCTCTGCTGTGAGAATGCTAAACTTCTGCTGAACACAAAATCTCATTGAAGCTTCACAAGTTGCCCTTTAGTGCTACAGTTATTTTTAAACATCTTTTGTACAAGAGTTTTCTTTAGATTAAATAGCCTCGAGTGTGGAAGGATCAATGCAGCTTTTCTGGAGACTTACTTTTGATGAATAAAAATAATTGTATGAAAGCAAGCAAAACTTTCTTGCCTCTCCCTCCAGTGAAGAGCAGGGGAGTACTGTTAATTTGTATAGAAACATTGAAAATCCATAGGATGGCAATGTGTTCTATGGGATAATTTTTCTTCTCCTCAATGCGTCGGGTCTGGCATTCTCATTAAGGCAGCAAATCTTTTTGTCAATCATGGAGAGCCTAGTTCAAAAGCCAGTGAACAGTTAAAAGTAACGATCAAAGGCCAAATGCTGTTCCAGAGTTGCTTGCAGCTGCAAGTTTCTTGAATTTTATTTTTTTTGAAGTCTTATTAGCTTACACCCAGTCTTGGGGTGGTTATTTTCTGTTCCTGTAAATGAGTATGGATATTGTCACCTAAAGAGGGATTCGATCAAATAATTCTACGCAAAGCACACAATAAATAATTCCTTCAAGCATTCTTAAATAATTAACTTATGGAAGACTACAAAGAAATAATGCATCAAATGATTCTCCCCTCTCCCCGCCCAAGGCAGGGAAAATGCCAATTTGGAGGGAAAGTGAGTAAAGCTACAGGATTTGAGTCTGTATGGAAACGCCACAGCCTTTGTCCATTTGAGAAAGGCGTGTGTGTGTGTGTGTGTTGTTTGTACATGGGGTAGAAATGTACAAATCTGTCAGGTTTGGATTTTCTCAGTTTCTCATTTTTCTAACTGAAATTCAAGTATCTATGTTTCCACAACAATTTGTTTGTCTGTTTTTTAAACAAAATTCTTATGAAAATCCATAAGCATTTTAGTGCAATTTTCTCCTAATCCAGTTTTGACAATATACAAAATTTTGCAAGGATTTTTTCCCAGTGCAATGCATTTTGTATGTTAATTTCACTAATGTATGCTTTTTAATGTATATGCTATCCTAAGATATCTAATAGTTTTGCACAATTATTTGGTTGGAGAACTGCACCACAAAATTCAGAGAACTGCAATTGTGTTAGGGTTTGCATGTTGGTTTCAGAAGTGCAAATTAAGTAGATTTTCATTAATGTGCCAGCAAAAGCAATTTTCTCCTCATCCCTAGCATGGGAATGTAAGTTGTTTGGAGATTCTCCTATAGCTGGGCTATCACTCTGTGCCCACAATTAACTCAATGCAGGATGTCCCACAGAAGTATTGTTACAGAATATTGCTCACATCGAAGAAGCCTGAGCCCTTTGGGGAAAAGCCCTTTCAAATTAAGGTGTATGATAAGCTTTTCATATAGGTGGGTGCACAGAGCATCTTCAATTTCTTTGGCATCTTGGGGTACTTTCACCAATATTCTACTCCACAAGACAAACCGCAGGAGCTGAATTTCTTTCTTTTCTCCTCTTAAACTTTAGATAGATTCATTTTTTTTCACTTCTCCACCCCCCACCTCTTGCCATTGCTACCAAACTAACTTTTCGTTTTGATACTAGTTAGGTTTCCACTGCAGGTAAGCAATACACAGGATCTTTTGAGAATGGCTTTTTCTGTTTTAGACAGCAGTTGGAAGGGTTTTGAAGAACCCAGATAGAATTGAACTTTGACTCAAGAGCTGCTTTGTTAGCTATCCTATCACTTCCTGAGTCATATCTGGGAGAGGGATCATATATTCCCAAAAGTATGCACCAAGGGATACTGATGGATGGCTGTGACCACACTCCAGTGAACTCCTGTTACCTTTGGTGACATTGTAGCAACAATTTACCGTAAGAAGTCTCACCTTTCGCTTCATCATTTTCCCTCTCAGCAATAATTGCCTCTCAGCCTTATCATTTCTTTCTGTCTCTGGTATTTTACCCAGTTCTGTTCATGCGCACACAATTGTCTAAGAGCTATTTTCCCCAAATTACTGTAGCTCTTTTCATGAGTACACATGTAAGATACATATTTTTGTGAATCTGTGAGGAGAAAAACAGACTGCAGCTCTTATTCAGTAGGCATGGTCTCAAGCATGGCTCCTGGAGGCTGAGGCAGTCCCCCCTCTGATTTTTTTTTGAGGGGGCCAGGGGGCCCCTCAATGTTCAGAGGGTGTTTGGCTCCACCCTATGGCTCCTTGCAACGTTGGGTACATGATGTCAGGATGTTGCACCCGGGCTCCCTCAATCAGCTTGAAATGATGGCGCCTGGTCTCAAGACATGATGAGCAGGCAAGACTGTAATTGATTTCTTTGCCTTTGATGGGCTTAAGATTCCTAATTATTGCATTAAGTGGCTGTCAGCTTTTCCTTACTGTCAAATTTAGGATGCCCCAATGGAAAGCAACAAACATTGGGATTTCCTTGAAATACCTTTGTCTGTTTATTTAAAAGTCTAGCCTGAACCTATACATACATATTTAAATAAGCGCCAGAAAATTTGGTGGTCCTTACTCCCAGGAAAGTACATCAGATTGCAGCATTGGATTTGTTGCATCATTAACATCATTTTGACAGTTTGATATATTTAATGGTAAGACATTGATCATGTTCAAAAATGGCAGCTAACAGCACAATCTTACTCAATGTCTAATCAGAAGCAAGTCCTCCTGAATTCAGTCGATCTTACCTCCATAAACGAAGTCAGGATTGCAGCATAGTAGAACATTAAGAAAACCAAATTCTTCCTAGTTTAGAACTGAAAAACAACTGATAAAAATTATATCACAACGTGTTCTCTGTTTTATAGCTTTGATGTCCTTAAATAGTTTTTGCAGCTTAACCCGGCTTGGCTGAAGTTGCTGTTTTGTTGCATCTTGTACACAACAGGACTCATTGTACATCCATTCTGGTTTGTCACAGCATGACTTACTGGGCTCGTGGTGCTCATTGCATCCACTGTGAAGCATCTGCCTAAGTATTTAAATACAGATTGCCAGCAAGCCCCTGATGAATGGCATGTAAACGATACTCGCTGAAACGTGGTTTTACCAGCAATCTGTGCTCGTGGCAAAGCAAGAGGATGACACCTTCAGGATTATACCCTGAACTGTATGAGGACAATAACCCACACTGAGACGTTTGCCAGAATGGATATATGAATTGGCCCGTAGCAGAATGTGTTTTGTAAAGTAGCCAATCTACACAAAGCAAAGTAAGCATTGGCCCTTGAAGGAAAGTAAGAATGGACTGCTGTTATAATGAATGATACAGGCTGGATGGCTATTAGGGATGACTCATGTTGGGCAGACATGGTGATCAACTCTGTTCCTGCCTTAGCAGGGAAATCCAGCATCTCCTAGATAGAGACAAAGCTGTGCCACTTGCTCTGCTGCCCAGTTGCCTGTTCTTTCATTCTGGGTCAAGTCCAGAGAACATAGAAAGCTTCCCTGTACTGAGACAGAACTTTGGTCCTCCTAGCTCAGTATTGTCTACTATACTGACTGGCAGCAGCTCTTTGGAATGTAAAACAGTGACGCCCTGGATATGCTGGAATTAACCATAGAGCCTTCTACATTCAAAGCACATGCTCTACCACTAAGCTATAGCCTTTCCCCCTTGTTCATGATGGATTGAAATATTAATCATGGCTATTATGGAATAATTTTTGGATAAATGGCTAATTAAACCATCTATGGCCTTTTAATGATGTTATCGCTTTGTTCCTTATTATGTTATGTGTTTTTGTGTATTTATATTGTAAACTGCCCTGTGATTCTCAGATGAAGGGTGGTCTATAAATTTAATAAATAAAATAAAAATAAAAACAATCACTATACTGGGCTCTTCATGCATCCATAAGTTTATTGCATTGCAAGGACAGCTGATGCTGGACAATTCCTTTTAGTGCAATAAAAGTATAGCCCAAAGGGTTTTCAGAATCACATATAGCACATATAGGGAGGACTGTTTGAATGCTTCATCAATCTTTTCAAAACCCCTGCATCTAGAAAACAAGCTTATCAATGAGACGAGCCTTTGAGAGGAATGTAGTACAGATTTTTCCTGTACGTTTGGACTGTCTCCATATTTCTGGCTGGCTGTCACCTGACTGGCTTTGACTGATCCACCCCTACAAGAAAATGGCTTGAAAACAAGTGAAGCATAAGCTAGGATAATGTCATCAATGCCCCTTGCTAAATTGTTTCAGAGCCTGGGTACGTGTGTGCATTTTGCTGAAAAGTTAAAAGGCTGTGGCCTGGCACATTAAATAATAACATTCCTTTTCACACGTACCCAATGGCATATTCACAATACTTCTTGACCTTGAGATTTGTTGCTTTGGATCAGCCTATAAATGTTTAATCCTATCATATATTTACTTACTTTTTAATCTGATTGTTTTACTGAAAGACACTGATTCACAAACTAGTAAGAACCTCAGACAAATAATGTATGTGTGTTTTAAATAAATCTATGCATATACACACACAAAATCAGAACGAATATTATTTATCTTTCAACAAAGCTTTGATAACATATATATTTAAAAAAACTGCAGAGGATGTTTTATTTTTAGACCATTGTGTCACATTTTATAATAACCTTGCTGGTAAGAAAGCCAAGTGCAACTAGAGCATGAAATCTTCATGACTTTTCTTTACTTTTCCAACCTCGTCTTCCCATTTCTGATTAAATTCCCAGTGAAGTAGTATGCTGTTGAGGAACTTATTCTTTAACCCAATTGTCCATGTTTTTAAAGTACATATTTCATCACTGTAGATTCTTAATCTGCAGGTTTTTCTTAATTGTTTGCACACAGGACTTTTTAAGGCTTAAAATTCTTCAGATTCTTCAAATAGTTCTCAGAAGAATGACATCAACTTTGACCAGTTTGCACCATTTTAAATTGCCCATGGATATGAGTCCATCTAGGTCAATAATGTCCACACTGATTGGCAGGGGCTTTTCTCAGCCATGCCTGGAGATGCTAAACCATGCAAAGCAGATAATCTATCCCTGAATCATAGAACTGTAGAGTTGGAAGGGACCATGAGGTCCAACCCTCTGTAATGCAGGAATCTTTTGCCCATTGTGGGGCTCAAACCCACCACTCTGAGATTAAGATCCTCATGTTCTACCAACTGAGCTCCCCCAGAAGCTGCAATCCTCCCTCAAAACTTTTGCTGCATCAAGAAGATAGAAAGAGGAAGAGGGGTGGTGGGGAGAATGAATTCACATTCCTCTCCATTTCACGCCAGGTAAGCTTTAAATAAATACAACCTCATTGTTCATAACAAGACAGGATTCTCATGTGTTTTGGTTTCCTTAGCAACAGACAGTTGACTGTTCCCATCAACAATGTGTTAGAGAACATATCTTTTACACTTACATTTAATACTAGCATTAAGAGAATGACACACTACCTACTTTAAATGAGGATTTGCCAAATTCATGGTTGATAAGCCTGGCGATGGCTGTTAGCCATGATGGCTGTGTTTCCCCTCCACTGCTGGGGGCAGCATGACTCTGGATGCCAGTTGCCAGGGAATCTGGCCACCTGACCCAGTGTTTGGGGTGGGTGATCTGGGAACAGCCACAACCCCTGATAGGTGGGTTCCGCATTGCTGGGGTGCAATCTGACCAATGGGGTGCTAGTAAAGCAGCAACACAGGACCTATAAAACCCATGCGAGGCTTATGAGCTTCCTCTTTGGGGCTATCGCATTGGAACACCCGCCCACCTCTCCCTATATTTAGGGCTTGCGCTTGACCTTGCTATGCCGTCGTGTGTCGCCTGCTTTTGGGGCAGGGGCACGGTAGGAATGTTCCCCACTTGGCTGATTGGCTGGTGCCATTTGGGTTTTGCCTGCCACGTAGCAAATCGTCACAATTTGTAAGGTTGGGGCGGATAGGCTCTGGTTCAGGTGATAGGCGTGGCACATGATGTGGCCACGCCTATGCAATGCAGGATATTCCAGTAAAGGAATCCAGGGACTCACTGGTTTGGCGTTCTCCAACAGGGGTTAGGCCGCGCCCGAGTCCAGGGGACATCAGGGCGGCTGAGTGGTGTTAACCTGTCACCAGCTGTCCCTGGTGTTCATCCTTGGCTGTTCTATGAACGTGGCTCTGGGACAGCACTGCCTGCAAGGGTGTAGGGAGATAGTCGAACCAGAACCTATGCAACCACTCACTTGATTGTAATCAATAAAGTTGTGACCTAAATTTTTGCCAAAAACCAAACCAAATATCTGACTCCTGTGTGAATTTATTTTGGGGAAGTTTAAAGGTCTAAACACGCAAGAGGATGTTGGACTTAGATGGTCCTTTGGCCTGATCTTGAAGGGTACTTCTCAGGTTAAATACATATAAGAAACCAGCATGATTTTAAAAACCCATTAAATATCAAAAGTGTGGAGTGGGCAGAAAGGATCAGGATCAGGTGTGCAGGGATATTTGGGGTTGCCCAAATGAAAAACAAGGCAATGGAAAATTAGTTTTTGAGTAGCTGAATCTATTTAGAATTGGAACCATGAGCAGGAGGCGATTGCCTTTCAAATCACACTTCTTAGCCCTGGAGGTATTTTGCCCAGCAATGGATATTAAGCACATATATTTGTAGTCAACAATGCTCTGCTGCTTTCTCCCTATTTGTGTAACTCCTATTAATGTCAGTGGGAACCATATATTTACAAGGAGTCTGGAATCCCGGAGGGTGTATTGTTTTGTAAGTCATTGTTCTTTTGATTCATTTTTAATGCACCACTTATTCTGAAATGTTTTAATTGTGTTGTGCATATGATTGCTCCGGGGTGTTGTTGTTTCTGGACAACTCTGATTGCTGGGTAGGTGAAGTAATAAGAATTATTATTATTTCTTAATAACACTATTGATAGCAAAAAATCACCATGGATAGCAAGCATGTGTGTATTAAAAATGACCTTTCTGGTACAAAAGAGGGATATATATATTCAAAAAAACAAAGTAATATCTATAGCTTTGCTAGAAAAAGATCTGTTTGAGACACGTGAAAAATAGCAGGTTTCTTGCAGCCTTATTAAGCTGTGGACAGCTATTGACGTATATTTCAGCCATTTATCAAGATACATATCAACTACAAAGCAACAGTCTGTTATAGCTGAAGAATTATAACAGCAGCTTGGTTTGCTCAGTGAACCCAAGAGACTAAGCTGATGATCATTGTTTTCATATGTAAAAAAACAGATCCATCTTGGGGGAAATTATTACCTTTTGTTTACACTTGATTTTGGCTAATATAAAGAGGATTGCAGTCTTAGACCTCTGACTCTTAGCTCTCTCTGATGCTGGCAGTGAACTGAATGGCTGTGTAGATGGAAGATCTCCTTTGCTCTTGTCTCCACAAAGGCTTAAAACCCAGGTACTCTTAGATAGTTGGGTAGGTATAAGAAGCATCTGTTTTCAGTAGTGTTGCAATGGATTAATCATTTCAGAATTGTGGTTTTTGAATTTTTCCACTTCTGTGATTTAGAGACTCAAACTAAATTTGAAGTATCGGCATGTCAAAACTGCTCACCAAACTGACATTTGACTTGCCAAAATCAATGAAGATTGATTATGCATGCCACATGTCCAGGATGCCATTTTGTCTGAATTCATAGCTCTGGATTTGTAACTCAGTGAGCATTTCCAGTCTATAACAGGTTCAGTTCACCCATCACCAGGGTTCTTTCCACACTTACCATTTATAGTAGTATAGCTGCTGTTTGATCCAACGTTTTTCAGAGTGAATTTGGAGCTGATTGACTGCAATTTTAGCCACATGCCACTGTTATTGGAGAATGAATGCAGAGGTTTCCTCTCCACACAAATGGTGGGCTGTACCCAAATTGAGAAAACTCGCATGGCTGTAGTCATGCCCCTTATGGACCCTGCCAGTTAATACATGTCAGAATTATGAACATGTGCATGGGAATCTCCTTTTCATTTTGTGTGTGCGTTTTTAAAGTCTAGTATTTGAGAATGCTAACCTTATGGGAGCAGAAGAGATTAGAAGATGAACTACATGTCTGCCTCAGCTATGGCAAACCTAGTGATGATGAGGAAATGTTGTGAGCAGCTAATGATTGCTGTCCTGGGCAGCACTTGGACTCAGTACCATCAACTCCATCTGCTGTGTCTCTCCTCTGAACTAAGCTTGCAAATGGATAGCTCACACGGGTCAGAGAGAAGCAGTGCAGAGCTGATTAAGAATAAGAATCAGAATAATTTATTTATACCTCGCCCATCTGGCTGGGTTTCCCCAGCCACTTTGGCCAGCTCCCAACAGAATATTAAAAACACAACAAAACAGCAAACATTAAAAACTTCCCTAAACAGGGCTGCCTTCAGATGTCTTCTAAAATTCAAATAGTTGTTTATTTCCTTGACATCTGATGGAAGAGCATTCCACAGGGCAGGCGCCACCACCAAGAAGGCCCTCTGCCTGGTTCCCTGTAGCCTCACTTCTTGCAGTGAGGGAAGCACCAGAAGGCCCCCGCAGCTGGACCTCAGTGTCCAGGCTGAATGATGGGGGTGGAGACGCTCCTTCAGGTATACTGCGCTGAGGCCATTTAGGGCTTTAAAGGTCAGCACCAACATTTTGAATTGTGCTCGGAAATGTCCTGGGAGCCAATGTAGGTCTTTCAAGACAGGTGTTTTGTGGTCTTGGCGGCCACTCCCAGTCACCAATCTAGTTGCCGCATTCTGGATTAGTTGTAGGTTCCGGGTCACCTTCAAAGGTAGCCCCACGTAGAGTGCATGTTACACTCCATGGGCATACCCAGGGGGGGCATGGGGGGCAGCTGCCCCCCTAGAAGGCAGCTCCCCCTCCTAGAAGCAAAAATGATCAGCGTCCGTTCAAAGCAAACCTGAACGACCATGGCCTGCCCCCCCCCCTAGTTTTGATCCTGGGTACGCCCCTGTTACACTCACCAACACAAACCACACAGAAAGAGAGATAAAGCTTAAACAGACACCACAGAAATGCAAATATTGAGGATCCATTCTGGATCTTTCCCAAAAGTTGGGTGTTCTTTTAAACAGTAAAAGAAAAAAAAAACATTTCCCCCCCAAAATGCACTTTATTTCAGAATGCTAGCTGAATAACAATGATATTGTATGGCAGAATGCAAAATAAAATAAAATAAAAACCTAGCAACTATGCCACTATGAACTGTAAGTGCAGAAATGTCCTAAGAGAGGATTACATGAGGAAAGGGGAACTAAATCCAAAAGATAACTATTGTGCTTGTTAAATCGCTTGTGGAAGTGGAACCATGAAACTGCCTCATTGCGCAAGCATTTGCAGAACAGTAAAGGCATTCGCACAAGCTATTTTGTATTTTTCTTCCGTTCACGGTTCTTTGGATCCAACCCAATATTGAAGCATGGGATTATTAAATTTTCTGTCAAAATTGTGGTGTGGTAGCAAATATTTGCTTCTTCCTCAGTTAGTTTTTGCATCCTGTTTGATAACCTCATAGCTTACATAACTGACTTAGGTTAAACAGTGTTTTCAAAAGGCTTCCTGGGTAAAATACATTTGGTGCTTCTAAGTGGGGGAAAGTGGACTCTGCTTCACTGACTCTGCTCGCTCCTTCATTAACCAAGATTTCCACAAAGAAAAGAGTACATTTTATGTAGCATATGGTGGGTGATAACATATTATCTAAATAAATGGAAGGTACTTTAGTAGGTAGTGTGTCATACTCTTAATGCAAGTATAAAATGTAACTGTAAAAGATATTTTCTCTAATACATTGTTGATGGGAAAAGTCATTTCTCTGTTGCTAAGGAAACAAAAACACACACATGAGAATCATCTCCTCTCTTCTGTTATGAACATTGAGGTTACATTTATTTAAACTAACCTAGTAGAAAATGAAGAGGGTTGTGAATCCATTCCCTCCCCACTCCTTTCCTCTTTCCATATTCTCGTTGTGTCAAAATGTTGTGGCTGCAGAAAGTTTGGAGACGAGCCATAATTCAGTGGTAGATTATCTACAGAAAGTCTGAGGTTTACCTCTGGCTTCTCTGAGTAGCGCTGGGGGTAGGGTTCCCACCTTTGGTTGGGCAAAATAAAGGACAGGTTGGGCAAAATACGGGACAGGTTGTTAGGAAGGAATTGCAGTGGGGCAGTAAAAAAATACTTTATCTGGTACAGAAATTACTTCAAAGCTACCAATTACAATGGCACATGGGGTCCGACCCACCTGCCTCTGCCTGTGCAAAAACTCTATTTACCCCGGCTCTCCACCAGGGTTGTGCAAACCCCCTCTCTTGCTCTCGAAGTCTGACCCACCTCTGCCCCTGCACCGGACCAGGCTCCTGCAAACCCCCTCTCTCACTCTGTGACCCATCTACAGCCCCCCTGCATGCATAGCTGTCAACCCTCCCTTTTTTTGCGGGAAACTCCCTTATGCCAATGCCGTTTCCCGCTGCCATCCCGGATTGTTGATATCCCTCAAATTTCCCGGATTTCAAAGGAAGCAGCTCCTCTCCCTCCCTGCCGGCCAGGGAGGCTCCTCAGCTGTGTTGCTTGGCTGCCAATAAGGAGTCTGAGACCGTCTGGGGGGGGGGAGCTTGCATGCCTTGTGCAGCCAGACCCTCACACCCAACCAGACAGACAGCCTGCCTGCCGTCTACGCGCTCGCTCTTTCACTCACCCGTTCGCGCGCAGCCTCTGGAGCGCAGGGTGGCAAGGCTACTTGGTGCCATTGCACCGCCCTCGTGTCATCCCTTATTTTCAAATCCGAAAGTTGACAGCTATGCCTGCATGTGCAAAACCCAAGACTCCACTGGAGCAGGCCCATGCATTGCAACTTCCGTCCACTCTCCGCAACCCACCCTCTGCCCACACAAAAATGCTCTCTCTCTCTCTCTCTCTCTCTCTCTCTCTCTCTCTCTCCTCCCAGTCCCACCCCACCCTCTTGCTCCCAGCTCTCCTCCCCATAAACCCACCCTCTGATCATACAAACTCCTGCTCAGGATCTCATTTTTCTGCTCCCACCAGACCTACCCTCTGGCCATGCAGGTTTGAGGAGGATGAGGAGGATAAGCTCAAATACATGAAAAAAGGCATCCCGTTTGAAGTCCAAACAGGACGGGGGACACTTTTCTCCAAAACAAAAAAAGGATGATCACATTTTTCTAGGGACAGGCAGCAAGCCTAACCGGGGAGACCTGTGCCCAAAACCCTCTGGAGCAGACTTTGTGTAGTGCAGGGAACAAACAGGTGGTGGAGGAGAAGGAGGGCAAGTTCCATTGCACCAGCAAAAATCGTTCAACTTCTGCAACGACTTAGCTGGATCCAACCCAGGATATATAATAAGAACATTAGAATAACCTGTTGGATCAGACAAGTGGCCATCTTAGCCCAGCATCTTGTTCTCCCAGTGGCCACATAATTTCTGACTAACCCATACAAATTATTATTTTGGGGGGACTGCTGTTTCTAAAGAGGTAACTCCATATAAAATGCAAACCATGATGCAGTTGTGGATCAGCCAGCTATACACTTTATCATCCCCATCTCACTAAAAGCAAATTGCATAAACAGAAATATTGCACCAGGCAATTGTACTGTTCATGCTAGCAAGCTGAAATTTCAGGTGAAACATCTGGTTGGCTTAGTATGTGTATCTGGAAAAATAATTTTACATCTGCAGGGATAAAGCTCTCATTATCAAGAATGATTGCCTCTAGGATACCATGCAGTCTTGGTAACCATGTAAACAATTTATACTTATGTAAATCAAAGCTGAAGGCTAGTCTGGGAGGCATTGACTTAGCCCATTTTTTTTTTTTACTGTTACTACAGTTTGGATCCAGACTTTGTTGTACTTAGAAGAGACTCGTTGAAATCATATGGCTAGCTAAAGTTCCATTCATTTCTGTGGGTCTACTCTAAATAGAGGCAATCTGTAGCATCACTTCCCGGAAGTAAATTCCACTGAACGCAGCGGAGGCTTGATTCTGAGTAAGCATGTATGGCATTGCACTGTTAGTCTGGATGCAGCCCATTTCTTTTAAAAAAAAAACACCCACAACAACCCTCCTTTCTAAGATTTCTTTTGAGATAATTTCCATCCCCACCCCCATTACCCTCAGTGAATTATTTAATAGCCAAGTTAATTTACAGCTCATTTTGAAACTTTTTTATTACCTCAACAATTTTTGTTCCGGTTACAAATGCAAGGCTGTTTTGAAATGAGCAGGGATATGTCAGATCTGCTTTGAAGTATTTACAACATGCTGCTTACATGTTCATTCTGAAATTACCCCCCCCCTTTCTCAGTCTGAGCAGATGATTATTAAAATTGTATAAGAGAGCAATTTCCAATCAAGGGATTAGCTTTCATGAATACAAAAGCATCCACATACTGAACTGGACATGTAAATACATCTTAAAATGAAATAACATTTCATGGAGGCTTCTTTTTGAGAATCTTGATGCTGCAGACATGTTCCTGGAAATGAAAATAATGCAATTAGCAACTATTTGTGAACTCAGATTAGTTGGTCTCTCTGTGTGTATATAGGTTAATCAATCCCCAATACACAACAGATTTGTACTGTAAAATGCTTCTGGATTAAATCCTTCATAGCATTGTTTATGTTAGGTGGAGTGTGGGCAGAAGGAAGAGAACACAGCCTTAGATTGCAGCTGCAATCTTTATAAAATGATGCCACAAGAGAGTGAAGTGTGAAACAAACAACTGTACTCATTGCAACTGATCTCAAAATAGATGCTACCTCTAGGTTTCAATTCTCCCTTGGTCATATTCCCTTGGACTGCTTCCTTCTATCTATGCCCTGACTCACAGAACACAACTTACCGGTAGTTCCTAACTAAGGTTCAGGCAAAGGCGATAGCATCCCATGTGTAAAAGTGTTCTAAATGCATTTATTAATCTATTATGGAGGTATATACCCCACCACCTTTCAATCAAATGATGGTCAAGACACTTACAAGCACCAGGTAAAAATACACAGCAAAACAAACTCACACATACAATCCTTAGGCTCTGAAGTGGCTCACCAAATGGGATAGAACTGTTAAGCTAGCTTCTTAAATGCTGTAACTAGATAATATGACCTTGGAGAGTTGTGATGGGTGTGTACGTATGTGCATGTGTGGCTGAAAATTTAGTTTTTAGTTTTTTGTTTTTTCTGCTGTTTTTTTTTGTTTGTTTGTTTTTATGGGATGGCATCCAATTTCGTTGCACTTGTACAACGTTGTACTTGTACTTGTACAATGACAATAAAGAAATCTTCTCTTCTCCACAATGGAGAAGTTTGTTTTTAATTTCTTTTTGTATTTAATTTGCTTTTAACTTTTTGGGGTAGGGAATAACTTACTATTGGCAACTGAATTTCTGGAAAACAACTAAAATATAATGAATTTTATTTCTTATGCTCTTAATCCTATGCAAAAACGATTCTGTGGTAAATGAAGAGGCAACAGAAAACCTGCATGACACATTCCATTTACTTGAAAATATCAGCTCCCATCTAAGAATTGTCTCCTCACCCAAGTACAAGCTGGAAATATATATATAAACACAACATCAACTAATCCATTCTTTTCCCCTTCATTAATCACCACATTTCAAGTCAATTAATATTGGACAATGCATACTCCTGCCGCTCATGGTCTTTTTAATCAAAATTATTGACAAAATAGATTAATCCATTCTGCTCTCTCAACCAGGATTATAAACACAGTTTTAAAAAGAAGAATCATTCTGGCTGAGATGCTTAACCTGCTTGTCTTTCAGACTCTAAAATGAGAGTTTTCCATCTGCTGTCCTCTAATCTCATCCAATGAAAGCTGAATACTGGAAGATTCAAGGCAGAAAAAAGAATAATAGAATCATAGAGTTGGAAGGGACTTTGAGGGCCATCTTGTCCAACCCCAATGCAGGAATCTCAACTAAAGCATCCATGACAGATGGCCATCCAACCTCTGCTTAAAATCCTTCCATGGATGAGAGTCCATCCCCTTCTGAGGGAGTCTGTTCCACTGTGGAACAGCTCTTACTGCCAGAAAGTTTAGTCGGAAGAAAAGCTTGCTCCATCTTCCATGTGGAAGCCCTTGAGATATTTGAAGATGGCTATCATATATTTTTACCAGGCTAAACATAACCAACTCCCTCAACCACTCCTTGTAATGCTCAATATGTTGTTGGGAGTCCAACTCTCATCAGCATGGCCAATGGTCAGGGATGATGGAAAATGAAGTCCAACAATATCTGGAGGGCCACAGTTTTGCCATCCCTGTTGTTACAAAATACAGTCATTTTGTTTCATGGACAAGTGGTTCAAAAACTGTAAGTGAGAAAAATAAAAGCCAATTTGCATTTGTATGTCTGCATCTGAATGCAGAATGGAAGCAGTTAAAATAATTTGGAAGAGAATTTGAAAATTTCATATGTTTCCTAAAGGTCAGAAATCGTACCATGTAGTGCCTTTAGATCAACATTTTTATGACATTCTGTTATAAGAATTATATGCACTAAGACACTAAGGATATATTCTAAGTAGAAGTATATTTATTGTGTATAATGCCCGTAATATATATTCCCTTTTAAATGTGTCTCCATATATCACTGCTGTGTGTTTATGGAAGTTTTGAAATATGCTCCTGGAACTTAAGAGTTCACACTCCCAGAAATTACAACCTCACAAAGCTTTCGGCATCCCTCTTTAATACCCATCATATAATATTATTATTATTAATAATTTACAGCTTGGTTCCACTTCCAGCCATGAATTTTGTTTCCTTCTGAACTCCCTACAATGTCAGCAGCAGCTGGTCTTCTGACTCACAAAATGACATATTGCATTCTCTTGCCTCAGATCTTTCCCTGATGATCACAACACCATATAAAACAATCATAATGTCCCAGTGTGTGCCTAGTGACTTTTCATCCTTGTGCAGTAAAGGCAACCACAACATCCCTACCCCATGACTGGACTTCCTTTCTCAGGTACTGTCTTCACTGGCATCACACTATTTCATTTTCTTATTTTCCCAATAATTGTATTTCACCCCTGGCTCAAGTAACTCAGTTTGTGATACTCTCCCCTTATTCTCCCATTACTTCTCTTTGAGATTTCATGTTAGAGGGGGACCTGAACAAAATGTCCTCTGGTAGCCCTCCTCTGTCAGTGGGTCACGTGGCGGCGGCAGTGCTTTCAATAGCACTGTTTGGTGGAATATAGCTATTTTTCCAACTGGGGTGGGGAAACTCGGGTCCAGGGGCCAAATGTGGCTCTCAGAGTCTCTCTGTCTGGCCCTTGGGAATCTCCACAGATCAACCCCTCACTGGCCTTGCTCCACACCCTCCTTGAATGTTTTTGCCTGGCTGGGATGTGTCCCTGAATTATGACAATGACTCCTGTTTGCCTGGACGGAAGGTAGAGAGGGGTACGTACAGAAACTAGCCTAATGTACAAAGCTAACACTGGCATTAATTGCTCCTGGTTTTTGTCTCTGGTCCTGCCCACCACTGGCATGAAGCCTGTGCTGGTCCCAAGGGATATCCGATAGGCGAGGTCTAGTCCAGTCCAAGGTCAGTCCAAGCCAGAAGTCACGAAGCCGAAGTCAGGAAGCCGAGGTCAGGAAGCCGAAGTAACAAAGCTGAGGTCAGGAAGCCGAGGTCAGGAAGCCGAGGTCAGGAAGCCGAGGTCAGGAAGCCGAGGTCAGGAAGCCGAAGTAACCAAGCTGAGGTCAGGAACGCAGGAACCAGGAACAGGAACTAGGCAGCACCGATGTTGCTCCTCCAACTTGGGTCTGGGACTGGCTGGCTTTTATCTGCCCCGAGGCAAAGGGCGGCTCCGATCCTCAGGTGCCTCGCCTCTCCTGGCTTGGAGGCGAGCACTCCTCCTGCGGGAACTTAGTTCCCTTCGCCTCTCTGCCCTTAGCCGATGCCTGCACCTGAGGATCCAGCACAGGTGAGTCCCCTTGAGACTCAGGCCCCAGCCCTGGCTCTGCTGGTTCTGGAGGCAGTGAATCCTGTGCAGGCTGGGATCCCTCAGGTTCAGCGTCTGAGTCTGACTCCCAGGTCATCACAAAGCCCTTGAGAAGATTACTAGAAGAAAATGATGAAGAGAGTTTGCCAAGAGTCCAAAGTCTCTAGGAGTCTTTCTGCCTGGAGGCTGTTAAATTGACTGTTCACCTTCCTACAGGTAGCTTTAAAAGCTGGGGGCCTTTCCAGAGGCAAGAGTTGTACTTCTATGGCTTGTACTTCTATGAACAGAGAAGGAGCCCAGGGCATTCCTCTAAAGCAGGGGTAGGCAACCTAAGGCCCGTGGGCAGGAAGCGGCCCAATCGCCTTCTCAATCCAGCCCACGGATGGTCCGGGAATCAGCATATTTTTACATGAGTAGAATGTGTCCTTTTATTTAAAATGCGTCCCTGGGTTATTTGTGGGGCCTGTCTGGTGTTTTTACATGAGTAGAATGTGTGTTTTTATTTAAAATGCATCTCTGGGGTATTTGTGGGGCATAGGAATTCGTTCATTCCCCCCCCCCCCAAAAAAAAATATAGTCCGGCCCACCACATGGTCTGAGGGACGGTGGACCGGCCCACGGCTGAAAAAGGTTGCTGACCCCTGCTCTAAAGGAACTGTGGAAGGGAGTTATAATCTATATCCCATATGGTGAAAAGACATTGCAGACAAATCCGGATTGTGAACCTGTTCTCCCTTCCCTTTGAAAGCAACCGAGAATTGATGGATTTTACTTGGGGTGGGGGTGGGGTGGGGAGAGAAGTCAGCACTGCCACTAAAAACTATGAAATAAGTGTCTGCCTGGATTGTCCTGCAGCAGTGGGTGAAGAAGTCTCTTCTGGGACAGAGGATGTACCAGGCCTACTCAGATGGTTGCTTCCAGAGGGTGATGCTTGGGTCTTCAGTCTTGTGGAGCCTTCAATGCAGGTGTTATGTACTGAGCTTGGATCCTAGAACAATAGGCAGGTAGGATCCTAGAAGGCAGCAACCTGATTGGTCTGCAGGAGCCACACAATCCGGCTCCAGGAGGAAGTGAATCTGCAACCTGATTGGCCTATAGGAACAGCCCAATCAGGCTCCAGGAGGGGAGTTGAATCAGCCAATCACACAGGACCCATTGTGTTGTATATATAGCCAGAGGTTTGGGGGGAAAGCACTCACTCAATGTTTGCCATGAGCTGAAATAAAGAGCATGAAATCAACACTCAACTCCGAATATATTTCAGCAGGGTTCTTCTGCGTTTGATTTTATCAAATTAGACAGGAGTAGAGATTCTAGAGCATACCATGTTCCAGCCTCTACATTGTTGTGGGAGCTGCAGACTGAGTGAGTTCACTGCAGAAAGCAAATCACCCCAATATCCTCACCACTAATCCCAGGTCCTTTCCAGAGTAGTCAGCAGGGTGAGGGTCGCAGCAGTTACCTGACCTCTTGTCACCCATGTTACTGCTGTTTACCAGGAGGAAGAGGGGAAGTGGGAGGTGGCAGTGAGGCTGGTGCAGTAAAAACACTCTGGGGGAGCTAACACAATGCTCCTGCCAGTGGAGTGACACCGTGGTAAGCTCACCACTGCTTCACCTCTCTACCTCTAAGCAGCAACAACACAGGCAATGGGAATTCAGGTGAGCACCACAGCCCTGCCTCACTGACCACTGTAAATATACCTTGGTTCTCCACAGACCTGCCTGCAGAAATCAGTTCTCTCCTTTATTTAGAGAGCTGGCTCTCTGCTTCCAAATGGGACACATGCTGCATTCAGCTTAAGGCACATTCAGCCTTGGCTAACTATTCTCTCTCTCTCTCTCATGCTTTCTAGTTACTCAAGTAATTGCAGTTTTCAGTGAAATGCAATGAAGCACCTGCCACCTGATACCGAGGCTGTTCAAAAAGTCTTAGTGCAGATGCTCATTAAGGACTCTGCTAAGCCTGAGCACAGTGCCTGCACTATTGAAGAGCTTAGATTCATTCAAGAATACTCTTGAGGCAAGCCTTCCTTAAATCTGATGGCATTCCTGCCACACAGGCTATTGTTAACTCATCTTAAAGGGGATGGGCATTCACTGGCTTCCCAGTGACACAAATCACTCTGGAAGCAATTGCAGTTTTGATTGTTTGCTGACTCCTCACCCCAATTGATTAGTCCCCCTAGATTCTCTCCCTTCTGTATTCATTTATACAGAGGAGAAATACTGTATGCCATGTCCATTCCCACACCATTCATGTCTTGGATGATTTCCTCAAATAATAATAATAATAATAATAATAATTTATTATTTATACCCCGCCCATCTGGCTGGGTCTCCCCAGCCACTCTGGGCGGCTTCCAAAAGAACATTAAAATACAGTAATCTATTAAACATTAATAGTGAAAACCATATCCTGTTGGTGTTCATAAGAAGGTAAGAACAGCCCTGCAGGATAAAACCAAATACCCATCTAGTCAAGCATTCTGTTCTCACAGTTTGCCACCCAGCATTCTTTATGAAGCCCTCAAGTAGCACAGGTGTGCAATTGTCTTCTTCCCCTCAGGACCCTCCAGCAACTGGTATTCAGAGGGATAATACCTTTGATACTGGAAGGAGCACACAGACACCATGACTATTTTTCACGTTTCAAATAACCTGTAATACTTGAAATTGTAAACCTATTGAATGCAGCTGTGACATCAGCTTATGTGTCTTGGGTGCATTGACTCTTTAGCCCAGAACAGAAGCAGCTTGCCCAGTAGATCAGAAACACAATGCAAGCTTCCTGGCAGGCATGTGACTGCCACTTACTGAAAAAGTGAGCTGATGAGGAGGTTGACACAATGTGGGCACAACAATGGAGCAAATCTGGCACTCCTATTGGTACACTCACACTGCACCAACCTCACTACCTTGCCTCGTCCATCTCCTTCTCCCTCCCAGTAAGCCCCAGTGAGACACTATTGTTGCTTCGCCCCTCTGGTTGAGCTGCTTCTGTGCCCTGTTAGCAAAGTCGCTTAAAAACCACAGAATCCAGAGAGAAAGGTCCTGATAAAACTTTACTGGACAAATACAGTGAGTAGTTTGAGGGGGAAAGGAACAGGGACATTTTGTTTCCTTAGTTTAGGCCTCCCTGTACATAGCAGGGCAACAGTCAACCATACATACAGGGGAAAGCTCCCTCAGAACTATGTAGCCAATCAGAGCATGCGTTACCTCAGCAAAGATCATGCCACTCTCCCTGGTTGCTAAGCAATACCACCAAACCCCTCTTGTGTAGCTGACCTCCTGGTAACAGAATTAACACTTAAGTTACACATGGAATTCTCTCTGCTGTTGCACTATTGGCATGTCTAGCCCATGTGAGAAGAACACACTGGCAGTTGAAGAGAGGTATGCCATTTGGAAGTGACCAAAGATGTGGGAAAGGAGCTGAGGAAATGCCGTAAGTCTGAGTAAACTTCATGGGAGAGTATTTTGACATGGAGGAATCATTTTCTGCCACACACACACACACACCCTGGAGTGTCATGTATGGTTCCACCCTTGCAGTGGAGAAGATGTTAAAGGCTTGCCATCTTGACTTGGGTTCAACTTTTGCATTTGCCTCATACAGACAAATGGACATAGTTTGTGCCACTTGGTTTTTATGTATACTTTTGGGGGAAACTAAATCAATTGATAGAATTGCCAGTATTTTCAGGAAACAATAAGCCAAAATGAATCCCCCTGTGGGGCACCATTATAGCATATCCACAACAGAAGGCAAAAAATACCATAAATAAACAAATTGTTGTTGAAGACTGTTATTTAATCCAACTATCTCTCAGGCTGAAAACACTTTTGTTCAATCACTGAGAGTCAAATTAAGCCGCTTGCTAGTAAAGCCTAATAATCCATTAGCAATTTAGTTTTCTGCAAGGGACTAAATATTTCAGCATTTGGCTGCGTAGATATTAGCAGTTAAAAGGTCTTTTATTTATATGTAAATGTCTGTGGAGAATTGAGGGGGGCTTTTCTTTGTGCAACTCTCCCTAGGAGCTCAGAAAATAAACTCTTCTTCATTCTGATTATATACAGAATAACTATTTCTTTTCAGATCTGCAATCTAATAACAACAGCCCTCTCATCCCTCTCTCTTCCCCTACTAAAATCTTGCCCTTGTTGTACATAGAGGTAGGACGAATTATGATGAATGATGAAAGTGCTGCTTTCCTATTTTAAAGGGTAGCAACCAGAAGAGGTTCATTGGACAGGGCAGAGCCATTATGCTAGTTTCCGGGAAGGAAGATTGGGGCCGTGAAAATGCATTAGCAACAGCACCAGACTGGCTGCACTGGTGTGTTTGTACAACACCAGCTACCCTGACATCTCATTCCTTTCCTGTCTGGTAAGAAACAGCCACACACCTGTCTGAAAGCTTGTATAGCATTTGCACCCAACCTGGTGGCAACAAGAATTTCAAGTATCTGGTAGCAAAGAGCTGCTGGGGGAGGGGGGAGACTACACACACATACATGTTACATTTATCCATCAATCAGCCTTAAAAAAATTTTTGAGGACTTTTTTTTTAAAGTTGCAAACTGATGCATAAATGTAGAGAACTGAACGTAAGGCTGGAAGAAACCAAAACTGACAGATTCATCCATCCCTAATGGAGGATACTCAGCTTCTCCATTAAATCCCTCAGTAATGATGCTCACAAGCTGCTGGAATCTTTCATAGATTGCTTGTCTCTAGAAACTGAAGAGTTTGCTAATTAATTCACCTATGATATAGGTGCTATACTTATGGATAACCCAGACACACATTTCCCACAGAACTTTCTGCTTCACCTAACATTTTGCAGTATAATCAGATGCTGAGGGGCCATAACAGAAACCCTTGTGAGTAATGTTCCTCAGTCCAACTTACACTATTGGAGAATAATGAAAGCAGAGATGGAATGGCCATGGTACTGCAGGTCATTTCCCTTCATCATACAGCAAAATAAATAAAAATACTGAAGGTTTCCATATTAGGAAAATTTATGTTTCCAGACCTTGGAAGCTTCAAGGACTTCCACAGCTCGTTTACTGCAGAGGTCAACTTTGTTTCAGGTAATCTCCCTCACTCAATAGCACACACAGATACCTAATATGACTACAGAACATGAAATACATCATTTTACCTTTGCCCATCTGAGGAAGATGTATTGCCTTTGGGTGAAACACAATGGTGGCTTGTGAGGTGAGGAGGCTGACAGAGTAGAAAATGTCGTTGACACATTAGGGATTATTCCAAAGACTATTTGACTGTGTTAGTATAAAAACAAGTAGACAGAAGAGGTAGGGTAACATTTGTTCCACAGTCACTTGAAATGTTGGCTAAAATCGAAGGACCATAGGAAGCTGCCATATATTGGGCTTGCTCATTGGACCAGCTACACAATATTCTCTACGGCAGCCTTTCTCAACCTTGGTTCCCCAGATGTTTTTGGCCTACAACTCCCATCATCCCTGACAACTGGTCCTGCTACCTAGGGATGATGGGAGTTGTAGGCCAAAAACATCTGGGGACTCAAGGTTGAGAAAGGCTGCTCTACGGCAACCTTCCCCAATCTGGTGTTGTTCAGATGTTGTTGGGATCCAACTCCCATTGCCCCATCCAGCATGGCCAAAGTGATGGTGGGAACAGCCTCCTATATAGAAAGAATAAGTGGGGGGGGGAGGCATGGACTTCCATGTCCTAGCCTCTGTCGGCTTTGCTATGCCTGCCTACCACACCCATCTGCAAACTCCCCCCCCCCCCATCCTGAGAAGCTCTATGCATGTACATTAGTATGCACATGGAGTCAATGCATGTCCCCGGCCAAACATGTGAACAGCAGGGGGAGAGGTGGTGGGACTACTCTGCATGGCTCTGTGAAGCCCCTCACACACCTGAGTTTCTCTCCCCCCCCCCCATGTCAATTGGAGATTCCAAATCAAACAGGAAACTATGGGGTTTATAATCTATGTAGTATTGTGCTTGTGACAGTGAAGTCTCTGACAGCAGCTCACTGAACTAAAGAGATGCTTGGAATGTTCAGTTGCACAGGAGATTAATCATTTGCAGTCACGTTTCTGTGAGGAAGGGGCATGTTGTCAGTTTGGTTGGGATGTAAAGTTGCACACTCAATTGGAATGGGGATTGGGCAGGCATCTTTGGATGAGGTCTCCAAAAAGAAGAGAAAAATCTAGAGTAGGCATTAGAAAACAAGAAAGGAGCTAGGATGCAGGCCCTGAGATCTAACTAACAAAATTATTGTTCATGGAGTCCGCCTTCCCATTTGCAAGACAGTAGAGGTAGCAGGCTTGGCCAGCTGCATTGCAGACCCTCCAAGTATCCCTATTTTCCAGGGACATCCCTAATTTAGAGAAGCCGCCCCACTTTCTGATTTGATCCCAAAATGTCCCACATTTCTTTAGGATGTCCCTATTTTCATTGGAGAAATGTTGGATAGTATGGAGTTATCCAACCCCTAAGCTGTCTGAAGGCAATTCTGTATAGGGAAGTTTTTAAATGTTTAATATTTTATTATGCTTTTATATATGTTGGAAGCTGCCCAGAATAGCTGGGGCAACCCAGTAAGATGTGTGGGGTATAAATAGTAAAATTATCATTATGGAATGGGACATCCCTATTTTCATCAGAGAAATGTTGGAGGGTATGACATTGCATAATTGAGCGTGATCACATCTGCCCTTTTGTTCTTTGCAATATATTGCACACTGGGGTGCGAATCTCAACAACTCAACTGTGTAGGTGATTGTCTGGGACTGACTCCTGTCTGATGACTGTAATAGGAAGGGATGGAACTGAGAGGATCAATGGTAATTTGGTGGCGCTTCTAGGAGCAAAGCGACTGACAGAATGACATAATATGAGAGCAATGGAGCTGCATATAGGAAGAAAGAAATCTAGTCACTGGTTGTCTCTGAGAGTACCTTTACCCCTCCGTGCTGCAATCAGGTCAGCAAAATGAAAACCAAAGGATTGGTTAGCATTGTGGCTTACTCTGCCCCAGAGCCCATAAACAGAGGCGCCACCCATGATGTACATGGAACCCTCATGCCTTTCATTATCTTATGCTCATGGTGAAGGGAGCATGCTTTATACAAATAGGATCAAACACCAACACACCATTTTTACCCGTATGTAGGACTGAGGTTGTTTTTATTCCTTTTATATAACAAAATTGTCTCTCAATCATGTAAAGATAAAGGGGGTGGGGAGAATCCCGACAACAAAAGTTTCAGTTACCCAAAGGGGAGGGGGAACCATTAAGCAGATGGGAAAATAGTTCTTTTTCTGAGTTTAAGCCTCCTTCAAGACCCACTTCACAAACAGACATTTTCTAAAGGTCAGACGTAAAATGCATCAGTTCATAAATGCCAATTAGTGCTTTGCCTATGATTGCATGATAACATTTGCTGATGCATAATTGAATACCGGAGACTTAAAAACAGAGGATGTGGGAAGATTTAATAATTCATTCCTCCCACATTAATCAAGGGTTTTGACTATTTCATCTAGCAGTGACAATGAGGTATCCTTCCTTTCTTGTCTTTTTTCTTCCTTTACTGGAATAAATGCATGGAATTAGATTTAAAGTTATGGCATGAAATATAAAATGAATATTGCTGTTCACATTTATGCTTTTTTGTTTTGCTATTTTACACCAGAGAATGTTTTTGTTTTAAGCACCTATGTCATTAGAGACGATCTTTTTTATGATACTACCTTCTGGTGCGTAATGTCATTATTCACAGAACGTTATGAAGATGACTTGCAGGTCAGAAAACAGGGTTTACAGAAAAGCTTGAATCCTGGGCCCTTTCATTATTTTATTTTTGTGCTGCTTCTTGGGTTCCATCAGCCAGGCCTGCTACAGATGCAAAGCTCTAAAATCACTCCCTCCTCTTCTCTAATGCATACCCCCCCTTCCTTTCCTTTGTTAGTCTTAACCATGTTCTGGTGTTACATTTATCCTGGTCATAAAAAATGGTTAATGTTAAAAAGGTTTCTTCCTCACCAAGTTTTGCAAATCTCCCTCAAACTCTAGCTGCAAACTTTGGGATACATAACACTGGCTCCTAAGGCTTAAAGTCCTAGGAGCCTTTAAAATGAATTCTGAGCAAATTGGTGAAGCAGCAAGAAGGTTAATGAAAGAAAAACGTCGTTGCAAGGATGAGTGACCAATGTAGGGACACCCCAAATCAGGAAAAACAGTTTATAAAGTCCTGTCTCCAGACGAAAGTCCCTCCTCCGCCAGCCTACCAGGAAGGGGCGTGCAAAGTGTACAGCGTATTGTGACTGCCTTAATTAAAATATTACCAGCCCACTTCCCTTGTACAAATATGGTCAAAAGCCCCCACATTTACCTGTTAACATAGGCAGTATGTCCATTCTTACCACAAGTTGCCCTAGTTACACCTGTTAACCACTATTTGTTCCAACCGCAAGAATAAGCGAGTTTTATATCTCATAAAGCTAAAAGGGCAAACCACAATTTGACCACTAGTCAAGCAGCCTTTGTATCTTGGTCTGTACCACAAGCTTTGTGACTTACGAGCATTTTAATTACAAGTTTTGCTAAATATGTATATCTGTCATCACTGGTGGAGGAAGGGGGAGTGGGGGTGCGGTTTGCCCCGGGTGCCATCCTGGGGGGTGACATTGCTGCCCCGCCCCCTGGGACGCTCACCGCTCCACCCCTGGGTGCACAGTATGTGCGCCACTCCAGGTGCCAGAGCAGCTAGCTCCGCCTCTTTCTGTCATCTTAGAGCTGTTTGTGGTCAACTATCAATTACTGCGTTCTCAACATTTACAACCCTTATCAGAAATCTGACAAAAGCATCACACATTAGAAGAAGCGACACACACTATTATTCTAAGGCAACTGTTTTTGAGGCTTCTTGACCTTTATAAGAGAAGCAATTAATAAAGGCCTCTTTTATTCTGGAAAGCAATGAAAAAGCAGCAAATATTCCTCACAGGATCCCATTTACCATATTTAGCAGTGGTAGAGACATTTTGTTGAACCAGGGTTAAGGAGACAAGGGAAGAGAGGGGGAATTCAAACCAATAGGGAAGCCTTCTATGCATACATACTTCCTTGCTGGATTGGATTCTTATTTATTCCTGGGTCATGATTCCACCAAGGTAATAGAAATACATAAACACACTTCCCAGGATGTATCATCCAGGCGTATATAACTAATAAAGACATATCGCTAGCCAAGTAGATATTTCTCCAGCCTGACCATCCATGGATGTTCATGTAGAATACTGCTGGTTGGAGACTCTAGAAAAAGTGCCAAACATATGTTTGGTTAGTCCTGCAGATTAGAGAAATAGCAGATCATTTGGATTTTGTTTTTATATAGCATGAAATAAATCAAAGTATTGTTGATGTTATTGCCTCTTTTTGGATTCTCTGTGCCTCCAACAGAGTCTAGATCTGCTAGCAAGTCTATTAAATGAAATTAAGCAGTAACTGAATCTCTCCTTGAAAGCTGTTCTAATTTATTATAATTCTATACTACATCATTCTGATATTTAATAGAAAGTTGAGCTTTTCTTTGACAAAGCAGAGAACATTAGCAAGAAACAATAACGTGCATTCTTGTTTCTGCTCACAACTCTGAAGCACACGCTGCTTTCTCACTTGGAAATTACCAGCATAAATAAAAGAAAGTGCCATTAAAATGCATACTATTTTCTTAAAAAATAATTTTAAGAATAATCAGTGGTTGATAAATCGACCTCCCCTGTTCAGCCTAATCATGCATGAAACTGCTGCTCAATAGGAGAAAGGGGGGATTTTTGCCACTAAGTTCAACTGAGCCAGTATCCCCCCCCCATATAATTAAACCAGTGGGACACAACCAGAATTGTAAGGTTCTAAAATAAACCTTAACCCATATGGAAAGTGACAAAAATCATGTCAACAAACATGCTATAAATTCAAAGTTTTATGAGTGGTTTTCATTTATCTTAGATAGCATTGTCTGTCCAAATAAGAAAGCACCATTCCTCCTGGAACCCTGACCCTTTGCAAATGAACAAGAAATTATTTCTCCAAAAACATGGCAGGCATGCCTGAAAGATAAATCAGGGAAGATTTATCTCAACAAAGAAGAAATTTCTCAACAAAAGCATTTTGGCCACAGATTGCTTTGTGACTAGAGTGATCTCTGGCCAAAATATCATGGTTATCTGGCGAGCTCCGTAATTCACATATTGTGCTCTTTGTGGGAAGAGGGAAATGCTGTGTACTTTAGACTGGCTGACCACAGACCTTTCTACCTATAAGAAGGGGGGAAACAAAGAATTTAGTCTTCAGACAATGCCTGGTAATGGATTCTGTACAATGCCTTCTTAACCTGTGCCAAAAACCTTCAGCCAAATTTCCCACAAAGGAATCAGGACTATATGGTGATGACCTTGGACCACTTCTGACTGGCAAAGGAATCACTGCACAAACACAAACCCCTGTGTTGCAAAATGTAACAATCTACAAAAATGCAAACACAACACGCTGGCTAATAACTGTTAGTGAATATATAATCAGTTATAATGTCACTCAAAATATACAAATAAGCCACCTCACAAAATATACAAGTAACTACAAGTTGTTATATGTATCGGAGTCAAACAAAGAATCAAACAAATCAATGAATAGGAAGGAACGCCAAGCCGTCTCTCAAAGGAAGACGTCTCACAAAAGTCTCAAAGGAAGATGTCTCTCTGAGGTCTCAAAAGGACAGTATATCCGGAATAATTCAAATGTTTTGGAATAAAGTCTTCATCAGCAAATTATTATCAATGAAATATTCATACTAGTGGGGATCACCTTTCCCTCACTGATTGATCCATGCCATCTTCCATACCTCCAGGCAAACTCATTTGAGCAATATGGTAACTCGGAACCTAGGGGGGATGCTGCAAGGCAGTTTTAAAAAAAATACTGTTGCCCAGACAGCCACATGTGACCACAACACTGCTAGAAGTGAAAACAACATGGAAGGGAGTTGAGATCCTACACTTAACATGAAATAACTCTCTGAGTGAGTGTTGGGAAGCAGATAGAATTCCAGTTTCAAATATGGGATGCTTAAGTCCTGATTTCTGCTTAGCTGTGGAGTTCCAGGAACGGCTTTGAGCAGATCACTTCTCAGACTAGTTCATTTCACAGGTTTGGTGTGAGGTTGAGATCTACGTTGCCATCATCTCCTGGGGCAGGATATGGAGGTGGTGGAAATCTAATAAATAAGCCAGGAAGAATGGAGCAAAATGGAACAACAAAGTGGGTTCAATACCATGCAAGTGGACTTCGGCTAGTGCAACAGGTCCTCTCTTTCATCCCCCTCTCCTCCACTCTGCAGCCTCTCCCTCCCTCCTCCAACCCTCTGTTGCAGATTTTGTTGGTGAGGGAGTGGAGAACTGTAGGGGGAGAAGAGGAGTCCTGGTGTGGAAGGAGATAGATGGACACAATAGAATAGAACATAGCAGGTGGTAGTAGCAACCACCAAACTGGCAGCATCAAGTCAATAGAAAGCACCTTCAGCAAATGAATTACCGGTATTTGAATCTATCCTAAGGTGTCAGTGTTAAGAGGGATGGGGAAGCTGTGGCCTTTCAGATATTGTTGGACTTCAGCTACCATCATCCTTAGCCAGCATTATCAATTAGCATGGATGAGGGGAGTTGCAGTCCAGCAACATCCAGAGGGCCACAGGTTCCCCACAGGTTGAATGTCTTATCAGTTTTTCCTTTGAGCTGACTATGAACAAAGATAACAGATAATGAGCCTGAGCAACAATGAGAAAACATCAACAATGCAAACCACAAGCCTCCCAGAGGGAAGTCCCCCAAATTCTTTCTTTACATTGAAATGATGACCTTAGCAAGATTGTAGAAATACAAAAAGGAAAGCAATTAAGATTATAAGAATAGACAGAGGGACGGCTGAATTTCATCCATTTAATGAATCATTCTGATATTTAGCAAATTTTGCAAAACGCTATTTTATTACAAAATGCTATTTTATTACAAAATGTAAAATGTAGAAATTTCTTCCTCATATGCAAAATGGATACAGAAACAGTTCTGGAGAAAAGGTCAAGTGAAAAAAGGAAAGTAAAAATACTGTTGGCAATGAAGCAGTGTTTTCAAACTGGATAAAATGAGCATGTAGTGGGGCATATTTAATACTAGGACTTCATAGTGGCAATTCTAATTTATGCATAAACAGCACTTTTGTACTGTAAGATTTTGTCACCATAATGAATTTGCTATTACACTAACGTGCAATTATTACACAATAGAATGTAACCTGACTAAGGCTTTAAAAGCTAGCTCCCATCCTCCACTTAGCCCCATCTTGTTATTTTAATGTCTGCCATTACCATGTGAGGAGGGTTGAGGAAGAAGAAATTGTGGCATCTAAAAATATCTGCAATTTTCTTCCATCGCCACGTGCAGTGGGAAATATGCCCAATTTGGATTTGAGAAGTTGTTTTATTATCATTTCCTGATTATTAATCCTGGATGAGCTGAGAGGCTGAGACATGTAACCACTCTGCCTTGAACTGGTCTGGGAAGAGATTCACAGGCTTAACTTGATGTCTGTGCTGAAACCAAAGTTATAGTTTTTTTGGGGGGGGCCAAGTTCCCCAATGGAGCAGCAAGAACAACTGCAGTGTTAATGTTGTCAGCCCATCTAGTGGCATGCACTGAATTTTTTTGTAGGGAAACAGTTAGGGCCAGAGGTGCTAGCTTGTGGGGGTGATTGGTGGGGGCCGACGTCGCAATGTCCTAATGTTGTATGTGTGAGTGTGAGCATCGTGCCTCCATCCCTAAGCCAGGCAGAAACTACCCAGGCTTTGGGAAGGAGGCACCACGCCCCTGACAGGATGCTGGAGCCCTCCTGCCTTCTTCCCAAAGCTGGGCAGGCTTTGGGTAAGTGGCAGGGGGGCTCTTGGACCCATCAGAGCATTGCGCCTCCCTCCCTAAGCCGGGAAGAAACTTCCTGGACTTTGGAAAGGAGGCACCAGGGGATCATTTAGGGGACTAACCTAGTTCTGCTGGACCACTAACTTCACACCACTGAGCCCATCCATCTTATGCTTAGCTTATATGAATGTATAAATGAAAAACATGGGTGGAATTCACCTAAAGAGCCCTGTCGGTATAAAATTTACATTAATTGCTCCATCCCCTTTTACTAGGGTCCCACCAATCACTGATTTGTTGCTTTTCAAATGGTATCCCAGAAAACAATGCAGTCCTTAGGCAGAAAAAGGTTCCCTACCTAGCGGGTGGCGCTGTGGGTTAAACCACAGAGCTTAGGGCTTGCCGATCATAAGGTCGGCTGTTCGAATCCTGCGACGGGGTGAGCTCCTGTTGCTTGGTCCCTGCTCCTGCCAACCTAGCAGTTCGAAAGCACGTCAAAGTGCAAGTAGATAAATAGGTACCGCTTTGGTGGGAAGGTAAATGGCGTTTCCGTGTGCTGCTCTGGTTCGCCAGAAGCGGCTTAGTCATGATGGCCACATGACCCGGAAGCTGTACACTGGCTCCCTCGGCCAATAAAGTGAGATGAGCACCACCACCCCAGAGTCGTCCGTGACTGGACCTAATGGTCAGGGGTCCCTTTACCTTTACCTTTACCATTACCACAGAGTAAAAGAAAGTTTACTCAAATTCAGCCATTGGATTGATTTATCCACCTTCTACTGTTCCAAAATAAAAATACTACATAAGCCTTGTTTCACTGTTTGCTGTTGGGTTGTACTTATTTTATCATTCCTTCCCTGCTTATGGGTCATTGAGTGCATTCACACAATGGGAAGATTCAATGCTAATGTAATCTAATGTTATGTTTGTGATCCCTGGACTTGGGATCCACTCCTCTCTCTTCCCCTGGCATGGCTGCAAAGACGTTACTGAAAGTATACAATTTCATTTTCAACCAATTGCTGTTTTCCATCGTATTCATACCAGAGCAAACTGTTGTTCAGTTTAACTATGGTTTGACTGAACAAAGCAGCTTCAAACCACAGTTTCTGAGCCTGGCTTGTTCAACTGAACCACAGTTAATTGTCTATCCCAGTTTGGATGAAACAACGTATTGCAGATAGTTGAACATGGAAGTCCTCCTCCTGACATCCCCTGCAGCCACACCAAATGAAGGCTCTAGGGAACGGGGAGCCAGTATCGGCACCTAACCAGTTAGAGTGATAAGCAGTGGTCCTACTCCTGTAAAGCCCACTCAGCTTGAATGGAACTTCTGGGCAAACATAATGTAGATAAGAGCATCTAAAGAGAATAAAACATCAGTGCTAAATAGACTGCAGTGTCATAACAGTATAGAGAATTGCCTGATTTATGTGCCTTCTTGAAATGCTTCCATGGCTCCCTATGTAAGAATTCTCTACCCACATCTTGTAGATGTTTTTTTTAATGCTCTTGTAATTATATTGTATTGTAATTATCGCTTGGGAGAAAAGCGATTATAAACCTAGACAGCATCTTAAAAAGCAGAGACATCACCTTGCCGACAAAGGTCCATATAGTTAAAGCTATGCTTTCCCCAGTAGTGATGTACGGAAGTGAGAGCTGGACCATAAAGAAGGCTGGTCGCCGAAGAATTGATGCTTTTGAATTATGGTGCTGGAGGAGACTCTTGCGAGTCTCATGGACTGCAAGAAGATCAAACCTATCCATTCTGAAGGAAATCAGCCCTGAGTGCTCACTGGAAGGGCAGATCCTGAAGCTGAGGCTCCAATACTTTGGCCACCTCATGATAAGAGAAAACTCCCTGGGAAAGACCCTGATGTTGGGAAAGATTGAGGGCACAAGGAGAAGGGGACGACAGAGGACGAGATGGTTGGACAGTGTTCTCGAAGCTACCAACATCAGTCTGACCAAACTGCGGGAGGCAGTGGAAGACAGGAGTGCCTGGCATGCTCTGGTCCATGGGGTCATGAAGAGTCATACACGACTAAATGACTAAACAACAAAAATATATTAAAGGGCTTCAAAACATTGCAACATGCTGTAATTTAAGCCATTATTAAAAACAAAAAGTTTGCTGCAAATGACCATGCATTGTAAATGGAGTAGACTTCAAGGAGTCCATTATCCAATCTGGATCCCCTTCATAAACAAATTGACAGAAACTCACACAATAGTCCATAATTAAGTTTAACTGCAGTGTAATCCAGTTATGTATTAATAAGAACATTTTTGGTGGTTGTTGGTTTTCAGAAGTTTTAAATAATTGATTTTTTCCACTGAAATATTAACCACCTCCACAGGAATTCTCCCCTCCTGTACTGAAAGAAGGAAAATAGCAATTAGAGGTAATATCTGACAATGTTCTCATACTAATTTTCTGGGAAACTCAAAAAAGAATTCTCCTCTCTTCACTACCCAATCTGATGCACTCCTGTGAAGGGCTCCTTTGAAATACTTCCCACTTTTATGATCATGTGGAAGTGGAAGGGAAAGTTCCATTTCACTACTTTGTTGTGGAAAATTCATCCAAAGAGCCTTTCAGCAAGTTTTTTTTGGGGGGTGGGGAAGGCATTTTAATTTATTTGTTCTTCCGATAAAAGGAAAGAGAAAGATCAGCAACAGATCATAGCAATTCTGTGGTCTAAACCACTGAGCCTTCGGCTTGTCAATCAAAAGGTCGGCGGTTCGAATCCCTGTGACAGGGTGAGCTCCCGTTGCTCGATCCCACTTCTTGCCAACCTAACAGTTTGAAAGCATGCCAAAAAAGTGCAAGTAGATTAATAGGTACTGCTCCGGCGGGAAGGTAAATGGCGTTTCCATGCGCTGCTCTGGTCTAGGTGTTCCATTGTGCCAGAAGCGGCTTAGTCCTGCTGGCCACATGACCCGGAAAAACTGTCTGCAGAGTGGACAAACATCCCTGTAAAGTGAGATGAGTGCCACAGCCCCAGAGTCATTCACGACTGGACTTAACTGTCAGGGGTCCATTTACCTTTAAAGTATATACAATCAAAAGAAAACGGAAGAAAGAGGGTTTGGTGGTCAGATAGGAAGAAAGGTGGTGATGTGAGAATCCTCTGGGCATATACTTCATGCCAGCAATTGCAAGTACAGATCCCAAAAGTCAATGCGTTTGTTCTCTTTGTTCTATCAGCATAAGTTGCAAGAGTCAATTGGCCTTCCATCCACTAAGCAATGTGGAGGGCATTCTGTGGGATAAATCTAGCCTCATATAACCAACCTGCTTAACTCTAATTAATGCATGAAGGGGTTAAGACCATAGAGTAAGCTGTCATGGCTAGGCACATGATCAACACATACAGTTCCAATGCACTATAGAATCAGCCAGACAGGTGTGGCTCTTCAACAGAAATCATATTGCAAAGGTAACCTATGAATCAAAGTCATGAAGAACAAAATAGCTTACATACTAGTGCAACTAAGCAACTACAGAATGCCACAGCCTTGCCCAATGTGACCATATGCCAAAGCTTATTGGCTCCTTCTGTTGCTTCACAGTTAGTTACATAACTTACAAAAATGATAATAAAAATAACAACCAATGCAGGTTGTTGAATTTACAAAATCTAATCACTGAAAGTATCAAGTATCAAGATTGTCTCCATGAATTAAATTATTTCAACTCATGCACAAGATCACAATAGCACACAGTGGGGCAGGATGGCAACAGTCACCTGACCTCCTGGCAGCAGAGGCGCTACTGCTTATGGAGAGGGGTGAAGCAGCAGGGTGTTTGACACAGTGCAAACACACCAGCAGAGCTGATCCAGTACTCCTGCCAGTGTGTTTGCACCATACAACCTCCCCGCCACCTCCGACTTCCTACATTCAGATTAGGAGAGATATCCATAGTTTAGATAATAATATAATAATAATAATAATAATTTATTATTTTTACCCCGCCCATCTGGCCAAGTTTCCCCAGCCACTCTGGGCGGCTTACAGTCAAATGTTAAAACAATACAGCATCCAGGCAGCCAGGACAGCGAAGCAGGCAGACTTACTTTTCCTTTGCTGTGTGGATCTTTGCCCACCCTCTCCATCTTCCAGTTGATTCCAGAAGGGGGGTGGGACTTAGATAAACCAGCTCCAGGGTCCTGTGGAGGGAGACTGATCCGGGCAACCCTCCAATGAATGAAGAAGCCTTGCATCCAACAGATAAACAGATTATCTTTCAACCAACTTTTGTAGGTGGTTAGCATCATCACTGTTATTATTTCTTAAAGATTTAATAAGCATTCAATTTTAAGTTGCAGAGCTGTTTGCTTCCTGATGTTTTGTTCTTTTTTTAAAAAAAAGAAAAGAAAGAAAGCAATGTTGGAGTGCTCTGTATTACTATTTCTGCAGACATGAATTTGCCATAAAAGCAGCATTTTCACAGAGACTGTGTACTTTGGAGTGGTGTGGGAGAAGCCTTACAAAGCTCTAAGATGTTTATAATTGATCAACTCTCCATTTTCCTCTTGCATTAGAAATGCAGACGCATTTAGCTCATAACTACTTGGCACTTGCAGCTCAGTGATATTAGTGTAGAACATATCCCCAGGCTCCATCGGTCTCCCTATTGATCTGTAAATGAGGAATGTGGTCATGTCCCTTTCAATCAAAACCCTTTAAACAGCAGCTAAGAACATAAGCATTTTAAAAGTCAATAGAGAGAAAAAACCATCCTTAAGCAAAGAAGCTGCCATTATCAAGAAGAGTCAAGGGACACTCGGAGCAGCCTGATAGATCATCTACATAAAGCTTTTAGATACAATATGGAGGGGTGGGAAAGCAAGACAGTCAGTTATTGCTTTAATTACTGCTGGAATCTCTTGGAATTAAACACATATATTCAATACAAACCAGATTTCATGAACATCTATACCTTATACTGACTTTTACTGGAGTTCTAAGAACACCATCACAGTGAAACATGTCTACTCTTCCTTAGGAGAGCTAGGGAGGAATCCAGTGTTGTGCTAAGTCTCTTGTTCCATCAGCTACAGCCATCAGACTCACTCCCTAGTCTCTCAGCAGCTCCCTCGTCACACCTGTATTCTCCATCAAATCTAATTCCTGATCTACAGGCTCAGATTTGGGGTGGTCTGATGCAAAAGAGGGAAAGGCTCCCACACCTTGAATAGTGGTGCAGAAAAAAGAATTTCAACAGGTGTGGTTTGAATGGCAAGGGAAGTGCTGAGGGGCTGGGTGCCCCTTCCTGAAAATTCATGGGATACATTCAGGCAGCAGCAAGATTGTCCTTCTTCATGTCTTCAGATGCAGAGGTAGAGGAAGGACAGGAGTCAGATGAAGTGTATGATGGTGCTGCTGAGGGAAAGAAGAAGGTCGAGGGAAATACCAGGGCTGAGGGCTGTGTTGGAGCCTAACAGGAGCTAGCCAGCAGTAAATCACACCAAGCAAGGTGAAGTTAACTCTTTATTAGCAAAATCAGGATCTGCGTATGAGTGTCAGGCTTAATGAGCACAGCAACTTATCTCTGGCAGGTCATGCCCCCATGAAGCAGTTGCTGAGTCTGAAGACCCCTGCCTCCCCACAACTGTTTAACTCCCCTTATCTCCAGGGTTTTTCTCACGCAATCTGAGGCTGTGCTTACATGAAGCTAACTTCTCTGCCCTTTTCATTCCTTCCTGGCTCTGGGAGATCAGAGGGGGAGCTTGTTACTGCAGGAGGAGGAGACACCTGTACCCCTTCACCAACTGGACTCATCTCTGCCTCTTGGCCTCCTTCCTCTCTTGCTTCAACTTCTGCCTCTGATTCTGGACCTCTCTCTGCCACAGACTTCCCCTCTCCCCCCACTGTTACCCTTCAGCTTCTGACACCTCCTCTTCCCAGTCTTCTCCCTCTTCTCTCTCTGACCACTCATCATTGTCCCACCACCAATCCCCTGACTCCTAGCCTTCTTCCCTTTGGCTTTCCCCAGCTGGTTCTTCCCACCACTCCTCTGCATCCAAGCAGACAACAACAGAGCCAGCAGCTGTCCAACTCTGGTGTATAAGTTGTCACAACATTTTATCTTCATAGTCATCCTGTGAGGTAGGTTAAGGCGAGAGACACTAAGGTGCCCAAAGTCACCTCATGTGTTCTATGGATGATAACCCAGCTGTCCCCAGTCCAAGTCCAACAATCTATGGTTCATGTATGAAACGAGTATTTAATGCAGCCAAAAATAACTATGTAATTATAAGCTGGCACTTATTTACTCTTAGCTGCAGAAATATTGATGGCATCATTGATTCTGTTTCTAATGCGAAATCTATCTTTGATCATTCCTTTATTCTTTTGTTAATTAATTATCCAGTTAATTTATTTGATAATAAATCTCTTATACCCAGGCCTCATGATTGGGAGTCAAGACCACAGGAACATATTTTGTGTAAATACCATTGGGAAGTGTCAGCCATCCATTCGTTTCAATGGTTTTTGCATACAGAGCTGTCATTTCAGGGGATTGTACTCAGCTCTTATCCAATACTCAGGCATTGACTTTCAAAGAGAAAACTGATGGACCTGGAAAATATCTGATGAGAGCTACTTCAAATAATTCACGTTTCTATTTTCCCCAACCTATTTAGTATCTATGAACCTCTCTCCTCCCCTTTCAATTGTTTCATTACTGTACCACAATGATTTCATATCTTGGCCGCACAGAGAATGAGGGACAAAAAAGAGGGAAGTTTAATAGTAAGACAGAAAGGAAGAAGTATTAACACAATTTGGAAACAATCAGGGACACACACACACACACACCCATACACACACATTATGTTTCAACCAAACATATATAAAGTATCATGCTCTGCTGCAATACGATTATTTAACTTCAGTAATTCCTGACTTATATACTTTTCTGCAGGACAGTGGTACCTTGGTTTGCATACGTCTTGGTTTGCATACGTTTTGGATTACAAACATGTCAAACCAGGAAGTGCATGTCCTGGTTTGCAACCTTTTTCTGGATTACAACCCGTATTTTTTTGGGGGGGGGATTATTAACAATTTTACTTTGGAGGCCCCATTGGCAAAAGCGCGCCTTGGGATACAACCTGTTTGGGTTTACAAACGGACCTCCGGAACAGATTATGGTTGTAAACCAAGGTACCACTGTAATTGTATTTGGAGCTGAAAGCTTTACAGTATAAGCCTATGCATGTCTAAAAAGGTAAAGGGACCCCTGACCATTAGGTCCAGTCGTGACCGACTCTGGGGTTGTGGTGCTCATCTCGCTTTATTGGCCGAGGGAGCTGGCATACAGCTTCCAGGTCATGTGGCCAGCATGACAAAGCCGCTTCTGGCGAACCAGAGCAGTGCACGGGAATGCCGTTTTTACCTTCCCGCTGGAGCGGTACCTATTTATTTACTTGCACTTTGATGTGCTTTTGAACTGCTAGGTTGTTGGGAGCAGGGACCAAGCAACGGGAGCTCACTCCGTCACGGGGATTTGAACCACCAACCTTCTGATCGGCAAGCCCTAGACTCTGTGGTTTAACCCACAGCACCACCCACGTCCCTATGCATGTCTACTCAGAAGTAAATCACATTGGGTGCAATTCGCATGGCATGCCTTGCCAGCAGAATCCCTCCACAAGGATTTACACTTGTTCAGTGGGCCTTTCCTCCCACATACCTTCAAAATTGGCTCAGGATGTGTATTGGGAGAACCCCTGGAACACTGCACAGCAAGGAAAAGAGCAAGGACCATTCTATCTCAAAAGCTGCATCACATCCAGCAAGCTGCAGATGGAATGTTTGTTATAGCACAATATTTTAATTCCACCCATTGTTTTCAGTGAGGTCCGTTCCTACATACAGTAAGTGTTTACACTATTACAACCACGATGGTATAGACAGTAGATCTGAGCCAAAATTCAGAGAAAATTGAGACATATCTTTTTGTCTCATCTCTAAAAAAAGAAGGCCACTTTTAAACTTTTTGGGAAATATACAATAAATCAAACAAAACAGATACAAATAGTAAGCTCTTACCACAGATAAATGTAATAATTTATCAGATTCAATATATATATGCTGGACTAGGGTTAAGAGTTCCTGCTTTTCAGACAAGTTCTTGCGTTTAGAAGCAGAACTCTTGATGTCATGTTCCAGATTTAACTTTATTTGTAATTCGTTGCCATAATAATTTATTTTTAGCTCTTCTCTATATAAGGCATCATCCACCAAAACCCTTTGGCTAACCTTGCCGTGCTTAAGATGTCAACAGGATTTTGCTTTGTTTCCTTTTACTAGGTGGCCTTCCACTATTGAGCGTTTGGGGAGGTCATCAATTAAATGGGTCGATTTTTAGGTTAACAAAGAAAGGCATTTATAATCACAGTTCTCCCATAAATATTATTCACATTACACCAAGGGACACTAAAATTTCATCAACGGTAATAATTTCCCAACTTTGGCAGTTTTATGAATCTTCTCTTAACCTCTTGTAATTATCATTTGGATGGTTTTCAGAAGACATCCTTTGTTAGAGGGAAAAGTTCATGACAAAGTTCTGTTCAGTTTCCTTATTGACCCCAAACTTCTCTTTCATCTTACCCTTACCTGATCTATGACAATACACCCAGGGTGCAATCCTAAGGCTACATCTGCCACACTGAGTGGGGTTAGGATCCAGCAGCTCTCCTGTTCAGCCAGGCTGTGTTGGCTTGACTCTCTCATTCTGGATCAACCAGAGATTTGCTGGTTCAGCTGGGACCCAGACAATTGAGCTCAGCCTGACAGCACTTAAGCTGATGTAAGCCTTGAGAAAGAAGAGTTCTAGGGGTATCATGGGCAGAGAGTAAGGTGGTTCCTAAGTCTGTTCAGCTTGGCCACATGACCTAGGAACCTGGTGTAGGTTAACCTACACCTATACATTGTTTATTAATATCCTTCCTTACTTGCGCTAAGTTTCTTATGTAGCAGAGTTTACATTCCCCTTCTCACGCACAGCAGAAAGCTGGTTGCAGGCTTGTTAGAACCTCTTACTATTATGCAATTCAATCTGCCTCAGATTGCAAGCCAACAGAGCAGTCCTAGCTGGAAGTAGACGAAAGGAGAAAGAGAAAAAAGAGAGTGCTGCATGACTCGTCCTTTTGTTACCTGGGCAGGTAAGGTCACACCCACCTCTGGTCACATGCAAGGGGGAAGGATGCTCCATGCCAGGAGAAATAGGAAGTTTCGACTGGCTGGACCAAACATTCCCTTGCATGTCCACTCTAGCAAAACAAGGAATGTTTTACTTGACTGCTACTCGTGGATCACATCCCACACTGAGGTCCCCCTCCATGGAGGGGAATGTGTAAACAAGTGTTAGGAGGATTAGGTGCTATTTTCCAGTCCCAGCTAAGCAAGCAAGTTGTAATAATAAGAGTATCATCACTTTAAGTCCCCTCCCCACAGTTGGAGATTGCCATATTTTGCTTCTGTAGAATCAAAGGTCAGCCTACAATCAGAACTGTCATTCCATTTGGGCTTCTTAGATAAGAAAAGAAAAACAGCAACAAACCCTTATGGCCTTTCCCCTTTGCTTTGAGGAAGGTTTCTTATTCAGTCTTATCTCATCATTTAAACCATTTGGGATCAGAGGTCTGAATAGGTATTGTAAAACGAATGTTGCCTTGTTGGATTAGACCTTTTATTATGATCAGAATAAAATATAATAAAATACTTTTTTCACTTTGCATTTTGACATAACATGCTTTGCAACACATTGATTGTCAGCTGGGTGGCAGGACCTGTCATCATTCTGACATGTCTTTTTTAACAGATCTCTAATGTTGAATAATTATGAGATAGTGAAAAAGTATATAAATGGAACCATTTTCAGCCAGTTAGTAGTCTTAATACACTTCTTTAAGGAATGTCCATAACTCAGTTGTAGAGAAGATGCATTGCGTACAGAAGATCCCTGGCTTCTCCAAGTTGGGCTGTCCTTGTCTGAAACCCTGGAGAGCCCCTGCCAGTCAGTGTCAACCAGGGTTTGGCAAAAGGTAGGTGGAAATCTGGATCACCAAGTAGTTTGCAGTAGATCAACAACTGTTTCTTACTCCCAATTGTTTAACAGGAACATGAAGACTTTTGAGGAACGGCTATAGTTCAGTATCATAATATCAGAAGAAGGTCTCAATTTCAGTCCCCAGGGACTGGGGGAGGAATATCTGGGATGAATATCTGCCTGAAATCCTGGACCACAGCTGCCAGTCAGTGTAAGCAATATTGTGCTAGATAGATACTAGTCTGACTCAGTATAAGGCCAGCTTCTCATGATCCCTGACCAAGTGCTGCTTTACATATACTGTATTTGTGCACTCTTCTTCTTCTTCTTCTTCTTCTTCTTCTTCTTCTTCTTCTTCTTCTTCTTCTTCCTCTCCTCCTCCTCCTCCTCCTCTTCCTCCTCCTCCTCCAATGCACTTGATTACTATATGCTTGATGATTGGCAGCTGAATGTGTACACAGTTTCCAACTTACTTGTTTGTTGCATTTATATCCCACCTTTCCTACATGGAAAGTTTGGTAACCACACCCACCCCACTTTTAAGATAAGAACTGGCTTTAAGACGGTGCTTAAGAAGTGATTCTTCTATTGATCTGCAGGGGGGATGGGGGGAGCACATTTCTATATTATTTAGCTTGTTGAAACAAAAATGTAAAAACACGCATTCAGTATTGCTATACAATATGAAAATGGAAAACACAAATCTAGCACCAGTAGTAGCATTTCCTACCTCTTTGGCATTGCATTTCCCATGTTTTGCAATCTAGGCAGCATTTAAAACTCAACTTTGAAGTTTAGCTAATAGTTCCTACTATCTCAATGTCTGTGGGCATGTTATGGAAATATTCCCCTTTGTTCTCCTAACTAGGCATAGTGGGTGGGTGGGGGGGAGCTTCTCTCTCCGCACTCTCATTTCTTCCTCAGGCTTTTATACCTTGACTCCTAGTCGGTCAAAATACTGCTCTGCAAAAAAGAGAGCGGCATAAACACTCAAAGAGGAAGGATTGTAGCTTAGTTGTGTTACACTATATATTGTATTTGACATGACATCAGGGATAGCCAAGGTGTTGCCTTCCAGATGTTGTTGGACTGCAAGTCCCATCATCCCAAGCCATTGTGGCCAATTGCCAAGGATGATGTAACCCAAAAATCTGGTGGGTACCATATTGGCTACCCATCCCAGCTAGACAGTCCAATGGTCTTCCTCCAGAATTTCTCCAGTCCAGCCCGCCTCTGTGAAGGCTCCAAGAATTCAATGTATCCTGACTTCCATTAAGATCCAGAATGATTCCTCATAGAAAGGAGGCTTCTATGTGACCAGTTTCTCATGGTCTACAGTTTTTGTGCCTCACTCAATAGAATCAATAGAAATCTATAGGAGATTCATGTAGCCATTGCAATGTACACTGGCTGTTGTTTCTCAGTGGAAGCAACCCCCCCCACACACACACAAAAACAAAAACAGGCATTTAACCAGAACATACAAGACACTGCAAGGTTTGACAGCCCATTTTCCTATCATTTTCTACCTTGTTTTCTAAAATGCAACAAGGCAAAGCTGGGCTATTGACTTCAAATCTGCATCAAATTCTGTTCCCACCCAGTTGAAAATGACAACGAGACAGCTCTGTGCATCCAGCTAGCCCTGCGTGAACCACAACCAAGTACCTTGCCCCACTTCACCAGCATCTGCCTTGCCATGCTCTTCTAATTATAAAAAATAGATTTGCAATTGAATCCAAGGTTCATGTTAACAGCTTGAATTACAAGCTACAACCTTGTTTAGCAGCCTATAAAGAGCTCTGACAATGCAAGTTCACAGTCTTTGAACACAATCTGCTTGTCACTATAGATTTCCCAAGTTTTTCCGTGGCAAGCCATGCAACATTTGGAGGCGTTTTTAATACATCAATAAATATAAATACCAAGGATTGCCTGGGTAAGCATAATCTATTCCATGGCCTTACAAGAATACCAGAGATCGAAGGCAGTTGTAGACAAAAATAATTAAACACTAACAGCGCAATTCTCTGTAAAGTGCTTTTCAGGAGAGTTGCCTCAGTTTTTTCATGTTCAAGCACAGAGGCAGGAACAACCTGTGAAACAGATGGAAGAAACATATTGCAGCAAAACATGGTGCTGAAAACTCTTCTTTCACACCCTCCTCTCACAAGCGCCCATGTAACAAGGATGTCATATTTCCTCTCAGAAGACTACAAATTCAGATCCACAACAGGGCATGTCCGATGCCAGACTTCCCTGAAACTGATGAGATTCCCACAAGATCTGGAGGGCACCAGGTTGGGGAAGATGGTCCTATGCTGTGGTCTATTAGGGTGGGGAAGTTTAGCTTGGTTCTTTTCATGTGTTGCAGGATTTACATGAACAAAGCCAATGCAAAGCACAAGTTATAGAATGTTCCCTTTGGGAACTTTTTATTCACATAATGCAGCCACTGAGGCTACAATGTGAAGATCAGTGTTTATGTGTGGGGAGGGTGGGATCGGGGGTTCTAGCACCCTCCTTTATGCAGTTTTTCTATTGAAGGTCCACCCCCTCCCTACAGCATTTGCCCATACTAGGAAAATAATATATTGGTGCTTACATCTACCCCCTAGTAAAAACAGCTCGAAGGTAAATTTTAAGCACAAAAACAGCTTGAAGGGAAAGGGTTAAGAAGCTCTTCCATATGCACCAGTAGGCTTATCCAAATGGCAGCCTCCATGGAGCAACTGCATAAAGCAAAGTGCCCAAAGACATTATGGAACTGATTTGCAGTTCCACACTTAACGAGCAATGTCTTTCTGCCAAGTCCACCCTTTGTGCCCACGGTAATTTCTGGAATCATAAATTTGCATAAATAAACCAGCCGTCACAGTTTAATTATACAGAGAACTGACCTATTAGAACATCCATATCGCCTAATGTCAACCCCGGCTATGGGTTTGTGGTCTGCTAATGAAAAGTTTCTCTCATTCAAGTTCCAGTGGCCTTAATGCCTGAATGATGACCAGGCCCTCTTGAGAGTAAACTGTCCTGCTTTATTTGGTGTTCTTGAGTCATATCCAAAGGATCATTCATCCTGTTTATGAGACAACACTGTTCCTAGTAGATTTGGAGCAATTCCATCAGGCTAGAGGAAAAGAAGAGATGGGGCACCTGAGGCAAAACAAGAATGTGCCTCCCCTGCCCTCTGGAGCTGCTGTGTCTCACTACCTTCTTTTTTTGTTTGTCCTGAACCTTCCAGCATCCAGCTTCATTGGATGTCCCCAAGTTCTAGTGTTACGAGAGAAACAGGAAAGCTTTCTCCATACCGTGCATAAATCATGTCACCTCTTACTCGCCTTTTGCCTAAACTAAAAATCCACAAATGTTGAAACCTTTCCTGTACATGTGCTGATGCAACCCAATGTGGGTGTTTAGTGTGACAAAACACCTTTGCAACCCAGCTCTGGTTCCTTCTGGAGCATGTAGATGGTGTAGTTGTACATCTTGGAAATGAGATTTAATGTGATTTCATAATCCCCAGAAATGTGGATAGTTCCCTTTAACTGAGCTGAGTTGTACAGTCTGAAAACTGAACTAGAGAAAATAAGCCTTCATTTTTCAATTGGTTTCAGCTTTAGAAGTTTATTTGGAATATAATATGGATATAGATATAATATGGAAGTTTATTTTCCACATGTCCCAAGTATGGCAGGAGCAGGGCTGTGCATGGTGGCCATGTCCCAACCTCCTTGTTTGCTCTGTTACCAGAGTTTTATGAGTTGTATGAAAGGTCTGAAGGAGGAAACCCTATGCCTTCAGCTAAGCACAGATAGGCCCCTGCACATGAACAGGAATGTTCACTGGTTCACCTTTCAGAACTTCCATCCAATGTGCCAATGTTTGGAGATGGAGTGAAGGGAGATAAAACATTGGGCCCAGGGGCAATGCTCACAGCCCCACCACTCTCCCACCAGAGAGTATTCAAATGCATGATGGGTAAATTCATTTTAGGGCTCTGAGAGTATATGGAACAGATCTCATTTTGAAGAAGTTTGGTTGTCTGTCCCTTAAGATATAAATAAACACTTGCTTTAATCACCTTCATGCTATCAAACATTTCTTGCAGAAAACACACCAAAGACTTCCTGGTACAGGTGACCTTTTTATTATCCAAACCCATTGACATATTTCTTCCCAGCATATTTCTTATCCAGTTTCAATACAATAAGTTGGGCTGCTTTCCACTTATTACAGAGCTCTTAAGTTGCCCTTTAAATTTTGCACACAGTGATTCTCACTAGCATATTTTCCGCAGTGTAAATTAACACTGTCTCCCCTGCCTTTTCTAGTGAACTCAAATATGCTTCTAACATGCCGATAAGACTCTTCATTAATCACTGTCTCCAAAGTCCCTGGATCTATTTCTACACATACAGGTTGATCATTTACATATCAGACAGGTGCTCTCTCTACTGTCTTTTTCGAACCTATTGAAGGCTCTCCTTTTTCAACAATCTTTCTAACTGGATGTTTTTATCCCAGTCAGTATTTGAAGTTACTTGACATTTATATACCATATAATGTATTAACTGTTTTTATATATGTAATCATTTTGTGTATTGTCCCAAAGACCAGTCAGAGACTCCTTCTCCCCTAAATTCCTACTCAGCCCCCAAAAGGGTGACTAGCAAAGTCCACACTGTAAAGGGAGGAAGAGTGCTTCAAGGATGAAGAAGGAAGAGTGTAGGTCAGAGCCAGCTTCAACTGTCCTGATTGGGCTAGCCAGCTCACATGCATAAAACAAGTCTTCCGGGGGGGGGGGGGGACAAAACAAAACACTTGAGGCTTCTTCTCAAGGAAGGAGGATGTGACAAATTTCTTCCCACTCTAGAATGGGAGTGACATTTTATTCCTGAAAATATTCCTATCTAGCATTATAATTATTTTTGCAGGTTCTATCATCAGTAGAGGCCCTCTCCTACTGTGTCTTCTACCCAGTAAGGCCCCTGGGCATTGCATCCCATTGAAGGCAGGGGAAGCCAAAGTGGTACCCTCCAGATTTTGTAGGACAAGAGTTCACATCAGCTACTGCCAGCATTACCAGTGGTCAGGGATGATGTAGTTTGTGGTCCAGCAACATCTGGGGGGCACCCCATTGACCCACCCCTGTGCTAAGTAGTCATTTATATTCTTCATCCTGTGCTGACTTTTCTGCAATTTATGGATTGGAAAGCTGAGCAAATGCTTTTTCTCTGCCTCTCACAGTATCACAGATCCCTTCCCCTTTCAAAGCACTGTGACTTTTAGCGTGGAACATAAAATGACAACTCAAGCTGAAACGTGCTGAAGGGCATGTTAGTTAACAAGCTGAGAAATGATTATCACCCAGTCTAATAATGAGGACTGAGGCAGAAAAGTTCTCAGTGCTCTGCATCTCTGTATTTTAAGCAGAGAGAAATATGCCCTGGTTGAGCACATTCTGCTGGTCGAGAGAGGTGGAAGGCATTTAGTGTTACTAATTAGCTCCAAATCAAAATTTAAGGTGGTATTGTCCCAATCTATTTGTCTGACAAAACAAAAAGTTGCTTTGGAGTTATAAAGAGCAGGATCTGCATGTCAAAAACAAGGCCTTTTGAAATCATAGGGGAGGGAGGTGGAAGAGGGTGGAATGGATGGAAGGTACATTCAGCCTTTCCCTGGCCACTTTTCACCTCTCATTATTGCTTTTTTTTGTTTTGTTATGGTACTCATTGGTACAACGTATCATTACTTCATTTTCTGTGCCTGTGGTAGCCATTTTGTGCAGGCACGCATGCCACTTTTATCAAGATACAAGTACCGGCACCTCATTTCTTTTACCTCAACCCCCACCGAAGCACTGCCTATTAGTAAGAAAATTAAAGTATTTTAGTTCAAAACTCAGGAGGGTTGGGGTGAAGAAAGGTATCTCAGAACCTTCATCTGGGGTTTATCTGTTGTTGTTGTTGTTGGTCACTGCAATCTGTTTTTCAGCAGTGAAGCCTTTCTGACCTAGCAGCACCCATAGCATCATTCAGAGTGTGGCACCATTCTGAGAGAAGGAAGAATTCATTCCAGTCTTTGGTTGTGAGACCACAGGGGGCACCTGAATACATTCCCAGGAGATGGGAGGGAGCTGATCGCTCCTTCACCAGGGTACTTTCCTACTTGGACTGTTTTGATTCAGCTAATCCTGTTTAATTCTTTGACTGCAGATCCTATGCATTGTTATTTTTAAATAAATGTTATATTTAAATATTTAAATGAATGTTATATTTAAATATAACCCATTTTAGTCTTCTTTATAGGTGTGGTGGCCATCAGGGTTAATATCCAGAAATTGTGTTATCCTCCACAGATTTGTCTAATCCTTTCTTTTTAAAATAAAAACTATTTGAATTATCATAATTGTAAGAATTGACAAGGACTGCTGATTCTAAAGGGTTTAATTATGGAAAAAACTAAAAAGGTGCATTTTCTCTTTTAAATGTGACTGTGGACTTTGATGTGAAAGGACTGAGACCTTAGTACAGCTCTGGTTCTGAACACAAAAGTTTGAGATAGAAACTTCTCTCAACTGGTGTTGGAGCAGCTTGGAAACATAGCTTGGTACTTCGTCCCAGTCTCCACTTCCCCCCAAAGGAAAAAGAAAGAAAGAAATAGGTCTGCTTATTATCCAAGATGACCTAATTCTGGAGGTCACCCAACAACCTTCCAGCTCCCAAGCCTCCTCCTTCTCATTCAGCCCCTGAGCCTCACCTCTCCTCTTGAATGTTGACCTCCCACAAGCAGTGGTAGGATCAGCAAATTACATTCTGCCCACACTTTACTAACTAATTTTCCCTAACCTAGAAAGTGCCTGATTTGTATTCCACAGATCTAGAGAATGTCTACATTGGCAATTTATTTTAAATTATGTTTTTAAATCATGATTTTAATAACAATTAATATTAATTACTCGAAATAATTCCTTCTTGGAACAGTGCTATTTGATTCTATTGGATAAAATGACCTTCTATAAGAATTGATTATAGCCCGTTTCCACCAGTTCCAACACAACTGCTGTAAGCTATGTTTTAGCAGCACCTGTTCGGAGATCTCAACCCAATGAAAGTTTATCATACTTAGAGTTTGTGGAAATGAATGGGACTTGAGTGAAGCCAGCAGCAGTTCTATTTAGCTGGTAGCAGCCTCTGGGAGATTGTGACCCAGGGCTTATATACAGGCATGTTCGTGAGGGTGTTTTGAGGCCCAGAGTACTGTCTCACAGTATACGTAGGACCAAGAGACAGGGGTGGTGAGGGAGCTGCTGCAGAAACCTGTGCCATGTTTGCCTTCCTGCCTGAGAATGTGCAGAACTATACCTGCAGCAAGTGCAAGCTGAAAGAGAAGGTACAGGAGGAGGAGGAGTTTGGATTTGATAACCCGCTTTATCACTACCCGAAGGAGTCTCAAAGCGGCTAACATTCTCCTTTCCCTTCCTCCCTCACAACAAACACTCTGTGAGGTGAGTGGGGTTGAGAGACTTCAAAGAAGCGTGACTAGCCCAAGGTCACCCAGCAGCTGCATGTGGAGGAGCGGAGACGCGAACCTGGTTCACCAGATTACGAGTCTACCGCTCTTAACCACTACACCACACTGGCTCTCAGCAATTTGAAGCCCACCTATTCACACTTTGAGCTACTGGGCAAGATGAGGAATTTCTAAATAGAGCTGGTGGCATGCCGCTAGAGACGAGGAAGATCACCCTTTGCTGGAGACAAACCCCTGGAGGAATGTGACACACAGAAGCAGGACTGTCAGAAGCCAAGCTGTGTCACTGGAGCTGCAAAATTGATTCAATGCCTTCACTCCAGATACTGATTCTGGGCCATAGGAGCAAGGACAGCTGTTGCAGACCTAATGAAGGGCACCATCTTGGATATCCCTGGTTTAGACAGTATAGCAACATCAAAACTTAAATTAACAAAATAATATTCTTCTTCACATAACACAAATCTTCACATAACAGGAATCAATATATATATATATATATATATATATATATATAGATAGATAGATAGATAGCTATAGATATAGATATATATAGATATATATTTAAAAAACTATCCTTTCTCTAGTCAGATTCATGACCAACTCTATTTATCTCCATGAGAACTGCTAAAGCATCACTATGATAAAGGTTCAGAAAATTGCCTCAGCTAGGATGAATGATGAACATGAGTGTAAAGATGCCTTTAAAGAAATAAAATATATCGTTTTACCTTAAAATTCCTAGCAAAAAGCCCAGAGAGAAACGCTATGTTGCATTGTCCTTTAAGGTCCACCAGAGCATGAAATCAATGTCACCAGTCAAATCTTTTTTCGAACCTCTGCCATCAGTCGCTTTTTGGCACCACCATTTATAATTTCATGGGCTTTACTTTCGCAATGATCTCCTATTAAGGCAAATGCTTCCTACTGCTGTCGAAGCGACACTGGCACTGTTGTCAGGCCTAATATTAGCCTTTCGAGCTGCATTTTCAATGACATGTGCATGGAAGTACATTGCACTTTATCCCCTATTTTGTTTTCATTCAAGCAGATTAATGAAATTTGCAAGGTTCATACATCTGAAATGCTTCACAGCATCACATCCTCCACTATCCATTTCAATATCTTGAAAGAAAGGGAACAGAAAGCCAGGATGATGACCATGTGCAGCATCTGCATGAAACAAAAATTCAGTCTGTCTAGGCAAACATTTTCATATGGCTGCCATGTGTAAGTTGTAACATTTAAATAGGCCCACTGCTTCTGGGAAGTCACACAAGTTATTCCCCTGTGGCTTTGCATAGTGAATGGCAGGCAGGAGAGAAACAGAACCTAAAATACAGAAGGAGGGAGAGGAGGAGCTAGTACCTCAGGAAAGAGGAATGTGCTGCAGACAACTGAGCAGTTGGGAAATAAGGGAAATAATCCTGTGAAGAATCAAGACAGATACAATAATGTGAAATAAAATCAAGTTTAGATGAAATGGCACCCATGGAACTTGTACATTACATATGACACACCAATACTCAAAACTGGTATCACAAGTTTGTGAATGCAAGGAGCTGTGTGAAGCACTGCAGAACCTCAGGCAAATTGAGAACCAGATTAAGACAGATTGAGTTAGCCCTAGGACATGAATTGGATATATATGTAGGGCCAAGAAATGTGACTGAAAATAACTGAAAAGCAGTTGTGTGGGCTAGAAGCAGCAGAACAACAAATGGATGTCATGCAGTGCAATAGTGTGTGTGTGTGTGTGTGTGTGTGTGTGTGTGAGAGAGAGAGAGAGAGAGAGAGAGAGAGAGAGAGAGAGAGAGAGAGAGAGCACTGTGCAGGCAACACTGGTGGGAATGCTAGATTGGCCCTCACATTGCCCTGCTATCCTCTGATGCCTTGGTCCTCCCACTCCTGGTAAACTGTAGTGATTCTGCTGCTGGGAGATGAGGTGCACTGAAGCAGTACTGCCTTCTGGCTGCTGTTGCAGTAGTGTTTGGAATGCACAACATTCTCCAATGAATCCATGAGTGGCAACAGACCATAAACCAATTGAGATTTTTTAAAGAGAACCTGTTTCATTGACTACGCTAAAGCCTTTGCCTGTGTGGACCACAGCAAACTATGGCAAGTTCTTAGAGAAATGGGAGTGCCTGATCACGTCATCTATCTCCTGAGAAATCTCTATGTGGGACAAGAAGCTACAGTTAGAACTGGATATGGAACAACTGATTGGTTCAAAATTGGGAAAGAAGTACGACAAGGCTGTATATTGTCTCCCTGCTTATTTAACTTATATGCAGAATTCATCATGCGAAAGGCTGGACTGGATGAATCTCAACCCAGAAGTGAGATTGCCGAAAGAAATATCAACAACCTCAGATATGCAGATGACACAACTTTGATGGCAGAAAGTGAGGAGGAATTAAAGAACCTCTTAATGAAGGTGAAAGAGGCGCAAAATATGGTTTGATGCTCAACATAAAAAAACTAAGATCATGGCCACTGGTCCCATCACCTCCTGGCAAATAGAAGGTGAAGAAATGGAGGCAGTGAGAGATTTTACTTTCTTGGGCTCCATGATCACTGCAGATGGTGACAGCAGTCACGAAATTAAAAGACGCCTGCTTCTTGGGAGAAAAGCAATGACAAACCTAGACAGCATCTTAAAAAGCAAAGACATCACCTTGCCGACAAAGGTCCGTATAGTTAAAGCTATGGTTTTCCCAGTAGTAATGTACGGAAGTGAGAGCTGGACCATAAAGAAGGCTGATCGCCGAAAAATTGATGCTTTTGAATTATGGTGCTGGAGGAGACTGTTGAGAGTCCCATGGACTGCAAGAAGATCAAACCTATCCATTCTGAAGGAAATTAGCTCTGAGTGCTCACTGGAAGGACAGATCCTGAAGCTGAGGCTCCAATACTTTGGCCACCTCATGAGAAGAAAAGACTCCCTGGAAAAGACCCTGATGTTGAGAAAGATTGAGGGCACAAGGAGAAGGGGACAACAGAGGACGAGATGGTTGGACAGTGTTCTCAAAGCTACCAACATGAGTTTGACCAAACTGCGGGAGGCAGTGGAAGACAGGAGTGCCTGGTGTGCTCTGGTCCATGGGGTCACGAAGCATTGGACACGACTAAACGACTAAACGACAAAGAGAACCTTGAATATTTCTAGGTTGGCATCCATCTGTCTCAGGAGACTCTGCAGGAGTGTGCCTTTGGGCTTGAAGTCAAACTGTTGGAGAGTTACATCCCCTGCTGTGGCTGTAGACACCGATACAGTAAAAAAAATGTTTTGTTGCAGCTGAGGCAGATGAAGGTGTCTGGTTTGCTGCTGCAGATGCACCATGGCGTTTCTTCTCTCTGTTCTCCTTCCAGTGGTCATTCCTCCTCTGGTCACTGCTGTGGATACACAACCTGGTTGTCTGTTTTCAGGCACTGCAGTCATCTGCGAGGAATTCCCACACAGCAGGTTTGATGTTGACAGCCTTCATGTCACATTCAAAGGCATCTTTGTAACACAGAGATGGTCTGCCAACAGGCCTGGTGCCTGAAGCCTGCTCCCCATAGAGCTTGTCCTTGGGGATCCTGCCATATTCCATTATGTGGACATGACCAAGCCAGCATATATGTCACTGAGACAATAATTCAGCAATAACTATTAAACACTACAAGCATATCAATGACTAGTGGTATGAAGACCAAGTAGTGAAAAAATGTTTTGATTGTTTAATATTATGATATTTTGAAAATGGAACTCAAGTGAAAATTTATAATTGAGTGGAAAAACAATTTAAACTACTATTTAAATGAGCATGACCATACTATTTCATGAGCATGACCATCCTGTGGGAGGCAGTGGAAGACAGGAGTGCCTGGCATGCTCTGGTCCATGGGGTCACGAAGAGTCAGACATGACTAAACAACTAAACAACAACAACAATTTATGCAAGAAATTAAATATTATTCTATATCAGTGTAAGTTGAAATTGCTTTGAATTGGAATACAGGTAATACTAGATACCAAGTTATCTGAGATGAATTTACTTAGTACAAAAATAATGAATGCTGGGGGTGCCAACAGGGCCATGTTGATAAATTTAACATTTGATGAATTTGTCCAAATATTGTCTAGTTGCAATTGTATAATGAGTTATGGAAAGTGTGGGGGGGGGGCTAGAGAGTTTGTGACACATACGTTAATTGAAATTCCTTAAAGTGGAAAATAGAAACTGCCTGCTGAACATGAGCTAAGGCAAACGTGAGACCTGAGTTTGTGTGTGAGTTGTTCAAGGAGCGAATTGTGTGGGAGGAACTAACCTGCCCTCGTGCTGTAGACACTTCATCTGTTCTGCTCCTGGATCGCAATCTGTGAATGTGTTTGTCTAAAAAGTGATTCTAGAAAGAGACTGCTTTTTTATCAAACAAGAGAGAGACATACAGGCAAGGAGCTGCAGTTCTTCTAGACAAACGGAATCTGCATTGCCCAAACTATATTCTGTATATACTCGAGTATAAGCCTAGTTTTTCAGCACATTTTTTGTGCTGAAAAAGCCGCCCTCGGCAGGCAGTTGCTCCTGTGTAGCTTTCCCAGGTTTTTGTGGTAAAATTGGGTGCCTCGGCTTATATTCGGGTCGGCTTATACTCGAGTATATACGGTAACTGTGTTATAAGGAGGGTGTTCTCTGTTGCAGCCCTGAGTTGAGAAACAGAAGTGGGTCTGGCGTCTTCATTCTACAGCTTTTGACAAATGTTGAAGACATAACTCTTTACCCTGGCTTTTGATGCCTGAGATGTATATTTTTGGGACCCACCTTATTTCTGAGATTGTAGGTTGTTTTAAACTGGTTTTAAGATTGCATTTTAATTGTTGTACTTGAGGGAAAGGGCAGGTTCATCATCATCATCATCATCATTATCTGTCTGGCTGCTGAGAGCAGTCAAGCCAACACTTCATAATGTGTTGTTAAAAGGAAAACCCTTAGCCATTGCATCCTTATAATAACTCAGGAAAAGAATTTATAAGGAGTAATAGCATCTTCTGAATGCTTAGGAAGTATGACTTATGCCAGAAGAGAACAGAGAGTGGGAGGGCAACAGTCAGCCAAGAACATTTTCATGACTATGCCAAAACAGAGTGCAAAAGAAATAGAAAAAGAGGAAGAGGAGAGCAGGGAGCCAATGACTAGGAATAAGAAGAGTTGAGAGCAAAGATGCAGAGCTTTTTATCCATCTGTAAGGCTATATATGTTGCACTGAAGACAGGTACAAGCTGTATACACATGTACAAACATTTGTTGATGCACACAGTCCAAGTATTGTGTATACACATGGTACGCTCATTGAACATTGCATGTGAATAACAAAAACAAGTGTACAGCTCAAAAATTTGCATACACTGGTACAGATGGTATACTCATTGAATGTAAGAAGTGAACATTCGTTAAGTCATCTGAGATGGATGGAGAAGGGGGAATCTTCTGTGGTGAGTTTAAGTGTTCCAGACTGCCTGAGGTCCTCTGGATAAAAACATGTCAAAAAAAATTACTCACCTTGGCAGAAGATTGAAATAGGGTTGTTTGAATGTAAAGGGGGTGTCTGTCTTCTTCTGATGGATTGTTACTCAGATATATGGAAATAATTTGGCTCAAGGACATCACAAGCAAGTAATCAAGCATTGTAAATCTATCTGCAAGGCGTGTTATATCTGAGCAATTTGAGGAGGAAAATGAGGGGCATTGTCACTCTCAAAGTTCATAATGTTTGAGAAAGAATGGGGCTTTTCATAGGACTTAAAATCTGTTAGTTCCTCAGCTCAGTGGTATGTCAGAAAGAAATATCCAAATAGTTAAGAGCATACACACACTTATGGAACTAGACCTATATGGAAAATACAGGGTTTTCTCCATCAGATGGTATATCTCAGCACCATTGTTGCAACTTCAAACTCCTAAAAGAAGAGATACCAGCACAAATGAAACTAAGATACACTAGCTAAGTCAACATTCTGAAAGTGTTTGCTCCCAGAAAAACCTTTTTATTGAGCAATCATACTGATTTCGTCACACAAAGTTCGTAGGGAGGTTATACAAAAATTGACTGAACATTTGTTCTGATTTGCTTGTGGGGAGGTTATACAATGTTGCACCAAGCAATTGTTATCCCACACCATCTGGGTCATTTTCCAGTCACTTTCTCTACTGCAAGTTTGTTCTGCAAGAACACCAAAACCACTTTTATTGCACAACCTGAATTTTCCAGTAGGTTATTGAATCCTACCTACAAAATGGCCCGAGTCTAGACATACTCTACTGAGTACCTGAAGTTTAGGCTTTTAGTTTAAGGGTTTGTTAAAGTTGTTCCATACTCCAGTCTCCAGCTACTTCACTTTATCGTATAAGGTTTGCAGCAGCAACTGTTACAAGGGCAAAGGCTACTTAATAGTCACGACCTCTGTGGTGCTTAGAGAGAAGAGTAAGAGTTAGAAAGAATATAATTAAGGAGGGACTCCTGCAGCTTCTCCCCAGCGAACAAACAATGGGGCTCTTCTGTGCTTAAGAGAGGATTGTCTCCTTCCCATATTTTCATGATGCTTTGTGACACTTGGATTGCAATAGATAAAGAAAATAGAAGTAAACTTTCATTTTAATGGACCTGGTTTCCATATACTGTCCTTAAGATTGCTGCCTTCCACTTGAATAATTCCCCTCTGCTTTATTTCCCTCTTTTCTCATGTTGTAGCTCTTGCTTCTGTCATTTACTGATACTGTACTTAAACACTTTTTATAAACCTTTTATAAAGTAGACATCATTTGGTCTACATGATTGTCCACAGTAGGCTGTTTTCATTGGCGTTTTTTTTAGAATCTTTTGTTAGTTTTCAATTTGATTTAAAGCATAACTTGTTTTCCACATAGATCACTTACCAGGTTGACACAAAGTTAATTAGTATGTTATACAAAAGAGATATGGTCTGAAGCTCAACATAAAAAAAACTAAGATCTTGGCCACTGGTCCCATCACCTCCTGGCAAATAGAAGGGGAAGAAATGGAGGCAGTGAGAGATTTCACTTTCTTGGGTTCCATGATCACTGCAGATGGTGACAGCAGTCACGAAATTAAAAGACGCCTGCTTCTTGGGAGAAAAGCAATGACAAACCTAGACAGCATCTTAAAAAGCAAAGACATCACCTTGCCAACAAAGGTCCGTATAGTTAAAGCTATGGTTTTCCCAGTAGTAATGTACGGAAGTGAGAGCTGGACCATAAAGAAGGCTGATCGCCGAAGAATTGATGCTTTTGAATTATGGTGCTGGAGGAGACTCTTGAGAGTCCCATGGACTGCAAGAAGATCAAACCTATCCATTCTTAAAGAAATCAGCCCTGAGTGCTCACTAGAAGGACAGATCCTGAAGTTGAGGCTCCAGTACTTTGGCCACCTCATGAGAAGAGAAGACTCCCTAGAAAAGACCCTGATGCTGGGAAAGATTGAGGGCACAAGGAGAAGGGGACGACAGAAGATGAGATGGTTGGACAGTGTTCTCGAAGCTACTAACATGAGTTTGGCCAAACTGCGAGAGGCAGTGAAGGATAGGCGTGCCTGGCGTGCTCTGGTCCATGGGGTCACGAAGAGTCGGACACGACTGAACGACTGAACAACAACAACAACAACAAAAGAGAAAATACCTCTCGCTCTATTATAAAACATGAAAGTGATTTTACATGCTGAATAAAAGTAAAAGCTGCTTCCATTAAACTACTTTTCATTCTGTCTCATTTAGTCAAATATGAAAGGATGATATATTATTAGCCTGCTGAACTAAATGAAAATTTTAGTATATAGGTTTGGTTTTTTTAAGCCTTTAAGAGACAAGGTAAGGCTCCTATAGAGTCACTCCTGCTAGAAAAGCCATGAAAACTGTCAATTAAGACTTCTGGATTTCCTTTAGGCCACACAAACAGTAACAACATTATTCAGTCTTACATATTGTGCTTGCTTACCACTTGGGCTGGATCTGCCTGCTCCAGTTCCTTTCCTGTGCCGCTTGGCGACAACAGTAAATTTCACACCCATGCTAAATAAACATTTAAACATTTAATTCACAGTTGCCACAGGCATTTCATCCAATGGGGGGGGGGCCAGTAAAAGCAAGTTGGCTTCTTGGTTGGTTGATAATGCCTGAAAACTGGAAACCATTTCTAGTTATTTCCAATATGCAAAGACCACAGCGGGGTTTGAAGTGTAAGAAAACAGCAGAATATATTAAGAAACATGTTAGAGAAGATGAAATTACATAAGACGTAAACTTAATATGCAGTTGTATGTAATTTGGGCTATAAACATCGATGCTGTGAGCGTTGAATTTGAACATAATTGTTGAGTAACAAGTGAAATTTTCTATATGGACAATAAAATAAAATAGAGATAGAGACAGACAGAGATACCGCGTTTCCCCGAAAATAAGCCATACCCCGAAAATAAGACAGAGTGATGCGGCGCATCCCTTAAGACGGCCTGGATAGGCGTGGCTATGCGTACCGATGCGGAGTGGTTAAAATAAGACATCCAAAAAAAATAAGCCATAGTGTGTTTTCTTGAGGAAAATAATAATAATATGGTGTCTTGTTTTCGGGAAAACACGGTATAGATACCGGTAGATAATGCTATGCCCTAGGATAGCCTCTGTCCAGGAGCCAATCAACAACCTTTCTACGACACAGACCAGAGTGAAGACTTGCTCCCCCTGGGCTATATAGTCATGCCCAGGTCCTGGTTACAACAATGTAGTCTCTGGATTCCCCATCCTCATTTGGTTAGAACTAGCCTTGCTGTGGACAGAACTTGGGCACTAGTTAGCAGGGTTGGGAAGGAATTTCACTTATAGCCACGATGGGCTTAGGAATGTGAGGCTTTCACCTTTCCCATGAAATCTGTTTCCAGTCTGTGATCAGTGATCCTGAAATATCACTGGTCTGGAGTAGCAGATGACAATATCTGTCCCTTTGAGCAGCTACAGCCCTTAGGGAAAGTGCTGTAGTTCAATGGTAGAGCATCTGTTTTGCATGCAGAAGCTCCCAGATTAAAATCCCTGACATTTCCAGGTAGCTCTTGTCTGAAATCCTAGAGAACTGCTGCCAGTCAGTGTAGACATACTGAGCTAGGTGGACCAATAGTTTGACTCAGTTTGAGGTAACTTCCTATATCCCTATGTCAGCACCTATCAGAAAATGGTGGCTTTTGAAGGGCCCAAACAGGCATTTTCATCCCTCATCAGAACCCTTCACAGAACATAGAATCTGAGCATATGGTCTTAGTTAAATTTATGTATAACAGAAGAACATTGTTGTTGTTGTTTTTAATGCTTGGGAGAGGGGTAATCTGAAGAAGTGAAGTATGAGGTGGTAAAATGCCTACCATATATCTGCCCCCAAACTTTCCCTTCTGAACATGGAAAATAATATATCTGAGCATATAAAGAAAAGACTTTTTGGTGGTGGCTCCACATCTGTGGAATGGTCTCTCATGGGAAGGGCACCTCACACTAAACATATATTCTTTTAGACATCAGGTTCAACTCTCCTTTTCGTCAGGCTTTTAGAAGTTGAAGGGTTAACACATTTTAATGACACTGTTAATTATGTAATTTATTAATATTGCCTTGATGCTTCTCTTTATTTTTCTGTTTTTAAATTCCTTTGCTTTTGTAAACCACCCTGTCACCATTTTTGGCAAAGGGTATTATTGAAATCTTTTAATAACAAATATTCTGTGTAAGAAATTTGATGAAGAATGGTGAAGAATAAAGAAAAGCAAATATTGCTGAATTGTTCAGAAAAAGCAATAAACAGCTGACAGCGCTTCTTTTTCTTTTTGCCACTTTCTTATCAGGTTCCCCCCACCACACACCCGTTCCGCAAAATGTTGATTGATTGTTGACAATATTGGCTGTGCCACCATTTACTGAGTATGAGAATGAAAACCATTTCATTATCAAGATTGATGAAAGACTTGAAGTTAAGGGACTTCCTAGATGAAGTAAAGCATGTTTTAGATGACTATTATCAAAAGTTACTGTTTCTTCATAAAATGCCAAGATTCCCCCTCCCCCTCTTTTAAGTTCCAAAATTATTTCTTGTGAGTAAAATGTCAGACTAGAAGTCTGGAAAGCTTCCATAATCTTTTCAACTAGCTTCTTCCCCCACCCCACCCCTTTTTGTTCTCTGTGAATGACGCAAGCTTGTTAATAGGTTTTTAAATATAATCTTCTCACCTCTCAGTTTAGTACATCAGGACCCAGCTAGCATATATCATCAGCCTTGACTGTTTCTGGGTTCAGTGAGAGTAAGTGGGCTGAGACACTGCCCCAACCAATCTGCCCCACGCTTACAGGCAGGGACATCCCTACTGATGTACCACTGAATGTACATAGGAGGAGGGGTGACGCCTGCTGCCATTACATTGTCCTGCGCACATAATCATTGCATGCAGAACATGTGTGTGTGTGTGTGTGTGTGTGTGTGTGTAGAAGCTAGCTTAATGTACAAAGGTACAGTATGCTCCTGGTATGCCCCGCAGAGGACCTTAAGGTCCACAAATAACAACATTTTGGAGGTCCCGAGCCACAAGGTTGTTAGACTGGTCTCAACTTGGACCAGGGCCCTTTCAGTACTGGCCCCAACTTGGTGGAACACTCTGTCACAAGAGACCAGGGCCCTGTGGGATTTGACATATTTCCGCAGGGCCTGCAAGACAGAGCTGTTCCGCCTGGCCTTCGGGTTGGACTCAGTCTGCTGTTCTTTCCTCCCCTTATGGTTTTGATTTTGGGCGATAATTGAAGCTGCATTTAAATTTTAATTTTTAAATTGTATTTTAACCTGTATTTTAATTAACGGTTTTTCTTTCTTTTATATTTCATTGTAATTTTTATCTGTGTTAGCCGCCCTGAGCCCGGTTTCGGCTGGGAAGGGCGGGGTATAAATAAAATTTATTATTATTATTATTATTATTATTATTATTAAAGGTAAACTTTACATTAATTGCTCCACCCACTTTTGTGTTTGGTCCCACCCACCATTGGCATGTAGCCCTCAGAAAGCTGCTCTACAGTAGTATAGCGTGCGAATGCCCGAAGGGCTGTGGTCCCAGGTGCAAATCTGTGGGGGCACCTGGTTGCTTCCGCCGGGATCTCTGCCCTGCCCCAGCCAAAGTGGCAGAGCAGCTCAGGCTCACAGTGAGTAGGCACAGAGAGAGCAAGGCGGGCAGGGGCCACCCCCAGTGCAGGCATCAGGAGGATTCAACTGCCAAGGGCCAAGAATGAATGCCCGGGGTTTTCCCTGCGCTGGTGGACAGATAGCACAGCACCGCCCTGCTTGGCTCTGGTGGGGGCACTCTGGTGGCGTTGACTGCTTGCTTGCCCCAGGCGCTGGCAACCCACGCTATGCCACTGCCTGCCCATAAGAAAATGCAGTTCTCAGGCTGGAAATGAATCCTCATCCCTGTTATAAAAGATTACTGCATGAACTTATATGGCTGTATTCAATGGTAGCATTAGGCTAGCAGAGCCACTTAGTTTTGCCATATTTTCCCCTCCCCTTTCCCCGCCTACTGAATTGAATGCAAAGCTGGATTTCTTGGATCAATATATATATTTGGTATCAAATTCCTTCATGTAGAGACAGGCTATTTTGGCACTGTGGCTGATGGCTACCTCTCATTGCTTGCAAATCAAGTGTGCCATTGAAATAAAATGATTCTTACGTAGTGTGATCTCGGCCCAGGAGGAGACCTGTTGTTGTTTTTCTTCTAATGTCTTTTTAATAACCAAAAGTTAGGAATTCTTGTATAGAGAGATCTCAAGCCCACATAGTCGCCCAAATGTGATCACACAGTGTCAGTTCATTCTATCTTGCTATTACGAATAATCACAGGTAGAGGATGATATTTGGGGTGTAAAATAGTTTTAATAATAATAAAAAATCTGCACACTGGGACAGGAGTATGAAGGCTGAATTATTACCTGAAACAAAGGAGAAGGAATGCCTTTATGAATCTTGAGTGAAACATGAAAGACAGGTAACTTGGCAGTGCAAACATTTGTTCAGAAAATGAAATATAGCCTTTTGTGAACTTTTGTGTATCATAATCAAACACTGAAAGAAATGCAAATGACCAAAAAAAAAAACCCTGTACATGTTCACAGATCCACCACAAGTGAAACAGAGTGCCTCTAACCTGGCACCCTCTCCAGTGATGTGGTGACTGAGAGGCTTCTATTGATATGGTACAAGTTTACTTGCATTAAGTGTCATCTCTGTAAAGGCTTCAGGTGGGTTTCGCTGATTGCTGCTGGAATGGATTAAAGAGGTTTCTTGAGCCATAGTGCATCCCATTGCATTTCTGACATTGCATTTCTGTGGAGCTGCTTAGAGGTGTTCTTACAATCTGGGATGGGGGCTAAAAGCTGTGTGGGAGGCAGATAATAGGCTCTCAGATCCTCGATTTGTTGAGCAGCAGAATTTGGTTGACAGCTTGTATGTGGGAAGGGACCGCAATAGTGGGAGTTGGAGATGGCATAAAGTTGTGAGCCTGCAGGATGAAAGAGACAGTGTTACCTTCGAAAGGGACAGAGATATATGGGGATGGAAAGGAAATTAGGTTGCACATTGGTGACTTTGAGAAAGGATTACTGTAATGTGGGGTTTCTATTGTGCTTGATCCAGAAATGTGCAGGTGGTGCAAATTGCTGCAGCATGGGTGCTGACAGGAGTAAAACCCTGTCAAGATATAGCACATCTACTTAGAGATCTTCATTGATGTGTCTCAAAGTCTTGTTAGCTTATTGCTGATTTTAAATATTGTTGGAATGTTTTCGAATACCTGTTTTCAATTGTCTTTTATTGATAATTTTAACATGTAGTGTTTTTTGTAAACCTCTTTGAGGTTTTCATACAATCAAGTGGTATATAAAATTTGTCCAATAAGTAAATAAAAGGGACTAAGTGCCTTACCTTTTTGTTTTTATTTGCCCTTCTGATGTCCCCCCCCTATTAATATGTTTTATTTATTTTAATGTACCCTGCCCTGAGATGCTCCATGAATGATGGGTTAGAAATACTTTTAATAAACATGCACAAATAAATATAATCTTCCTAATTGTGAAATAATTCACAAGCGTAAATTGTTCTTACTACGTGCTATTTTGTTCCCCATACTCTCAACCCTGGAGGAGATATCTTGGGTTCTCGGTTGTTTTAACCTTACATACACTGTGCTTTAATTCATAGACTGAACGTGTTTATGGTGTCTAGCATCACCATAGCTTTTTCTTCCCAAGGCTGCATGAAGGAAAAATCCAATTAAAGTAATAAAACACTAGCTTTCCATATGATGGATAACCTGCTGGCTTCCTCATTCCTTATTCTGGTTCTTGCTCTTGATCTTGACAAACAATAAGACAAAAATGTGTCTTAATTTGTGGAGCACAACTGGAAGAGGGGAGTAATGAAACTGCTGCCATAATTCTGCTGCAAGCTATTGCTATGCTTCATCTATTTCTGAGCTGTCCGCTTCCATTTACAGGTTGTTGAAACTTGCACTACACTCCCAAATGTGTTACTCATAAGTAAGTCTCACTGAATTTACTGAAGCATACTCCCTAGATGTGCACTTTGGGCTGCAGCCTCAATGTCAATGAAAGCTACTTAAACATTAGCTACCTATTGTTCCATAATAATATAGCGTTATTAATATATTTGTGCAGGTCTGCAATATCTGTTTTAAAACCAAGTTATTTTCTTCACACTGAATATTAGGGGTCCACACTGACCACCAGACTCAATCTGGATCCCAGCTCTGTGAAACAGCCAAATCTGGTTCAGACCACCATCTCTGCTCTGAGTTTGCTGTGTTCCCCCAACACCCTTTCACTACTGAGAAATAATAATAATAACCTTTCTGACAGAAGTGGCTGAAATTTGCAGGCATAGTAGCTTATCCCAGGTTGATAAACTCTGGAGAAATACAAGCAAACAGATCCAATTGGTTTTGTGCTCAGCAGTCTTAAAGTTGATTTCAGGGTGGGAAGAACTAAAAAGGGTTTGCTTTCTGGATATAACCATTCTCTTTCATTGCAAGCTAGATTTGTCAGTCATGAAGGAGCTCTTCCTCCCCTGCCCCCCAGCCTTGTGTCTTCTTTAATCTAAGAAATATATTTTTCACTCTTGTAAAGCTGCTCCTTCCTCCAAAGGACTTGTATTGGAGAGTGCTGCTAAAATCATGTCACCCGACAGTCACAGCAGAGTTTTTCTCTTGTGCTCTCTCCCTATCCTGGATGGATGTCAGGGTTGCAGATCAATTCCTCTCCTTGTTCATCTGATCGAGCTGATGAGAAGGGGAAAGTAATTTTGTTGATCCCCACACTGGTTTGGGCAGATTGGTTTCAACCACTGCACCCATACCCATGCAACTACAGACATGCCTTAGATGATTGGCCAATAGCAAATGAGCCTTCACAATTAGAAAGGTGCTTCATACTTTAAAGGTAATCTTCAGTACCTTTAATCAGGTTCAAAAGGCAATGTTAACTCTTTCAGAATGGTTGTAATATTTGGTTAATGTTCCAGCAGCTGCCTTCTGCATTACTCGAAGCTTCCAGGTCCTCTTCAGGGACATCTCAATGTACAATTCATTACAGAGGTTACCCAGCTGTGAGTCATGCCCACGCCATTAAACTGGGTTCATTGGACAGATTTGGGATACAGAGTTGCTTTTCACTTCACTTGGTGTCTGAGTTTCTTTTATTCCAGATGAAAATTGGTCCAAACCAGTCAAACCACCATACTTCAAGGACTGCCTCTTTCCTTATGAACCTACCCAGACCCTGAGATCATCTTCTGAGACCCTTCTTCATATGCCTCCTCTACGCAAAAACAGCAGAAGCAGCAGCAACAGCAACAACTTTTGAAACATTCTCAGTGTGCCTGGGTAGTCTGCAATTTAAAAGGTTGATTTCTGCTTTGTTAATTCTGCTTGCTGTACAGTCAGAAGAATTTCATAGGTTTGCAGATGGTTGGGAAAGTAGTGAAGAACATTATTTTTACTGATAAAATAACAATAGGAGTCTTTACTTTCTCTCTCACTAATTAGTCCTTCAATCTTTATGATGGAATTAAGAGAAAGCATGAAAGAACACTATAATACTTTGATAATAGAGTATTGTAGCATTCTCTTAAGAATTCATTGATTTTGAATGTGCAAACAGTCCTTTAATATGTTTTATTCTTGCTATTTTGTGGGTGTTTGCTTTGCAGCCGGAAAGAAAATCTCAGGACTCTTACATTGCAGTTTGCAAGGTAATGGGATATCTGGGAAATTCCTTGTGTAGATAAAATAAACTGTCACTGATTCTCATGGCTAATTCTTCAGTCTTTAGGAACGTGCACTCTAGCTGCATTTTGCCACACTGGCAATGAGTTCCTGAGGTCAGATTTTGGAGGTCCTGAGCTAATGGCCCTCTCAGTTGACCCCATGGACCCCATGATGGTTCCTGACACTCATATCCACCATTTACTAAGTTCAGGCTGACTATGGTGGGGCTGGCAATGTCATTGGTTCAGGATGTGTTAGCCTCTTGAAACTTCAGATTGGAAACCTGAAACACCATCCCAGTATGCTTGCTGGAGAATGCCATGTGAGGTGACCAGTGTAGAAGGGCCCAGCATGGTGCTGACCAAAAGATTAGAATAGGACGTCTAACCTGAGAGGAGTGTTGCCCTGTCCAGCCCACCCAAGATTGGGCTGGGAAGTTGTGCAACTTCTCAAGACCTGCTATGAGTGTCCCTCTTATGTTTTGATCCTGACCAATGCCATTTCTGCCTGAGTTGTGATGATCTGCTTTGTAGAATGCCTAACAATCACATGCTATCCACTGAGAGAAAGGGGTAAAGGTAAAGGTAAAGGGACCCCTGACCATTAGGTCCTGTCGTGTCTGACTCTGGAATTGCGGCGCTCATCTCGCTTTATTGGCCGAGAGCCGGCGTACAGCTTCCGGGTCATGTGGCCAGCATGACAAAGCCGCTTCTGGCGAACCAGAGCAGCACACGGAAACGCCGTTTACCTTCCCGCTGGAGCGGTTCCTATTTATCTACTTGCACTTAGACGTGCTTTCGAACTGCTAGGTGGGCAGGAGCTGGGACCGAGCAACGGGAGCTCACCCCGTCGCAGGGATTCAAACCGCCGACCTTCTGATCAGCAAGCCCTAGGTTCTGTGGTTTAACCCACAGCGCCACCTGGGTCCTTGAGAGGAAAAAAAAGAAAGAAAGGGGAAAACCTCTCAAATGAAGAACAATTGTGGTTGAGAGTAAAATTTCTTTCCACCATTGAAAACCAGCAACCTTTCATCATTGCCTCAGTAAAAGGTTCTAAAAACAAGGGAAACTGCCATTTGGTGTAGTGAAAGATGGGCTAATGGTGAAGCCAGCCAGCCCTTTTAAAGGACCCGCTGTCCTTCCCCCTCCTGAAATCCCACCCGGCTGTATGATACACAGAAGCTCCACAAGATCTCAAGTGGGGCAGCAGTACCCCCTCCGCTAGCTATGGAGCTACCTGCAACACCCCACAATCTGGCTTCTGCCTGTAATTTGGCCAGGCCATTGTTTTTATCAATCCCCATATGCAGAGAGATAGGAAAGATTGGTATGGGGTGCAAGAACGGTGAAGCACTGCACTAACTGACACCACAGTCGGTACTTGGTAAATAAAAAACAGAGCAATGGAGGGTTTTGATGCAAACATGACACAGTGATTTGGCACTTCAATATCTAGGGAGACATTTAAATGACACCCTCCCTCCAAGAACCATTGCATGTTTAAAAACAACCCCCCCGCCCAAACACTGGGAATCATAATTTCATACCAATAATATCCATGTTGGTTTAAGTAGCATAAAGGGCAAAAGCTGCCAAAAAGTTGTAAAGTGCAAAGACAGAGAAGTAAACTGATGAATATTTATCGTGAGTTAAAAAAAGACGAACATTTTAGGGAATATTTAAATGGCAGAATGGCCTTTTAAAGGTTACAGTAAGCCTCTTTTCATGACACTAGACAGGGTGATTTTTATATTTTAACTAGTTATAATGAGGGTTTGTGGTGGTATCAGTGAAAGCAATAGAGAGGCATTTCATAATGAATGCATTGAAAGCGTCTACCAAGAAACCCAATACTTTTTAATTGGATCACATGGTTTTCATTGAATATCTAGTTGTCTGACAGTAAGATGCACAAAATGTCATTTCTCAAGTGGGTCACAAGATCTTCCCTTGAGTTTTCTGTGCTTGCAATGATCAATAACTATAGGCATGGAATAATTCTTAAACTGGCAGTCGCAAGAAAAGAGATCAACCTGTGTGACAGACAGACTAGGCTAGAGCCAGATATACCTGTAGTCATGTTAGAGTAGACTCATTAAAATCAATGGCATGTTAAGGTCTATTAATTCAATGGGTCTGTTTTAAATTTGAATCCAACCCAGTGTTGCTTGATTGTTGCGTGATGTGTCCAACATCCTTTTCTCGTGCTTCCTATGTACATGAGGCATTTAGGGCACTTGAAGCGCCTGCTGACAGAAAGGGCAATGCCTATTTTCACTGATTTCCCCTCACCCTGAAGGCACCGGCTTGATCTCAATAGGCAGGGAGTTCCAAAGTATAGGTGGGGCCACACTAAATGATTGAGTTCTTACAAATGTGGAACATATTATGTGGCACCTGGTGATGGTGATAGGAATAATCATATAAAATAAGCATGCAACAATTGCCTAGTAATTATTTAAATCCTGCCCATGAGAGTTCCACATTTTGCTCTTCGCGTTCTGTCCTCAAATGCTGAACTACTCCATTAATCTCACTGTGTGGCTGTGAAGGTCATAGGTGCAGGGAAGTCTCTAAGCTGAGCTGCATCTCATAATTTATGAGTCTGCATGTGGAAAAGGACCCACAGTGTGACAGATGAAGTTCATCCTAATGAGAATGAGACAGTAAGAGAGCAGCCCGCCATCCATACACTTGAGAAATGTTGATTATGGAATTGATTACAGTCTAGTCAGCAGTAATCATGTGCGAGGGATATTTGCATTGTTGGTGCTTCAATGGAATCAAACTCTCCAGCCCCTTCTTCACATACAAAGATATTTGGTTTTCCTTCAGATGCCGCTATGCATACCGAATTTAAATCAAATGTGATTGATTGGCACGGAAATGGTTTCAAAGCGCACAAGACAGCCACTGCAATAGGGAAATATGTGGAGCGGTTGGCTCAGGAGACAGTAATTTGTGTAGATAAGATAGATATGTAACTGTGAAGACTGCACATTTTCTATCTGCAGCAACTGATGACAGGGGAAACATTTTTAAAACGAATGCTGTGTCTTGCCGTGGAAATTCAGAATTTTAAGTTTGTCCCTGCTTTTATTTCATTTAGGTTTCACTTAATTCTCTACACCTTTTGCATAAATTGTGTTTATTTTGACAACTGTTCAAATAGATTGGCCAGTGAAATTTATATTTATTGCTTGTAGGTAGTTTTATATGTGTCTGTGTCGATTTGCATTGATTTTTTAAATTGATGCTAAGTTGCAATACTTCCATAAGGATATGAAGTTCCAGTTGTTAAACTGTTGCTTTGTGGTGATCTGATGACTAGCTACAAATAAACGAATCTGATCTGATCACTGCATTCAAACTGCATTAAGGTGCTCATATAAAAGCAACAGCCTGACTTTAAGAGCCTAAATCCTTTGCTCCTCTCCCACTGTCACTATAAAGTAAGCAAGGAAATGCCTTCCATAGTTCTAGTTACAGGTAGGTAGCCGTGTTGGTCTGCAGTAGTTGAAACAAAATAAAAAATAGAAATAAAATTCTTTCCAGTAGCACCTTAGAGATCAACTGCATGCACACGAAAGCTCATACCAATAACAAACTCAGTTGGCCTCTAAGGTGCTACTGGAAAGAATGTTTTTTTTTGGGGGGGGGGGTTTGTAAGCAAGGAAAGTTCGCATGTTGGACCTTGGGATTCCAGATGTTTTCTGAACCACATATTCAATCATACCAATCATTCAGAGAATGGCCATGGCTCAGTAGTAGAGCATCTGCCTTGCCTGCCGAGGTCCCAGGTTCAATACCCGACATCTCTAGGTAGGATTTTTCCCTGCCCAAAAGTCCGGAAAGCCATTGCCGGTCAAAGTAGACAATGCTGAGCTACATGGACCAAGAGTCTTGACTCATTAAAGGCAGCTTCCTCTGTTCCTGACCACTAACTATGCTTCCAGGGGATGTTGGGGGCCATAATCCAATAGCATGTGTGGATTCATGGCTGTGGAAGGCTGCTATAATCACACTGTACAGAGAATTGTGCTGCCTTCTGAAGATTCTGCTTCCCCGCTACCACATTTCAGATAAATTGCTTAATTATACTGCTATTGAGCAAAGGGGGGGGGGCGCAGCTGCCATCCCCTCCCTGATGCCATAAAATGTTTTAAAATTAATACCCAGGGCAAAAATTGGTTTGTCAACATAAGATTTAGCGTTTTAATGCTTCGTGGTGAGGTGACATTAATATTTAAAATACTCATTTTATTTTCACGTCAAGGAAGTGGGTGGATAAGAATCAGATGGTTATGTCGTGTGTGTTTTTTCTCTAAATGTTGTGTTAGAAGCCATCAGTCGCACTCAATACAGGCAAGGCAGGCCATATTGCCTTGCAGAGATGAAAACCATACCAAGGTACTTCTGAACCACCAGCTGTATGTTTTTTTTAAGGTGCTTGATGAGGATGACTTGCATTTAACTATTAAAAATGTGAATATGATGAACAGGCATTGCATAAAGAAACATTTATCAGGAATTCGGCATTGGCTGTATTTTCCAATTCATTGTGCATTCAGTGGCAAAACTGAGTTTGCTGCCACATAATGTGTAAAATAGTCCAATCTCTTATACAGAATAGGGAGGGAGGGATCAGTCTATTCCTGGCCCATGTCAACGTCACATGCATTCCTCTATAAGTCAGTGCCACCCCTTTCCCACATTAATCTGCATTTTTAAAAAAGAAATAAACCATACAGAAGTTCATATTCCAAAATGCATATTTAAATACATATTTTATCCCCATGTCACATTTCTAAATACATTTGATCCTAAATACACAGCTGACACCTTTTGATACTTTAAAAAACGCAAGCGGTATTGCAAAATCCAGAAGAGTGTGAAATCCAAAATATAATTACCTTTTGAGCCACACATTAGGCCTTGGAGGTGCAGCACAGGTCACTTTATATTGGAACTCACACAACTTGAATTCCTCAAGCATCCCTAATAGAGACATGAACACAAGCCATTAATACTTCAGCTTTCAGCACAATAATGTTGTCTTTGGTAGCATAACAGCTTATTACTCCTTGTTGTGCTATTGCTTCAATACTGATCCAGGGAGACAAATACACCTACTAAATCATTACCACCCTACACTATGTAGGTGTTTCGAGGAAGTCTCCCTGCAACATTCTGACAAGCCCTGACACTGTTTTGTTTAGAAATGTGATGAGATAACAGCATGAAGCTGGTAAAACTACAGGGTGTGGGTGACGCTGAATATTAATCAAAAGTGAGGTGTGTTTTTTTAAAAAAATTGTTCCCTTTCTTTTCTTTCTTTTTTACAAAGTTACTTCTTCTGCAGAAATTATGATGTGCTTGAGAGATCCATTTGTACCGAACCCATGCCAGCTGCACCTTTGCAGAACGTCACCAGGCAAACACAGCATCCATCACTGCAGCGACACTGCTGCAAGCTTCGCAAGCAACATTTCCCTCTGAGCAAGGCTACAAATGAAGAAGCACCAATAGCTGTTTGGAGACTGATTTAGAGTTAACTGGGGGGTCATTTGAGCTATGCCACAGAACACAAAACACTCTCTACAGCCAACATTTCACAAGTGGTCACATCTTTGGCTGATATATTTTACAAAATCTGTGTTGCTGCTCCCTGTATTTAAAAGGCAGAGGGCATGATAGTTGTGATTCAGTTTCACTCTCATGTCAAGAAAAAAAATAAGACGAGCCTGCTGGATCAGATCAATTGCCCATCTAGTCCAGAATCTTCTTTTCACAGTGGCCAACCAGTTACCCCACCACGAGCACTGTACCCTCTTGAGGTTTCCAGCAACCGGTATTCAGAAGCATTGCTGCCTTCGACCATAGAAGCAGAGCCGAGCCATCATGGCTAGTGGCCATTGGTAGCCCTCTCCTCCACAAACCTATCTAATCCTCTTTTAAAGCTATCCAAGTTGGTGACCATCACTGCTTCCTGCAAACAAGTTCCAAAGGAGACACACAGTGTAATCCTATACATGTCTATTCAGAAGTGAGCCCGACTGGGTCTTACACCCAGATGAGTGTCTTGCACCCATGTACCTGTGAGTTTTGGCTTCTGAGTAGACATGCATGGAATTGTGCTGTAGTGTCAGTTAAGAACATGCACATAGTTCAGACCGTTCCCCAAACATATGCTCAAGGGCCAATGTAATGTATAAAAGGGAATTATAGGGCATATGCAGCTGATCACTGACCTAAAGGTAGCAATAGCTTATCATGGTGGAGGGAGAGAAAGAGAGAGAGAGAGAGAGAGAGAGAGAGAGAGGTTTAGATATGCTATGAGCCTCATTTGGCTGTGAGAACAGAGATATTTGATAGTAGAAGTCAATTTTCCAGTACTAGCAAGCATATTGGGTTGGCTCCAGTCAACATGTTTATGGGATCAATAGAGTACGGACTCATTTCTCATATTGATTTCTATGGGACCCAAGTATAACTAGCATAGGGTGGATCCAGTCCCTTGTGTTTCCAGGATGGACCACCTCACTGAAGTTCCTCAGGGCTACTCATGACGTGGGATGGGAACGGGAACAATGGGGGTGGTTAGGAAGCTTCCTGTTCCCTACTGCAGCAGCCCCTTTTCTAGCCCCTCCTACAAGCAAGATATGCCCATGGGAAGTTAGTTTGTGAACTAGAAGGGAAAGTTTGCACATCATCTTCAGCCAATGCAGAGCATAAATGGGTGCAGTGGGTCGAGAATTTGCTTCTGCAGGTTGTAGCGTCACTTGAGCAAGACTTCCACTCAGGACAACCACACCAGTGAAAAGAGGGAAGATGTCCTTTAGCCTTCAGTGTCACCTCCCACACTGTTCCAGAAGGTCCACCCAACATTCTAGAGTAGATATTTGAGAGATATAAGGAGTTCTAAGGGGGAGCGGAAGCAGCAACAAAATGGCTTCCCATTCCCATAACACCAACAGGAGTCTCCTGCTGAATCAGAAGCCCTTCAGTAATGGATGGAGCCAGTGCTTTTTTTCTGGGGGTACGCAGGGGTACACATACGCCTGAACATTTTGTGAATCTAAGTTTGGCCTCATTTGAGGAGTAGTATTTCAATATGAGTAGGAAAATGAGAGTACCCCTAAATGGAGCCCTTCTGTCTGCAGGAGGCAAAATAACTCTGGATCCAACTCAATATCTGTGCCCTTGGCATACATGTGACATATATTTTCTCAGTCTTCTCCTTCACTTGGGGAGATTTGTCTGTCTTTTCTTTAAGTTCAGGTAATAAAGTATGCTAATTGCAGGTTGCTAAGTACTCTCAACAAATTGTCCTCTTGCAGCATACCTTTAGCCAATAAAGAACTGCCTTGTGAGTCTTTGACAAAGAAAACAAAAGCTAGTTGCAAGAGTTGTGTAATGATGTCATAAATTAAACCAAGAGCCTGTTACAGTTAATAACCTGCAAAGGGCAAAGGTATTTGGGCAGCGTGCATTGATCTAGACCTTGTAGCAAGCACTAACAGGGTGAGAAGTGCTTTTTACTGTCTTTTGTTGAAAGAAATACAGTTTTGCCAAGCAAAGAGGGGTCACTTCGTTTTCTTCGTGCTTTAATTTTTACAGCCAGCGACTCCTTTCTGAATAAATAATGTGCCATTTCCGGATGACATCAGCTAACAATTATTGAAGATGTTAGAAGACAATGCTAATGTATTTCATGCCTCAAAGGCTACAGCTGCTTGAAATATATGTCAATCAATCAATCTCCCTCTCCCCTCCCCTCTGCTGTCATTGATATAATAATTGCAGCCAGTATACAGTTAATATAAGCATTCTTTTTCTTCTCTCCTCCTTTGATACATTTATGGTCTGTATTGATTACTTTAATGTTCCTTTGTGATCACTTTGTTTATGTAATATTCTGAAAGCTACTGTATTCCATTCCCTCCTCATTTTCTCTCTCTTAATACTGTAGATTGTATAAAAATATAACCGTTATTTCAGGCAATTTAACACATTTCATAGGCATTTGAATTAGAATGGCCCTTTGTGTTGCCATAATTGACATCTCATAGTTAGAAGCTGGCACAATGGAGCAGAAACAGAGAAAAAGATTTGCCTTTCACAGCCTGTCAGTTCTGTCCTGAATTGTTCAGTACAATAAGTTGGTCACAGCACAATCCCCAGTGGAAAACAGGCCCTATTAGAAAATGGTCACAGTTTATTGGAGAACATGCCTCTGTGGTCAGGGTCATCGAAAGCTTCAATGAATGGTAGCATATGTAGTGAGTGAATTGCTTCTGAAACCCCAAACCACAACGATGGAGTGCTTTGAGGGTCAGGGTTTTTCTTTCACAGGCAGTGTCACCTCCATGAGAACTATTCGAAAGAGAGGCTGTCTTCATTTAAAAGGCACCAGTTTCCCTATCTCTTTGACCTTTACCTGGATGAGTAGTTATAAAAAAACAAATTCTGTAAGCAACATAAAGGTATGGATACTGCTGCCTTAAAAATGGATTGCTTGCAAATATATCAATTGGGGACAGGCCTAGATAAAAGCAACTAGAGGCCTTTGTCTAAGAAGAAGAGAAGAAGAAGAGTTTGGATTTGATATCCCGCTTTATCACTACCCGAAGGAGTCTCAAAGCGGCTCACATTCTCCTTTCCCTTCCTCCCCCACAACAAACACTCTGTGAGGTGAGTGGGGCTGAGAGACTTCAGAGAAGTGTGACTAGCCCAAGGTCACCAAGCAGCTGAATGTGGAGGAGCGGGGACGCGAACCCAGTTCCCCAGATTACGAGTCTACCGCTCTTAACCACTACACCACACTAGCTCCCACACTAAGAGATGGTAGGAGGCCCAAACTTCTTCTTCTTCTTCTTCTTCTTCATCATCATCATCATCCACCCATCTGGCTGGGTTGCCCCTGTTCATGCACTTGATCATGAGATGCAAAACCTCATTCTCTTCTTTGTTCCCACATTTGGAAAAGCTGTCTGAATTTTCTCCTGGGATATTATTTGGTACATATCTTGGTGGCTGAAATTGTCTTTTTTTTCCCCAGGGTGAGTTTGTTTCATATACAGGTGGAAGTGTTGGAGTTCATTGACTAGGCTAAAGTCAACATGCTTTGGATGCCATTGTGAATTGGTTTCATTCTTCAATACGAAATGAAATGTTCTGTTCAGCACATCTTGAACCAGTGCTTGGACTGGAATGTAGACATGTAGTTCAGAATGTCTAAGAACTGTCCCAGAGCATGGTTTGCTCAGTCATCGTACTCATCAGTGTGGCAAAAGGATCTGAAATGGTGATGAGGTTGATGGAGAATGACCTTAATCTCCCCATATTACTAAAGTGGCATAGGAGAGACACACGGTACAGTTGATCACACACCACTAAGGTAAGAAACTTAGGGATATTTGTATCCATATGTTAGAGTAGAAGTGGGGAATCTCAGGCCCAGGGCCCAATGCCAGTGAGTTTTGTGTGGCCCCTAGGATTCTTCCTAAGCCATTACCCTTCTTTAGGTCACACTTCTCACCAGCCCTTCTCCATGCCTTCCTCAAGAGCTCTTCCCTTGGTGGAATGTGTTTTTGTCTTGTGATATTGCCTCTTCCTTGCCTGGGTGGAGCAAGCAGGGGTGTGTGTGTGTGTGTGTGTGTGTGTGTGTGTAGAAAATGGATGGCAAGTGAGATTGGGTGAATGTTGGGTGACTGTTTTTATGTGTTTTATATTTTGTCTATGGATATGGATACTGTTTGTGTATTTTGACGTGGTCCTTTTTTTTGTCTATAGACACACTTATGTATTTACCTACTGTGAATCGCTTCAATATCTTTTAGATAGTAAGCACTATATAAATGGAAATAGTAGATAAATAAGATAAAATACAAACGTGGCTGGAATGCAGCCTCGCTCCACCCATTTTTGTCTTTTGTCCCACCCACAACTGGCATGCGGCCCTCAAAGGTTCTTCACCAGGAAGGACGGTCCTTGGACTGATTAAGGTTCCCTCATCCTTTTTTACAGGGTAAATCAATAATTGCCAGACTTCACTGCCTGTCTTTGAGAAGCATGATGAGAATGATAAAGCTGATAAAACTAGACCAAATACCATCACTGAGGTAGAAAGGAACATTTCAGAGTAAGGGGAGGATGGGACTATTGACTGAAATCATACAGAGATAGTTATGTAGATCATAAGGAAAGGTTGATGAAAGATTTATATAAAATGTCAATAACAGGATTCTACCCCCAATTGATTGCAACTTCCTTTGGTGTTATTAAGCCTTTATCTCAGATTTCCATTCATTTCTTTTATGCCTGCCCACTGTCAAGTGAGCTGCTACAGTGTGTGAGAGTAGTTGAATTAGAGGGGAGAAAATAAGTGTTATACAACAAAGTTTAGAAAAAGCAGGAAATAAAAGCAAGCCAGGGGTTACTTTTTCTGTCCCTTTGAGTTGTACTGGAATTATAAGGACTAATTTGCTTCCTCCCTACTTACTGATGGTGTCTACCACCTCATTTTCCTAGACAGCCTTGTAACTAAAACCTCCACCATTGTTTAGAACTACCATTTCCTCTCAGTTCCCTTCATCCCTGCTTTACTCAAACATCTTTTTCATTTTAAACCATCACTGTTGCCTACTCAATGTCTCTCCCTTCTGGCTTTCATGCCATGGCTACTGCAACTTGCCACCCTGACATAATGAAAATCCAGGTTTGGGATGAGACACTACAAATATTCCAGTGGAGGCTATGCTCTGACTTCATTCCAATCCAGAATTCTGATGAAACATTGCCAGTCCTTCACAGTGACATCCTTACTTTTATATATATAGGAAGAGATATACGGGCTGTGTGTGTAGATCATTGGGTATCTGAACACCATAACCCCCCCCCCCCGACCTGTTTTATTGTGCTTATTTTTATTCAGCTAAATATAGAAGCATGTTGATCACCATCAAACATGACAACTAGTTTGCATACTATTTCCTACACAGAAGTGCATTCCATCAACAAAATTTAAAATGTTTGAATTAGCTCAGCTGATTTGTCCTCCTCACTGGGGCAGTTCACCTGTTAATTTCTGCACCTTTCAACAAGTACAGCCGTACCTTGGATCCTGAATGCCTTGCGAGTTGAACATTTTGGCTCCCGAATGCTGCAAACTTGGAAGTGAGTGTTCCGGTTTGCAAATGTTCTTTGGAACCCAAATGTTTGATGCGACTTCTGCGGCTTCCGATTGGCTGCAGAAGCCGCGCCTTGGTTACCAAACGTTTTGGAAGTTGAATGGACTTCCGGAACGGATTCCGTTCGACTTCCGAGGTACCACTGCAATGCCCATGCACCAGTCCACTTCACGAAAACTTGAAGATTTTGTGTGATACGTTTATATCAAGGGAGAGCTTAACATTAAAATGTAGCAGAAATAATATCTGTATTGACAGTCATATTGAGACAAAGTTATCTGCAGTAAAGCAATGGCAAGTCATCCTTAAAATAAAGCTAATGAAGATTCGTAACCACCTTGAAAGGTACTCTCCAAGATAAGATAATGTAACACAATTGCATCTATTAATCTTCATACTGCAGGGTTACAGGGAGAAGTGGGAGTGAGAGGGGAGAAATGGGATTCTTTATTATGACAGTTGAAAGAGGACAATTCCTTTCATGTCAAGGACAATCCACAAGTGTCAGCAAGTGTAGACTCTGACCCTTCATCTATTGTATAGGCAAATTAAGAGACAATCTGTTTCACATCATCAATACCTAGCAATTGGCTTAATGAGTTGTATTGTTGCTGTAGAGCTGCAGGAAGCTGCAGAATTTAAATGGGGTTAATTCCTTTGAAGAGTGAAACTGAGTAATACTTTGCCTCAGAAAGTCATAAGCTCATTGGCAGCGGGGTGGGGGGAGAAAATCCATTTGACCCTAGGAAGGTCAGTGGAGATATTCTCATTCATACCAGGAAAAGAAAAGGCCTTTGCTGTTTCTACTAGACACAGCATTTTTCAGCTACTTTCTGATGCACCAACTTTTCCTCTGCATCTGAACCAAAAGCTGGTTTTATAAACCTATTGAGGTTTAATTTTGATCAGTGCCTCATCAGCTTTGCATTATTTGTGATTTTGTTTTGAATTATTATTATAATAAAATATTTCCAGTAGGTAATGAATTATGCAACTAGTTTGGCACACCCAGGAAGATTTGGAGGAACTGCTACAGAAGCATTTTTATACATGTAACATTCCACATGGGCAAGTTATGGGGTGGTGCCTGATACCCTTTTTCCTAACTTTACAAGCTCAGCTTAACATGTGCATACGTCCAGGGCCGTCTTTGGCATATGCGGTGCCGGGGTGCAAAAAAAACCTGCCCAGCGCCCCCAGGCCAAAGTTTGGCAGGCCAAAGTTGTCGAGCTATTTTTAGGAGGGCAGCTAAGAGTTGTTGAGCTTTTTTGGGGGAGCGCACAACTCTCCCATGCTGTTGCAGGCCTCATGTGAGCAGTGTGTGTGTGCTGGTGGGCCTCTCGACGGCCCGCCAATCCCAGGCGCACAACAGGGCGGAGCCAGCTGGCTGCCTCAACTCCCGCAGCAGAAAAGCCTGTGGTGCTCCAGAGGGCTCTACTTCGCTCGGCAGCAGCTGTCAGCTGGCCTGGCTCTTCAATCCCCGGACTCCAAATCTCGGCCCCGGACTCTCGGCCTGGTGCCCCTGAGAGCCCAGCTCCCAGGTGCCCCACACCCCTAGCACCTATGGGTAAGACGGCCCTGCATATGTCCCATGTGTCTTCAGCTGTATGACTCTTCCCAATCTGGGAAAATAGGGCTCCCAACAGTGTGGGGAAAACTCTATGTGCAAACACATGCATGCACCATGTGCACGCCCAGCTGGCTGCACCCTGGCTATAAAATGTTAAAAGAGAAGAAGGAAGGATGTGTATCAGCCCTGGCATACCCATCCCGGCCTCAGTGCTGACATAAGACCTGTTTGACACTCCCCCATCCTTCTCTGGCCCTTGGGCTGCGAGGGCCTCAGTTTCAGCCCAAAGGTCCAGTCCACCGTCCACCCCCAGAAACATCTCTCTGTCTTTCACTTCCTCACTTCATCCAAATATCATTATTGTATCAGTTGAGCTCTACAGCCAGGCAAAAGAACTGCAGGAGTATGCAGAGCTGAGGCAGTGAGGGTTGTATTTTGGGGATAAGTGTGGCCTGGAGAAAGTTCTAAAGGGTGGACAGATATATTAGGTATCATTCGTCACGAAACAGGAAAAGGGTGCAGATAACTTTAAGGACGTTTTCTATGAGTTCTGGGTGTGGTTTTCCAGGCTAATTAGGCACAGCTGGTGATGTGTATAAAGAGAGAAGAAGTTGCAGTTTGCAACTGCCTGCAGAAAGAGAACACCCACATGATTTGTGTTTGTTGTTTGTATAGCCGTAATAAAACTCTTTGAGTATTTTGCATTAGTCTCGTGCTTCTGTCGTCTGCCACCAGGGAAAATTCACCTCCAATAAGATAGGCCTGAATAGTTGCATTTGACCCCTGAGCCTGAGGTTCACCTCTCCTACTATAGCCATTCATATGGGAGTAGGTCCTTCTGAGCCTCCATGCCTAGGATTGTGCAGTTAATAATTTTTCCTATTTTTAAACAGGAGAGAGGTATAATATTTAACAGGAATTTTTCAAGCTAGGGCTTACACATTAGCACAGCGTGGTCACAGTCTCACTCAAGTTATTGCTAAATCTGCAACCTGACTTGCGAAAAAAAAGTCTGTGCCCCTCAATTTTGCAGAGAAGTGACTTTTGACAGTGGACCTGACTTTGCCTATTGAAGTGATTCCTTTTAAAAGGATTTAGCATTTCAGAGTGACTCTTCCAAGCCCACAAAACGCAACACTCATTATAAAAAATATATACAGAGAGGCAACTGATGGTCACGAATGAATTATAAAAATGAGAACTACCACGCAGGGAGGAGGTCTTGAAAGACAATGGCATCTGAGAGAATAGCAAGTACAATTCTTGCAGTGTTAAGTCTCTAATAATTCAGTGCTATTCTGATTCAGTTCTTTCTTTTATTTTACTGGAGCTATTAAACTCCACATTGAACTAATAGCAGCTTCTTTTGATCTTCGCCTTTGGTTCTCTCCTTTTCTTCTGCCTTTGATAGGCTTTGTTTCAACCAGCTGGACTGGATAAAAACAAAGTCGGAATAGAACCAAAGAAACAGCAAGACAAATATGAATTTAAAACCGAAGGAACAGTTCAGTGGTAAAGGTGAGTACAGTCAGCACACCAAGTGTGGAAGAGAAAGAGTTAGAAAGGAAATCAAAGACACTGAGGATGAGAACACAGGAACACTGCCCAATACTGAGGGCCGAATTCAGTCCTGTCTACACTGATGGTGGTTCTCCAATATTTCAAGCAGCAGTTTCTCCCAGGTCAACATGGAGATATTGAGGACTGAACCTGGGACTTTTCTCATGCAAAGCAGATGCTCTACCACTGAGCTATAAGCACTGGGATTCCTTTGTTCCTGCTCTCCCCCTTATTTGGGAAAGGGTCAGTGACAAAAAATCCCAGGTTTGACCCTGAGCATCTCCATGTAGCTGGTGGACACTCCTGTCTGAAATCCTAGAGAACAATTGTAAATCAGTGTACACAGTACAAAACTAGGAGGGGCCAGTTGTGTAAGGCTATACATATGGGATTTTCCAGAAGGAAGCGATGAAAATTTGACTTCTGCCTTTTCATTTTCAAGTGTAAATGAAGGAATCAATTCTAAGGACATGTGTATATATAATATATGAACGTGGGTAAAAACATATTGATCTGATAAACACTCTATGGTAAACAGGAAGTGGAATCACGTTTCAACCCAGAGTTCTTTTTTAAATAGCCAGCTAATTTGATACAACAAATATTCCATCATCCAAGCTGCTGGTTCAGGTTTTTGGCTATTCATTTCCATATTCATCAGAGTGTTTTTGATACAATTACAGGTGCAAATATTTGGAAGCTATTTGTTGCCCATTTTCTCAAGATGATATAAGTGAGTCGTAGCAGGTTTTATTAAATTTCAGTGCTATAATGACACAACGGGTGCTAGCTTCTACTCAGAGCTAAGAAGGGAGAGAGAGATTGCTTCTGAAGAAGACTTTTTGTGAAATTTAATTCACTGCCTCAAAAGATGGATGATTGAGCAGCTTTTTCAAACTATAGACAGGTAGAAAGCTTTTTTGTTTTGACTTCTGAGCCTTGCTTCTAAAAGTTTTCTCTGTAATATTTTGCTCAGAAAGAAAACAAAACAAGAAAGACTCAGAAACAATTCTCATGAGACCAATTTGTGGGATGGCCAATGTGTATCAGTTTTGTTTCTACACCAGCAAGGTAAGAACAGAAGCAGTCATTCCCACTAACTGTTTTTTCCAGCCGGAGAGTCCATCGTTAAATTTATTGGAAGCTATGGGTACTGCTCATCATTACATAAAAACAGAACACACATTTTTGGGCCATATGTGTTTGGAAGGGCCAAAACTGGTAGAGAATAATAGAATTGTAGAGTTTGAAGAAACCTCCAAGAATTATCTAGTCCAACCTCTGCAATGCAGGAATCACAGCTAAAGAATACCTGGCAGATGGCCATCTAAACCCTCATAGAGCACATGTTCCTCATATGGCTTAGTTTCCATGACCTTTATCATCCTGGTTGTCCTCCTCTGCACATGTTCCAGCTTGTCAATAGCCAGAACTGGACACAGTATTCCAGGTGGGATTCCCCAGTTGGTGTCTCCCACCAATCATCTACATCCAGTCAGTCCATGACGGCCAGACACTCTGGCCTCCACAAGGTATGGTGTATGTAGTGTACTCTGCCAGCGAGCCACCCACAACTTTTGACTAGTAATGATGATGTGATGCTTCCAGTATCATTCCTCTGAATGCCAGTTTCTGGAGAGCAGTAGAAAGCTTTGGCCCACAAGCCCTGTTTGTGGTCTTCCCTTATGCAACTAGTTGGCTACTGTAGAAAAGATGATGCTTCGGTCTGATCTAGCAGCAGTCCTGGCTTACAACCCCTTTTATGTCCACCAAAAATCTTCTGCAAGAGGCTTGTGGAGGGATTCTCGGGAAGCAGGGAATTGGCATAAGTTGGCTCCCCATCCCTCCACCAGTGGGGAATCCTTTGCTGGATCAAAAGTCTTCCATCAGTGGAAGGAACCATTTTGTTCATTGCAGGCTGTGTTCTGATAGTCAGAGTTAATATCCGAACACACACTGTGTTCAAAGCTGTGTCATCCTGGCATGCACATCAGTCAGTGTCACAGAATCACAGAATCACAGAATCACAGAATCATAGAGTTGGAAGAGACCACAAGGGCCATCCAGTCCAACCCCCTGCCAAGCAGGAAACACCATCAAAGCATTCCTGACAGTCTTCAGTGTCATAGCTGTTCCGTAATCTGGATTAATTGCTGATTGATGTTTAAAAACAAGAACAGAATCAATCTGAATTTTGCAATTTATTCCCCCTCCCCAGTATGTTCATGGGTGAAGAGAAAAAGCATGGCATAACATTCAGAGGATGTTATTTGCATGCCTCTTGTTCTCTGGTTTCCATCTAAAATAAATGCTGTTCCTGACACTGTCTCCAGTTGTGACATTCTTGAGCTTTTGCCCAGTCAGCTGCTCTGCATTTTTCACTCACTAATTGACACATTACTTTCATGGTTTGCTGTTGGTATATGTTGCTGTTCACTCAGGGTGGCATTTCTGCCAGTTTGACCTTAAAAGTCACTTGAGTCTTCCTTGCTTATATGATTCTTCAATATCTATGGCTAATTCGCTTTAGTTATTTTTCTGTAAAAACAAAACAACTATCAAAACTATGACAATAAATAAATAGAGTGGCTGAGACAACCCAGTAAGATGGGCAGAGTACTACTACTACTACTACTACTAATAATAATAATAATAATACAACAACAACAACAACACATTGACCTTTATTCATCAACAACCTTTTTTGGGGGGAAACAAAGACCTGAGCTGATATTTTTGCTAATGATGAGTCCCACCTTTCAGGAAGAAAATGTCTGGTAGAAGGGTGCGCCAAATTTCACCAAGAACAACATGACAGAGAATTTGGGGAAACTGTTTTTGTTCAGCTCTAGAATATTTTTTTTCTAAAACCCTTATGATTGGAATATTATTAATTACAGTAAATATGGATTGAATTTCAACAGATTGCTTGATCAAGTTTTGGTCAATAGTGTTTTTTCTAAAAATGACTGCCATCTTTTTTACTTTTCCCAACGCAAGACTCAATGTAACGTGCACTTGAGACACTGGGTTTGAGTCATCCTAAGCATACAACTTTTTGTATTTTCATTCAGATTTTTAATTCAGGCCTTGTAGTTGGTATTTCACTCAACGATACTAATTTCACAATGATAGCTGGCTGGCATATGACCAGTTCCATTTTCTCCTTTGATCAGCTTGACTTGTCATTGCCCGTTGTTAAACAAAGACATAGCTAAAGCACTTACCATGTTCTGCTTGGATGTTCTTACTGTTCTGTTTGCATTACAAAGCTGCAAGCTACAGTAGAAGCATGGCATGTATATTTATTCTTCCCTCTCTGATGGCTTCTTTCTATAGCCTCCAGGAGCCATTTGCTCCATGCCTTTGCATTGCATTAACAGAAGTCTTGCTGTGACCGTGGCTGCTTTGAAATGGAAATGTATTTTTACTGTAAGTTAAAGTCCATTGGTGCTTTTAAACCTAGATTGTGTGGAGTCTGGAGGAATAGCAAGTCACAAGATGGAGACATAGGGGGTGACTACTTAAGGGAAGTGTTGCTAGAAGGAAAGAAATGGAGTGTAGAAACCTCTCGGAGGCAATATACTGTTAGACCTTAACTCTAATGACTTGGGGAATAATCCTACAGTCATATTACACTGGCAGGAGGTGGTGGACGGGCTATAATTATTGACATAACTTACTGCAACTTTAGAATAATGTAAGTTGTACATCTCCCCTGCCTCACAATACAGGATTGCTTTCCCTACTGTATATATCAGATGCTATAGTAAAAGCTGACCCCCACAAATGCTTTCAATATACTTAATGCAGTCAACTCTCAACTTATGCAGGAGTTACGTTCCGGGAATAATATGTAAAGCCAAAATTGCATATCATAAAAACAATTCTTTAAAAAACCATAAAAAAATGCAGTACAGCATTTGCCACACTCTCCAAGGTTATGGCAGACTCTCCCTGCACCTCTCCCAGGGTCAGTGCAATGATGGGTGTCATTGCTGACTCTTCCCTCCATATATATAAAATTTTCAGCCAGCACATAAAATTATGATCACGCAGGTTAAATGTGTTTAAGTTACGAGTTGACTGTACAGTCGTACCTTGGTTGTCAAACGGAATCCATTCCAGAAGTCCATTCGACTTCCGAAAGCATTTGACAACCAAGGCGCGGCTTCTGATTGGCTGCAGGAGCTTCCTGCACTCGATCGGAAGCCACAGAAGCCATGTTGGACGTTCGGCTTCCAAAGAACTTTAGCAAACCAGAACACTCACTTCCGGGTTTGCGGTGTTTGGGAGCCAAAACATTCGACTCACAAGGTGTCCAGAATCCAAGGTACGACTGTATACCAAAACACATGCATGGAAGAAAGCCCAACCATGCAAAAATGCATGGAAGGAAGAGTTTAAATTCAGGACACAAATGTATTTCACTGCATAACTCAGTAAAACACTTAGGGTTGTAGCTGACAGGCAGCAAACTATGCTGGGTTAGGGAGGAGTTGAATGAGGTGGAGCTCAACCAGCCACCACCAATGGACAGATCTCCCTCTTCCACCCTCTGAGTGGCCATGCAGGGGGTGGTGAGGGGATGTGGCTGAGCTGGCCCAGTAGCCACTAGATCTGAGCCAGTCTCACAGCCATTGCACAATGTCACTGGGTCCAACCTGGGGTCGATTGTTGCACCAGCCTGGAACTGGCAGATCAGACTCAACAATCCTACACCCCCACCTTCTGCTGCAACCACTATGAACAACAGGGCTGTGGGTGTGGCAGTGGTCCAGTCGCTCTGCAAACCCTGCCGGTGGTAGGGAGAGCTTGGATTGCTCCCTAAGTCGTACTTTTATTAAACCCCTACATTTGGCATCCCATACCAGTGTTTTCAGTTCACAAACGTTTCAGCAGGCTCCTCAAATATGGCAACCGCTGGCATACAAAGGACAGTGGAAAAAAATGTCTCCTTTCTTAGGGACTAAGTTTTATCAGAGGAAAGGGAGGGGGAGACTTGGAAGATACATTTATACATTACAAGCCAGCACAATACCATACAATGATTTGGGGTCAACTCTATTCTGTCAAGCAAGTTATAATGGCAGGGGAAATTGACGCCTTTAAAAACCTTCCATGCATTTAGATATATTTGAGACATAAGATTGTACACATGCATTCCCACATACCTCTAAGGTTCATTTTGCAGAAGATCACTAATAATTCTAAACACTCCTTAACAGCAGGTGCTCATATTCGGATATAACAAGTTTAGTGTGACAATTTTTCAAAGCTTTATCAACATGCCCTCTTGGAAGGATTCTTTTTTTGGCTAAGTAATTCCACCCGTTACCTAGCACTTTGTGGCTTATGTCCCCTGGGTGTTTGAAGGAAGCAGGGAAAATTTCAGATCCTATGCTGAACCCTGCAGGCTTGATTATTACCTGCTGGTGGTTGCTCAAGACTAATGGCACCCTGCTATTCAAATACCCTCCTCTCCTATATCTAATCCATTGATGTGTTAACAGCGGAGAAAACTGATCTGTCTGTCCAATACTTTTGCATCTTGTTCAGCACTATGCGGAGTGGCTGAAGGAGAGGGATATGTTTAACTTGAAGAAAAATGTTATGCATATGATGGATGTCCTCATCATAGTGTTATGAGTTTGTGTGTGTGTTATGCTGAATGTTTTATTATGTATTTTGTGTACTCATTTTGTATTTTTCTGTTGTGAACCACTGTGGGAGCTTCGGATGACGGGCAGTATACAAATTTAATAAATAAAAGCAGAATATAATAAGTAATAGACTTGTTCAGTTTCTACAATCAATGCACGCTCATGTCTTGTATTTATTTATTTTGTTAAAAAAATAAATGTCGCACCCTTTCCTGCAAGGAGTTAAGGACAGCAACCACTGTTTCTCCCCACCCACATATTTCATACTCACAACAATCCTTTGGAAGAGGATACACTGAAAGATCATAACTGGCTCAAGGTTGCCCAATGAGCTTCATGGCTGGTTGGGGAGGGGGTGAGCCTGCATCTCCTCACTCCTGATCCTACACTCTGACCTCTTGTAGAGTCAAAGGCGCTCTGCGTACAATTTAGTACCCTGCAAAATGAAAAGCACCAGATTGTGCACATCTGCGTAGGCTAAGCTTGCACATCTGCGTAGGCTAAGCTTGCTTGCTCTGCAAGGACCTTTCTGCAGTGAACCTGCTCTCTGCTTGTGGGAAGGTTGGTTGGTTGAAGCAACCTGAACTGCTGCTCCACACCACGCTGTGCTGGGAATGCGACTGAAAAGCCCGGAATTATTTGCAAACTATAGTAAACCAGAGTCAGGAAGGTCAAAAATAAATGATGTATTAGCTGGCCCAAGTGTGCAATGGGATGCAAATGAGCTTTCCTGGTCATTTGTGAGGCCTCAGTCAATTGTAAATTGTGAACTTTGTGGTTTGTTCAAGGATGGACAAACTGCAGGTAAATCCATTAAGAGGAGAAAGAGTTTTCAAGGGTAATGAGGTGATGGAATGATAACATTTAGGACGATCTATGAGCTGCTCTGTATTATCAGTGGGGAAATTATGCATATGCAGAGAATAGATTAAGGGAAATTCCAATCATGTCAAAACTACTAGATTGTACAGGTCTCTAGGAGATATTGAGGAGCTCATTACTAAATAATGTATCTTTGTTCCTCCTGGAGACCTAGGCCTCCTTCAGATGTTACCGATAAGGGGGGCATTGTATTGGGACGGGAGTCAAACAGGAGGGAAGACTGCCCCATCCCTCATCACCTTTCATGGGCAGCCTTGTGAAATAGGGAGACTCCTGTACTTGTGGAAGCTCCCTGCACATTTTAGGCAGGTACCCACTTTATAAATTTGCTCTCCATGAGTTGAAACACAACGAGAGTGGTGGTGAGGCAGGTGGAGCGAGAAGAATGGTGGCAAAGTGGGTGGAGAGGGGAGAATGGTGATGAGGCAGGTGGAGTGAGGAGAATGACAATAAAAAGTGGGCACAGTGTGAAGAAAGGTGAAGGGGCAAGTGGAGTGAGGAGGTGAGTGGAAACATTATGGCCCTGAAGCAGTTGTAGAAAACATACTAGAGAAGGTTAAGGGGTGATATGATAGCCATGTTCAAATATATAAAAGGATGTCATATAGAGGAGGGAGAAAGGTTGTTTTCTGCTGCTCCAGAGAAGCGGGCACGGAGCAATGGATTCAAACTACAAGAAAGAAGATTCCACCTAAACATTAGGAAGAACTTCCTGACAGTAAGAGCTGTTCGACAGTGGAATTTGCTGCCAAGGAGTGTGGTGGAGTCTCCTTCTTTGGAGGTCTTTAAGCAGAGGCTTGACAGCCATCTGTCAAGAATGCTCTGATGGTGTTTCCTGCTTGGCAGGGGGTTGGACTGGATGGCCCTTGTGGTCTCTTCCAACTCTATGATTCTATGATTCTACTAAACCCTGCTGCCTTCAGGCATTACCAAAAACCTGACTCTTTTTGTTAATGCCTGAAGGTGCCTCTTCTCCTAACCACCTTTCAGTGCCATTCAGGTGTTTCTCTGAAGATGTCAGTGTGTACATGATCCCGAGCATCTAATTCATCCACCCCAGAAGCTGGCTATGCTACATTCCTAGCAAAGATAGAATTTCCTTTATTTCTGAGTTTGCATGGCACAGAAGGTGTTAAGGTGCCTGCCGGAGTTCTGAAGAATAGGTAGTGGCAACATTTTTCTTTGAACAGAAGATTAAAAAACATTTACTGAGCAATAAGCATATAGGTTAATTTGCATAGACTGGCACTATTTGTGTAACATATTGTGGTTTGTCAGGCAAGGGGGAGTTAGTCAGGAATGCTTTCTTAATTGAGTGCCAAAGTGCTGGGAAGGCTAACGCATTTGTTGCCATGGCAATACACAGGATCTTTCTACAATACAGTGAAATGTGAAAAGAAAATTAAAGAGAGAAACCAACTCTCCTATATAATTGTGAGAAGAAGTTGAGGAGATGCATCCTAAGTGTGCACAAGGATTCATCCCGTACCATTGGACAATGGCATCCCGGTCTCCTTTGGCCTGGGTTGCACTTCTGTAAGGTCACAACCACACCATGCATTTGAAGTATGCTGAGACCACTTTAACAGTTGGAAACCCAAGTTTGGGAAACCCTGGCCAGGTGTATAAGACTGTTTAAAATACATGGTGCAGATGTGTGAATAATTGGAGGTAATGAGAAGTGTAATTCAGCAACCTATGGATGGCACCAAGTGGGCTATCCCTGTTACAGTGGTACCTTGGTTCTCAAACACCTTGGTACTCAAACAACTTGGAATCCAAACACTGCAAACCCGGAAGTAAGTGTTCCAGTTTGCGAACTTTTTTCGGAAGCCGGACGTGCTCTGCTTTGAGTGTTACACTTCCGATTTGAGTGCCACACTTCTGTTTTGAGTGGCACGCTTCCGTTTTGAGTGTAACACTGAGGTCTGTCTGTTTTTGCTATTTATTTTGCATTTTTGTGGCTTTTTTGTTTTGTTTTGGTGACTGCGTGGAACCCAGTTCAGCTACTGATTGATAGATAGATAGATAGATAGATAGATTGGGTGACTGCAGTACATTGCTTATTGCTTTCATTTTATGGATCAATGGTCTCATTAGATAGTAGAATTCATGTTAATCCATTTTGCATTACTTTCTATGGGAAAGCACGCCTTGGTTTTGGAATGCTTTGGTTTTGGAACGGACTTCTGGAATGAATTAAGTCTGAGAACCAAGGTACCACTGTACATGGATATGGTCCCTTGTTGACCATGCAGAAGCCCATAGTCAACATGGAAAACATATGTGCACATCGTATAGTACATAGATACAGTCAGCCAGGGCATCATTGCTGGAAACAGGATATTCAGGCAAAGTGGCATCCCCAAGGCCATAAACCAAGTACAAGTCTGGAGTGTGATGGAGTGTGATATGAGCACCAAGCACCAAACACACACACAATAGCATCCCATCAAAGAATAAACAACACACACACACACCCTTTTTTATTTTTTACTTTGGTCATCGGCTTCAGTCTTTGGGGTTTATGCATGGGGTTGCGAATGAACTCTTGCAGGAGAAAAGGGGGATACATGCCAATTGCAAGCTCCAGATACTGCTACAAACTCTGAGCAATACAAGTCCATTGGAAGATGCCCTATACCATACCCCTCAATTTAATTGGGACTTCCCATTTGTGGGGGAGGGGTCATCTGACTCCCGCAAGATGGCACCTCCGAAAGATGCCATTTGGGGAGGCTGAGCTCTCGCGTGGATCACGTGACTTGCACAGTAGCTTGGCCCTGAAAGACGTGTTTCCCAGTTTTCCTCTGGGATAGGTTGGAAAGTATGAGTCAGACTCTACCAGGTCCATCCAGCACTGTATTGCTTTCTTGGCTATATCCCAGGGATATTTCTCCATGTTTTCAAAGCTGAGTGCTTGGGTGCAGTAGCAGAATGATGGCAACTCTGACATTTCATAATGAGAATAAAATAAAACCAGGACCAGCCTGGCCTCTGGCAGCTAACCTCAGTAGCTTTGGTTCTAGGTTATCAGCTCCAATGCTTTTATTAAGATTGATATGCAGGAGCACTTCACAAATCTCTTTGGTGGAGACTGGGGGAAAGTCTAAAATCATTAGCGCTGCCATGAATAACTGAATAGGCTCCAAGTGATCAATTGTTTGTTTAGATAGACTCAGTGAGCTATTTAAGCTAATGTTGAAACTGGTGGTGTGCCTATTGGATTCATTAAGCATATGTGGCAGGTCAATGGGAGCTGCTGGGGGAGGAATGTGAATCAGCTATTGAGCACAGAGCAAGTTTTCTCTGCCCAGCTAAAAACCCTTAGGAAGTAGTTTGCGCTGTGATTTGCAATCTGCTGTCTGCAAGGGGGGGGGGACATCTAAAGGGAGCCCAGGTGTGCTGGAACAAACTTCTTCCCTAAAACACAAATCTACCCAGATTAGCAAGAGGCTGAGAAATGTTGCTATGGCTACTGGATGATCACTCTTTGTAAAGATGAATCTCCAAATGCCATGCATTCAGAGAACTGTACTAAAGACATGCTTCCTGAGCCCTTTCGAAACAACCTCATAGCCTTCTGAGGTGTAGGCCTGATTTTGAAGGGACTTGATTCAGCCTCTTTAGTATCCAGCCCTCCTTTGCCAGGCTTATATTTGTGGAAAAAGACAGCAGTGGAGAGGCTCAACAGAAGCAGATGTCTCAAGCAAGCTAGCCTTAAGCAAAAGGTCACTAAAGCTGTCAAGTCTGGACTCTGCCACTTCTCCATCTCTCCTGGAAAAGTCCAGAAAAGGTGTCAGTGATAGCATGGGTTGCTCATAGGGATTTGATCAAAGTTGCAGTCTCCCAAAGTCAGATTCCAGATCAACCTGACTTTCACCAAATTAATTGCTGTCCAATTTGTCTCAAACCCAAATTACAGGATTTCTGTTGGGAGAGCATCCTGGCAGATAATTTAAAGAAATGTCTTTGTGGAACTAAGAAGTGATGGAGAGGGGGAAATGAAAAGTATTCGTTACTTTGTCCCATATTTCTCCTCGGTTTCACCTCCATTGTTTATTGTATAATTTTGACGGGTTATCTGAAAGTTCTGTGGCCAAGAAAATTATCCCGAGTTGTTGTTTTTTTCAACCATACTCATCAATTAATGAGAAAAGAAATTGTACTTGAAAATTATCAAAGGGGCAAGAGAAATTCAATTCTCATGGTTGGGATGTAGGGATTTTGTTGTCGTTTCTGATGTCAGTATTCAAGGAAGTAATTGCACTATTGCAAGGATTAGAATGGGACTTCCCACCTTCTGGTCTCCTGAATTGCAGCATGTGCCATCCCCAAATTTGCTCAGGAAAACCCAGAATGGATTTGAGGGGTAAGCAAGGAGAGGAAAGAAAGTTCCATTTCTGAAAGAGAAATCCTTGTACTAATGGAACCAGTGGCTTCGTGCTGTCTATCAATCTTCTGAGGTGGTTGAGGGCTGTTTGTGAGTCCCCTTTCTTTCATTCTACAAACCACATCTCCAGGAGTCTGTGTGCTGCAGCCCTTCTAGATACTCACACTTCAATTAAAGCCCAGGAGGAGATTTCATAAGCTAACTTCTCCCATGGGGCGTTTTCATATCAGAAAGAGCACTACCATTTTCCAGCTTGCAACAAGAAGGTAATCTCAAAACCCACATCCACCAAAAATTCAAAAGAAATTGCTGCAAATAAGACAGAAAAACAAAGGCTTTTTTCCATAGGAAGGAAACTTTCAAGAAAATGGAGGTTGGATTTCAGCACAGCACTAAGCTCATCCATCTGACTGAATAAAATTCAAAATTAGAATTTCTTTCACAGGGCCCCATTCTTTGTACTTTACAGTATGGTCTAGCCAAATTTTAAGTCATTAATTTCACATGGAAAGACTTAAGAACATAAAAGGAGCCTGCTGGATCAGGTCAATGGCCCATCTAGTCCAGCATTCTGTTCTCACAGTTGCCAAAGAAATTGCCGTGGAAAGCCTGCAACCAGGATTCAAGCTCAAGATCACTCTGCTCAGCTTTCTAGACACTGCCATTCAGAAGCACTGCTGCCTCCAACCGTGAAGGCAGAGCATAGCTATCATGGCTAACTTAACTTATGCACATTTAACTCAAGCAATGGAAATCAAAATAACTTCAAAGTGTTTCTTTTCTTAACTTTTCCTGGGCAATCATCCCTTAACCTTGCTGAGCCTGACACTGCAGCTAGAGTTTCAAGCTGCCTGCAAGTAACAGGCGTTCTGATACTGATTGCAGCGCTCTCATCAGCACAGCTGTTCAGAGGCCCCCAGAAGAAAAGCAAGATCATTTCCATTGTTTTGTTCATAATCACTATTTAGGTTTTAATTAGTATTATTGCTATGGGCTTTCCCAACTCCACAAGCAGTTGTTTCAGTACATGTATCTGAAGCATTTCACAGTTTTGTTCTTGACAACACAGGTATGCTTATGATTGCCCTGTTGTAGAAAAATGTCCCGATGAAGGCATTGGTGGTGCCAAAACCATGTCAAACCTTCAGAGGTTCTCTTTCAGATGGAAAAGGTGTCGCAATGGGCGAACGTGTCCTTGCGCAATTCTTAATATGTTCACAAGTTATGAATCCAGTGCTACAAAGATGGCTAACAGCCCTCTGTGATTGTGAGACTTTGAATTTTTGTGCATGCACATCACCAAATGCAAGTGCAATATAACCTCCTGAATCGCAACACTGCTTTCCAAACTTTTATTTAGAAAAGTTCTTTTTCTGCCTGATACTCAAGAGAAGCATCAGGCATAAATCAAAGAGGTGTATCTAAAATGAGTACCCAATCCATAAATGATAAAGAAGCATGGGGGATAGGGAAAGTGAATACAAATCTATACAGCTATTTCTTCCAATGTGATTGGTGGTGATATGGTTTCAGACCATTTAAACTGATTGGTTCCATTGGCAAAGAGTAACTAATGGATTAAAGTATAATCATTATGCAAACAGGTGCATTCCAGATTCAGGTAGGTAGCCGTGTTGGTCTGATGCAGTCAAAATAAATTAAAAAATTGTCCAGTAGTACCTTAGAGAGCAACTAAGTTTGTTCTGGTTATAAGCTTTCATGTGCATGCACACTTTTTCAGATACATCCCAGACAGGATTCCACCCAACCCCCCCCCCCATTTCATTCAGAAAGTGCAGTCTTTCAGCTACCAAGATACCTTATTGGCCCCAATATAAGCAACACTGTTTTTTTCCCAAATTCCAACCGTGAAAAGTTAAAGTGCGGCTTAAATTTGCAACCTTACAAAAATTGGCTTTTATGATATCGCTGCTGAAACAGTTGTTGTTGTTTAGTCGCTTAGTCATGTCCGACTCTTCGTGACCCCATGGACCAGAGCATGCCAGGCACTCCTGTCTTCGCTGAAGCAGACATGCGGTAAAACGGAACAAAAAAATATCTTATTGCCAATTTGGGAGCTTGAGACTGTTCATTTGCCATTTACGGGTGCGAGTGGCTGTGGAATTGTAGCAACTGAATAGTGATTTGCGTTTTTAGCGATTCTACAGTAACTTTTGCAGGCCTGCAAGATCAAAGGCTTGAATTGTCTCAGAGTTACAATTCTGCAAACCACAGCAATTTTTAGCCTGTAACCCAATTTTAAGGGAGCGGCTTATATTTCCCCCCTTCAAATTTTAAATTTTATTTGTGGGTGTGGCTTATATTTGGGCCAATGTGTTGTAACGGTTATAGTGTCAGACCAGGACCTGGGAGACTATGGTTTAAATCTCCACTCAGCCATGAAGCTCACTGGGTGACCTTGGGCCACTCATTCACTCTCAGCTTAAACTACCTGTCAGGGCCTCCCCCTCATCGGTCGTTCAATAAGGAAGCCGAGTCATCTGTCTTTCAGTAGTTTTTATCAGTGCTCATTATTTTACAGTGAAGAGCTGAATCATATCATGTCTGATCAGTCACTAGCAGAATCCGGAAGTGGCTCCCGGCGATTCTGGCGCCAACACAGCAGTTTAGGGAAACGGAAACGCCTTTTCCTCCTACGTGATATCTGCACCGGACCTGACTGCTGGTTGGTGCCAGGTCTCTCTCTATATCTCTTGAGCCCTGGCACTCCTTTCCTCCCAGCCACCAACTGCTTCTCCCCCGAGGAACTGCTGGTTTCACTCGCAGATGAGTCAGTAGTCAGAACAGGTGGCTGCTCTCTATAAATACTCAGGGCTGGACTGGCAGGGGGAGGCAGATCCCTGACACTACCTGACAGGGTTGTTGTGGGATAAATATGTAACAAACAATAATAACATCTGAGCATGCACAAAAGTAGCAGGGTTTGGCTTTGTTCGAATTACAAAAATACTGGCATGTTTGGGAACGAAGTCCAGGCTCATTATACATTTGGGATTTTTGAACCTATTCTATTTGATTAATGAACCAACTAAATTTTTAGTTCTGGCAGCATCACTTCTTCAGATATTGGTGATTTGGAGCAAATTATATTAGTTGCCAAGGGACGGGGGTGGCACTGTGGTCTAAACCACAGAGCCTAGGGCTTGCCGATCAGAAGGTCAGCAATTCGAATCCCCACGACGGGGCGAGCTCCCGTTACTCGGTCCCTGCTCCTGCCAACCTAGCAGTTCGAAAGCACCACTGCTCCAGTGGAAAGGTAAACGCCGTTTCCATGCGCTGCTCTGGTTCGCCAGAAGCAGCTTTGTCATGCTGGCCACATGACCTGGAAGCTGTCTGCGGACAAACGGCGGCTCCCTCGGCCAGTAAAGCGAGATGAGTGCCGCAACCCCAGAGTCCTTCGCGACTGGACCTAATGGTCAGGGGTCCCTTTACCTTTACCTTTATATTAGTTGCCAAAGTATGCTACCTATGTGCTCCATGATTCTAAGGTCTCTGCTTCAACAGCCTTAAATTAGAAGCTGTTCATTGGTTTTCAATGAAATGGGCACACACAGACACAGACACCACTTGTATTTGGTTGGTAGTCAGTGGTAGCTGATGTCAGAGTGTGAGGATAGCAAGCAATCATTGCTGCGGCTGATCAGATGGGTCCTATGCCTTTATCAGTGGGAAGTGAGAATAAGAGGATGGCTGGGTAAGCAGCTGAACACTTGCATGCCTTGGACTCCATCTTCTGACATGTAAGGGCCTTCACCCTCCCACACCCTGTTAATGTGCGGTGGCGGCAGCTGCTTCCTACCACTATGCATCCTCCAGCCAACAGTGTTGGTAACACTACATGCACTGATTTAAGCCAGGATTGACCCTCACATTCTAATAAAAGTGTAGCAGTTCTGGGAACAAAAACTGAACATCTGGTACATTGCTAAAGCGTTAAAACGTGTCTCTCTGCACTTCAGTTGGCAATGAATATAGCTTAATGAGCCATAACATACTGCCTTGTTTGATATTAAAATTCATCTGTTTACCTTTTCATTCATAATTCTACATAATAATTTTTCTATTTGTCATGTCGAAGCCTATAATTGTCAGCAGACCTTCAGTCAACCAAAAAATAAAACAGCAAAGAGATGTGATCAGTGGATTCCGGATTTCTTCCCAAAGTCAAGCTCTTAAAGCACAAGCTGTTGCCTTTAGGTGGAATTCAGAGACAGCTAATGACATACCCTTGATTCACCCAAAACAATCCTATTTGTTTGGTTTTTTTAAATCAAATCACCGCAGAACACTTCCATTGGTTACATACACTTACTATAGAAGTCTGTGCTGCATACCCTACCCCCACTATTATCCTTATGAGGAAATGGTTCCATGCTGCAGTCTTACTGCCAGATCATTTCTGGTTCCATGTTCTGGCCCAGGAGTAGCAAAGTGCACCAAATATGGCTTGCCAAGGGCTCCAATTTGGCCTGCGAGGTAATCTCCCTTCCTTTCAGTCAGCTGGGTGGGGCAGGCTTCATTCCTGCTGTATGCTACTTTGCAAAACAGATCGCGGCAGAGAGGATTGAACCTTCAGCTGATGAGAGATCAATCCTACCAGTTGATGCTTAGCCTTCGCATTCCCTGTGGAGAATATGCTGGGAAAGCAGATCCCTTTCCCCTCTACAGTTTAACTTCAACAGGTGTATGGGACCACCCACCTATCAGTCACCTGACATCAATGATGGTGGTCCCACCCACTTGTCAAATTTGGCCTATGGAGTGGTGGGAGATACAGACCTGCCCTGCTGGATTCAAAAGGTTCCCGATTCCTGCTCTGTCCCAACAGTTCAAATGGTTCCTTCCTCTCCTGTAGCCCACTTTCTGTTGGATCATAAATCAATGTGTGGTCATTAGTGGCTGTGTTTTGGTTTGTGTATTGCTTCAGAAAGTGAGAATAAATGTGAACTGAATTAAATTCTGCCTGGCAATTCCTCTGCTCCACCCACATGGTTGTGTGATGCCCTACAATGGAACAAAAAATTGTACACTGATTCTTTATTTCCTTGTATTCTGTCTCTGGCATTTACAGTTTTTGATAGCTTCACCGATTGGATCCTGAGAATTTTGCCTTGTTTACTGAACTTTCATGCTGCTGTTCTTCTTTGCATTCATTTAAATCACAATTTTATATCGGCGTTCCAAGGAAGGGGCAGAATGGAAGTTTCTTGACCACTATCTTGGTAGGGAAGTTCCTGCACTGTCAGATGAAGCTCATTGTTAAACATTTATGCAGATCAGGATTGTATGTACCGGTAATAAAGCTGTTGGCCTTTGTTAACTTGTGTTCGCATCTTCTTACAGGGGTGCTGGAGGCCAACAGAGTTTTTAATTGTGGATGTTGAAGCCTGAGTTTTATGAAACATGTTTAGGGCTTTTAAAAAGGGCCTGTAGCCAGTTTGGTTATAAAATTTCTAGCCAAAGTCACCTGTAAGCAGATTGTAACAGTGAAAATAATGCTATTCCACCAGGGTAAATAACTTTTAGAGAGATGACTTTTCTCCTCCTGCGAATCATGTAGACTGCCAACTGCTTCTAAATGTACCCAATTTTACAAGCAGAGGGTTATGAAAGATTGAATCAATAAAAAAAAATTGTTTTAAAAAAGCCTGAAAGCATCTCACTCTCTAAAATGTGTGGCACCTACAGGATTCATAGTGTGCTGTAAAGGTTATATCAGCTTCTGAGAATTAGAGTGCCATCTCAAAGCTCCAGCCAATAAAAATTTTAAACTGTGACACAGTGTCATTTTTAATACTTTTTACACACAAAGATAACAAATCCCCATGGAAAATGATACATATATTTAGTGATAGTTCAAAATGCAGTAAAATATATAGACTTTTCCCTGAAATCACACCTGTTCTATATGGCTCTATGAAATCCTTCCAAGGCATATACAGTGTGTGTGTGTGTGTGTGTGTGTGTGTGTGTGTGTGTGTAGGCTTCCTGCAGCCAATCAGAAGCCGCACTTTGGTTTCTGAACATTTTGGAAGTCGAATGGACTTCTGGAACGGATCCCATTCAACTTCCAAGGTACGACTGTATTTTAAATGCCTACCTGGTTTCTTTCTCTCTTTCTTTTTGGTCTGGAGACTGGCAGCTAACCTTTGACTTCTTGTCCTGTGACTAGACTAGACACTGCTGAGCAAGTCCAACAAGAACAGCATAACAGACTAAGTAAAATGCTAAACTGATAAGTTTATTTTTTTTAAAAATGCCATCAATGATATTTCAGCAGGTGGGCCAGTTCAAGCATTTCATTCTGTCTGCAACAGCAGATATGTTCATAACCAATATTGCTTCAATATTGAATTATACACACACACACACACACACACACAGTGAATACAAATTGTAATTAATTCTGCTTTCATGTTGCCTGACAAGGCCATATTTTCATTGTACAATAGGACAAATAAATGTTCATAACCTGGTATCATACTTTAACAAGAGAATTCCACAAATATTTAAAAAGAAAATTAAAAATTTCCAGGCAGCAAGAAAGCTACGTGAATCCCTTGCCAAACTTGCCCAAACATCTGAAGTTAAAACATCAGTAGCTATGAAGATGCTCTATGCTATGGCAATGGAGGAAAAAACTTTCTTAAATACTGAGAATGGTCTATACATTAAGGGGATTTTACTTTATGGGTGCCACAACCCAAAGCGCTCTGCTCCCAATTATCATTAAGCATGTCTTGGAAAGCTGTGGAACCCAGATTCTGCGCACACACAACTCCACCCCCAGAGATATCAGCACCCAAGGAAGCACATATTTTAAAATGAACTATTTCAAGTATCCTTGGTCAATAACATATAGGACTTCAAAAGCTAACATTCTGGAATCCATGGATGAACAAATCATTCCACATCAAATCCATACTTCTTTTGTCTATGTTCATTCATAAATCCATTCCATAAGTTTCTCTGTTTGTCTGTCTGCACATTGATCTGAGGTGGAGATGAGGTCAATTCACACTGGAATATGCAAAGACTGAACTTCTCAAGCATCCTTACTGGGAAAAGACTGGGAGGTCATGTAGTTCTCTGCACACACCATAAAATACTCTTGGCAACTAGCCACCATGTTTGGGACCCATTTAAGATTCCAGATGCTCTTCAAAGGCACCCCACCAACAGCCCCTTGGTGAACTAACCTTAAGGTCACCATGCTATGTAACAGGTGTGTTGTTTCTGAAAGCCCCCGAAATATAAAATGATGAGATGTGAAGATGCCTGATCTCCAAATACCATCATTTCTCCTCTCTCTTTTTTAGTGATCCAGATATTTTTAATGAAGTGAGGGTTATAAAAAGATTATCCCTGCCTACCCCACCTTTTAAAAATAACACCCTTAGGCTGCTCATGATTTTATACTACTTCGCCCCAGGTTTTTCATATAGAATAATACTAAGGATAAACCTTATAGATTCAGAGAAGTTTTAATAAATGACTAACCTTTAAATTACCAGAGCTCATATTCTTTGCATTACAAAGCAGGAATATGTACAAAAGAATGTTTTCAACCCAACTGGGTGATTTACAATTATTAAATTAGTTGCTTAAATGCAGGAGGGGGACCAATGTTAGATTCTAAATTAAGCAAATAACTTATTAAATTGTTACAATGGTCTTTGTTTCCACATCAGGTTTCTTTATTTATTCATACCAAGTTAGGCGAATGTCATAAATTCAGCTAAATATTAATAATAATATTGCCAGCTTTGATGAAATTGTGCAAATGCTCTATTACATTGAAATATGAAGGGATTCTGAAGGAAAATGCAAACCAGGAATATGAAGAAGGCTTCAGAAAATATAAGTGGCAGACTGTAAAGTAGAAGCATGAAGCTGTGTGCAATGAAAATTAATAGGAAATCGTGAAAACAGTCCAAAGGCTTTATGGTGATGCAACATTATAAGATTTACAGTGTAACCCTATGCCTATCCATGTGGAAGTGAGCTCAATTAAGTTCAATGGGGCTTACACCCAGTTATAGGAATGCAGCCTTGACTACAAAATCAGAACTTCGAATCATAGAATGGGAGAGTTGGAAGAGACCTTGAGGGTCTTCTAGTTCAACCCCCTGCAATGCAGGAATCTCAACTAAAGCATCCATGACAGATGGCCATCCAACCTCTGCTTATAAACCTCCAAGGAAGGAGAGTCCACAACCTCCTGAGGGAGACCATTCCAATGTCAAACAGCTCTTAGTGTCAGAAGGCTCTTCTTGATGTTTGGTTAGAATCCCTTCTTGTACCTTGAAGCCATTGGTTCGAGCCCTACCCTCCAGAGCAGGAGAAAACAAGCTTACTCCATCTTCTATGTGACACCCTTGAGATATTTGAAGATGGGTATCATAACTTTTCCCAGTCTCCTCTTTTCCAAGCTAAACATACCCAGCTCCTTCAACTATTCCTCATAAGGCTTAGTTTCCAGACCCTTGATCATCTTGGTTGCCCTCCTTTGCACACATTCCAGCTTGTCAGCATCCTTCGTAAATTGTGGCACCCAGAATTGGACACAGTATTCCAGGTGTGGAATAGAGGCAGAATAGAGTGGTACTATTACTTATCTTTATCTGGACACTACACTGATGATGATTTGAACAGCATCAACGCGATCTGACTTCTGGGCAGAAGCCAGTTGGGCGAGAAGAATATTTTCTGTGTGTGCAAATAAAACATTTCTCTGCACACATCGCTGTACAATTCCCTTTGCCTCCTTGTCTTCGATCTGCTAGACTGATGCAGTCTAGAATGACATTTGCTGCTGCTTCACACTGTTGACTCACGTTAAGCTTGTGGTCTACTGAGACCCCTAGATCCTTTTCACACGTAAGCCAGATGTTCCCCCCCCCATCTTATATTGGTGCAGCTGGTTATTCCTGTCCAAGAGCAGAACCTTACACTTGTTCTTATTGAAATTCTGTTTGTTAGTTTGGGCCCAGCTCTCCAATCTGTTAAAGGAATTTTGAATCCCGGTTCTATCTTCTGTGGCATTGGCCATCCCTCCCAGTTTGGTGTCATCTGCAAATTTGATGAGCATCCCCGCAATTCCTTCATCCAAGTTGTTTATAAAGACACTGAACAACAATGGGCCCAGGACAGAACCCTGCAGCACCCCACTTGTCATTTTTTCCTAGGATGAAGGAACTATTAATGAGCACTCTCTGGGTTCAATCAAAATATTTCTCTCCCATTTCGGTTTCTGAATGATGGAACTGAATGATGGAACTGGGAACTGGGAACTGAATGATGAAGGAATGGCATTGGGAACAAAGCATTGCCCCGCACTTCCCAGTTTGATGGAGGAAAATATTTGCACGTGTTTTATGTGTTTAGAAAATTTGACAGGTGATTGGGAACCCTGAACAAGCATATATGCTTTGCTTCCTTTAAGTCATTGAAACAGTCAATTGGGTTAGAGCCTGTTGCTGTGATGCTATGCCTCTCCATCTTTCGATGTACTTTTTACATGTAATAATTTTTTTTCAGGCGAAAAGGAATCATTAGGAAAGAGGAACTGAAGCAAGATGATTAGTATTTGGATATCTCTGCCTACCTACCTATCTAATCTTTTGATTTGATTTGATTTAATTAACTACCCATGTCTCAGAGGAAACTATTATTACTCTTCATGGTTGCCTTTTCCTTTTCAAGCAGAAGCTTTCAAAGAAATCGGGGTGCTGTGAGTCACCCTCCCACAAGCTTTTACTACTTTGCAGCAATACAAGGCAAATGAAGCTAGTTTGCAGTTCAACACAGTCTCTGACAACAGGAGAGATTTGCAACATCTGTAAAGAGTCTTCTTGCCAAGCAGGATCTACGAGAGCTTAAACCACTACTCTGTTAACAGCAATCCACAATTATGTTTGAAACATATGGCTGCTGAATTACAAGACCTTGGGCCATCTGGCCATCACATGTTCTGCTCTGCAGGCTTGAATTATTTTATCAAGCGTTTCCAAACAATTTCTGGAGGATTATTAAACAAGATGAAAATAGAAAACGGCTGCAAACTAATAAAAGGTCTAGGCCCTTTTCATACTCATGGTGTGTGTGTGTGTGTGTGTGTGTGTGTGTGTGTGTGTGTGTGTTTGTAGTCATTAGCTGCAGTGCCAACACTGCATGGTACTAGATTTATATAAGCTTGTTCAGATGGCTCGTATTTTCAGGAGTAAGTTTGTAATTTCAGTGCAAAAGTTGGGTTCTCACACTTACCAGAAGGATGTCCTGGAAAAAAGAGAGTTCCATGATTCAGAATCACATTTGCCTTCCATTTTTCCATTCTTATCCTGATTGCAGTTATTGTAACTTCTGCTACACACATTACATTTCTGCTTCCTGGACTAGTCACGTTTGGGACTACAACTCCCATCATCCCTAGCTAACAGGACCAGTGGTCAGGGATGATGGGAGTTGTAGTCCCAAAACATCTGGAGGGCTGTGTTTGCCTATGCCTGATCTGGATGATCATGGAAGCTATTTAGTAAATGGAATACTGTACAGTGGTACCTCTGTTTTCGAACGTAATCCAATCCAAAAGACTGTTCAACTTCCGAATTGTTCGAAAACCAAAGCATGCATTTCTGGAAGCATTTATGTCTGGAAAACTCAATACAGAAGCTGCGTGGCACGTTCAGCTTCCGAAAAGCGTTCAAAAATCGAAGCAGTTACTTCTGGGTTTTCGTCATTCGAAAGCTTCAGTTCCTCTTTCCTAATTATTCCTTTTCGTGTGAAAAAAGTATTACATGTAGAAAGTATTACATGTAGAAAGTACATAGAAAGATGGAGAGGGCATAGCATCACAGCAACAGGCTCCAACCCCATATTAGAAGAAATTTGCACTAAAATGATGATGAATTTTCATGAGGTCTTAATTCCCCACCCTGCCAAACAGATGTGAAAATATGGAGAACAAAAGTTAAGGCTGGAAAATTTGAAACTGGAAGAAACTGAAACTGACAGCTTTGCCCATCAGTAACAGGAGGTGAAACTTTTCTTGATAAGGAGGTAAAGTGAGAGGGACAACCTGCCAAATTTATATTGATTTCTGTGAATTTCTATACATTAGGATTTGCTAATGACAGAAGCAGATGCACAGATTCTCTCTGTGTGTGTTTATGTTTGTGTGCATGTGTTATGTGTTTTGGAAATGTAAAAAAGGTAAAGGACCCCTGGATGGTTAAGTCCAGTCAAAAGCAACTATGGGGTTGCGTTGCTCATCGTACTCCAGGCTGAGGGAAGCCAGAGTGCACAGAAATGCTGTCTACCTTACCGCTGCAGCAGTACCTATTTATCTATTTGCACTGGTATGCTTTCGAACTGCTAGGTTAGCAGAAGCTGGAACAGATCAATGGGAGCTCACCCCATCGTGCAGATTTGAACTGCTGGTCCTGTATACCTGAAGGAGCATCTCCACCCCCATTGTTCAACCTGGACACTGAGACCCAACTCCGAAGGCCTTCTGGCGGTTCCCTCATTGCTAGAAGCTAAGTTACAGGGAACCAGGCAGAGGGCCTTCTTGGTAGTGGCACCCGCCCTGTGGAACACCCTCCCATCAGATGTCAAAGAAATAAACAACTATATGACATTTAGAAGACATCTGAAGGCAGCCCTGTTTAGGGAAGTTTTTAATGACTGATGTATTTTTAATCTTTTGTTGTAATCCGCCCAGAGTGGCTGGGGAGGCCTAGCCAGATGGCGGAGTAGAAATAATTTTATTATTATTATTATTATTATTATTATTATTATTAAGCTCAAGAGGCTCAGTGGTTTAGACCACAGTGCCACCCGCATCCAATGTGTTATGTGTATGTGTATGTGGTGTGTGTGTGTGTGTATGCACATATCCAAGCAAGTCATCCCCAAAATAATCACTTCAGTAATAGCTTGCTGTGAATTTTAACCATGGCTGTAGGCAGCTATTAGCTGTGTTCCTGATGGTATCTCTTGGGGGAAATACAAGATGTAAACCTGTTGAGACACATGTAGCCACCAAAACGTCGGGGTCTGTACTAAGTCAGAAATCTGACAGTTAAAGGGGGTGAGAATGGCTCAGGGGGACAGTATCAAGGGCAATGAAATATGTTGTGCTCGCATGAAAAGAGTCTTAAGGCTCTTCCTTGACAGTTAAGTAGGTGGTGATGCATAATTAATCTGGAAGGAAAATACTCTGCACAAGCAAGATAGCATGAGAACATTTGGATGCATCTGTCATTGAAGCAACTGTGCCTGTTCTGTTTGATTAACTGCAAGCAACAGAAGGGTCTGTTTTGGGGGACCAGGTGGATAGATGGTCCTGCCTTGAGGAAGGATTTGGAACAGATGGATGCCTGGTCTCTCCCAGCTCTTTGATTGCAGGATGCTGTTAACGGAGAAGGCATCACAGGTTCTGATATGCAGACCTGCAGGATTCAAGGTGGAAGACGAAATGGAACATTTTCAAAAGGAATACGGAAGTGAAGAAAAGTCCACACAGGAAAGACAAGACCATTGGGATTGGAAGGAAAGAGCTTGCCAAACAAAGAAATCAGGCAGCAAAGACCATTTGTGGAAATGGTGGGTTTTGACAAGACTTAGCAAGCTCCAAAGGGTACTCTTGAATACATTCCTTGGAAAATTACAGAACTATCCCATCATGCTGAAAAAGCATATTTTGCGAGCTTTTTCATTTTTTAAAATACCTCAAAGTAACTGAAACATTGATTCAGGTTCAGGTTAAATAGTCTGTCTCTTTTCTCAGCAAGGGGTTTGTGCTGCTGGTTTTGAAATGTGGAAACTGTTCAGTTTTGTTCTGTACTTTTGGATATGTTTTACTTTATTGTTTATTACTGCTTTTGTTATGTTAGCAATTATGCAGATCTTTTCAGGTTGTAAGCTGCCTTGAGCATGGTTTTAACTATGGAGAGGTGGCATACAAATAAAATGAGGATGAGGATGGGGAACCCTGGATGTAGAAGCCAACTGCAGCCCTCTAAGCTTCTCTGTCAGACCCTTGGGACACTCCCCAGACCATCTCCCCAGGCCTCACGCCACTTGAGTGTTTTTGCCTGGCTGGAATGTGTCCTTCAACTCTGATAATGTATTTTGCTTTCCAGGATAGAGTATGGTGTGTGTGTGTGTGTGTGTGTGTGTGTGTGTGTGTGTGTGTGTTGTACAAAGGTATAATTTATATTAATTGCTCTGTCCTTCTTTGCCTACACCACCGCTGGCACGTGGCCCTGGAATATTGTCCAACATGGAATTTGTTCCTTAGCTTGAACAAATTTCCCCAAGCTGGATCTAATTAATATTTTGGCACCAGTCTTAAACATGTTTATTCAGCAGCAGTCCTCCAATTTCAGGATGGTGGAGAAGACTCACCTCCATAGCTGCTCTATTTAGAAAGCTACAAGGATGCCACTATTAGGCTACCACAGGGATGTGTGGATTTTTTGGAGGGGAGTGGGGAGGTCTTATAGATTTCATAAAGCCCCTCTAGCTCTCCACAATTGATTTTGAGTGCTGTTCAGTAGTAACCCCTGCTGAATTTAAAGGAGGCACACTCCTAAGCATACAATTGCAGGTTTAATGATTGAAGATTTGGGTTGCAATCCAAAACACAGTTACTAGAGAGCAAAGGCTACTGAACACATGGCGAGCCTCACTTTTAAGTTAACATGTTAGGTGTTAGCAGTCAACTGAACTTGCAGTGATGAATGGGTGTGTGAATCATCCTCAATAAATGTAGCTCTTGAAGAGGGACGGTATATGGTTTATAAAAGGAACGATCTCGATAGGATTCAGCTTGATGGCTCTGAAAGCCTGCTTTCGTTTTAGATGTTCCATCTTTCTCCACTGAGCATGAGGCATTGGGCACATTTCAAGGCATTCGTTGTATCATTTCATACAGCCCAGGGCATGAATCTATTAGATCAATGGCAATCACCTTTCCTAATAATTACCCATTTCACCATGTTTCTAGAGGCAGGCAGAGTTTCTAGGTTGGGACTTAGCAGCTGGGCTGCCCATGTATCCTTCTTTACAGAAGGCAGTCCTATGTGCCAGAAGTGGAGAACCAGCAGCCCTACAGCTCCAACAAGGCCAAGTCCCAAACTTTATTAAGCCATTATTTCCAGTAAGAGACTAATGTTTTGAGCCATCTTCTCACAGGCTTTTAATGCTATTAAACTACCTCTTTTTGGTTTTCACTTTCCTCTTTAAATTGTGCTTTCATCTCTTGGTTTCCTTGGTGATATTATCTTGATATGGACTATTATTGTGCAAACTGCCTCCCAGGCTCTTAAGTAGCAAGGTAAATATAACTGTCTCACATACAGGCTGTTGTTCAGCTAATTTCTACTCAGAGTAGAACCAATGAAATTAATGGACCTAACAGTCACATTCATTAATTTCAATGGATCTACTCTGAGTAAAACTTAATTGAATACCACCCATTAGCTCTGCTGGATGAGGAAGAGGGATGAGATGCTGGTAGAGCCCTTGTGCTGCCTCCCCAAAGCCAGTAACCAAGGCACTGGGCTTTGTGGATAAGATGCAAAGCCCCCAGCAGTGCCCCAGAGCTCTGCACCTCCATCCCAAAATAGGCACCTCTCTTTCTGGGCGTTGGGAAGGTGGTGCAAGAACTGTCAGAGATCCCCCACTCCCTTCCCAAAGCCTGATGAGGAAAGCATATTGGGTGGAGGCATGGGTGAGTGGAATAAATAAATGGAGAGCAGAGAGTAGTGAGTTTCCCTGGCTCTCCTTTTATTTATTTCCCTGCCCACGTAGTGCTGCAATCAAGTAAGTCAAGCGAGTTGCAGGCTTCCTGTACATCTAGTAAGGTGCATTTTTACCTGGTAATGCTACACTTACTGCTTAGCAAAATTACAAAACTGAAGTGGCAGGCAGGACACAAGCCTTCACATCCATTAACAAGCCATTCACTTCCGGGCTGGCTCCAGGTTTGAAGAGGCACTCAGAAGGAGGCTCCTTAATGGGACTCCTATGCCAAAATGTGTGGCAGATGGCCAGACCATCTCCTCCACTGTGGGTACCAGTTTTCAGGCCTGCCAGCAGAGAAGGATGTCTCTGGCAGCAGCAGATAAAACAACTCCACTGAGCACCTGGTGGCTGTCACCCAAATGGATTTGTTGGATAGGGACAACAATTGCACCCACCTGGCCCTCATTTAGAGCAGCACCTGATGGCAAGTCCCAGTTGCATTCTCACTCCACATATTAAGCTTTCTGTCTCATCCCACATGTGGGTTCAGGTTGTGTTCCCCTGAGTGGTGAAGGAGAGGCATTCAGGTGTCCTTTGATCATCACATCACAAGTGCAGCCTAAGTTCTAGCATTTAAAAAAGTGGATTCTGGGAGTGAAGCCTATGCCCTAGGCTTGTATCAAGTTTGTTTGATTAAGCTTTACTTGCCATCTTTCCATAACTAATCATTCTAGATAGGATTTATGATGTTCTTGGTTAACTATCAGAAGCAACACATTTCCATGTTATAAAGCTGTCTTATTCTGAGTCGGATATGTGTTATCTACCCTGATGGGTTATTGGCTTTTCCAAGGCTTCAAGCAGAAGTTTTCTAGCCATGCGGTCTAGAGATCATTCTAACCAGAGATGCTGAGGACTGAATCTTGAGCACACAATGTATGTGCTCTGCCACTGAGCTGTGGGGTCACTCTTTTTAAGGCACATTCTGAACAAGTTACAAGTTAGCCATATTGCCTCAACCTTCTGAAGGCAGATAAAAAAAAATGCAAGGGCACATTTGTGCCACAGTGCTAACAGATTAAAAGGGCCAATTATGGAGACAGCAATATAATATATTTTCATATGCAGGGCACTCAAAGTGAACTTTGCAGCATGTCAATATAGAGTAAAGACAGCAATAGTTGGTTAGATAATTAATTTCAAGTGCTTCATGGGTATCAAATTTAGCTAGGCTATAATAAATGCAAAGTCTCCCTCCCTTTTTTTTTTTGCTCCATTTGCATTTAGTTTCCTATTGCGATACATGACAGCATCACTCATCAAACTAGCACTGGAGGCTAATGAACCTAAGAGAATTAAAGTCCCTCCATCAATCACTAATTCAGTAACCAGGGGAAAAAACAGCACAAATATCCTTTTGTAAGCATATATTTCTTCAAAGTTCTCTGATTGTTAGAATGTTGTTTTCCATTAAGTGAAAATGCCCCATATAGAGATTCAACTCAGCATGTGTGAGAGGTGTGTGAGGTCTCCTCAGAAGTAAGCATCCATATGCGCTTGCTTTTAAGCTAATAGCTTTATTTACAGCATCAAGCGTTATAGGTTTCACAATTCATCATCCATCTCGTCTGAATCAGATTCCCGGAATACCGGTTGGCGGCTCCTCCCCCAACATAAGAGCTTTGGACAACCTAGGCGCCGCCCCCTTTCCTTCCGCTTCCGCGGTCTGGCCCTGAGCGGGGTGGCACTAGTCGCCTCCCCTGCGTTCTCCTCTTCCATGCCAGTTGCCTCCTGGGCTTGGACAGCATCCTCCGCACTCATCTCCTCCCTGTTCCCCTCCACTTCCTGCTCCTCGCCATTCCCCTGCACTGCAGCTCTGCTTGGGTCCCTAAGCCCTCCTCCTTCCGGCGGGGCCAGGGCTTTCTCAGCATCCCACTGCCTCAGCACCATTTCTGGCGTTAACGGAGCTCCTCCTTGGGCGGGCACTGCCTGTTCAGCCTCCCATAGTTTAAGCACCGCTTCTCGAGTTAATTGCATGCTGTCTACGCTGCCTGTGTCCTCCGCCCCTGCCTTGGGACTGGGGCAGCCCCTGACAGCATGTGTAGAAGGAGGAAGGGGTGGTACCCAATTAACACATCCCATCAATGCACATTGGACACAATTCTCCTCTCCTCTTCCTTCCATGTTTGCTGCTGAACCCTCCCCAGATCTGCTCCAGAGGGATGGAGGAACCCTAGTCCAGATTGAGAAGGCACACAAGGAGAAGGGAAATCCCACTGAAGAAGTAGAACTCCTTGCACTGATGGGAGGTGTTACTTGGGACTCCTTTGGATGCAGCACACTGTTTCTGGTCATGCCCACCATACACAGGGCCATTGCTCATTGGTAGAACACAGGCTATACTTGCAAAAGCCCTGTGTCCAATCCTGTCAGGATGCTGGCAGCAGCTCCCAGCTGGTTGCCCAGGAAACACAAGGAAATTTTTCCTACAGTCCTTTTTCATTTCAGACTTTACAGAGAGAGGCTATAGAACCCAGCCTCTTGGATAATGGCATTGACCCAAGTAAATCTCCTCCCCCCCCCCTTGGCTTCCGGCAAGGGCGCGCTAGAGACCGGGTCGAGAGCTGACAAGCTGGAATAGCAAGGCAGGTCAGCTGTGAGCGGTAGCAGAGAGGGGGAGAGGAAAGTGCCGAAATACCCCCCCCACCAGCCAAAACGGCCACGAAGGAAGGTAAGGGGTACGGGACCCCAGCCGAGAAAAAGACGGCGCAAAGAAGGCTAACCTAAAGAACGTACTAACGCCAAGTCAGGCGGAAGGTACGAGGGAGAGCTAAGCGCAACTTCCAACAGACGGCTACCGCCAAGGCACCCGAGAACTCGGACAGCAGGCGCCCGAGCACCCACAGACGGGAAGAGAAAAGAGAAAGAAAGACCCGTGAGTGCAAAATAAAAATAATTTTTATTAAGAAAGAGGCAGGAAGACCACGGGGGGCAAGAGAAGTCTGGGGTCTGTTTCGAATCCTCAGAGGTAAAAATTTCAAAAACGGAACAACTATATTCCTAACAGACGGAAAGGAGGAAAGCAGTCATATTTAATACGCCAGCTAAGAAAACATTAGTCAGCGCCATTAGAACCAGCTCTAGGCTTGAGAGGAGAGGTGGGAAGCCATAGAGGGCCCGGCGCAAAGGAGAGGAAGATAGAAGAGGAAGGAGAGGGCGTTTGAGAGGACGGCGTGTGTTACTTACCCTTTTTATTTCCTTATTCCCTTCTGAGTTTGTGTGTTGAAGTTACCGGGGAGAGAGTGGACGGACAGGGAGGACGCGGCTGAGGGGAGAAAATGGAGGCTTAAGTGGAGAGGAGCGAGCACGGGAGAACTTCCGGCGTCACTGCGGAAATGAGAGGAAAGAAGACATTTTAAAGAGAAAACTAGACCGAAAGGAGAAGTCCGAAACAGCGACACCTAGAGGTGGGAAGAAAAATAGCTCAGAATTATAAAGGAGACTCCACAATTAAATTATGACAGCAATTGGAACTATTTAAGAATAGTGGAAAGAGTAAAACTGAAACGAATGAGTGAATAAGGACAAAACGATAAGGGAACTCCCGAAAAAGTGAGAGAGCCATTTAGATTTTGAGAAGGAAAAAAATAAAGAAAAGTAAAAGTAAAGTATTGTAGAATGGCAGGGAAAGCCCAACAAGGCGTGAATGCAGCAACATCAAGCAAAAATGCGCAGGCTAAAAGACATTCATTAGTAGGAGGAATAGGAGGAATAGGAGACACAGACGTCTCGACGGACATTAAAGTTATTAGAGAAATGATAGCACAAATGAATATGAGCCTAAATGAAAAAATGGACGCAGTCCTAAACAAAGTAGATGCAAATTCCCAAAGGATAGAAGAAATGACAGGACAGATAAAAGATCTATTTGGGAAAAACAAAGAGATGGAGAAGGGTATAAAGGATTTAAACACCAAAGTTGCTAAACAGGAAGAAACAATCAAGAAAATGATAACAGAACACAAAGAGGTGAAGAAGACACAAGGAAGAGAGGAGGAGGAGAGGAAAGAAATCATAAAACAACAAGAAGAGTTAGCCGATCAAATTGCGATGCTTGAGATGAAGCAGAAAGCTCACATCCTACGTCTGAAAGGAGTACCAGACCTAGGAAGTGAAATAATAGAAGAGAGAATTAAAAAGGAGCTAGCCATCTGGTTAGGAGTAGAAGAAGACGAGCTAACAATGGACGTGGACAAGATATACAGACTAAGAGCAGACAAAGCAAGAAGCACTAAAGGTGTTAAAAAACCTTCGGACTGTCTGATGTTCCTGAACTCGATGCTACTAAGAGAAAAAATCCTGCAAAGGAAAAAGCAACAAGAGTTGATTATAGAAGGAAGGACAATTGCCATCTACAAAGAAATTCCTAGACGTCTGACACAAAAAAGACAAAACTATAAAAGACTAACAGAGGCTCTAAGAAGAAAAGGGATATGGTTCGCGTGGGAGTTCCCGGAGGGGATCTCTTTCATTTTTAAGGAACGAAAAAAGACAATAAGATCGGCAGAGGAGGTGGATCGATTCTGCAGCAGGTACAAAAAGGAACTGTTCGCCGAAGGAGGGGAGATTGAAGACGGCACCCTGCAAGAAGAATAGAAAGAACCAGAGACTGTAACATTTGAACCCTGAGCTTCAACAAACATTCATAGACAATATTAAGTTAAGAGTTGAGTTTCTGATTGCCGCCAAAGCAGAGATAAGTTAAACAGACTAAATTAAGAGTGTTTCTCCCTTTTCTTTTTCTTTTAATACAAGAGAGAATAAATTAAAATTATTACCTATTATTTAAAAATTGTGAGCAGAGATCTAATAAAGAGATGAATTTGAATATAATTTCTTGGAATGTTAATGGATTAAATGATAAAAGGAAACGAAATAAAATAGAGCATATTCTAAAGAAAGGGAGATGGGACATAATTTGTCTCCAAGAAACTCACATCCCTAAAAAGCAAGAAAGACTCCTATGTAATAAAAAATTGGGTAAAGAATTTATGGCCTTAGATGAAAAAAAGAAAAGAGGGGTAGTTATATACGTTAAAAATGAGATTAAGGCAGAGAAATTATTCCAAGATAATGAAGGAAGGGTGATAGGGATTAAAGTATATACAACCAGAGGAAATATAGTTTTAGTAAACATTTATGCCCCAAATGGGTGTAAGATAAATTTTTTCAAAAAAATAGGAGAACAAATTGGGGAGGTAGTAAAAGAGGAAGAGCTGATATTAATAGGGGACCTAAATGCAGTAGCACAACCAGAGTGGGACAGATCGAGCAGAAGAAGGGGAAACAAGGGGAAATTACCGAATACCTTTTTCCATATAGCTGAAATTTATGGTTTGAATGATGGATGGAGAACCAAACATCCGAAAGAAAAACAATTCACATACTATTCAAATCCTAGAAAATCGCTAGCTAGAATTGACTCAGCATGGCTATCGACAGGTATGATGTCCCTAACAACAAATTGTGAAATAATGGAAAAGTCAATATCAGACCATAATCCAATAAGAATAAGATTAAAAGAAAAGGAAAGAAGAATTAAAAGATGGAGATTAGACGAGAGTATATTAAATGATAAAGAGTTTAAAGAAAAGTGTAAGGGATTAATGAAAGAATTTTTTGAAAAAAATACAGAGAGGGATACGGATTTGATAACAATCTGGGAAACTAGCAAGGCTTTTATCAGAGGGATATATATCCAGCAAAAGAATTATATTAGAAAAAAAAGGGAAGGGGCAATAAATAAAATAAAGGAAGAAATGGGAAAGAAAGAAAAGGAATTAGCAAAAAATCCAAAAAATGGGGAAATAGAGAAACAGATAAGGGTATTACAAGAAGAATTGAATATGATAATAGGGGGAGAGGTAGAAAATAAATTGAAATGGATGAAGCAGAAAACCTTTGAATCAGGAGGAAAAGTTGGGAAAATGCTGGCTTGGCAACTAAGAAAACAAAGGAAGGAAAGAACAATTATTGGGATTAAAGAAGAGAATAAAGTTTGGACAAATATAGAAGATATAAAAAGATGTATAAATAAATACTATAAGCAATTATATCAAGGGGGAAAGATAGAGCAAAAGGATTTAAAAACATATTTCGATAATCATAAAGTGAAAAAAATAGAGGTAGAAGAGAAAATGATTTTAAACAGCCTAATCACGGAACAGGAAATAAGTAAAGCTATTACAAAAATGAAACAAGGAAAGTCCCCGGGGACAGATGGCTTACCTGCAATACACTATAAGATATTAAAAGAAGAAATAGTAAAAGTATATCAAAAAATGACGAATGAAATATTGAGACAAGGGGTATTCCCACCAAGTTGGCAGGAAGCATACATAGTTTTAATACCGAAAGGGGAAGAACAAATACCAGAAGTGACAAATTTCAGACCGATATCTCTACTCAATGTAGATTATAAAATATTTGCAGAAATATTAGCAGATAGACTGAAAAAGATCTTAATCAGGATAATTGGGGAAAATCAGCAAGGGTTTTTACCAAAAAGAAGGATGTCAAAAAATGTAAGAATATTGTTAAATTTAATAGAATATGCCGAATGGCACCCCAGTAAGAAACTTGCCTTTGTTTTCTTAGACGCCGAAAAGGCTTTCGATAATTTAGAATGGGCCTTCTTGGAAAAAGTATTAGAGGAAAGTGGTATGGATGGAGAATTTGTAAGAGGAATTACATCAATATATAACAGACAAATAGGAAAAATTATAGTAAATGGAGAAATATTAGAAGAATTTAAAATTTCTAAGGGAACCCGCCAGGGTTGTCCCCTGTCACCCCTACTATTCATATTAGCGTTGGAAGTCTTATTAGAAGATTTAAGACAGGATGAAGAAATAAAGGGAATAGAAATAGGGAAGAATATATTTAAAGCACAAGCCTTTGCAGACGATATCATAATAATGGTAGAAGACCCCAAGGAGAGGATAAGTAAAGTAAACAATAAGTTAAAAAATTATGGATTAGTATCAGGATTCAAGGTAAATGATAAAAAGACAAAGATAATGGTTAAAAATCTGAGGGAGAAGGATATATTAGAATTGAAAAAAATTATAAATTGGGAAATTGTGAAAAAAGTAAAATACTTGGGCATAGTAGTCTCAGAAAAGAATGTAAAATTATTTGAAGAAAACTATACTAGATTATGGAAAGAAATTAAAAATGATTTGGAAAAATGGGATTCATTAAATCTTTCAATGATGGGTAGAATAGCGACGATCAAAATGGTAATTTTACCTAAGATTCTATTTTTATTTCAAATGATACCCATAGTGGAAAAAAAGGAAAATTTTGATAATTGGCGAAGGGAATTAAGTAAATTTATATGGAAGGGAAAAAAGCCAAGAATCCAATTTAGATTACTTACAGATACCAAAGAAAGGGGAGGTTGGGGGGTCCCTGACCTAAAATTGTATCATGCGGCAGCGGGGCTGTGCTGGATTAAAGACTGGATAACATTAGAGGATAAAAAATTACTAGATTTGGAAGGATTTAGAAATTTAGTAGGCTGGCACAAATATCTGATGAGGGAAAAAAAGGAAGCGAGAAAGAATTCACGGACCACGTTTTTAAAAAATCTTTATTGAAAATTTGGATTGAATATAGAAATTGGCTGGAACCAAAGATCCCATGGTGGATCTCCCCATTAGAGATGGTATCTATAAATAGAAGACAAATAGATAAGAAATGGTTAACATACAAGGACTTACTTATAAAAGAACAAGAACAATGGAAATTAAAACCATTTGAGCAGTTACAAAAAGAAGGTATAAATTGGCTTAATTATATGCAAATCACACACATTTATAAAAAACATATAGAAATAGGATTCGAAAACAAAAAATCAAAATTACAAGAATTATTAATTGAAAATAATGAGAAACCGATGGCAAAAGTTTACAAATTCTTGTTGGAATGGGAACTCAAAGATGAAGAGGTTAAAGCAGTTATGACAAGATGGGCCCAAGACATAGGGAAAAATATTTGCAGAAAACAGTGGGAAGGGATCTGGAACGTAAGCATGAAGTTCACAGCCTGCACAAATATAAAGGAAAATATGATGAAAATCGTATATAGATGGCATCTAACGCCAGCGAGATTAGCCAAATTATATAAAAATCAATCCAGTGCCTGTTGGAAATGTAAGGAGGGGGCAGGGGATTACCTGCATTGTTGGTGGAGTTGTCCAATAATCAGAAAATATTGGAACCAAATTTACGAAATTATGAAGAAAATGCTAAAATTTAATTTTGAGAAAGCCCCGGAAATACTCTTATTAAGTGTATTGCCAGGAAACATCCCGGAAAATAGAATTAACATTTTCTTGTACGCTACTGCGGCGGCAAGAATGTTACTGGCTCAGTTTTGGAAAAGGGAAGAAACACCAACAATGGAAGAATGGTTGAGGAAACTAGTTGAATTCATGAACTTGGCCAAAATGACTGCGGCAATCAGGGACACAACCAAACAAAAATTGAGAGAAGAATGGAAATATGTAGATGATTATTTAAAGAAAGAAGGAATGTCAACAAATTTAATGATCTGCTTAGATTAATATACAGAGTAAGATTCTAAAGATAATAGATAAGATAGACTGTATTAAGGAATAAGTTAGTAAAAGAAACACTGGAAAAGTTAGTAAGATAGAAAGATGACAGAAAGATAGAAAGAAGATAAATAGATAAAGAAATATAAAAAGAAGACGAAATTAGATAGATGAGGGGAGAACAGAAGGAAGCAATTTTAGAGGGGAGGGGGAGGGAAGGGAGAAGGGGAAGAAAGAAAGGGGAAAAATGGGAAGAAGAAGTAGAGAGAATGGGAAGATCGAAAGCGGTAGGTGAGTAAGAATGGAGAAGGAGGTGAGGTAGGTGAGTAAGAATGGAAAAGAATGGGGAAAAGAATGGGGAAAGGAGAAGGAGAGGGGGATGAAAGGAGGAAGGGGGGAAGGGACAAGATAAAGGGAGGGGGAAAGAAGGGGGGGAAACGGGGGAGTGTCTGGGGAAGAATGGAAGGAATGCAAGAAGAATGAAAGAGGTGAGTGAGAATGTCAAGATTGGATGTTTGCATAGAGAATGGTAGGATATGAAATATGTATAGAGAGGGGGGTAAGTTTGGAATGTGATGTGTGTTTAAAATGGGTTGTATTTGTATTCCTATTCTCTTTTTTAACAAATAAAACCTAATTATTAAAAAATAAAAAAAGTAAATCTCCTCCCCCTGTCCCTCCCACTTCCTCATTCATCATCATCATCATCATCATCATCATCATCATCATCACCTCCTCTACGGGTGCCACTAAATGCCCTCTGTCTTCAAGCTCTTTGCTCTCCTACTTTTAAGGCCCGCCGGGTTCTGGGAGATGGTGGCTCTGGAATGCTTTCTAATGATAACGTGTCAGTCAGCTGTTCTGATTCTCCCATGATTTCCCAAGTTTCCCCCTCATCTGCCTCTGAGCTGTGACCTCCCTCAAACCCCTGTTGTAAATCTATACTGTCTTCCTCCTCACTGGAAGGGTTAGGATGGGGAGGTGGTCTCCACCATTTCTCCTTTGCCCAGTCCCTAACAAATCCTTGGCATATCCAGTTCAGGTAATGGGGGAGACTTCCATCTGAACCCCTGGAGAATTGCCTGTGGTGAACCTGTGGCCCTCCAGATGTTGGACTCCAACTCCAATAAACCACAACCAAATTGCCAGTGGGTAAGGATGATGGGAGTGGAAATGCAGCAGCATCTGGAGGGAGGGTGGGCAGGAGATTGGATGAGGAACTGTGTGCAGAGGAAGAGGTGGGCCTCCTTTTATACTCAAGGAGTGGACTCAAGTGAAACCTGCTACTCAGTTGCATCTGCCCACCAGATGACCGCCCGACCCTAAGCCTGCTTGCCATTAGTCAACTTAGCAGCTGGCTTGGATTCAAATTTCCTGGTAGTGGGGAGGCCCATTTGGCCTCCCACCTGCCGGAAAAACTCTACCCCTTCGAACCATGTGTCAGATGAGTGCCAGGGAAGGAGGCCTCCAACCTGCAGCACTACTGCACCTATTATGAGGTAATCGGACTTCAGATACTGGAAGTAGTACAGTCATCACAACTAATAGCCATTGGTAGATTTATCCTCGTATTAATTTATCTAATTCTCTTTTCAAGCCAACAAAGTTGGTGACCATTCCTACATCTTATTGTAGCAAATTTCATATTTTAAATATGCATTGTGTGGGAAAGTACATCATTTTGTCTGCTCTGAATATTCCAGCATTCAGCTTTATTGGATGATCTTGGTTTCTAGTATTATGAGAGAAGGAAAAACAAAATCTCTTTCTTCACTTTCTTCACATCATTGTGCTTACCGTATATTCCGATGTATAAGATGACTGGGCGTATAAGACGACCCCCAACTTTTCCAGTTAAAATATAGAGTTTGGGATAAACTCGCCGTATAAGAAATACAACCCGGCGTATAAGACGACCCCCGGCGTATAAGACGACCTCAAAAGTCGGGACTTTTGAGAAGATTTTCCTGGGTTAAAAAGTAGTCTTATATGCAGGAATATACAGTAGTTAAACTCCTGCCATTTATTAAGCAAGATATACAAGTGAATGTCATTCTATCAACGGTGGCGCTGAAACAGATCCTTATCTGTATGGACAGTTTTCACTTCCAAGAAATTTTGACATGCCTATGGCATTAGCTGTACTACTTTCAATGATGTAAAGTAGAGAGGAATAATAAAGATGTTGACTGACCTAAATAGAAAAGTAAGAAGAGGTGAGCCTTTGGTTTAAGATATTTTGGTGCTCTCTCTCTCTCTCTCTCTCTCTCTCTCTCTGCTTTGTTCTTAGGTTGTTCTGGTTATTCTTTTTTTAAAAAAGAAATGCATGATGGGCTGGGAAGAAGCAAGAAGACAGCAAGAAAATGTGTGTAATATAGATATTGGATGAAATTTAGTGTTGCATTATGACAGTCATTTTGTCCATGAAAGTACTTCTGCTTGCAAGAAGGAACAATGTCCCCTCTCATCCCCCTGCAGGTTGTTCTGGGGGTTTGCCTGACACTCCAGAGTAGATTGGAGAGGGGCATACAAGTGGAAGAAAGGGGGTAAGCCCTGTTGTACTAGCAGAAACCTGGGTTAGTTAAATCTGACCCAATGTTTACAACAATAATGTTGCACAACAGTAACATTTTGTACAGTAGAAACTGTACAAATGAAAGTAATGGGAAAATGTACCCATTCATTATTCTATGCATTCGTTTCTGAACAAAAAAAAATAAGCTGAACTGATATGTTGATGCATTCTGAAATAAATATACTATCATAGACCACCCCTATATAGTAAGGAACAATTGATGAATTGCTCTCAAAGAAAAAAACCATACAGTATTTTAATGTTGATCTTCTGCCAATTGCTAGTGAGGAAAAGATGGGGGCATCTGGCAAACAGACCATTTTCACACTCCATTCACTTGCATGAACAGAAGGGGGGAAATTCAGCTTCTTTGGCACATTCTTGGGATTGCATCAATATACATTTACATTTACATGGGCAGATGCCAAGAGAAAGATAATAAATGGCATGGAAATTGATGGCTGCTTTATTTTTCTTGTTCTACCATGCAGTATTGCCAGTAAAGTCATCAATTTTAACTTATTACTGTGATCAATTGCTTTACTAGAAATGCATAAAAATGATGGTTCATGCTCAGGAAATGCTCTTGCTGGTGAGAGGCTTGTTTTTGGAAGCCAAGACCAGATTTATTAATAATAGTGTTTGAAACGTTGCATGATTTCCAAAGGTCCATCTAAGATTTCCGGAAATAGCACAGGTATTGCCTTCTTTCTGCATAGCATTTTTTAAAGACAACACTGGGAACTATTCCAACAGTCACAAATAGCTGGATTGATTGAATGAATTCTCCCACTTTGTGTAATTCTTGTACAGGGGAGTATTTTCTTATTGGGAGAGGAAGTAGTCCTGAACTCAGATCTGCTGGGATGAGTGAATTAGGGTTCAGCTGATCTCTGACTCAGCGTACTGGTTCTTAGGTGGAATTTTTGTTAGGCCCATTATTAGTAACACCAGTGTCACCTATGCAAGAGTGTGAACCAGCTATTATTATTTTTTCAAAATTTTTATTAGTTTTTACAATTTTTAAGCACATAACATGTCGGTTAAATTTCCATACTTCCCCCCTCTCACTGTGGGAAGCTACATTCATCCCCCTCTCACAAGGGTAGGCATAATCATAATACATTTAACCTTAATAACAATATTAATATCATTGCTTGGGGCTGGTCCTATTCTGTGGGCCAGGCATTCCTTCATCCTTTATTTCATATTTCGGTTGACTTCCTCAAATCCCCCTCTGTTGAATTCACTATCATTCCTCTCTAACAGTTTTCATATTCATAAATTTTAACTCATCATATAACACAAACATCATTTAAAAACATCATAAAATACATAATCAATTTGCTTACACTAATCATTTTTCCAAACCTCAGCCTCATTGGTACTTCTGTCTTATCCCTTTTCCTACTTCAAGCTAATTTCCATTCCAAATTTATACTTTTTTATACTTTTTGCACCCTTATCTCCCTCTGGTCTCGGGATTTTTAGCTGAATTTCCTAGTGTGAACCAGCTAAGGAGGAACCTAATGGCTGTATGTTAAAGCAAGAAACAACTCCAGATAAGGTACAAGGAGCATTCTGGCACATATAGTGAAAATGGGTTAGGTTTTTCAAAGTCTGTGATTAGATGAAAGATGGTGAGGTGCTGGCATGGCAGAAGGTGATTGGGTAAAGGATGAACAGCTAAGATGACATATATTTTGTGGATATAGTGTATGTCCTAATGGAAATGCTCTTGCAGACTCTTCAACTTCTTCTAATGGCTTGTAGAGGTATTATACACTATGTGCACTCTGCATTTACTTTATGCAGCATGGTGCAATGTTGCACATGTACTAAGGTTTCATTCGCAGTGATCCTGGCTATCATCATGGGGAAGAAGTTAATGTCCATAATGGATTATATTAAACATCATCCTCGATTAATTAGTATAAATTGATTCAGTTTAACCACTTTAATGGAGATGAAGAGGCTGATTAAAGCTGTGTGCCATTTGGGTCAAGGAAAAGCAGATCACCTTTGACTTTCTGTAAATGAGTAAGAAGAGGGCACATAGCTGACGCCATTCACTAGCAAATAAGCAAAGGGCATCTGTCAGTGAGCAAAAGTCCTCTTGCTCATTGGTGTATCTACAGCTGCTCCTGTTTCAAACTGATCGTAGGTATTCAATCACAAATTAGTGGTGTGAAAGGAAGGTGGTGTTAAAATCTCCTCCCTCATATGTTTTCAAAAGAAGATTTGACAGACACCTGTCAGGGATATTTCAGGCACTCCAGTTTGATTCCCAAGCTGTATAATATTGAAATGAATATTCATAAGTTAATATATTAAAATATTCACTTTAAACTTTTTTTTGATTAAAGCATTATACAGTTAATAATTGCCTGTCATCTCTGTGCTATCATCTACTAAAATGCTAATGTAAAAAGTGGATTTCAGTCCTGTTCAGTGTATCACTTTTGTGTGTCACCCTTTATTCTTTCCATTTTATAGACAGAATTATTGAGGTGTGACACCAGGAATTCCCATACTAAATGATTTGTGGAGATGTATCACATATATATGTACAGATTTAAAATTAATTATATCAAGGATGAGGAACCAATTGGCTCCAGTTATTAGACTCTTAACTCCCATCAGTCCCAGCCAGCATGGCCAACAGTCAATGATGATGGGAGTTGTAGAACATCTAAAGGACCAGACGTTCTCAATCCTTGATTAATGTCATCATATCTAGGAATGATGGACCCATTTCCCCAGATATGTGTACACATATATATGCATACATTACTTCCACATTTATTTATTCTTTGCATTTGTTGACCACTGTAACACCAATGCTTTTTGCAGCAATTGTAACTTGTTGTGCTGCCCTGAGATACTATAGATATCTAAAGTCACCAAAATCAATGCACAGCAAAGATTTCATCGAAGGTTTCCATTGTCATTGCTGGAGGTATTCAAGCAAAGACTGTCAGGAGCACTGCACTTGCGTGCTGCATTGTCGAACCTGCATTGAACAGGGAATTAGACTACATGATCTCCAAGGTCCCAATGATTTCATGTCAAAGGCCAGCCTCCAACCTGCTGCATCATGCAAGCTCAATGCTTCCATGGATGATACTTCTAGCAGTGAGAGATAAATAGAAACTCCTAATTCAGAGGCAGTATTCCACTCAATGCCTAGACGCTATAGAGTGGCAGGCAACCTGTTTGTGGGTTTCTTGAAAGCATCTATCCAGCCACTGTAGGAAACAAATACTGGGCCAGGTGCATCTCTGTTTCCCCCAGGACTTTGGGGTCAGAGTTGAGGGCCCCGCTCAACAGCAAGACAAGAAGGGCTGGTGTACCTGAACTTAAATTTGAAGTTAAGTATTACACTTTGCCATTTCGAGAAGGGGATCCCTATGAGAGCATTAAGTCCAGGGTTTTAAATTACTCTAACTGCACCACTGGTCCTTCATAGCTTCTTTGATATATTCGTGATGCAGTTATTGGGCTATTGTGAGCATAAAATAGGGAGGAGAGCCATACTTGTGTCCTTGAAGTTCCTGGAGGAAAAGCGGAAATAAATAGATATAATTATCCAGCTCCTCTGTAACATATACACTTCTCAATCTCCTCTCCTCTTGTATGCATATTGTTTGTGGGTTGAGGTACATATACCTTCTCTTTCTCAGTCTTTCCTCCCCCTGCTAAGAATCAAATCCTTTCTGATAGCAGACAAATGCTGCTGTGGATTCAGATGATAATTCCGGCAGTGATAATGATAACTTGTGTTTTGACAGCTGAAATGTGAGCCTGAAGCTCTAGCGATCTTTGAGATTTACACTGCCTGACACTGCTATTTGACTGAGTTGATTTCAGTGATGGGCACTGGAGCTGGATAAATTAGAATATGTGCAAGTGCTCTCTCACACACACATGGCAGCCTGGTAAATTAATTGACATTCTAGCTGACTGAAAGTTGATAGCCAGTGGTAATCTCTGAGTGCTGTCTGGATGCATGAACACAAACTTCTCCTTTTTTTTAAAGCTTTATGGATGTGAAGCTTATCTGAAAGCAATGTGCAAAGTTTATTTGGAAATGGAACTGTTTATATACTAGGCTGGGTGGACTTAAAATTCTGTTCTTGTCTTTACTGAGCTCACATCATTGCACACCTGATATTCCCAGTGGAGGAGGAAACACCCTAAGGTCTATGTGAGATACACTGAGCTCTGTACAAAATGACATTTTGAGTCCACAATGGAAATGGTAACTATGTTCTGATTCCTTGGTCTATTTGTTGCAGCATTTCTCAAACTTCTGACGAGAGGTGTGTGAACATCCCAAGATTTGCCCTTGAAAAGGGCTTAGCTTTTTGTTTTGTGAGCACCTGCTCAAGTCTTCACAAAAGGATTGAAGGCAGTTACAGAAGCCAGCACTCATCTCTCTTCTATCCAAGAGACTGGAGGAGAGGTTGAGGAGGATGCTACCAGGGTGTAGCATTTTCTTCCACCTGGGATGAGACTGGGACCACCTGTCTTGAAATCAGCCATGAGTCACACTGGGAAAAAGTGTTGAGCTTCTTGGTCGACTCGTGGGACTTTATGGCAATAACCACCGTCACCCTTGGTTTGGGGGGCAGGAGTGACTTGCCTTGTGGAGTGCAGCTTAGCAATAATAATAATAATAATAATAATAATAATAATAATAATAATAATAATAATAATTTATTATTTATACCCCACCCATCTGGCTGGGTTTCCCCAGCCACTCTGGGCGGCTTCCAACAGAGCATTAAAATACAATAATCTATAAAACATTAAAAGCCTCCCTAAACATCTTGGCATCAGCATTGCTGCTGCTTACTAGGAGGTTGAGGGGTGTGGCTATGGCTGTGCTCCACTGGAGGAGATGCTCCCTTCTTTGAGTTAAAAGTTCTCTGCAAGGAACTTTAAAGGAAGAGCCATAGGGGACAATGGAATGGAAAATGTTGCCATTTTGCATCCTAAATTTAGTGTGCTATCAGGAACTATGTGACCATCAGCCAATGCACTGTGGGGGAATAATTGTTGGGCAATCCTTCATTTTCTGCAATTGGCAACATTCATAGTGCTGTATGTACTTCATTTCCACTTCGTGTAAACTAGTTAGAAAAGTCAGTGTGTGGACGTTTCAGAATAATTTGCTTAAGAACAATGGCAGCTTACATTTTCCATCTTCTTTTTTGGAAGCCTTAAAGAAAATCTGTATACATACAGCTAATAAAAGCAAAATTCACATGTCTAACTGTCTAACAAAATATGCACCAATACTTCCAGCAATGATAAATTATCCAGGGAAACCCTATCCTTGTAATTTATAGAAGTATTTATATTTTAGCTATTTTTTTGTATTTTCTCTCTCTAAAAGAATATGTTCTTCAATTGCACTGCCTCAAAATTGAGGACCGTGTCTCAGAGACAGGGCACATGATTTACATGGGCAGAGTCCCTGATCCTCTGGTCCTCCAGATGTTGCCGCAATATAACTCCCATCATTCCTGACCATTGGTCATGTTGGCTGGGGTGATGGGAGTTGGAGTCCAAGAAGGAGATCCTCTCAATGGATCAATGATATGACACAATATAAGACAACTTCCTATGTTTCAAAAAATATAAGATTGCCTCAAATGCTCTTGACATCTTTCCTTTTAACACCTGAGGCTGCAGACAGACTTCAAATTATTGCAGTGGTAAAATATTTTCTTTTAGGGTGTATAAGGCTAAAATCCCCCACCCATTACACATAACAAATTCTAAACATTTCATGGGAGTGACATGGAAGGAAATACAGTAACACTAGTTATGGATGGTTGTTTTCTAAAAAATATCATAGTGCAAAGACAATGTAGTCATCGTGTCTCATAACAAAGTTGTAAATTTAAAACTTGGATTAGTTTCGCAAAAACCTCAGAAACTGAAAAAAAGAAAAAGACTTAGAAGCAAGACTTCCAACACCTGTAGTTCAATTTCAATAACTCTATCGGTATGTGGCAGATCCCTCTGGGAGCTGAAAGACTGACACAATAAAAATGAAAAGCTTTATTTCATGAACATCAGTATTTCTTTAAAGACAAGTCTTTAATAAAAGTTAATAACAGTAAGTGGAGTTCCAAATCTAAATGTCTGACAGCTGATACAAAGTTAGATGTCAGCATGTTTTATGAAAGCAATAGGGTATCCTTGTGGGAGGATATGGATTTTGAAAAACAAAACTTTTATTTTTAGGGAAGGGAACTTGGCAATAATACTACCTGCTGGAACTTCTCAAGAAAAAAAGTTTAAAGGTCACATTTCATCAATCGAGATGCTGTTTGACAGTTCCACAAGAGAGTATAATTTTTAAAAAACAAATTACTAAGGTGGAAATTGGAAAATTTCCCTGGGGTGCTATTTCATATTTATCTTTCATTTTCCTCTGCATCCTCTGTGGATAATATTCAGTCATCTGCTGCACAGAATTTAGTGTTTAGGACAGATAGGTAGGCACCTCATGTAAAATGGGGGTGGGGAGTCTATGGCCTTCCAGATATAGTTGGACTACAAATTTTCTCATCTTTAATGACTGGATAGCTCAGTTGGTAGGGATGTGGGTGGCGCTGTGGTCTAAACCACTGAGCCTAGGGCTTGCCGATCGGAAGGTCGGCGGTTCGAATCCCTGCGGCGGGGTGAGCTCCCATTGTTCGGTCCCTGCTCCTGCCAACCTAGCAGTTCGAAAGCACGTCAAAGTGCAAGTAGATAAATAGGTACCGCTCCGGCGGGAAGGTAAACTGCATTTCTGTGCACTGCTCTGGTTTCACCAGAAGTGGCTTAGTCATGCTGGCCACATGACCTGGAAAAACTGTCTGCAGACAAGCATCGGCTCCCTCGGCCAGTAAAGCTAGATGAGCGCTGCAACCCCAGAGTCGTTCGTGACTGGACTTAACTGTCAGGGGTCCTTTAACTTTACCTTTAGCTCAGTTGGTGGAGCATGGGACTCTTAACCCCAGGGTTGTGGGTCTGAGCCCCATGTTGGGTGAAAGATTCCTGCAATGGAGGGGGTTGGACTAACTGACCCTTGTGGCACCTTCAAACCCTACAATTTTGTGATTCTACAACCCATACTTTGGGGGCTACTACCTCAACCTTCTATGTCTCTGGAAAGCGTTCCTCCACTCAGCCCAAGGTCAAGAAGAGTTGATAAGGTGGCAGCACAGAAAGCACAGTGGTTACAATCTCAGGTAACAGGATGCAGAAGTGACGGGAGTGACTAGGGAGGAAGTGGGTGGAGCCCTTAATTGGGAGCACCATCGTTCCTAGGAATAGATTCTTTGTTCTCTTGCTGTGATCATTAAAGTTTTAACTGGTAAGAAGACTCATTTTCCTTGTTCTGGTTATCTACGGCCAAAGGGAGGGGAGGAAGCCAATTCCCTGAAGCCTGACACCCAATATGGCAATAATCTGATAGCAGTGCAGATAGTATGTGAGAATTGTTCATAATTTCAGCAGAAGTTAGGAAAGGGGTTTGCTTCTTTTAAGTTTAAAGAGTGAGACAGACATTAGAAAATAAAATCTGTATGCAGCTACAGGTAGGTAGCCGTGTTGGTCTGCCATAGTCAAAACAAATATATATATATATATATAAAATTCCTTCCAGTAGCACCTTAGAGACCAACTAAGTTTGTTCTTGGTATGAGCTTTCGTGTGCATCCACACTTCTTCAGATACTTCTTCTGTATGGATAAACTTGACATTGAGATTTTCAGAAAATTCCATCCCTAAAAGGAACTCTGACTCTTTCCAAATAATGTTTTCTGTGACTAGAGCAAATATACTGGTCTAAGCCCCATTCACTCTGTCCATTTTGTATTGGCAGCCATTTTCTCCTTTGCTGTCCCACACTTGTGGTGTTTTCCACAAGTTCCCCCCTCCCCTGTTTGACTTTATAGGATCCTTTGAACTGTGGAAAACTGAAAATGACTGTTGCCAGGAGAATAATCCATCACTGTGATGACATAAATATATGGTGCATTACTTACACAAGTTTTGACAGCTTTTGCTTTGAGCTAAGCATATGAACTTGGGTAGCTTATCTGCCAGATATATATTTATTTTTTACATTTGTGCAAAATCTGTTCTGTGTTTGGTGGTGATTTCAGTGATTTTTCCAAGAGTTCTAAAATAAAGATACAAACACGAGAAGTCAAATTCAGAAGCTGAGGATGTAGCTTTGGGGAAGCATTGAAGTTCCTTCAGTTGCTTGACTTTTGCGGTCTACAGGTATATAGAAGCAAATGCCATTAAGCACCACCCAGTTGGATGTGCTTTCATCTCCCTCCCTGTGACAGTCATAACAAAGGAAGTGCAATATATCTGCTCCTTGGTTTCCTGGGTAAGGCCTTTATTCTAGAAATTGGATTGTGGTGACTCAGTCCTAGCTTTGAATTTACTTCCATGATTTCTAGGCAACTTCCTCCATTATGTTCTGCTCCTACGATGCTTTTATCCCCATTATTGTTCACTGTAACCAACAAGCCAGGTCAATTGCTACTTCATTTGTTTGTGATTTAAGTTACATATCCAGCCTTGACACCCTCTTGTCATTGACACTTTTTGTATACCTACACATTAAGTTAGGTAATATATTTGTTGTAATCATTTGTAATAATTTTGTATACCTACACATTAAGTTAGGTAATATATTTGTTGTAATCATTTGTAATAATTTTGCAAGCTTACATATCATTTCAATACTGGACCCAGTGCAACGTGAATAGTTCATCTCTGAAGGTCTTCTACACCTTCAACATAATTAGTAATCATCCCTCCTATACCAAGAGCCATTAGACCTGATCGGGGAGTTAAATGCTTTCATTTTTCTGCACAGTCATTTTATCTTGGTTTTTGTTGTTGTTTTTGTTTCCTCCACTACTGTGTTGTTCTGTTGCCACTTCATCACATTCAATGTTCCCAAGTGTCATTCAGGAGTTCAAGACAGGCTTTCTCGCCCTGATTTATTTCCCTTTTTCATCTTGCAAAGAAACAAAATGAAAAACAAGGCACAGTGGTGTGTAGGCTGTGGTTCTGCTCTTCTGTGTTTCGATCATGTTCCTGCTGGACATTGAAGTATCTGTGGAAAACACGGATTGAACATATGGCTGCGCCATATTGGCCTATCAATACAATTGACTGCTACTTGTCATTTTAAATATATACTCGAAGACCATTGATCATCAGTGCAGAGTTCCTGGACATTTCTCTTTGGATAAGAAATGAATGTGAGACATCAAGTCGTCATTTACTAAGTGTCAGGCCTAGCTCCATTTTGTGTGTGAGAGAGAGATCTGAGCAACAGGCTGCTAGTAAAGTGCCTCCATTCTTCTATGAAGTGAACCTGACTTGTAGAAGTCAGCCCTTTGGTCTATCAAACTAGGGATGCTTGAGGAATTTTATCTTTGTAAATTCTGATATCAACTAATCTGATCCATAAAACACACAGAGGGGGGGGGAATTAATTGTGAATAGGAGCTTAAGGTGGAATCCTAAACTCTGGCAGGGACTAGTGAGGCTTTATGGAGCAGCACAGCCAACAGTACATCTGCAGTTCCAACAAATACACCAGCTAAGGCCTCCCACCACTCCACTGTATCTAGGCAATCCATGACACCTGTTTAGTTTTGGAGGCAGAACTGTAGCTTCTGCCTTTTGTGGTCTGAGGAAAACCTAGGTCAGGGACCAAAGAACTGCACCACCTTTTCTGCATGATCAAGATGGGAATTTCCAGAGGAGTTTTTGATATGCCTTGAATATCTGTTCCTCAATAAAAATGTGTTTTTTTTTCTCCCCAAAAAATAAATAAAATCCTACAGAGTAAACCCAATCCTTTGGGTCCATCTAAAGTAGCTCTTTGCAACCAAGTCATAGCCAAGAGCGTTGCCCAATGTTAAATAAAGAGGCAGCTCTATTATTTGAATAAAGCCACCAGTGAAATAAATGAATAACTTGTCTGTGTAAAAAAAAACACTGAATTCCAAGTCCTCACAAAAATATATAAAAATAGGTTGTACTGCTATGATAACATTACAAAAGCAGTGAAGTTCTCCATATATCTTTGAGTCAAATGAAGGGGAAATGATCTTTTACAGCAGGTGCCTTGCAAAATTTACATTTTTCATTAAACATCTTTTGTAACGTGTAAGCCTAAAAGAGCTTGTGGGAAAGGAAATGTGTTCTGTAGCCAAAGCAGACTCTTCTTTGCATTGGTAAAAAAAAAATCATTCCGAGATTAAATTGCGGTAGTTGGAAAAATACAGCTCTATCTGTTGACTGAATTTGCATTTCAAAATATGGTTGCTTTGATATGCAAAAAATGTGAAGAAGTTTGTGAGGGAAAGGAAGAAAATGCAGAGGAATACGTCTATACGTTATAAAGTGAAGTTCAGTAACTTCCCCATATTCAAAACCCACAGTTAGACAATACTATTGTTAGGACCAACTAACCATTTATTGGAGCCAAATATACTTTTAGCGTTACCCATCACCCCAATCTCCAAGCAGTGAGAGATTTCAGGGGTTCCAGGGGTGCTTACCGGGGGCTTGGTTTCCTTGGAATGAAGGTCAGAGACTGTGGTATCCTTAAGGGAGATGGTTTTATTTACACACATACTGCATATAACCTGAGCATTGGGGGTGGGGGGTGGAGGCTCACAGCATTAACACTCCGTCAGATCTTGCTTCCATACTACGTTTCCATGGGAGACTCAAAGTCTAGCACAGGACAAACACGTCTCTTTCTCCAGCTCCCAACATTCAGCTTTTCAGCTGACACAAAACTCTGCCTATACTGTAGTTCTCCTAGGTAGCAGCTAGGAGAGGTGGTGGGGTAGGGTCACCCATTGGTTTCTATGGCAGCCTCTTTGGACTTGTAAATCGTGGTACTTAACTAGCTGGCCAAAGTCCTTACCTTAACAAGGGAACTGCTTTGACTGGGTTGTTATAAATTCTACCCCAGGTTTGGAAGGGGGACAGGGTGTCATCCAGATGACCCTCCCAAAAAACTCATAAGAATAATCCAACATTTCTTGATTTAGCTTCCCCACAAAAAAAAATCCTATTATATTTATTCATTTATAATTATTACAAAATACTTATGCAAGTATTTTGCAATATATACTCCAGTTGCAATATATATACTCCAATCTCTAGTGACTTCCAGATTGGGCTACTACAATGTGTTCCTACATGGGAATACCCTTGAAGATGACTCAAAACAACTGGTCCAAAATGCAGGGGTTCCACTTAGATCACATATAACCCCTGTTTTAAAATATTTGCACTGGTTTCCAGTTCATTTCCTGTTCAAGGTGCTCACATTAATGTTTAAAACCATAAATGACTCTGACCCCAGATATCTAAAAGACTGCTTTCAGGTATTGAGATAAGCAGAGAGAACCCTGTATTAGTACCACTGTATTCCGCTCTGGTCAGACCTCACCTGGAATACTGTGTCCAGTTCTGGGCACCACAGTTCAAGAAGGATATTGACAAGCTGGAACGTGTCCAGAGGAGGGCAACCAAAATGGTCAAAGGCCTGGAAACGATGCCTTATGAGGAACGGCTTAGGGAGCTGGGTATGTTTAGCCTGGAGAAGAGACGGTTAAGGGGTGATATGATAGCCATGTTCAAATATATAAAAGGATGTCATATAGAGGAGGGAGAAAGGTTGTTTTCTGCTGCTCCAGAGAAGCGGACACAGAGCAATGGATTCAAACTACAAGAAAGAAGATTCCACCTAAACATTAGGAAGAATTTCTTGACAGTAAGAGCTGTTCGACAATGGAATTTGCTGCCAAGGAGTGTGGTGGAGTCTCCTTCTTTGGAGGTCTTTAAGCAGAGGCTTGACAGCCACCTGTCAGGAATGCTTTGATGGTGTTTCCTGCTTAGCAGGGGGTTGGACTGGATGGCCCTTGTGGTCTCTTCCAACTCTATGATTCTGTGATTCTGTGATTCTGTGAACCCTCTTGGTAGCTCTGCTGCCCTCAGATGGTCAGGGTGGCGGCGGCCTGGGAGAACATTTTCTGTGGCAGTCCCTAAGTTGTGGAACTCCCTCCCCACAGGGGTGCATCTGGCACCTTAGTTGTGTGGTTTCCATCACATACTGAATATAAACCTCTTTACTCTGACCTGACACTGTTTAGCTATACAATTTATACCACAATGTAATTTAAAAAATGTCTAAGTGGCTTCCCTAAAACCAATATAAGAACAAAACACCACTCAATAGAAGACTGTTAGCTGCTGGAACAACACAGATTCTTAACTTGAGCAACCCAGCTTCTTGTTCCTGCTTTCTGTTCTGACTTGTAGAACAGACCCCAGGCCCCCTGCTAATGTCTTACTCTTGGAATCCCGCCCACCTTTGAACTGCTATGCTATGTTTGTCTTCTGCCTCATTGACCCCATGACTACATCCAGGGCGTGCTTGAGAACATACACAGCCTCTCCTGATTCAGATGTTACAGAGATATAGAACTGGATATCATCAACATTCTTGTGTATTTTAATCTTTGTTGGAAGCTGCCCAGAGTGGCTGGGAAACCCAGCTGGATGGGTGGGGTACAAATAATTTATTATTATTATTATTATTATTATTATTATTATACCTTATCCAAAATCTCCTAATGACCAACACTCCAGTAATTACTAACTTAAGTCCCATTGGTTTCAATGGGTCTTCCCTAAGCGGGAACAAAGTATGGATCCAACCCAATGAAACAACCTTAGTAGGTTGCATCTGAACACTATTGAAGAGATAGTGAAATATATAACCTGGTCTAACAAGAAATGTGATCTACATTCTCTCTCTTCTCTCTATCTCTCACCACAAACTACAAACACACAGAGTAGCTGGGAAAGTTTAAAAATATGTCCAATTAGCAATTCTTTCTTTGCACAGTCACATAAGCTGATTTTTAAAAAAGTTTTCCCATAGGGAGGAATCTTTCATTTTCCTTCTGCACGGGTCAATTTAGTACCTGATGTTTGAGACTGTATTCTTCTTTGTCTGGCTTGTTAGTACTCATTATTATAAATGGGATCTTCAGCTGCTGCTGGCAAGCAAAGGGCGAAGATGATAACTGGCAGATGGCTGGGTCCTTAGTGAAAGGACCCTAATTTATATCTGTTGTATTCCATAATGCAGTTCAATTACTCAGAGAGACGGCGAAAGTTTCTTGTATGAGCCAAATCAGTTCTGCATTTTGATAATGTTCTTATCATTATTTCTGCTGTAGATATTAATCAGTGGCAAGCAACCATATTTTCAGACAGCCTTACACTAAAAAGAATCTCTATCCCCTCATTTTTTGCATTAACCCAGTCAAATACTTTCCCCCATGATGAATTACCAATACACCATGCTTACAGGAAGCACTACCCAACATTCAGAATGAAACACTCACAGTGTCAAATCTGATTGATGCACTTATACCACTGAATTAAAAATCTATTAAATGCCCCAGTGATTAAACTCCCTCTTATCATACCTACCTGATTCATATGCAATTGTACTTAAACAAACTGAGTGTTCTGTGGACAAAAGGGTGGTAAGTGTCAACTCCTTATGTAACCAGAACCTATAAGCACCATCTTGTTTCATATTTATATGCAATTAGAACTGGTGTGTGGTGACTTCAGAGTACATTTCTGCCTTCTGTTCACCCTGATACTAGGAAATATGTTGTTGTTGTTTAGACATTTAGTCGTGTCCGACTCTTTGTGACCCCATGGACCAGAGCACGCCAGGCACTCCTGTCTTCCACTGCCTCCCACAGTTTGGTCAACCTCATGTTGGTAGCTTCGAGAACACTGTCCAGCCTCATCCTCTGTCGCCCCCTTCTGCTTGTGCCCTCAATCTTTCCCAACATCAGGGTCCTTTCCAGGGATTCTTCCCTTCTCATGAAGTGGCCAAAGTATTGGCGCCTCAGCTTCAGGATCTGTCCTTCCAGTGAGCACTCAGGGCTGATTTCCTTAAGAATGGATAGGTTTGATCTATCAAACATAGATAGACAGACAGACAGACAGACAGATGAGGACAATGAGGCACAGTGCAGACTGTGGTGTCTTTATGATATATGGTTTGTTTACACCTATATACAGCATTAAATCCAGAGGGTTTTGTCTCTCCAGCAATCACCTGAACGTGGGAAGTTAAGTCCAGCTATTGAAAGTCTGAATTCCAGTTCAATTCCAAACTTTTATTAAATTCTGTTGTTGTTGTTGTTTAGTTGTTTAGTCATGTCCGACTCTTCGTAACCCCATGGACCAGAGCACGCCAGGCACTCCTGTCTTCCACTGCCTCCTAAAGTTTGGTCAAACTCGTGTTGGTAGCTTCGAGAACACTGTCCAACCATCTCGTCCTCTGTTGTCTCCTTCTCCTTGTGTCCTCAATCTTTCCCAACATCAGGGTCTTTTCCAGGGAGTCTTCTCTTCTCATGAGGTGGCCAAAGTATTGGAGCCTCAGCTTCAGGATCTGTCCTTCCAGTGAGCACTCAGGGCTTATTTCCTTCAGAATGGATAGGTTTGATCTTCTTGCAGTCCATGGGACTCTCAAGATAAGATGATAAGATAATTTATTTATTGTCATTGCATAAGTACAAGCACAACGCTATACAAGTGCAACAAAATTGCATGCCATCCCGTAAAAGAAAAAAAAGAAAAAAGCATAAAACACACACACACCAAAAAGGCCACACACACACACACACCCATCACAGCTCTCCAAGGTCATATTATCTGGTTACAGCATTTAAGATGGTTATAGCTCTTGGGTAGAAACTGTTCTTCAGTCTATTTGTTCTTGATCTAATTGTTCTATATCTTCTACCCGAAGGCAGTGGTGCAAAGAGACTATATCCTGGATGAGATGGATCCTTTAAAATATTGTTAACCTTTTTAAGACAACGGGAACTGTATAGTTCTTCCAGAGATGGGAGAGGATGACCAATAATATTTTGGGCTGTGGTTATGACCTTCTGAAGTACCTTCTTCTCCCTGGCTGTGCAGCTGGAGAACCAAGCACAAATACAGTATATAAGAATGCTCTCTATGGAGCCTCAAGAGTCTCCCCCAGCACCATAATTCAAAAGCATCAATTCTTCGGCGATCAGCCTTCTTTATGATCCAGCTCTCACTTGCATACATCACTACTGGGAAAACCCCAGCTTTAACTATACGGACCTTTGCTCACTGGAAGGACAGAGATGGTTGGACAGTGTTCTCGAAGCTACCAACATGAGTTTGATCAAACTGCGGGAGGCAGTGGAAGACAGGAGTGCCTGGCGTGCTCTGGTCCATGGGGTCACAAAGAGTCGGACATGACTAAGCGACTAAACAACAATAAGACTAAAGTCACTTATGGGGTCACTCCGGGAACAGGGGCCCTGAAGCTTAAGCTTCATTAGTTTCATCGTAGATTTACCCGTGTATGTGTGTGATAACATAGACAAATACAAAAACTTGTAATCATGTATGACATTGTTATTTTCCTTCCACAAGCACTAATGCCTTATCCTACGCACTTGTATCTGGGCTTAGCTTCTCTTTCAATGAACTGTCCAACTCCAAATTGCTCTGCAGCTACCAGTTCATTCAACATTTGGTGCCCCCTTACCTTGATTCAACAATGCTAATTGACTTTGATGGTGTCTCTTGTCAAATCCTGGATCACTATTCTGGATGGGGATCCAAGACAGGAAAAGGCTTTGCAGATGATTTTTTTCCAGGCGGCATCTCTTGCTTTTATCTTTGCACTTTAGATTGCATATCTGACAAACAGCAGACTGAGGCTCTCCGTGGGATTGCCAAGCACCCGTTAGTGTCAGTGAGACTGCTGAGTGTCAAAAAGGAGAACAGAGTGAGTGACAAACATGTTGGATTACAGAAAGAGAGGGGGGACTTTGTAGGGTAGTGCTGAATATTCATTGTTTTTGATCTTTAGGTCAGCAGACTAGTGATTTAATAGGGACTGAAGGTCTCCCCCCCCCCAACAAACACACACCCATTTAGATTGTACAAGTAATCAACCTTCCACTTCCACTCCCACCCCCATTGTTCAGCTTCAAAGAAGAGAAGGACAAGGGCTTTGGGTTACCTTAAATGTACTCTAAGAAAAAGAAAAACCTTTAAAAGGAAGGTAATACACTACTGTAAACAGCGCAAGTCCCTCTATGTCAGTTTCAGCTTCCCACACTTTCTAGAATGAAGTAATAATAATAATAATAATAATAATAATAATAATAATAATTTATTTATTTATACCCAGCCCATGTGGCTGGGTTTCCCCAGGCACTCTGTGTGGCTTCCAACCAAATATTAAAAACATGATACAGCATTATGATCAGCAATGTGATCTCATGGGTCATGTCACTCAAGAAGTGTGGCTAGAAGGAAGAAGCTGGCTACACTTCCTGGAGTTGTTTCGGAGTAGTGGGGTTGGGTGGGAGAAATTTGACTTGATTCACTTTTTAAGGTCAACCTACCTAATTCACACTTATTAAAACAACAGGTGCGTGATCCAGCAAGCACTGTTCTGAAGGTTCTTGCAACATGCCCCCCCCGAACTGATTTGGCTGGGGGCACATGGGGAGGGACGAGAGAGGGTACTCCTTGTGCTGGTTCCTACTAGTGTAACTGTTTAGTTGAATCCGGGCCTAATTCCCCCCTATTATTATGATTATATCATTATAGTTATTCCTCTTAACTTCAAATATTTCACTCTCTCGGGTGTGTTGTGATCTGCTTTGAAATCCTCTTGACACGGCACCAAGGAAATCAGCACAGATTATCAATTGGAAACATGTTGCAGTTATATTTCAGGGCAGCAATTCAGGAATAATATCTCTGCCTGGAACAGGTTCTGGTTCATTGGTAATTTGCTAGAAACCTTTTAACTTGAGTCTCATTTGTAAAGTTAATGATAGGTTTCCTTGAACTCTGATTGAAAACCCCCAAAATGTTAGCTATTATTTAAGTGTTCCTCCCTCTTCACTAAAACTTGCCCTTTCATGAGAAATTATAGTAGTGCAAATATAGTTTTATTAGCAGCCATTATATAGATAAGATGCAATACCCGAGTTTATATTATAGTAGCTTCATTTCAGGAATATTGATGTGTGTAGAGACTGGGAAAGGTTTCCATTTTTGAGATCAAATCAGTATGACCAGAAGTAATAACACTCAATAATACCATCATATGCAACGCTGGTATTGGAAGAAGCCAACATGGGTATTGGATTCCTTGTATTTCACTCCTCCCCTGTGAATTGGTATAGCCAGAGATGGAAATTTTGTATCTTCGGGGGGGGGGGGAGAGATAAGTCTGAAGATATTAAAAAGGAGTTAAAAATTGTAACCTATGGGCTTAAAGGGCTCATAGGAAGTTCCATGAGCACAATGGGACTTCTTAACATATTGGGAAAGGTGACCTTCACAGCTCAACATTATTCACAACTTTGGTGGGTGGAGGGGAAGATCTGTCACATGCCCAATCTATAATTACTGATTTCTGAGGTCTAGCCACTTTTAAAAAAAAAAATTGGGCCAAATACCATTGTAGCATTTGCCAAGATGGTAATGCACTTAATCCCTACCACAAGACTATTTATTTTTATTTAATTAAATGGTGAATTTGAGTGACTCTTCCCTCTTCTTTCAGTGCCTCCCGCCTTTACAGTGTGGGTTTTGCTAGTCTCTCTTTTGGGGACTGAATAGGAATTTTGAGGTGGAGTCCCTGATTGGCTCTTGGGACTCCATTTTTTTCCTCTTTCTTCACACTGTTAGTGTCGTTTGTGTGTCTGGAATAGTGTTTTCTTAATTTGGTCCAATTATTCTGGGCAGGTGTATTTATGAAATGGTTGCTTCAATACCTGAGGCACCATTGGGTTGCACTTGCCTTGGGGAGTACTTGAGGGTGCTGTTTGGCTAGGCAGGCACACTGGGGTGAATACTACCTGGTGGGACCACAGTGTGTATGTCAGCTTCACACACCAAAGATGTATGCAGCAGGAAGGAATCATTCTTCCAAATGCTGTAAACATGCTCAGGAGATGGGGGAATAGAATTTCTTCCCTTTATTACAATTTACCCGCCTGGATGAATTTGATTTGGTTAATCTAGCTGATTAGGTTTGCTTGTAGAACCTCTAATTCTACCATATTTAGTAAATACAACCTGTTTACCCATAATCATTTTCTCTTGAGTCTTCTTTCGGATATGATGGCAAAGTTCAATTTTCTCTTTCTGTTGACTCTCGCTTTTAAACATTTCCATGAATCTCTAAACAAGACAGAAAGCATACTGAGATCCCTGTAATATTACAGATAAAAACAGTGAGGGTGAAAAAGGAAGGTTGAAACAGTAGAAAGAGCTACCTTATCAAATGCTACAATTAATTGCTGACAAGTTTAATTGTTGGACTTCACTGAAGGCAAAGAGGAGCACCACTTAAAAGCACACACAGACACACACACACACACACACACACACACACACAGAGAGAGAGAGAGACACATCTCACCAGGACTGTTATTATTCCTGAGGTAGCAAAATGTCTTCTTTCAAAAGGTTATAAAAGTAAAATAGTGAGCTCAGTTTTGAAAAGGTCAGTTCTACTATGCTAGCGGCTATGTTTAGATCTGGTCTTATTGCAGGCCAAACAAGACTTTTGTTAGTTCCACTAGTGCAAAATTGTTATTCTAATTGCACCAAGTTTTCCTGCCTGTAATGTTAGCATAATTTGAGATGTGACATTATGGCACACCATCACTGTGCAATTAGCTGTGTCTCTCCATCAGTTGCCCTGTAACATAATGCACTACATAGGCTCATAGGCCATGACCCTATACTAATTCATTGGTTCACCTAGCACAGCATTGTCTATACCAGGGTTTCCCAAACTTCGGTCTCCAGCTGCTTTTGGACTACAATTTCCATTATCCTTGACTGCTGGTCCTACTAGCTAGGGATGATGGGAGTTGTAGCTCCGGTTGCAGCTGAAGACCCAAGTTGGGGAAACTCTGGTCTACTCTGGCTGGCAGCAAGCCCTAGCTAAATATGCAGGGTATCAGACCTGTAAGGCATGTAAGGCAGATGCTCTGACATTGGGATATGGTCCTTCCCAGTCTTCACCCCTGAAAACAGCTAAATCCCTAAAGAAACCACACAGCAGAAAAACCACGACAAAATGTAAGCTATTTAAATTTCCAGATTCTGAAGGAAAATCACTGCAAACCTGCACACTTCTATTGCCTGCCTTCCAGAGCAGGCCCAGTCATTAGGCAGGATGAGGTCATTGACTGAAGCAGCAGAGGCCAAGTGGCATGCCCACAGGTGCCCTGCTGACCCTGCCACCTCTACCAGCAGCGGTGATGTGCCACTGCCAATGGTGCTGATTTGGGGCAAGATCACACCCATTTAGGGCAAAATCTTGCCTGAAATTGGCACTAACGGCAGTGACACTTCTCCACAGTCAGTGCATGTGGCAGGGCTCACAGCAGCAGCAGAGCAGGAGGCTGTGGCAGGAGCAGGCAGGTGGCAGCAATGACAGCAATAGCAAGGCAAGGTGGCACTTCCTGTTTGGCCTCCTGCAGTGAAATAGGACGTGCCACTCCTGCTGCCTTCAAATGTGCAAATACACAAATAACAGACAGCTCATCGACAGCCTAGCAGGAACACTGAAGAAGCAGGGAAACTTCTCCTCCCCAAGAAAAAATATCTTTAGTAACAATCATGAGAACAAACGCTTTGCTTGTCAATTGTCTGGAAGCTTCCAAGCCAGATTTAAAATTGCAGGTTAGAAGAAAGAGAAGGATCAGTACCAAAGGCCAAAATCTGCACTACTACATGAGCCAGCATTTTCCAGTATGCAAGGCCAATTTGAGGCGATAAACCCACTTTTCTTTGCCTTGAATATTTTGACATCATCTGAAGCTAAGGCAGAGTGGATAGTCTTTTTAAACACTTTTATGATTAGGAATGCTCAGTCCAACCATTCTCACATTGCCTCTCCCAGAAAAGGAATGGTTTGAATGAGATTCTACATAAATAATCATAGAATCATGGAAGATGGAGAAGCTTGTTTCCTGCCGCTCCAGAGGGTGGGGCCCAAACCAATGGATCCAAATTAGAAGAAAGGAAATTCCAACTAAACTAGTGCGGAACTTTCTGGTGGTAAGACCTTGGAAGACGGTGGAGTCTCCTTCACTGGAGGTCTTTAAACAGATATTAGATGGCCATCTGTCCAGGATTCTTTAGTTGTGCTTTCTGCATTGCAGGGGGTTGGACTAGATGATCCTTGGGATCTCCTCCAACTCTACAGTTCTATGATTCTAGACCAATTCTTGGCTCTAATCATGAAAATTATGTTCCCAATTATGTGTATGCACCATTGGATTTTTCATCATCTGCGTAATCAAACCCTGTAAACTGACCACTGAGTATGAGAACTCTCTTTGCAGTCTTGAGCTTTAGGTGACATTGGATGGGATGACAGTCCTATCGTAGATCAGTGGTGGTTCATTCAGATTATGTATTTTCCCTTCTTTATTCACGTTTGCTTTCTCTTATTTGCGTAAGATTTTCTATCCTATCCTTCTGTTGCCTGTGTACCATTCAAGGCACTTGACAACAATTGAACATCCCGATATGCTAAAATACATTAAAAAGCAAAGAATGAAACAATAAACTACCTAAAATACACAACAGATAAAATAGGATAGAGACTTTTAAGATGCAATTTGTGCACTGCACAGAGGTACAAATGAAAGGGGTGCTTTGGCTCAGGATAAGCCTGAAACTGTAGGCAGAGTTATGTGCACTTAACTTCAGCTTGCATCCAGCAATTTACAGTGTTCAGGCATTCCAGAGACAAGCAAGGTCATTTAATACTTTAATAATATTGTCCTGGTAATACTATGGAGAGGGCTCCATAAAGCATCCTCTTGGAGGACAGAATAAAAGATAACATTTCTTAGGGATTATATTGTTACTTTATTTAGAGACGTGCAGCACTATACTTCAAACAGAACATTACGTTTTATGGATATATACATCAGACATGCATGTCTTACAATAAGCATGGGATTGGGAGGGCGAAGGAAGGACAAGAAGCTGAGTTTAAACAGGCCACAGCTGCAATAGCTACCACTTCCACGAATGCCTACAACTGGACATGAAAGTGGTCTGTGCAGTGATGAATGAGGTGGAGAAAGTTAATAGATGTTTATTTGTGTGTGCGTGTTTTCAGTTCACAGAAATAAATTAATTGGGCTGGATCTGGGGTTCCTATGAGTGAAGTGCCACTAATTGGATGTTCCTAGTGTAGGAAGGAAGTGGCAGTGATTTTTGCTGATTCCCAATGCAACCCGGGACACGCTGTGGTCTAAACTACAGAGCCTAGGGCTTGCTGATCAGAAGGTTGGCGGTTCAAATCCCCGCAACGGGATGAGCTCCAGTTCTTCAGTCCCTGCTCCTGCCAACCTAGCAGTTCGAAAGCACGTCAAAGTGCAAGTAGATAAATAGGTACTGCTTCGGCGGGAAGGTAAACAACGTTTCCGTGCACTGCTCTGGTTCACCAGAAGCAGCTTAGTCATGCTGGCCACATGACCCAGAAGCTGTACGCTGGCTCCCTTGGCCAGTAAAGCGGGAAACTATGTACAGTGGTACCCCGCAAGACGAATGCCTCTCAAGACGAAAAACTCGCAAGACGAAAGAGTTTTTCATTTTTGGAGTCGCTTCACAAGACGAATTTCCCTATGGGCTTGCTTCGCGAGACGAAAATGTCTTGCAAGTTCCCAATGCATTCCTATGGGAAACCGCGCTTCAATGCATTCCTATGGGAAACCGCGCTTCACAGGACCGTGCTTCGCAAGACGACAAAACTCGCAAGACGACAAAACTCGCAGAACGAATTAATTTCGTCTTGCGAGGCACCACTGTACAGTGATACCTTGGTTCTTGAAGTCAATCCATTCTGGAAGTCCGTTCGAATTTCAAAATGTTTGAAAACCAAGGCGCGGCTTCTGGTTGGCTGATTGGCTCTGGAAACAATGCCAACAGCTGAAAAGGACGTTCGGCTTCCGAAAAACATTCACAAACCAGAACACTTACTTCCAGGTTTGCGGCGTTCGGGAGCTGATTTATTTGTCAACTGGCGAACCAGAGCACCGCATGGAAACGCCGTTTACCTTCCCGCCAGAGTGGTACCTATTTATCTACTTGCACTTTGACGTGCTTTCAAACTGCTAGGTTGGCAGAAGCAGAGACCGAGCAACAGGCGCTCACCCGTCACAGGGATTCGAACCGCCGATCTTCCGATAGGCAAGCTCTAGGCTCTGTGGTTTAGACCACAGTGCCACCCGCGTCCCGTAAGTGTATAATATCAGCTTCATATTAACAAAGAAACCTTGCAGGTTTACATCCACCTTTTACTACTTGACCAGAACTCTATAGCCCAATTCAGACTTTTTTTTTTCATTCCACTGGAGACTTTGGGGTGCCCAAACTTTTTTCAAAGAGGGCCAGATTTGATGACGTGAACATCCGTGAGGGCCAACCAAAGTTGTTGAGCTTTTTTTAGGATTTTACCCCAGGAGATAAACAGCCACAGGGGCCAGATTAAACCAACCAGCGAGCCAGATTAGGCCCCCAAAACAGACTTTGGACATGCCTGCTTTAAAAGTACAGATGTTCACCAACTTGTAGAGTGTTGCCGAGCTAGTGCACTCCTCCCTACTCTCCCCACCTTTGTGTTCTACAATTTCACACATGAATAGGGCTTGCGTTGATTTAATATCCTCGTAAGTATAAAGCAGCAGAGATGAGCAAACACAACTTAAATATAGGCTTATTGTTAAAAACATCGCTTGATCATTATAGATGTTAAGCAAATTCAATTCAGCAACAAGCGTGCTTGGAGCTGGTCTCTCAGCTAAATAATTTGACTCTGATTTAGCATGGAACCTATTTTCCTGTGAAACCTAATCAAGATTGCTAGAACACATTTTTGCTTATACCAGGCTAAATCTGAGAAAACGGTAGCTAATTATTTTATCAATATTTTATGACCTCGTGCTTTAATGTGAAATCCAAAGGCATCGAGTAAAACCATTTTCTTAAATAAATATTTTGACAAATATAAAATGGGGAAATGTGGTATATGGGGAATGAGGTCTGGTTTTTTGCATTAATTTTTAATGAGTCCTGCTCATTTTGATGGATGCTAGTCATTCAAACATCACATCCAGCAACTTGCAATAATGCAGCAGGCATGATCCAAATGTGTTCTGGAGGATAGAGTGGGCTTTGGATCCTAGAGGGTGGGGTTTGGACCCTCAAGAATGCTCACAGGACTCTGACATTGGAATCTGCATACCTGAGGTGGTTGGTCCATTGCCAGTGTGCTCACGTGTCCTAATGACCATTTGAATAATCTCTTGAGACAAACAAAAGATCTGTGTGTGGAGTAGTTGATTTAGAAGTAGATAGGCATTCAGTCTGAAAGTGTGATGATACAAAAAGTTTGGGGGGCTGGGAGGAGCAGGCACCAGTTCTGCCCTAATGTTCATTTAATAACCTGATTCATCCCTGAGTAAGAAGGTCTGAAGGAAACTTTGAAGGCCATTCCTCTAAACTTGCTTAAAGCCCCCTTCAGACCTTCCACACTCAACATGGGAATGTTTGGGGGGGGTTGAGTGGGCATGTCCGATGCACGTACCCCAACCTCTACATGCACCCCCCCTTATATTTTCAGTCAGAATGCCTGAATACTGCCAAAACTGTCACCATTTTTAATTTTATAGAAAGCAAAGTAACTCCATTGAGACTTGTTTGCGACTAACGCAGGATCAGTAGTTGGTGTGGTTTCCTTGATCAGAAAAGAAAATGCAACAAGTGAAAAATGCTGTTGCAATTTATAATTCATTGGACAAAGATTTCCTCTTTCGTACATTATTCATAAATGTCTGCTGTGTTCTATCCCCAAAGCTAGATAAAACTCGTCATACATTGAGATGAGCATTCATAGTGAGAGGATATTCAGTGACCATCAGCATCATTGGCATTTTTCTCAGGATTATGCTACCATAATTATGCACTTTACAAAAAGGAACTGGACTAGTAATTAACATTTGCAATAAAGAACACTGGCTGGAAATCAGGTGGCATTTGCCCCCAATATGAGGTAGCAAATAACTCATGACACCAGGATTTAAAATGTACCTCCTATGTCTGGCAAGTTAGTACTTGGAATCTATGAAGGGAAACATATTTTTCCAACCCTAGTGTCCCTGCATAAGAAGTCATTAAGAAGACAAATCAGGGATTTTGTTTGAATGGCTGGGCTTCCAGTCAATGAAGAGGTTTGGTTGTGGTTGACTATAAGCTTTGACAGATGCCAGAGGTTTGTTTGATTTGATTTGAACTGCTGAAGAAAAAGAAATGTTTGTAAGAGTGATCAGGAAATGTGAAGGCTCCAAGTTCTGAATATATCATATAGATGGCTCTTAATTTTCTACATGGCAATTTCATTGGGGCCCTATTTGTGAAGAGTGGAATCAAAATGTATTCCAAACATGGTGCATGAATTTGGACGGACGGTTACACAATGATCTGGTTCTCATTGCATGATAAGCTAAGCCTTAGCTTACTGGGACCACACAAGTGTGATGGTTCCTGGCAAGAATCTTGCAGATGCCTTGCTCCTCCCCAATCCTTTTTTGCTCCTGTGGCAGACTGAATTAAGTCAAGGATTAGGTTCATGGTTAAGCTCTTTCCTCCTGAACCACAACCTGTATGTCAGGCCAGAGGGCATGCCTTCTTTCTCAGCATAAAGGGATAAAACAGAAACAATGAGAAGGAGGTGTGGATGAAAGAGAATCAGAGACAAAGAAAGAGAATAATGGAAGATGTGGTAGCAAGTATTTGGTTTGGGTGGTGCTGTGGTCTAAACCACTGAGCCTTGGCTTGCCGATCAAAAGGTCAGCGGTTCAAATCCCCGTGATGGTGTGAGCTCTCATTGCTTGGTCCCAGCTCCTGCCAACCTAGCAGTTCGAAAGCACATCAAAGTGCAAGTAGATAAATAGGTACTGCTCCCGCGGGAAGGTAAACGGCGTTTCCGTGCGCTGCTCTTGGTTTTCCAGAAGCGGCTTAGTCATGCTGTCCACATAACCCGGAAAAACTGTCTGCAGAGCAGACGAACGCCGGCTCCCTCGGCCTGTAAAATGAGATGAGCGCCGCAACCCCAGAGTCGTTTGCAATTGGACTTAACTGTCAGGGGCACTTTACCTTTACCCTTTTACAGGAACACAACCATGGACAGACTAGCCAGGAAGAGGGTGGCTCCTTCTGCTTCAGTGCTGCAGACGACTAAACTGCTGCAGACAACCTCGATTTCAAGGGAGCCAAAATGAGCGAAGGAAGGAGCAGTAGCAGGGGGCAGCCTAGGAGATGGATGGAAGAGGAACTTTAGTGTTAAAAAGTGAGGAGAAACACATAGGAGGTTCCTGTAATGAACCAGGCTCCTGACTTCTGAGAACACAGACCTCACCATCTCTACTCTTTGATACCTGCCTAATTTATTCATTTTTCAAGTTAGTTTTTCTGCAAGCACTCCAGACAAGAGTTTGCAAACAAAGAATGAAAATCGAGGCACAACAAACTCACCGTTTGCTACTTGCCAGAAGAATCAGAATGAGATAATCACCAGTCATAAAAGTTACTGAACAGAATCTGAATATTCTATCCATCTAAATAATCCTGAAAATCAAAGGGATCAGATCTCAGCATAGATTGTATCAGATACCTTCCAGAATCTGGTGTGACAGCCTCTACTTGCTGTCTTAAAGCTGCTTAATATGTTACAGGAAGAACAAATACCTGTTTGCTCTCTCTCTATCTCCATATGCAATTCTCTGCAATGTATAGAAGGTTGTGCATGCGGACGAAAATGTGATAAGCATGTGCCAGAGATCCTCAAATGACTGAAACTCTCCAGTATGTATTTATGGGTCTTTTTGCCTTCCTCCACAAGTTATGCTTTTTTACCGCTATGCTGTAGAAACAGGAACTCAGCTTTAACATAATATGTGAGGAACCTTACCCATAAAAAAGAGAAATATCAAATCATGATGGAAGAAGGACCAAACCAGAGAAAACAATGGAGGATCCATGACTGGATTGCCTCAGATTTTTTAAAAAATGGCTAAAGGCAGTTGCAGAGGAAGGAGATTTAGACTGAAGTCATAGCACAGGGGCAGGGGTGTTTAATGCACTTCCCTCCCATTTTAAGACTCCCATTTTAGAGTAGTGAAAATATATACCTTCCACTGTCTTGTCTAGTTTGACCCTTAGACTAATATTCAAAGCTGAGATCCAGATTGGTAAAGGGGGGGGGGGACCCAAGCAGAACAAGATTAAAAACAAATTCATGATAGGAAATGATAGACTCTACTCCTTTGCTAAGATTGTATGGCTGAGTTAGCACCTTAGAATTATTTCTGTATCAGCTATGCTTGCAAGGTAAAAACACTTTATTATGTTTTCAAAGCTGTCTCAATGAAAAGACAGCCGGTGACCTGCCAAGGCTTTCAGAAATACTGTGAACAATAACAGCTTAATATTGCATGAAGAAATCCTACACATTTTTACTGTTATCAATCAGATCCTTCTGAGAGCTTAATTATGTGTTGCCACCTACACTGCTTGCATTTTTATTGTGGATTTCTGCTGGTGGTACAGATGAGAAAGTCATTCTGCACCCTGTTGCAGGTAAAACTTGTATTCTACAATGTCAGCATGACATAAACACATAGAAAGAAGATCCTCAACTCCATATACAACAATACAGACAGAAATCCTACTCTAGCACCATGCCTACTTGATTGCCTTGTTTACTGGTGTTTTAAAATATTCTGTTTTTACAGATAAGTGTTTATTATAAAAATGGTGAATCTTCGTTTCTAGGCAAGAGAAATGAAATTGATAAAAAGCTAAGTAGCCTGACAGTTTGAGCCACAGTGTCATGACATCATCTAGCTCGGTTCGAAAATAGCCTTCTAAATCTGTCTGTGCATTTGTTAATGGGGAAAATTGGGTTGAGGGAAGCATGTTGTCAAATATTTTCAGGAGGGGACAATAACCCATCAGGCTTTTTTTAGGGGGGTGGGAATAGTACATTTCCAGAAAGCTTCTTCAGAAAATTCTATTCTGGTTAAATTTTGACTCAGGTAATGTTGAAAGAAACTCTGTTGTTAGTTGATATTGGTGGATGAAGGCAGAAGTGGTCAGTGTGATGGGGCTCTGCTGCTCACCCGAACTCCCTCTGGCTGATAAATTGCTGCATACAAGGATGGAGAGGGAAGGGTGGCAAGGTTGGGGTGGTGCACAGTTGCCTGCAGAGCCGATCAGTCATTCCTGTTGGCATGTTTGCACTGCACTGACTTCAGCACTGTCTCACCCCTGCCCCCTCTCTATCCCAGTATGCAGGATCTGCTGCAGGATCCATGGGTTGGGGTCACAGTAAATTAGCCGCACTTTAGCCCAATTGAAATAAAGCATGTGTAGCTTACCTTGGGTCTAACTCCATGTTTATAAAGGCCAGACAGTGTCAGAAATGAGTCACCGGTTTTATCATCTCTGCAGCAACGCCTGTGACTGCAATATTGTGCTTTATATATCTCCCTAGGAGTGAATAGCAATGTTTCACTTACGCAGGAGAAAGAAAAAGGAATGCACTTAGCGGCCCCATTCTGCTGAGGGTTAAACTTGCTCTTAGTCTCTGGTGATTTGAGCAGCATGTTAAATGCAAACACCCATGTTGAAGATCCCAGGCATCTTTCTCTTTCTCTCTAGAAACAGGTTTTGCTTTTCTTAGTGGAGCAACTGAGAAAATGACAAGAGAATTGATTCTTTTCTCCTTTCTCCACCCACTATTTCCTTGTTCATTTAAAGCAGGGAAGGAACAGGGAGGGAAGCGATTAAGCACCCTTCTACCCACCATTTATGTGCTCTGAGTTGTCACCCCAGTAATGTTCCAAGACATTTTAGTACCTAAACTTTAGTAAAACTGAAATGGCATGTGCACTCATACACACAAAAGAACCATAGCTGTCAACTTTTCCCTTTTTGGGTGGGAAATTCCCTTATTCCGAATAGGATTCCTCACGAGAAAAGGGAAAGGTTGACAGCTATGCAAAGAACTATAGCCAACACGTTATAAAGGTCTTTCAGCATCATCCTGCCTTCAACTATTCCCCAGATTGGCCAATGCAAGAAGGTCACTTCTATGTCCCTGACAGGTTACTTCCAAAGCTGCTTTTTTGAAGAAACAATAGATTATAATAGATGTATCTCCAGTAGTCCTGTTTTTTCACCCGCAATTGCTTCTCCTGGTTTTATTTTTTTAAATCATACTAAAGTGTGACAGGATGTTTGAAACCGACATTTAAAATGGATAGATAGATAGATTGTACAGCCTCAAGCAGCTGTATTTATGATGATGAAGAAGAAAAAAGTTCATTCCACATTTTACGATGAACTGACCCAAATTTGCTGGCGCTGCATATATACTGTATTTTGTGGTGTCATCGTGGTTTTTAAAAATGTGCCCAGAAATGCTTATTTTACAGAAAAATCCATACAAAAATGCATCATTTGGGGGAAACGCTTTGAAAAGCATACTGTGTGAGTGAGTTAGAGGAAGTGTTCATATAAAATATGAGCAATTTAAATAGGAATTTTAAAGGTGATTTTTAAAAAATATATATGTGCAGAAACCAGGATGGAATGAACCTATGACTGTATGCATGTGAATCTGAGACAGAATGGTATTAAAGTGACCTGTCAGTTTAATCCTCTATAAGCCAGTCTGTTCATTCTGATTGTATGTTGGAGGTCCCTCAGGCAAATTGGAAAAAGGCATGCTTTCTTCACTGTTGAGAGATATTCCAATCTGGTCTAATCAGACTGATACACAGCTTCAAATTTTCCTTAATGGAGTTATCAAGCACATCGTTTTAGCATGCATTAAAACTCAAACATGAAAGAAAAACTAGAGACAAATGGATTTGTATTCTCTTGGTAGGTACTGGACATTTGTAGTAAATCAATGGGCTGCAGAATAGAGATGGTTCAGATCATCTTTCCACTTGCATTCCTCTTACAACTACTTCTTGGATTTCAATTCATACTATATTTCCTGTAACTGCACTTTGAAAATGCTTCCAATGTTCTGATAACTCCGGAATTGATTGCTTTTCCTTTACTACTACTATTTTTGGGGAAATGCTTCTGCAACCTATTCTTGACATAATAATCGTGCATTTGTGGTGGTTTTAGTCATCCTCAGTTTGTTCTGGGGTGCTTCCCCAATGCTAACACATTATTGCTGTCTTGAGGGGCTGTAGCACAATAGAAGTGGGACAAAAAATAAGTTTATACCACATTTGTGGCATAAACAGCTATAGGCTTTCAGCAGGAAATTGCATGATATGCACTGATTGGAAATGAAGCAGTTTGACCCCCCTCAAAACACTTGCAACCTGCAGGCGTTACTGCAACACACATTCTCTCCATGGATATTTGAGGCTTAAATAAATAAGCCACACCAGAACCTGATCTTGTCAATTTTCGTCTCACATAATTATTCCAGTTATCTAGCTTCCTCTGACAAGTTATCTCTATTCTTTAACACTGTTGTTAATTTGGCTTAACTGTTTCCTAATCATTGTAACAATATCTTGTTTTGTTGGTTTGTGGGTATTTCATCAAGCTCTGCGCATGTGCTAGTCTTGCAATAGTTGAGATACGTAGGATGTGGATTTTGTATGGTTGTAGGGGCAGTGCCGTAGCAAGGTCAGGTGGTACCCGGTGCGTAAAATTTCTTGTCACCCCACCACCGCCACACACACATTGAAATTATTATTATTTGCCTGCAAAAATGGTTTGACTTTATTTCATTTTTTGGATGGGAGCCAGAGCTGTTGAGCTTTTTCTACAGAGCCAAAGGTGTTGAGCCTTTTGGGGGAGATCGCATGCCTTGCAATGAGGAGTCTGACGGCTGCCCTACAACTGAGGAACAGCCGGCGGGTGGACCGTTTCGGCAGCAGGAAGCCTGCGCACACCAAAGCCACAGCGTCTCTCACAGACGTTGAGTGCCGCACAGTATTTTGTCACCCCCCTCGGAGGTGTCACCCGGGGCAGACTGCACCCACCACATCCACCTTGTGATGCCTCTGTGTAGGGGTGTAACATAGCTTAATGGAATTTTAACTTGCAAACTTTCTCTTATTTGCACAACTACATTATTCCATAACTGCTTTGCTTTGACACACCCTCACAACAGATTGGGGAAGAGAAAGTCCTTTGTAGTTTCACAAAACCACTAAATGTAACAGTAAGGTTAGGAGGGCTTTTTAATGCTGAAAAGCATGTAAATGCAAAAGTAAAGCAATTTGTGCTCACAACGAAAGTCCCTTTATAGATTGCATATTTAGACCATTTTCCTTGGGGAGAGTTATCCTTCATACCTAGTTTAAAGGGCCAATGCTCACAGTATGTCTTCTTAACAGATTCTTACTTTGACAAACAGTATATCCATCTTGGCTGTAAGTCCTGGAACACATGTTCCCTGCTGTGCAGGACTTCTTTTTGTCTTTATTTTTTATTTTTGTTGTGATTTATGTGGGAATTGTTCAGTTTGGTTTTGCATTTTTAAATGTTTAATTTATTGTTTAAGACTACTTTTGTTATGTTGTAGTTGCATATTTTTCCCATGTCGTAAGGCACTTTGAGCATGGTTTGAATCATAGAAAAGTGGCACACAAATAAAATTATGTATTTATATTTGCATATCCTTCAAAGGGAGCCTATTTGTAAAGAAAAACAAACACAAAAACTCAAGGATCCAGGAGCCATTGTTGCTGAATGACCCAACGGAGTTATTTATTTTGAAACTTTCCATCTCAGGAAATGTGTGAATGTTGAATTGTAATTTATTTATAATATCAGAAATTTGGCCACAGTCCTGAAAATGTAAAATGTTACTATTTGCCAGAAATAAAACGAATCTGTCATTTTTGTCATTATTTATGAAGTCAGCAAAGGACAAAACTTAATTGTTTCTTTTCATTAATTATTTTACCCTGATAATCTGTTCGTTCAGGTGACAGCTTAATATTTATTCCAATAAAACAATGAACAGGATGGTGATACAATGATTTCTTCTTCTTCTTTGGTGACCACTCATAGCTGAGTAAGATTGTCTTCCATAAACACGGTTTTAACAGTGAGTTCGTAAGTGACTGTGGAGGCCAGTTCTGGATCCACACATCCTTCCACAGTGAGGACATTGGTTTCTGGGCAGGAGTTGATCATAGTGATGGTTTGCCAAGAGTTCCTTCCTCTTAGCACATTTCTCCCTTTTGTCCTGAGTTCAAGTGTCTTCAAAGCCCATGACACCTTTGGTAAAAGCTGCTCTCCAATTGCAGCGCTCACAGGTCAGTTTTTCCCAGGTCGGTGTTTATATATATATTTTTTTTTAAGATTTGCCTTGAGAGAGTCTTTAAATCTCTTTTGTTGACCACCAGCATTATGCTTTCCATTTTTAAGTTCAGAATAAAGCAGTTGCTTTGGAAGACGGAAATTTTTACACATCACTTGGGAAGACAGGTGAACTAATGCCAGTGTACTGGAAGACAGTCACGGGAATTTTGTAATTTAGTTATTCCCGTGACTGTCTTTTTTTGCCTAGTGTACTGGAAGAAGCAAAGATCACCAGTGTTGAAGCAATGATTCTTCAACATCAACTTTGTTGGACTGGTCATGTTGTGCGGATGCCTGATACAATGATTACTGCAATCGACACAAGATAATATCACCAAATCACTAAAATGCCTTGGAAGATCACTGGGGTGACAAGTGAGAGCACATAATAAATGGTGGGGAGAAGGATGCTTAACCCTTTCCCTCCCTGTTCTTTCTCCTGCTTTAAATGAACAAGGAAACAGTGGATGGAGAAAGGAGAAAGAAATATCACCAAGGCAACTATCTGTAAACAAACAATAAACAAACGATGTAAACAAATGATGTCTTCCAGTTTGTTAAACCACCTTAGGAAACATGGATAGGGCTCACAAATTTAAATACATAGCTGCGGAAAGTCCACAAACACAGCTGCATGTAATTACATGAATCTTGCGAACTCTAATATATTTAATCAATGTGGAACTAGTGCATTGAGTTTATAAATATACTTGGACTCCATCTGGGAAAATAATCTGGACACATTAACACCAATGGAGTGAGTTGAAGATATGTGCTTTACAACAAAAAAGCGAAAGTCATCACAAGTGTGGTTTTGTCCAATAGTGTTCAACCAGCGGAGCCTCTCTGATTTTGCCTCTAGTGCAGGATCGGTGTTCTAAAATATGAGTCGTAACAGGGCAGGTAGTGGAGCCAACTGACAAGTGCATTCGATTAAATAATTCACATTTTTGGTACCACAGTTAGCGAATTCGATTTCAAAATCGTGGAGCTGTTAGGGACATGATAAGAGACAGTTTCAATAGCTTGGTTGCAGGCTAAACAGCCTCCACACATAAAGTGTCCCACTGGTAGATGAGAAATTTTCTGTGGTCTTTGAAAATCACCCCAAAAAATCTTTTAAATTGCAGGTTCTGCAATACCTTATCAAGGGAGGGAGATCACAACCCGCAATGTGAGATACAATGCCCCAGTATCTGTTTATGATTTGTCTTACCTCCATTGTCTGTGGGGTAAACTCAAAAGAACAGGTAATTTTTTTGTGGTATTTTACTTTTGGGTACAAGAAGGTCCCATCTGTCACATATATCCCCGGCATATTATTCATAAAGCCCCGGTGAAAGCAGATGCATGTGTAATCAAAAGTAAAATACCACAAAAACATATTAACTGTTTGTTTACAGATAGTTGCCTTGGTGATATTATCTTGTGTCAATTGTAATATTTATTCCAGCAGGCCTTTGCAGCTTAATAAGAGTGACATAATTGGTTTACTATAATGTTGTATGTTAATTGTATTTTGTATTGTGGTTCTGCTTTTGCTTTTAATGCCGTATTCTGATTGTTAGCCATCCACAACAACAACATTTCATTATTCATTTGTGAAACTCACATTTTCTTCTGTACTTTCTTTCTTTTGACTAGCAGTTTCGGGTACTTTGGTTTATTTGTCACTGCCTGAGGAAAGCAGAGCTGATTTGGGCAGCTACTCCTGACCATAACCATTTCCCCACAATGCACCAGAGTCCAGGGAATTCTGGGAAGATAAAATGGTAGCCACTAGGAGCAGCTGCTGAAATTAGCTGTACCATTACTGCAAAGACAAGCAAGCCTCTCCTCAAATGAGTTATGATCTTATGAGTTATGAGGGGCTGCTTTAAATGGCGGCCACTCGAGAGGAGCGCTCAGCCAACCATGCCGCCTGTGTCTTGCAAGTGGCAGGGGCTGGTGGCGGCGGCGGGACGATGAGCAGCGTGCAAAAGGGCTCCGGAGAGGGGCTGGCACTAACAAAGCCCCCCTTCCTCCTCTAGGCAGGGTGGGGAGAAGCCAGGAGGAGGGAGGGAGGGAGGGAGGGAGGGAGGGAGGGAGGAGGCGGAGGCAGCACCACGTGAGGGAAAGGGAGGGAGAGGGAAAGAATATGCGTGCTGGCGATCCACGTGCTGGCAATCCACGTGGCAATTCCCAGACCGTCCATGGGCCAGATTTAGAAGGCAATTGGGCCTGATCCAGCCCGCGGCCCTTAGTTTGCTGACACATGCACGAGACACATTATGAGCCTAAAGAATGATACATTGTAGGGTAAGTGGGTTGTTTCCCATAACTTTCCTGGCCCAGAACTGGATAAGACTTTGGAGAAAAACAGTTGGTGCTACTTATAGTGTTCAAGGGGAGTCAGTAGATACTGACAACCAACTCAAGGCTACCAACTAAAAGATCTCCCTTGAGGAGGTCATAGCAAACTAATATACCTTTGCTGCTTTCACCTCCTAATTTCGGATCCACCAAGGTAAACCACAGGAGCAGTGATGGCAGCATGTACAGGAAGAAACCTAGGACAAAAGGTACAATGCTCATCTGGCAGCATGAGGTCTCTCATTCATGTCATACTCATGAGGAGGAAGCAGGATTCCTCGCATGCTCTTGATCAGGACCCTAATTACATGACAGACAGGGGTGGGTTGGTAAGCCAGCTCTAAAGCTGTTCAGTTGAGACTGTCAGTGCTGGAGCAACGCTATTCTCCATGCGACTCCTTGTTGCACAGGATCTGCCACACAGAACCTCTTGATCTCTGATCCCCAGACAGTTTTGTCACCTCTCTGGTGAGCTCGAATTTTGTGCTGCATGGCAAAGGTGGCAGCAATGCAACAAAGTGGAGACATTACACTTTGGCATAGTATCCCATTCCTGGCTGTAGCAGAGATGCATTGTATTATAATAGTCTTTTTGATAATAAGTCACTGCTTTTCTTGCATACGTTTAAGCTGCAATTGAATTGCCACGTTAAATTTTGCAGTCAGTGGATGCATCTTCTGGAGAGGGAAAGGGAAAAAAGAAGAGAGAGACTTCCTTCCTTCCTTCCTTCCATCCCTATGTGATATGTTTGAATTTGCTTATTCATGATAAAACATACTTCAGTTTTTTCAATTTTAGTGAAATGCTGTGCACCGTCGCTGTTACAGGGTGGGCAGGAGATTGTACACAGCAAGATTTCAGTTTACCTGAAATCTCATTGTTGTTCTTCCTTTATCTCAGGTTCTTTGTTTGCATTTTCATGTTTCACTTCCATTTAAATCTTGCTGGTAACAGTTTCATTTATGTGAAAATACAATCTGATTTCCATACTATGCCAAGAAAAATAAGACTTAAAATAATTCAATGCAGAGGAAGGCTCTAGATAGAAATAGTTTGCAGGGTTATTTGTGTTTGCCAATATTATCTCTTCAATCTCCTGTGTATTATCTTTGAATGAGGAGGCAACTCATATGCCTTTACTGGGGAGTAAGTTCCATTGAACTCAGCAGGACTTCTGAGTAAACATTCCCTGGTTTCTGCTGTAAAATATGCAATTGTGTTTCTTCACTGCACTGCAGTCATACCATTGAGATGTATGGGGCAAAGTGTTATTATTGTTCCAGAATATGTGTTCCAATATCTTTATTTAACCCTGGCTATCAGTATGATCCCTGGAATTTCTTGGAAATATAATCATTGCTCATTTTGCTGTCAGGGGAAGAAAGCCTGATTAAATGATAAATGTGAACTAGTATTTGATTAACGGTTTGGCACCTGTATCCTTCAATAAATTAAAACAAGATGAAATGTTCACAGTATGCAATGTGTAGTTATCACATCAGGAGATTGTCCTTGAGAAGTGATGGAGGCCTTGTGTGATCTGAGATGCCTCCGTACTCTAGGGTTGCCATATTTCAAAACGTGAGTCTGGACACAAAAGTTGTTGAACTTTTTTTGGCAAAGTTGTTGAGCTGCTTTTTTTTTAATTTATTGATTTTAGTTTCCCAAATTATTCACAAAATCATAAAATACCAAAAACATTTTACTTACTTGACAATCCTAAATCTACACCTCGGCTCCTAACTACTTCTGATACTTTCCTAAAGCCTTATCAATTTCCCTCACTCCAACCTAATTTTGAACTCCTAAATTTCCTCTTTTTACACCCTTTCCTCCCTCCGGTCTCAAAATTTTTAGCTAATTTTTCCACCCCTATCCTCCTAATTTTTTTAACATATGTTCATTAACGCCAGTATCCAGATTATCCAGATCCATTCACTTTAGCCAGTTATAAAGGAAAAACCACATCAGAATATATCCTCTGTATCCCACTCCAACCCTCACACATTTCCAAACCCAAAAGTCAAACGATACTGCTTGGCGTTCTCTTCTCTTCTTTTGCAGTGTGCTGCTAAGTTCAATCCATGCTGTTAACAATTCTCTTCCTGCTTTTTTTTATTATTATTAATGTATAAAACAAAACCTTTTCTTTCCCTCCTGCCTACTTACAGTAAGGCTGCCACCCTTCCTTGCACCACCTCAGGTACGGACAGGAACCCTTTCCCCGCTTGCCTCATTTCCCTTCCTCCCTCTTCTCCAGCCTTTCACCTCCGCCACTGAAGCCTCTCTTCGTGGCTTTCCGCCAAGTGTGTCCAGCGAAATGGAGGAGGTGGTTGTTAGGCTGGAACCGGGAGCTGCCTCTGTGGCCAACCAAACCTCAGTCTGTTTTGGCCCTCAGCGGCGCCTTCTTGGCTGCTGAGCATGAAGGGCCAGGCTATTGCCATGGTGCACCATGGGGAGTGAGGTACCACCAGTGGCGGCGGCAGCAGAGCTTCTAGCTGCATTAAGGGCAGGAAAAGCTCCATGAGGAAGCCGAGGCCATGGTAGGTGAGTAGTTGGGGAGGGGGTGGTGTACCCACTAAGCTTGACCTTTTAAGCTATTTTTATGGAAAATTGGCAAGAACAACACTGCAGACATGGGTTGTCATACATCTGGATTTCTCTGGATATTTTGCTGATTCCGCCCAGACACTGCTTCCGACCACAGTATTCTGGGTATATCCGGGAAATTCCCTACCGTACTCTCATACGACACCATGCCTTTCAGAAAATCAATCAAAGTTCAGTGGCCAATCTGGCTTGAGACCCTTCCCAGAATGGGCTGACAAATAATAGCAATGGCATAGTAAAACAGGCATTGGCAACCTTGGCTCTCCAGAGGTTTTGGGACTACAACTCCCATCATAGGATGCAATGGAGAGAAACAAAGTAAACAGGATAAGAAAATATGAAGTTGGAGAACTGCAAACGAAGTAAGGAATGGAACTTCAGTAAGGGAGACAATGAGGAAGTCAGTTTGTGATTATTGCAATTAGGGGAGAAATAAGGTTCAGGTATTTTCATTCAGTACCTTTATTGGCATATATAAAACAACAACGTGTTTATATTACATACAGTAAAAGGAAAACTTCCTCAGCCTATTATGTAGACCAAGCTCCCCCAGATTTGACTTCGAAGATTCTGGACAAAAACTGTACCAGGGCTCTGGTGGATGATGGAGAGACATCTCTCAAAAGAAACTGCACCTTGCGTTGATTATTAGGTAGAGCCTCAAGCCACGAAAAGGACGTTATAAGGTCAGCACGAAAGGTGCTAAAGAGAGGGCAGTCCAGAATTATGTGGTCTAGAGAATCAGGCACATTCTGGCCATACGTGCAGAGTCTATTCTGGTAAGGAATGCCTCTAAGTCTTCCAGACATCACGGAGGACTGGAAGGCATTCAAACGAGCCAACATGAATACTCTGCGGTGTAAAGGAGTCACTAAGTTATAGAAGTAATTGGGCATCGTTCCATGATGGGGTTGTAACCCCAGATAAGCAGGGGAACATACCGGTGGCCGGAAGGTTCAGGTATATTTTTTGTAGTGTTTGTTTTTTATGTTGTGTTGTTCTATCTATGTTTGTTATATGTATAAAGTGTTTATGATTAAGAAAAGAAGAATGGAAAATACCAGTAAAAATTTTTTGATAAAAAAAAATACAACTCCCATCATCCCTAGCTAACAGGACCAGTGGTCAGGGATGATGGGAATTGTAGTCCCATAACATCTGGAGAGCCAAGGTTGCCTATGCCTGTAGTAAAACATCCCAAATACAGCATAAATCATATAAAATAATTAACAAATCATCAATAAAACAATTACAAACTATGAAACACTACTAACAAAGCAGCAAATAAAAAACAAGCCAAACAAGGTAACTTAAATAGGCATGAAATAGGTGTTCATTATGGAAATAAGTAAACAAAACACTCAACTCTCCCCTCTTCTACTTCCTGATTTATTGCTTTTCACTCTTTTATAATAGAAAATACGTACTTTCTTTTTACGGGAGGATGATTTCACCTACTTCACATTGTTAGTATGTGAAGTGTTTGCCAATGAAATGTTTGCCTTCATCTTGAAGGCAAAAGGGATGGTCTCTCTCTCCCTCGTTACGTTATAAGGCCGTTAAGAGCTAAGAAGAAACAATGTGGTCTACTAGTAATTAAGCAGAAAATATCTGCAGCCTTTTTATTCCAGAAACACACACTAAGAAAATGATTAGCTAAGTTAATGTTTGACGAAGCAGAACTTTCATTGTTTAATCCATTTTTAAAAGTCTGGTCAATATTGGTTATCAATCAAGTGCTGGTCCAATACATTTTGCTGCCTGAGACCAAGGGTGGGTCTGCTATGAAACTTATGAAGCTTAATCTTTAGGGCCCCTAATCCCAGAGGGGCCCAAGAAGTGACTTTAGTCAACATTGTTTTTTTATATATAAAGGTCTAGTAGATGCAATTTGAGTCGCACAACTCAAATTGATTAATTCTTTGTTGTATATATTTCAATAATCCCAAAGTTTGAGAGTCAGTAGCACAGATGTTGTAACGGTTGTTGCAAACAACCTCAGTGAAGAAGATAACCCAGTCGCTACCCAGACCTCATTGCTGGTCCCCAAAATGTAGATCCGCCACTGCCTGAGACAATGGAAAAGATGGACTCTCCCTCGTTCTTCAAAAAGAAGCATCAGCACTGGTGATTGGACAATGTACCTGTTCATTGTACCTGAAGATAGCCTAGGAAGGAGGGAACAACATGGTTTTGATGAAAGTCTGAAAAAGGACTACATGCCCTGCAAGACCTTTCATAATCCTGTTTTGCGTTATCAAGAAAGGCATTTAGAATGAAGGCGAATTAGTTGTTTAGTTGCCCATATGGGTCAAATATGAGGTACTAGTTGTATTCTGTTTTGAAGCCCATAAAGTAATGGATCACATATCCTTATGCACCAGGGAGGCATATAAGCCTATGCACCAATTAAAGCCAATCTTCTTTTCTATCACTGTATCAGTTTAGGACTACATATGGAAGCAGGGCCTTTACCACTGTTGCCCCTCGGCTCTGGAATGCATTTCCCAAGAAGATAAGCATTCTTGCTTAATCAGAATGGGTATTAAACTATTTTATTTGAGTTTATAAGTAGTCTTTCAGCTGATTTGGTAGGGGTGGTATTCAGCTATATATGTGTTTTGTAATTTTTTGTGGGGGTGGGGATGTAGGAGAGACCTTGAGCCTCTGAGAAAAGCATATTAAAATATGATTTAGCTAAGCTAAACTTAATACAACCAGTGCATAGATCAACATTTTAACAGCTTATTGCACAGTATTGTATATATTACCAGATGTGTTTCTTTCTTTTTAATGTATGGTGCTTATTTGGTTTCAGGGTTAGTTAGGTTTTTTTCCATAGCATCACAATTAATCAAATATTTTCCCTTATAAGAAACCTATTTGATATGGAAAGCTGCTGTAAAGATTCTGATCATTATATCTATCCTCTGCTGGTAAACAACATTTAAAACCCCCAACTAAATCTATCCAGATTTGACATTCCTTTGCATAATTAGCTTTTACAGCAATACTTTTAACAGTTTCCTCTAAAACTCTTGGGGGGTTGTTTTACTAATTAAAATTCAGGAAATTAGTTCAGAGATTCAAAAATATAATAAACTACTGAGTGCCTCTTAGCTTTGAATACTGTATCTGGTGTAGTCAACAGAGGATTAATTGGCAATTTTGAAAGATCAGGGTCTGAAATTGGGAAGCTTGGCAGCCAGACCAATATCCTGACCTTCTTGGTGTCCACAGACTCAGCAAAACCTGAAAGTCACAAGTGTGGGGTGATTAGAGAAGCAATTCAGAGCATGGCATACTCTGATGAGTATATTGGTATGACACACTTGGGAAGGGCTGTAGCAGGATCTGCCTTGCATGCCGAAGGTCCTTTGTTCAATCTCTGGCATCTTCAGGTAGGGTTGAGAGAAACATCTGTCTAACAGCCTGGTTAAAAATGAACGTGTTTTACCTGGCACCTAATGATATGGAATGCTGGTGTCAGGTGAGCCTCACTGGGGAGAACATTCCACAAGCAGAGAACCAACACTGAAAAGGCCTATTCTTCTGTTGTCACCCTCCAGACCACCCATGGCGGAGGTACATGAGGAAGGACTTCAGGTGAAGATTGCAGGGTCTAGGTCACAACATAATTAAAGGAACTGGAACCTATAAATGTGTTTGCCTTCTGGAATCTTAAATGTGTGTGTGTGAGACACTCGAACTCAGGACGCAAGGGAGAAACGTGCTAAGAGGAAGGCACACTTGGCAAATCCACACCGTGATCAACTCCCGCCCGGAAACCAATGTCCCCACTGTGGAAGAACGTGTGGATCCAGAATTGGCCTCCACAGTCACTTATGGACTCATTGTTAAAACCGTGTTAATGGAAGACAATCTTACTCGGCTACGAGTGATCGCCAAAGAAGAGTGTGTGTGTGTGTGTGTGTGTGTGTGTGTGTGAGAGAGAGAGAGAGAGAGAGAGATGACTGAGTAATTAGGGCTAGCTTTTTAGTCAATTTAGGATTTTAAAAGATAAATGAACCAAATGTCAGACCATACATCATATACTAAAAAGGTGGTTTTGCCCAAAAGAAAGCAAGATACTTTTGAGCATTTTAGTGATGCATCTTCGCTTTTGGACATTCCAGTTTTCTTTCATTCCAGAGGTAGTCCTATTATCCTATGGGCCAAGAGGAGACTGTGCTCTCTGACAATTGATTTCTGAAGGTTCTGTATCTTTGAAATGTTTTATACAATAGGATTCATTCCTGTATGGCGAACAGTTGAAATCAGTAAAAAGCACACTTTTCTTTGTGTTAACAAATTGTATTGAGTTCAGCTGAATGGCTGCAGCAACTGTTGAATGATTTATGTTATGAAACCTGGTGCTCAACAGAAAGCAAACAAACAGGCTACTCCCTTTGTGCTATATATGGAAAGCAGCGCAGCACTAGACACAAGCCACAAAGCATCCATCCACCTGTCACTTTTCAGATTTCTCCGATGGATATTCCCAGAATCAAAAGCAACAGCATATTAGCATATGCTATGTTTTGTGCTACCTATGTTATATTAAACACTATCTCTATAATATTAATCTGGCACAGATCTTTTCACAATTCTGCTCTGAAATACAAAATACAGAGTAATAAAAAAAACTAGGTAAAAAAATGATAATTAAACTACATCACAACATATTTAAAATCAACAATTAAAATACAATTTGTCCCAGGAGTCAGCATAGACTGCACCTTAGTTTTCAAAGGCCTGTCTGAATAGGAAGGCCCTTGCCTGTTAGCAGAAGGATAACAACCAATCTAGCTTCTCTTGGTAGGGAATTCTTCTGCTAGGAACCACCCATTGGTTCCAGTCTCTGGAGCAGGAGAAAACAAGCTTACTCAATCTTCAATGTGACCCTTCACCAGTCCTTTCGATCAGGCATAGGCAAACTCCGGCCCTCCAGATGTTTGGTACTACAATTCCCATCATCCCTGACCACTGGTCCTGTTAGCTAGGGATGATGGGAATTGTTGTCCCAAACATCTGGAGGGCCGGAGTTTGCCTATGCCTGCTTTAGATATTTGAAGATGGCTATAATCTCTGTATCCTCTTATCCATATTAAACATACCCAACTCCCTCATAAGGCTTAGGTTCCAGACCCTTGGTCATATGGGGCATTATCCTCTGCCCAGTTTGTCAATACCCTTCTTAAACTGTGGGGCAATCAGGAATAATATAAAACGCTCTTGCTTCTCATTTTCGTATCTTGCCAGACCTAAAGCAACTCTATATTATGGTAAACTTCATGTTATGCAGAGGTGTATCCTTGCAGATGAACCTCCACCCGACCTGCCTCCTTACTTTCACCCCAGTTACCTCCATGCAGGCTCAGCTGTGCTATACAAGAGCCTGTGCTTATGTCCAGCCCTGCAAAGGACATCAGCTGCATGTTTGGTTTACCACTTTATAACAAAGTCAAATATATCTTGTGGAAACTCATTAAAATACAATCTCTTGCAGCAAAACACATTAAGAAAATACAGCATACAGTTGTAATGTACAGAATGCAATCTTCCAAAATGAATTAAATCAATAAGACCATTCAAATTGCAATAGCACATGTCTTTGCACTGTAGAGTTTATGCATATACCATGTACATACTTATCAAAAGCTGGAATGCTCGAGGAATTTTCACAAACTTGAAAATATATTGTCAAGCATCTCACACTGGAACACAGTGGATCCAGGCAGGCGATGTTGCTATCTAAGCCTAGCAGCCATCCACTGAGCTTGTTTGTGTTTGGTCCGATGCTATTCCTCTGCTAGGAAGCGCAAGGATTTTCCTCAATTTGTTTTCATTACATGATGCGCCAGCACCAAGCACAGTCTGAAGAGCACAACAGACAAAAAGCTTTCTTCGAGGAAGCAAAGGCCTCAGCTGAGCTCAAAAGCAGCCAGTTGATGATTCAGATGGGGCTTAATAATTTCGAATGCATGGTTCTTAGCAGCAGTAGCAGCAGAAAGCACTGGCCTGGCAACTTTCAAACATAGGAAGTCCCCTTCTAATTTTATTTATAAGTGGAAAATAATTTATGTGGCAATCCACAGTGAATGACCTGGAGTTGAATAAATGTCACAGTCCACAGCCTCACAAGAGTGGGGCTCTCTCCCCTGGTTCTTTTCCTTTCAGAAAATAGTGCTCAGATTAAAGTCCGGTGTCTGTGTGAGTCTGCTTCTGCTAGCCATGCAACGCTGCAGCTGGGTGCATTGTTGAGGCCAGCCCGGGGGGGGGGGGAGGACAAGATGAAGCCATCTGCTGTGCACATGCATGCCAGCAGCTCCATATCATGGGGGGGGCAGGCTTGATAGGCTTCAGTTCAGTTTATTAATTCACTCACATCAAAGAACCCCAGGATAATGCAGCTGCTGAATACACCCCCGCCACCATTATCTCTGCTTTACCATTCTTCCCCTTGCATTCCACATGCCTGGCCTTGATAACGAAATGGTTGGTGCTTCGTCCTGGAATCAGAAATCAAGGTTTCATCAGTTGGCTCTTCAGGCAAGGACCGGGGGGTTGACTAGATGGCTCTTGGGACCTCTCCCCCAACTCTACATGCCTTAGATTATATACAAATACAAAGGCAGGCTATAGTAGCGTATGTGGGGCCTTTTGGTGGCTTTTGGTGTGGACAGGGGCTCTCAGGGGTGTTGGCTGATCCCTGTTGACTATTTGATGGAGTTTTGTGGAAGTATGCATGAGAGGGGCTTGTTTGTAGAGACAATGAGAGAGAAACTTACTGGTCTATCCTTTTAGGCAAAGAGAAGAAGAAGAAGAAGAAGAAGAAGAAGAAGAAGAAGAAGAAGAAGAAGAGTTTGGATTTGATATCCCACTTTATCACTACCCTAAGGAGTCTCAAAGCGGCTCACATTCTCCTTTCCCTTCCTCCCCCACAACAAACACTCTGTGAGGTAAGTGAGGCTGAGAGACTTCAAAGAAGTGTGACTAGCCCAAGGTCACCCAGCAGCTGCACGTGGAGGAGCAGGGACGCGAACCCTGTTCACCAGATTACGAGTCCACCGCTCTTAACCACTACACCACACTGGCTCTCCAAGGTCTTCAGAATCTAGATGATGCCAGAAGGCTGGGTGTGGGCACAGCCATGGACTTTGGAGGCTGGATAGTTCATTTGCCTAGATATGCTGAAGGGGCTGAAGGCTCATTGGTTGTTGGTGTATACCTCACCTTTTGTTCCGTGCAGCGCTGCTGACTACCTTCTGGGGGGCTCTATGGTTTGGTGATCTGGTGGCAGTTCATTAAACTAGACACAAAGCCACATCAGGGTATGAAACCCTGTAGTGTGCATCAGAACAGCACTATCTCATAGAGTCCATTCACACTTCCACTTGTCCCATGCCCTAGAAAGCATGGACCCCAGATGTTTTCCACTTATCCTGTGCTTTCTACGAACGGGTCTAAGCAGTTTTCTGTTTGCCCCACTGGTTTCCCCAGGAAAACCCTCTCTTTACCACTGAGTTGGAGCAAATGTCAATATGTATAAAACCTGACTGACATTTGTTCTAATGTAGTGGTAAAAAGCAGGTTTTCCTGGGGTAAAATGGCGGGATAAGCAGAAGTGTGGACACTAGGCAGATGTTCCCAGGTCTGTTGCCTTGTGGAGCAGTTGCAGCAACAATGGGACCATGCTCCCACTAGCTTGTGTACAGTTGTACCTTGGTTCTCAATCTTAATCCGTTCCATAAATCCATTCCAAAACCAAAGCATTCCAAAATCAAAGCGTGCTTTCCCATAGAAAGTAATGCAAAGCAAATTAATCATTTCCAGACTTTTAAAAACAACCCCTAAAACAGCAATTTAACCTGAATTTTACTATCTAACGAGACCATTGATCCATAAAATGAAAGCAATAATCTATGTACTGTACTATAAAATAAATAAGACAGTATTGTAGATGATACCTGCACTGATGATAGTCATTGTTTGGATGGGGGGCTTTTATCCATTTCCACAGTCACATCAGTAGCTGAACTGGGTTCCACACAGTCACAAAAATAAATTAACTGAAAAAGCCTCAACAACAAAAACGCAAAATAAATAGCAAAAACAAAAGCGCCAAACTTAATCCGTTCCGGAAGTCCATTTGACTTCTGAAATGTTCAAAAACCAAGACCCAGCTTCTGATTGGTGCAGGCGGCCCAGAAACAATAACCGGCAGCTGTATCGGACGTTCAGCTTCCGAAAAACATTTGAAAACCAGAACACTTACTTCCGGGTTTTCGGTGTTTGAGAACCAAGGCGTTTGAGAACCAAGGTACCACTGTACCCTCATCTGATGGTTGTATCCACACATGAAAGCTGTTGCTGCTCTTCCCTCTTCAAGCGCCTCCTAGTTCTAGGAGACAGTGTGGTGGAGAATGACCCATCTGAACAGCTTCTTCCTCCATCACATCCTGCATGCCCATCTCCATCTCTGACGGCTCTGACTATTCCTCTTTCCCCTGCCCTGGCTTCTACCTTGTGGGTGGTGCCAAACCCCATAAATCACTGGTCTCCTGCCTCTGCCACACACTCATCAGAGCCCTGCCAGTTCCTGACAGAGATTCTCCGCAGCAAGGGGAGCAGAGCTCATTTCTATATGAAAGGAATATTTGATCAGAATTTCATAGCAATTTCATTTATTATACTAACTCTTTAAATAGTAACTTCATTGGTTATTCTATTTTATTAACTATATTTGTATGCCATTGGATGGCTAACATACCTTCACATATATTCACATGCTTTTTTTACCTAAAGGATATAGTAGCATTGTGCAAAATGTGTGAAACAGTCCTCAAACCAGTGACTCTGAAAAAAACTATGCACAATCTTCACCTAGTTCTTTGAAGATTGGCCCACACAGTACTTGTTAAATTGTCCACAAAGTCATGAAAAGAAATGAGAAGTTTAATATTAAAGGAGGGGAAACGGTGTCATTTCTAGTCTTTCCTGTTTCTGAGAGAGAGATGAAATGTACTTGAAATTAAGACTCTTCCATTAAGCTTATGATGCAATATTTATAAAGGCAAAAAAGGAGAAGGATGGAGAGGTGCCTTCTATATTAAAATACATATAAAAAACATTTATTTCCTGGATCTTCTCTCTACTGTTTATAAATATTTGAGGAAGTTAAAGTAATTTCATTATGCTACTTTTACTTTCTGACCTAGAGTGCGATTTTGCTTCAAAACTATCAACTGGAAAAAAATGTTGGAAAGGTGGCTTCATCTAAGCATTATACTTTTCTCACTTAGGCCATATTCACACCATACATTTAAAGAACTATGATATCACTTTAAAGATGGCTTCTCCCACAGAATCCTGGGAACTCTAGTTTGTTAAGGGTGCTGAAAGTTGTGAGGAGACCCCTATTCTCCTCTCAGAGCTACAGTTCCCAGAGTTCCCTGGGAAGAGGGATGGACTGTTAAACCACACAGGGAATTGTAGCTCATAGAGGGAAACTGGATCTCCTAACAACTCTCAGCAACCTTAACTACAGCTCCAAGACTTCTTTTGGGGAAGCCATGGCAATTTAAAGTGGAATGATATCGCCCCTGATGTGAAAGTTAACCATTACATCTGCTATAGTCCATTTTATGAAAATCAAATTGCCACTAGTTTCATAGCTGAGTGATAAATTTGAACTTGGGTCTTCCAAGTCCTCATCCTACACTCAAGACACTCCACAACACAGGGTTACAGTATAAAGGTAAAGGTAAAGGACCCCTGGATGGTTAAGACCAGTCAAAGGGTTGCGGCGCTCATCTCACTTTCAGGCCGAGGGAGCCGGCATTTGTCCACAGACAGCTTTCTGGCTCATGTGCCCAGCATGACTAAACTGCTTCTGGCGCAATGGAACACTGTGATGTAAGGCAGAGTGCACAGAAACACCATTTACCTTCCCGCCACAGCAGTACTTATTAATCTACTTACACTGGCATGCTTTCAAACTGCTAGGTTGGCAGGAGCTAGGACAGAGCAATGGGAGCTTGCTCCGTTGCGGGGATTTGAACCACCGACCTTCCGATCGGCAAGCTCAAGAGGCTCAGGGGTTTAGACCACAGCGCCACCCACATCCCTTTATAGCAGGGGTGTCAAACTCAAATTCATCGGGGGCCGCATCAGCAGTTTGGTCACCCTCAAAGGGCCGGTTGTAGGACTATGTGTCCACTCTTTATTATCATAAATTATTGTCACTGCATTCAATTATTACTGTTTTTTGTAATAATGTAAGTACCGGTAATAACTAGCTCTGAAAGCAGAAACATAGTCAGAATAATGGCAAGTAGATATTCAAATGTACAATTATTGTACAATTTATTGAAAAATGATTTTTGGTAACAGACAGTAATTTTTTTTTTAAACATACAAATATTGCCAAACACTGTTTATTACACATATGGCAAACACAAGGCATTAACTTTTTTATTTGGTGCATACATCGGGGAATCAAGACGCGCTCTTGTGTGTCCTCTTGTCCAAATGTCTACACAGCAGCAAAAACAAGCGTCAAACCAATGCGCAAAGTGACCCTACTACAAAGGGGAGCAAAGTGTGGGGCACCCCTACAACTGGGTGGGGGCAAATAAATCATCCCAGTATTGGGGGGGGAGGTACGTTGTAGTTCTGCAACAGCATCCTGAAATAGCCATTTGGCCTGCCTGTGGGCATCCCCACAAGACGACACCTTGCCCGACCTCTGGGGCAGGTCAGCAAGGCAGAGATTTTGCCAAGGGCAATGCCCGCTCCGACGCCGGGAGGTCTCTAGGGCCACCTTTCCCATCTCCCTGCCCCTAAAGTGAGGAGACAGGACGCGACTGCACTCAGCTGTGGGGGAGAGAGAGGTGCACTGACACCCTATTAGTATTCTGATCCCCCCAAAAAATAAAATGCAACTGGGGTGGGTTGCGAAAGTGGGGAGAGGGCGGGGGGGAGCAAGGCGCAGACGTCTCGTCTGGACGTGCAAATCGGTGGGGTGGCGCACGGAGGCTGCCTGGGTCTGGCGCAGGCTGGTCCCGGGGGCGGGTTCCCGGTGATGGCGATGGGCAAGAGCCACGCTGCCCGTGGGTCTGCCCCATAGGGGAGGCTTCCCTCATCCCCGCAACCCAACGGAGAGCATGGCGTGAACGGACCCTGCCTGGAGCCGCCGCAGCCGCCGGGGCGAAATGGGATTCTGGCTGCCCGGGGTCACCGCTCTCGCGCACCTGCCATGGGGCTCGGTCTGCCTGCCCGCCCGCTTCGCCTCCCTGCCTGCCTGCCTGTGCGCCTACCCGAGTCCCGAGGAGAGGGGCCTGCGCCAGCGAAGAGCCCGCGGCTGTGCTAAGCCAGGCGCCGAGGGAGGCGCCCCTTACCAGGCCCGGCCGCCAGCGCCCCGACCCGCTCGCCCCGCTGGCACTTACCGACCCCATCAGCTCCGCGGTGGGCTCTGCACAGGCCTCACCCAGCGCCGGGCAGCGGCTGCCTCAACATGGCGGCGGAGGGCGCGGGAGGGGCTGAGCACGGGGCGGGGCCTCGGTGGACGGGCCCACTCGCGCGCTGGAAACTGATGGGCAGTGCACGAGCTGTCTGCTCCTGGGGCGCCGGGCGCCCCAGGCGCTCTGCGCCGCCGCCATTTCTGCCTCTGGTTGGGGCGGCGGCGAGCGGGGGGCAGGCTGGCCAGCGCCGCCTCAATGGATGCTCCGGCCCTGGCTACACGGGCCGCATGACAAGGTCTGGTGGGCCGGATTTGGCCCCCGGGCCTTGTGTTTGACACCTGTGCTTTATAGTATACGTTTTCCCAAAGTGATACTGGCATGATAGGAACATGCCTATGATGTCAGACCATGGGTTCATCTGGCTCAGTACTGTCTACACTGTCAGCAGCTGTCCAGGGTTTCAGGCAGGGGTCTCTCCCAACCCTATCTGAAGATGATGGTGATTAAACCTGGAACTGTTTTGCATGCAAAACATGTGCTCTGCTACTGAGCCAGTGCACAGATATTAGGCGACTGATGCTTTGAGATAGGCTATTCTGTGCGCCCATCTATAAAACTGCTGCTACATCATAATCACTATTCTCATGGATTCGTTCAGTTGAGCTGCTGCTACCATCGCTTCCCTAATAGGCACTTTCATTTCTGGGTTGCTTCCAAGTAAGTTCTACACAGGGTAATATAACTAAGTTAGTCATGTACATTAATTTCAATGGGTCTTCTCTGAGTATGGCTAACTTTGGATACAACTCACTGTTTTCAACTTCAAATGGTAACATCTACTCTTGTTAGCAGCCAAACATAAAGAGGCTGCTCAAGAAAGCGAGCTTTTAGACAACCAACCTATTGCCCATTCATTCTGATTTGTTTGTGGGAAGACTAGAGGACATTGTATCACTGTATCATCTCACATCTCCCATTAAATTTTCCAGTCCCTTTTCTGATTCTAATTGCAAAAAGTCTGGGGAAGTGGGTTTGTTGGGCAAGAGTTCCCAAACAACTATAATTGTGAAACTTGAATTAGGAGGTATATGAGATTGAATAATCTCATATATGAGATAGCAATAATCTGTAAGTGCCCAAAGAAAACCAGAATGCATAGCACGGCTTTTTAGAGCTTGTCATGCATCAGCTTTGTGCCAGCATCCATGCAATTTATGTGGATATCTGCAACAGAGCATAGCCACATTATGGGCTAATAAAAGTGTATCATGTATATATTTACAGCACACTGGCCCCTTCCAATATGAAATCTATTCTACAAGGGGTAGAACTGACAAGGATTTGCAATTCTAAAGCAAAAGATGGGGAATTTCTGAATTCGTTCAGCACAGTGGATGATGCCTGTTCATTTAATCCTCCCAAAAACTGCGAGTGAAAAATAGTGAGGTAGAACAGCTAAGCATCATCAATTATTTGGTAATTTTAGAGGTTGTAAAGGGAGACCTGATGAGATTCCTTTTACTACAAACTTCTGAAATTTATGTATGGTTCCTGAGACCTTTTGCATGGAAGGTCCCATTTCATTTGCATCACTTTGAAGGGTCAAAAGACAGCTCTTCATTTGACAGCCCTAAAAGTGTCTCACCTGAGGAGGAATTTCCAAATACATTTCGAATGACACTTTTGGGCAAGCATCGTAGAAGAGATGGCATTTTTGAGACTAAGGCCCTTGGCAATTAGCTGCAGCCATGTCCTTGTTGAAAATGCCATCCAAGACCTCGAAAGCTAAGGCTGAAAAAAGCACAGCAGTCATCTTCCACAATAAAAAAATAATGCATTTGTGAGACTTGGTTTCTGGTAGGAAGCCATGTGGCAGAGTAGAGATGGTAGAGATGAAGCTCTGGAAGTTCTTAATGGAGTGATCATCAACCTTCCCCTAAGGGCCTATCTCTTTTGATGTAACATGGTATCACTGATGGTGAATATGTGTTTTACAGTAGTGGATAGTGTAGTGGAGCTTCATCACACTTGACTTCCCTCCTTCTGAGTCACTTCTGCATACCAGGTCAGATACGGGGAGGTGGTGGTCAGATTGATACAGTGCAAATATACCTGCAGGAGCACCAGACTGGCTCTGCTGATGCACCTGCACTGCACCAGCCTAACTGCTGACTCCCCTTCTCCATTCTATATAGCAGGAAAGAGGTCAAGTCAGGTGAGCACACCACCCACTGTTCTGAACTAATGCAATATGTACCTTTTGGAATTTTTCACCCCAAGAGCTAATGTTGCTGCTTATATGCACAGAAATGGTAGTACTGTTTGGTTTAGAATGTGGGATTTGTATCCCCCGCCCCCATTTATTCCCTTAGAGATGTCTGTTGAAATATGAAATGGTATATAATATAACAAAATGAAGAGGGGAGGGAATCTACAGGAATGGCTCCATAGCTGGAGTTCCACATTTAGCAAACATCACCCTCCCCAATGTCAAATAAGGATGTCAATTATTCTTCATTAAATCATCATCCACAGTGATCTAAAGTAGTGGAGTTTAAACTTACTATAAACTATTCTTTTCCCATATCTAATCAATTGGATCTGGAGGTCAGATGCATAGAACTCAGCAGCAATCCTCACAAACAGCTCGGATTCTCTACCAAACCTACTGAAGAAAAATAAATATTTACATTTAAGATGCAATATATATATATATATATATATATATATATATATATATATATATATCCATGCAGCTAGTTAGATTAACAGTTCAAATGGAGCAATGTGTTTGCGGGATTAAAGACCCCTGAGATACTTTACCAAACTAAAATCTGTGCTATAAGCCTTTTATCCTTTTAATCCTTTACATATTTTCCACCATGTGCATAACAAGTGAGGCTACACAGTTTTAACCTGTAAGACAGAAATATCCTGGGGACGGCCTCCTGTGCTGAGTTGGCTGAGGCCAGCTTTGCGTAGGCAGCACTGATGTGGATCCAGTGCTCTGGTTTTCTTTCTAATCCCCAGGAAGTTTGAATTTTCAGTAGCTCTGGAGAATTTCCAGCTGGTTGCATCTGCTTCTTGTCCTATGATAACTGGTATGTAGGCTTTTAAAAAATAAGATTAGTAAATGACACTGCCAGACGAGTTTTGCATTTATCTCTTTGGAAGATTGTATATAGGTTTACCTAAATGGTATTGTATTAGTAACAATGCAAGGCTACAGAAATTAAATAGCAGTTATACAGGGTCACCATCTTCAGCTTTTGGTGTCAGAATTTAATCCCCAGCCCAATCAAATGCATTAAGTCAGCAATCATAGCATGGATTTGGAAACATAGAAACATAGCCTTAGTATTAATTTGGCTGCTTTCAAGCACACGGCCCCCTCCCATACTATCCTCAGTGTTGATGGGGACATTGGCCTGCATGACTTGTGGCCAACACCACATCATAGAATCAGAGTTGGAGTGGAACTTAAAGAACCATCAAGTCCAACCCTTTGTCAATGCAGGAAAACCACTACTACTACAGTAATAAAGGTAAAGGACCCCTGGATGGTTAAGTCCAGTCAAAGGTGACTATGGCGTGTGGAGCTCATCTCGCTTCAGTCCGAGGGAGCTGGCGTTTGTCCACAGACAGCTTTCCGGGTCATGTGGCCAGCATGGCTAAACCGCTTCTGGCGCAACGGGACACCAGGATGGAAACTAGAGTGCATGGAAATGCCGTTTGCCTTCCCGCTACAGTGGTACCTATTTATCTACTTGCACTGGTGTGCTTTTGAACTTCTAGGTTGACAGGAGCTGGGACAGAGCAACGGGACCTCACCCCGTTGCGGGGATTCGAACTGCTGATCTTCTGATCAGCAAGCCCAAGAGGCTCAGTGGTTGAGACCATAGCACCACTACTACAGTATCCCAGCCTGAGAAGTGGCTAGCCAAGCTTACTCAAAAACCTATGTTCCACTGTTGATCAGCTCATACAATCAGGAAGTTTTTCTTAAACTCCTTTTCTTGTCATTTGAACCCATTAGCTTGGGCCATGCCCAGCCCGCATTTGGAAGTGGTACAATCCAGTAACAGATGCATCACGCATGCCTGCAGCTTGGTTCATGGTTTGTCATCAATAAACTGGAAATATAAACCCAATGTTATTTTTATTTTTGTTTTTATTTTTAAAAAAGGTTCTGAGAGAGAGCGCCATCAGCACTTTTCCAAATTAAACAAATAAATGATAAATCACGGCAGTGGCAAGAGACGAAGCAAAAGTCTACTTTTGTGTTATTAGATTAGAATGAAGTCTTCAATTGTTTTTTTGTGAGGAGTAAATGTGCAGGGGTTCTCTGTCCCCTCCCAGCTGTGGCTCCACAATTCTCTCATGTAAGCACTACGATAACATATAGCCTTCAGTCAAGACATTTTCTTCTACAAAACTCCAATATAAGATATTTTATTGTGCACAAAGTAGAAAGGAACGGCTCACAAATTTTCATTCTTCCCATTCCATTATTGGCTAAGAATAATGAATTGCAAATGCAAATGCACAGAAAAAAAAGAATGTCTCAGAAATGCATTATAATGAACAATCACTGCCCACCAGGAATTAGAATAGGTATAAATACCACAGTAACATAACAGTATTTTATTCCTCCACACCACATTAAGACTACAAAACAAAGGTCAGACGGACTTTAGATTCTAGGTCCACCCCCTATAATGCTTCAAAATATAAATAAATGTGTTATTCATAATAACCAAATTATAATAAGATTTACAATGTAAACAGTATTTTTACTGTCTCCCTCCTCCCTTCTCTCTTTCTTGGAATTCTGCCACTCTCACCCCCCCCCCCTTTGTAGATTAAGAACATAATAATGCATTCAAAAAGTATCAGAAATAATTTTTATGAGATAAAATTTTGGTGAAATTCTGTGTGGGGTTTGTGTTTTATAGATCTGACAGCATGTTTTATAGATCTGCCAGACTAGTAGCAGATGGATTCACCTGGCAACATAAGGAAAGTTACCTCCTCCATAGCTCATTTATCAATAATGTCTACTTAGAAATCTATGGAACTGAAAAAAACAACCATGTAATATGTGCTTCTCAATAAGAACTGTCACATGGAAAAAACTAGAGCAATCAATATGCTATTCTAAGACCATTAAAACATTCCAAAAATAGGTCAGTAAACAATAGTAGACTTTATTTAACAGCAAGCAACTAATCATATTTCATCCCAAACAATTCTCCTTTTTGAAAGGGCTAATTGGCTGCATGATGGGAGTTTTATGTAGGTGGAAAATACACTGTAGCTCTATTCCTGCTTTTAGCTTCTTTTTGAAGCCCTACCAGTACCTATGTCACAATAAATATGTGTCTGTAAAGGTTAAAGGCATCTGAAAGTGTGGTGAAAAGGATTGAACACACCATCTGCTGCATCCCAAAGCAATTTTCAGGAGCAGGAAATTTTCAGCAGAAGGAGGAGCAGGATCATATATGAAGACAGTTCATTGGTTCATCTAACTCAGTACTCGACAATGACAGGCAGGATCTACATATATAAGGCAGACATGATGGGGAACCTGTTGCCAACAGATGTTGTACTCCCCTCATTCCTGACCATTGGGAATGCTAGCTGGGACTAATGGGAGTTGGGGTCCAATAACATCTGGAGCACAGCAGGTTCCCCTATTTCTAGGATTTCAAGAACAGGGGTATTTCCCATCCTAACCTGGAGATGGCACCATTTGAATCTGGGATCTACTACATGCAAAGCACCTATTAATGAGTTTCTGATGTGTTATGGCCATTCTCCCAGCCTAGCCCTTCCCTCATGTTCCGTGTTGGGGCTCTCAACTTCCATGGACTTATTTAAAGGTCAGAATAGAATCTATGCTAATGCACTCTCACTTTTCTGTTCATTTCCTCCTTGTTCTCTTCCTATTCACCCCACTTCCACTGTAATAATAATAATAATAATAATAATAATAATAATAATAATAATTTATTATTTGTACCCCGCCCATCTGCCTGGGTCTCCCCAAACACTCTGGGCGGCTTCCAGCAAACATTAAAATACATTAACACATCACAGATTAAAAGCTTCCCTAAAGAGGGCTTGCCTTCAGGTATTTTCTAAATGTCATATAGTTGTTGATCCCTTTAACCTCTGATGGGAGGGCATTCCACAGGGCGGGCACCACTACCAAGAAGGCCCTCTGTCTGGTTCCCTGTAGCTTTGCTTCTCGCAGTGAGGGAACCGCCAGAAGGCCCTCGGTGCTGGATCTCAGTGTCCAGGCTGAACAGTGGGGGTGGAGACGCTCCTTCAGGTATACAGGACCGAGGCCGTTTAGGGCTTTAAAGGTCAGCACCAACACTTTGAATTGTGCTTGGAAACGTACTGGGAGCCAATGTAGATCTCTCAGGACCGGTGTTATGTGGTCCCGGCGGCCACTCCCAGTCACCAGTCTAGCTGCCGCATTCTGGATTAATTGCAGTTTCCGGGTCACCTTCAAAGGTAGCCCCATGTAGAGCGCATTGCAATGCAGTAGTCCAAGCGGGCGATAACTAGAGCATGCACCACTCTGGCGAGACAGTCTGCGGGCAGGTAGGGTCTCAGCCTGCATACCAGATGGAGCTGGTAGACAGCCGCCCTGGACACAGAATTAACCTGCTCCTCCATGGACAGCTGTGAGTCCGAAATGACACCCAGGCTGCACACCTGATCCTTCAGGGGCACAGTTACCCCATTCAGGATCAGGGAATCCCCCACACCCGCCCGCCCCTGTCCCCCCAAAACAGTACTTCTGTCTTGTCAGGATTCAACCTCAATCTGGATTCAGATTGGATTCAACCACCCCCTGTCCCATCACATGCACAAATATCTATATTCCTGATGCAAGGAACTGAATCTTGGATATCTGCTTGTATGCTCGTCTTGCACCGAGAAGCCCCAGTGTCTGCTTACATGCATCAAGAAATGAAAGGATCGAGCGAATAGCATGCACACCCAGCATATTTTTTTAACGCAGTAGAGTTTCCAGGGGTACCAGACAAGGTTTCCAGAGTCCATGTTTCCTTTTGGAACATGTAGGCACAGCAGTGTCTTTAGGACCTATGGATTATTTATGCATATGTACAACATGAACCTAGATGGAGAGAGGGCAGAGCATTCACATTGGAAGAGGGTGCTGTTACTTCCATTGCTGCAGCCTCAGATTCGAAGACAATCCAAACGTCATGTCTGCCCCTCTCCGCAGAATAAAACAGACTGCCCATTTCATGCTCACCCCCCCACCCTCCAGCTTACAAAATTGACACTTTTTCCATCACCCACTGCAATTCTGCTTCTCCCCCCTGAAACTCAGGCCATTTGTCTCTGCTATCTCTAACTTCAGGGAGGGACTTTCCTCATTTTCTGTCCAGCCCAGAGTATCTCTGTTAACAGCCATTCCAGTGATTACCTCTTGATGGTTCTTCCACCATGCAGTTTCCTGGACACGGGGGGGGGGGGAACTGCTTTAAATTCCAGCCCCCACTAGATTCAGGAATTTAGGGGTTTTCTTAAATTCTAACCCTTTACTGGATCCAGATATTTTAGGGGAGTCTTGCCTCCCCCCAACTTATAACAATATTTTGAGGCATACTTTATTTGAGAAACGTTCTCACAATCCTTTGACATAAAGTATGATTCAAATACCGTTTGCTTTGCAAATCAGATCAGAAAATTAATTTTCATTAAGGCATTTTCAAATGTTCTTGGGAACATTGACATGAACTCTATCTTCATTAATTTTGACTTGCTGGAGTATCTGATGAAATCCAAGTTTATCACTGACTGGCTCATTAAACTATCAAACAAACTCAAACATTTGATTCCATCAGTCAAACACTTTATGCTATGCCCTGTGATATCAGTCAATCAAACATAAATTTAATCAATCTGGGCTGATTTTAGCCTCACTTCCACAATCAGAGACAGTGATGAGAATGAAGTCCAGCGTCCAATAAATTAGGATTCGTACTGAATCACAATCGCAGCTTTTTCAGTCTACACAGAAAATGTACTGATTATGGACAAATGACCAACTCAAGACTGTGACACTACAGTGAAAAGTCAGCCTTAGGACTAACTAAAAGAAAAGTCAAAACACTGCTAATACAGGAAGCTGTGTGAGTTTAAGAGGAGGCAAATTATATTGCTTCATTTTACGGTTATATCTGGAGCACTCAACCCACTTCAATCTTTAAAACATCTAATAGTTGTCAGTTTTTTAGCTGATTATTTATCCTACTGCTGTCCTCAGGATTATTGGAAAAGGTTTTCCATTCTAGCAACTGGAATCCAACATAATGCATTGCCCATCTGCTTAATTAGACTTTGGGTTTAGCAAATGCTGCACACCCACACACCCACACCCACACACACCACACAAACACACTTTCTGCTATGGGAGGAATATGTTAATCAGGTATTTCTTAAGTGGCACTGGACTGAATCCTCACAGTGCATTTGAATTTTGGCAAGTATCTTGTTTACTGAAATTCTAGCCAGATTAATATATTGTCCAAAGAGCCAATGTTCCAGTGTTTACACGGCACTTGATTTTTTAAATATTGTGATCACCATACAACAGCAGCTGGCTAAATATATCAGCAAGCTATTCCAGCACTACCACTGCCATTCAAGGCAAGGTTCCCACAGAATAGCAGAGCCACAGCTTTTCAAAGGTACCTCAAGAAGAGAAATATATAAGATCCAGAGGGGATATACTAGATTGGTGCATTTCATATGAGCACCATAGTTGGGTGGACAGGAGAGGTAAAGGCTTGGCTACTTAACACTTGGCTACTTAACAGCTAAGGCTGTAACCCTAACCTCACTTACTTGAGGGTAAGTCTCAATTAATTCAACAGAACTTACTTTTGAGAAGTCATAATTAGGATTACTCTGTAAAATCTCTAAAATGGATAACAACGTGATGCTTTCTACATGTTTTGGACTACAACTTCCATCAGTCTCAGCCAACATGACCCATAACCAAGGATTATAGAGAATAAGGGGAAAACCTGTGCTTCTTCATAGCTGGTTGAAGCTCCTGCCAACTATCCCAAGCCAATGCCCTAAACGGCCTCACCCCAGTATACCTGAAGGAGCGTCTCCACCCCCATCGTTCAGCCTGGACACTGAGGTCCAGCACCAAGGGCCTTCTGGTGCTTCTCTCACTGCGAGAATTGAGGTTACAGGGAACCAGGCAGAGGGCCTTCTCGGTAGTGGCACCCGCCCTGTGGAATGCCCTCCCATCAGACGGCAAGGAAATAAACAACTTTCCGACTTTTAGAAGACATCTGAAGGCAGCCCTGTTTAGGGAAGTTTTTAATGTTTGAAGTTTTATTCTGTTTTTAATGTTCTGTTGGAAGCCGCCCAGAGTGTCTGGGGAAACCCAGCCAGATGGGTGGGGTAGAAATCATCATCATTATCATTATCATCATCATCATCATCATCATCAAAGAGGAAAGGGGGCAAGCCTCTGAAAGAAGGAAGGCTGTCCCATCAGTGCAGAATGCTGTAAAGTACGTTTCTGAGCACAATTCAAAGTGTTGGTGCTAACCTTTAAAGCCCTAAACGGCCTTGGTCCTGTATACCTGAAAGAGCATCTCCACTCCCATTATTCAGCCCGGACACTGAGGTCCAGTGCTGAGGGCCTTCTGGCGGTTCCCTCACTGCAAGAAGCAAAGCTACAGGGAACCAGGAAGAGGGCCTTCTCGGTAGTGGTGCCCGCCCTGTGGAACGCCCTCCCAGCAGAGGTCAAAGAGATAAACAACTATCTGACATTCAGAAAATACCTGAAGGCAGCCCTGTTTAGGGAACTTTTTAACCTGTGATATTTTAATGTATTTTAATAATAATAATAATAATAATAATAATAATAATAATAATAATAATAATTTATTTATTTATTTATTTATACCCCGCCCATCTGACTGGGTTTTCCCAGCCACTCTGGGTGGCTTTCAACAGAGCATTAAAATACAATAATCTATAAAACATTAAAAGCCTCCCTAAACAGGGCTGCCTTCAGATGTCTTCTAAAGGTCTGGTAATTAATATCTGTTGGCGGCTCCCCAGAGTGGCTGGGGGGACCCAGCCAGATGGGCGGGGTACAAATAATAAATTATTATTATTATATTATTATAAACTTTAGGCTCCAATCCTTTCTGGATGATTATCAGTGAGTTGACCTACATTCTTCTCCTTTTGATTTTGTTCTCTTGTTCTTTTTCTTACTGAATATTTGACCTCTGGAATCTCTAGCTCCAGTATGAGGGAAGGCAAAGGCCACTGCTAATTAGGCTCCATCCACTGGAAAGGTCTCTGATCCCCCCAAATACCTCCAGAGCATACAAAGCAAGAACTAGCCCACCAGCTTCTTCCTGATCTCATTGGAATGGATCCTGGCCACCCTCTGTTATGGACAATTACCTGTGTTCATATGTGTTTTAGTTGTGCTTTAAGCCTGAGTCTTGTTGCTATTGGGTTTGTGAAACTTTCCCTAAAGACTCCTGCCGTTCTTCACTGTGGTAGGAATATAAGGTAATGGTTCTAGCTGGTTGCCACAGTCTTAATTATACTGACACTAATAACTGCTTTCTCAAAGCTTAATGTACTTCTGGTTTAAGTCACTACAGATCTTTATTAAAAATATATATATTCTCAACTGCTGTATCCCATAAGCAACGCTGTCTTTCCGCCCTGATGATTAATTGTTCTTCAGTGCTTCAGTTCCCACCTGCTGATGAATCTGGTGATCAAATAGGTTAATTGGGGAATACTTTGCGAATAAGAAAGAAGAGAATGTGCTTTTATTTTACATAAAATGATTTTTAATATACATTTTGAAGGAATAAATGCTTTGATACTATCGGCTTTGCCAATCGCTATCAGGAACCCACTGTAGCTCTTATTCCTTATCAAATCAGACAGACACTGGAAATTAATTGATTAAATTTGGCACATTGCCTGCAGAAAAGTCGGCAGTGTCTAAACCACTCTATTGTATTTATCCTCTTCAATTTATGTATAATTTCATGAAAGAACTTTGCTGCAAGGTGACTGCCATCTCCACATGCTCAGAATGCAAATCTGGAACAGTAGGAAGTGGATGTGCTGCAAATATGTTTCATTGCAGAAAGGTGCATTGATTTGAAAGTAATTCCTGCCTAGGGTGCAATCTGCAGTCCCATTGTGCTGTGCAGAGCTGACAGGACCCTCCATTCCTACTGCCATGCAGGCATTTTATTATTTATTATTGGTATTTCTTTCATTTCTGAATCAGTCCCAACGAGGCATCCCAAAGTAATTTACATTGCCCAGGCAGGCACATATTTTTGGCTCATGAGCACAGTGGGGGGAAGGGGACTGGACACCAGTGTGTGTGATAAAATCAGGCAACAGCCTAATTGTCCAAACAACAGTTAAGCTGCTAGCATGACAGTAGGGCCAGGATCAATTCCTCATTCCACTCAGTCCTTGCCGATGGAATGGTATTCCACTTGAGATTGGGAAGCATCCAAACCCTCACCATGTCAGCCAGCACTGATATTGCAAAGCACACAATCACTATCTTTTTAACTTTCAGCATTAAAACTGATAATATATATTTATTTTTTTCATAAAAACAACAACCCAACAACAGCCCATTCATTGGAGGCTGAATGATAACTACTGCATTGGGCAGTATATTTATTTACTTAGGGTGCCATCCTATGTTCATGGGAAGGAAATTTTCCGGACCATTGAATGATTCAGACAACCCCACTGACATTAGAGACAGAGCTCCAGCATTAGAGAATGAGATTCAATTGTGCTGTGAGATATGCAGCCTCTTATAATCAACAGACTTAACTCCATACATTAGTATGGATGGGTTAAGACCATAGAGTACGATGTCCTGCCAGGTTTAGTTACGTCACTCTCCCTCACCTTCAGAGTAAGGGTTACCAAACTCTTTGTGCTCTCACTTCCACCATGTGCATAGCTGTCAACTTTCGGATTTGAAAATAAGGGATTTTTCTGAACTTTCGGATTTGAAAATAAGGGATGCCGCGAGGGCGGTGCAATGGCACCAAGTAGCCTCGCCACCCTGCGCTCCAGAGGCTGCATGCAAACGGGTGAGCGAAAGAGCGAGTGCCTAGACGGCAGGCAGGCAGGCTGTCTGTCTGGTTGGGCATGAGTGTCTGGCTGCACAAGGCATGCAAGCTCCGCCCCCAGTCAGTCTCAGACTCCTTATTGGCAGCCGAGCAACACAGCTGAGGAGCCTCCCTCGCCGGCAGGGAGGGAGAGGAGTGCTTCCTTTGAAATCCAGGAAATTTAAGGGATGTCAACAATCCGGGATAGCAGCGGGAAACGGCATTTGAATAAGGGAGTTTCCTGCCAAAAAAGGGAGGGTTGACAGCTATGACCATGTGAACCCTAGCAGTAAGGAGGTCTAAGATGGATGCCCCAAGCTAAGATAGGCAAGGGCTTCTCTCACCAAGCCTGGGCAGAAAAGGAGCTTCAGAAAACCCCAGTAATCTGGCAAGCCTTAGTGAAGAATACTCCTTAAAGAGAAGCCCTTGCAGAGCCACATGCTCCTCCCACACTCCAATCACAGGGGCAGCAGGGGGCATTTTGTCCCAGGCACTGAAATGTCTCTGGCAGCCCTTGGCTGCAGGGCACTGTATGAGAAGCATAAACCACAATTGGTTGCAAGTAAAACCTTTAAGACAGCAGCCTAAAGGCATTTTATAGCACGCTTCAATCATACGCTCAGAGCAGTTTAACAGGAAGAATAAAAAACAATTAAAGTATAAATACACGCAGTACTTGATAAACTAAAAGGTCGCAAGACCACAAACAGCAGTCAGCAAGATCACAATTGCACCCAAAATGCTGGGGATGGGTGGGTTTAAAAGGTATTTACTGTGCACAGGATGTGCAAGAAGGGAGCACTTGTGGCGTTTTGCTAATAACTGAGTTTCAGAGGTCTTAATTTATTGAAAATAAAAAGGAGAGCAAATCTGAGCCTGCTTTCATAAGCAGCAAGTAATTAAACAGTCTCTTTAGTATTTCCAGAAAAAAAGAGGGACAGGGATAGCAATCCTTTAGGTCATGCGATTTCTTTAACTTGAAAGTCTGTCATTGCTATTTTTGGAATTCAGCCTAGCTGTGTGTTTTCGCTCCCAAGAGCATCTTTCAAAGGTGCTATATTGCCAGTTTCCTTAACACACACAAAAAGACTTGAGAGGCCCCAAATGGTGCTATTTTGCAAGGATATGTTTGTCTAAAAGATAAGAACTACAATAACTCCTCCCATTTATTTTAGTCTAGCAATGTGCCAGAGGCTTTAAGGAACACAAAACTGGCATGCACAAGGTACAAATTTCTACTCACAATGGGCAATGCCATTACATCATGTTTGGAATTGCAGTTAGGTGGTCACCGTGTATCTGTAAATATTATTAGAACTATTCACAACAGTCTTCCCCAAGATACCATTTTCCTCCCACAATTACTTGCCCATTTGTTTTGTTTTGATTTCTGGTATCCCCAGTGAGAAGCATGAGGTGCAAATCTGTCTGCAATGACCTCCCCACCTTTTTTCTCCCTTCAGAAGTAGGGAGAGAGAAACCACAATTTTAAAGTGTACATAAAGGTGACGGAGGTAGTGAGGAGGGTGTTGATCATTCCTACTTCCTCTCTTGGCTCTCTGAACCTTTCGAGGCTGAGAGCCGCACCCCTGCACCAAGACATCTAAAAGAGTTATAGCAACAGCAGATAATACTGCATCAGCAGAATACAACAATCAGAGAGGGTGCATTTACATGGCGCTTTATTCCAGTTTCACAGCATTTCCCTAACTGTAGAATACAATGGAATTATAGTTGAATATAGCACAAGTCCAGCACTCAGTTCCATATTATTTGCAAATGGATTTTTTTCTGGAAGCAAATAACACTGAAATGAACACTAAACTTGCACTGTATTCCACTATGGTTCCAGAAGTGGCTTTGACTGTTAGGATCGTCCTACACTCGTAGGATCATCAGAGACACATGCCCGACTGGGAAGTTCTCTCCCTCCTAGTCTGTCGTTCGGGAGCTTCAAAAGCTTTCTTCAGCCCGAACATCACAGCGACTGATACCAAGAAGCATCAGCACACTTAGGGATCTGCAGAGTATTCGCAGTTTGCGTAACAGAACTCAGTAGCACAGCATTTTGGCTAATCTACTTTTATTTACATATAATACACCCGGAGCATTCTGACTTAGCTCCTTCCTCTTTCTCATCAGACAGCAAAGAGAGAGAAACAAAGGACAATAGTCCCACTTCACGGAACACAGTAACACAAAACATCCTGTCTCCATCACTTCCCACACTGTGGAATGAAAACATACACTGTCATGTGATAGACAATAATCTCATGACTGCAAACACGGAGCAGGAATCCTAACATTGACATACTGTGACTCCACTCACCCAGACTGGCAATTGGATCCCACTAGGCAGGAAGGAGTTTAAAGGACTTCTTGTCCCAAGAGCATTGCTTGAAGAAAGAAAAACTACTTGAGGTTTAGTGTGTCTTAAAATGCAGGGCTTGCTCCTTGATCTTAAATGGGATTATTCTCCAGTCCTGCTCCCTGGTTTGAACTGGGATGCTGAACACTCTGTGGTCCTGACTTCAGGATTGTTATCCACATCCTGATTTTTCTTTAGTCTTGACAGTCGGCACATTCCTCAACCTTGCCTTCTGATTTATCCTTAGGTCCTACCCACCTTGCTCACCAGTTCTGACCACCGGCCTATCTCATGGCTCTTCTCCATCTATTGCCCGCTGTGACATCTGTGTAGGCATCATGCATACCTCTCTAGAGAGGGAGTCCCATAAGCATGAAGCCACCACTGAAAAGGTCCTGTCTCTAGTGCCCATCCATATAATGCCTCTTTGAAAAAGTTCCATACTACACATGGATTTCGAGTTGTATTTCTTAGATTATTTTCCTATGTCTAAGTATTGCAATTAAGAAAATTCTGCAATATATGTCAAAACAAAAAGAAGCTTTTTCCTAACAGATTAATGGAAATGTTTAATAATGATGATGTGTTGGCTATTTCTTCTGTTGCATATAAATATTAGAAGTATGACTGACATAACAATAAAATGAAAAGAGGGAGTTATTAAATGTTAAAATGACCTTATGCAGGAAGATTGGAAAGACTAGGAATAATCATGCATACTTACATAAAAATGAATAAAACAATACATTTCTATTCCAAGCAATTAAATCTTGAAGCAAACCAGAAGCATCTGATGATATTATATATATTGTGTGTACTTTGATGTGGTAAATTTAAAATGAGAGGATGTAGGAACAAAGTACAACCTAAAGGCATGCATATTCTTCTGTTTCTGACAAAGGTTTGGAAGTTCAACAAAGCTGCAATTAGATTTGCTATTGACATATGTTTGGAATAGCAGTTAAGTGGCTTATTTGAAGTCAGGTTCAAACTATGAATAGTTGAAAGAGCTGTATGAAAATCAAAGATGGTCACTGAACAAAGGATTAAATTAACAGTTCCTTCAGAGATGGAAAATGTCACGAGGGCTGCATCCTGAACTCGTAACATTCGGTGAGTGAGCAAGCAAGCATGTTCTGACACTTGGCATGTTCTGTCTCCAGTTTCCGGCCTTTCGCTCACACTTTCTAATTTGTAATGACTTTACTCTGATTTCCCCCCCTAGGCCAGCTCCTTGGTGGTTTGTCTGGAGAATCAACGTTCATAACTTTGCTTGTTTATGCTCATACCTTTACCTCTGATCATGACTCTTATCTGTGCTCCATTACACCTACACAGTAGGTCTGTTCCCAGGCCCCCTCCACATGTTTAATGAATGGCTGTGTCAGCACCAAGGCACCCAAATGTTGCTAAAGCCCACAGGCTCTTTCTCTCTTAACTTCACAAGTTCAACAGGTATCTGAATGTTATGTAGAAGATATCTCTACAGATGTACATATGTAGGCTGCATGTTTAATTGGTGTCTTTGACAATCTCCTAGTTAAACATTAGCTCTGCCCGCAGAACTAATTTGGAAGCAGGTACAGGATGGGGTGTGTAGTGCCAGGATTGACCCAGGGCAGGTCAACTTGATTGAGGGTGCCCTGATTGACATTGGGGGGGGGCTCTGTGCAGAGCACTATCCTATAGTCATAATCCATTATAACATGAATACATTGATATCAATGCAGATTTATATCTGTGCACAGAATGTGTGCATGCCATAAGTTCTCCATAGTATACAGAAGATAAACATTTATTCCAGATGATCATTCACACCATTTGCAACCTCACTGTTTTTTTGTAGAGTTACAGTTGCCCCAGTAACTTAAGGTAAAGATAAAGGACCCCTGGACAAAGTCCAGTCAAAGGCGACTATGGGTTTGCGGCGCTCATCTCGCTTTCAGGCCAAGGGAGCTGGCGTTTGTCTACAGACAACTTTCTGGGTCATGTGGCCAGCATGACTAAACTGCTTCTGGCGCACCAAAGAACCGTGATGTAAGCCAGAGCACACAGAAATGCTGTTTACCTTCCTGCCACAGCGGTACCTATTTATTTACTTGCATTGCTATTCTTTCAAACTGCTAGGTTGGCAGGAGCTGGGACAGAGCAATGGGAGCTCACCCCATCGCAGGGATTCGAACCGCCGACCTTCCGATCGGCAACCCCAAGAGGCTCAGCATTTTAGACCACAGCGCCACTCGCATCCCTGCCCCAGTAACATTGCCCACCTTATAAAGCATAAAATCAAACTCCGGCATTTACATTCCAAGCACACAAATGGAATCTATTGTCTCTAGGCACAGTCAAGTGTCTGTGGTGTTCTGGCCTATCCAGCCTGCATTGGTGAAAGCAACATGAGTGCAGAGAGATTTCACTGCAAAATGTGGCATTTGGTGGGAATACCAAATCCACAAGAGCTGTAATGCATAAAGAGTTTGCTACATCAGTCTGCAAACCCTTATGTGTTTTGACTGCTTGTTTCATGCAGGGGAGGAGGGAGAGAGTTGTTTTCTGAAATGCTCTAATTTTTATATGGTGTCAGCACCTGATGTACTGCCTCAACTTCTCACAAATATAATTAATGTAAAAGTCAAATTCAAGGTATACTAATTTTTCTCACTGTTTTGAAAGGGAATTCAAGAAGTGCTAATTACAGATAATGTGTTTTCAACATTTTCAGGCTGATTAGGCAAGCCTGATTGTGCTCCCTCTTCCTAACCTTGTTTTCTCTTTCTCTTCCTAATCATCTGTACTTTAAAGTTGCTCTTCTAAGAAGACGAGACTTAAGTTTGGAGGTGTAGGGGAGAAAACAGCCTAGCACTGTGCTTGAAAAATGAACAAGGTAAACAATATCAAATGTAGCAATATTCTATTTTTTTACTACCTTGTTTTTTAACTGCATTGGACTGCTTTTCCTCCAAGGAGCTCAATGGAGCAGAATACATGATACTTCCCCCCCTCTATCTAAGCCTCACCACATGTGGAAGCATCATACTGGGTTGTATTCAGTGATACAGTAGTGGGGTCCTCCCCCCACCTGCCCTCAAAATGAGCTCTAGAGAGGATTGGGAGGGGGTACAACCCTGCATTGACCTACAAGACCTACATTGGCTCCCAGTACGTTTCTGAGCACAATTCAAAGTGTTGGTGCTGACCAGTGCCGGATTTACATATAAGCTAAACAAGCTATAGCTTAGGGCCCCATTCTCTTGGGGCCCCCAAAAAATTTAAAGGAAAAAATAAACTGGAATCACATTTCCAAAATATAAGATAAAAAAAAACAAATAAAATAAAACCTACATCCAGCAACAGTGTTTTGTGTTGTGTAGGCTTCTATGATGTAAGTAATGCTAGCCTGCTCCCTAAAATATCACTCGTTTGCTATTATTATTTCATGTTATAGCAAGTTTCTAGAGACTAGATTGTGAGTTTTTGTAAATTGTGTTTCTAAAGGAACTTTTTAAATTGACAAATGCCAATGTGTTTGCATTATTAAGTTTGTTATGAATAAAAAATCATTTTAAGTTAGAGCTTAATAATTATTTCACTATTAATATACTTCTTCTTAATTGTATTACAGTTCAATAATTACTTTGATAAAATACATATTTTGTTATGTGCAAATGGCTTTAGATACCTATTAGGTCCATAAATTACCATACAGCATATATTCAACACAAAAAACAGTGAAGATTTGTTGTTGACAAAGGACAGCAGGACATATAAAGGGCCCCATTACCTTCAGTAGCTTAGGGCCTCATCAAACCTAAATCCGGCCCTGGTGCTGACCTTTAAAGCCCTCAACGGCCTCAGCCCAGTTTACCCCACCCCTATTTTCTGTATGCGCTCCCACTTAAAGCGATAGTAAACTTTTAGTATACACATTCCTATTTAAAGTAACTGTAACAAAGTGAGCCATCTAGTTCCACAAGCAATGGCATATACAAACATCACCATCTATTAAGAACAAACTTAAGTAAAATATATTATGCTTTGTTTTCACTTTACATTTGGACCTAAGCTGTTTTGCCCTACTACAACCTAAATATAGCTACAGGAAGTTAAACTGAAGTAGAAAATAAAAGATACTTGGTGGCAGCAGCAGTAACAAAAGGTTAAGAGAAACTAGAGAAATTTATAATGAAAGGGAAAAGGTTATTTTCCAGTGGGAATTATCAGTAAAAGGGCAATATAATATATTAGCATATGGATAACTTATTCAAAATGTAAAGTCAGGTCCACAGAGGAATTGGGTCATAGGTGAAACAAGAGCCAATGTGATGTAGTGGTTAGAGTGTCGGATTAGGACCTGGGAGAGCTGGGTTCAAATCCCAACGCAGCCAGTACAGTGGGCCAGTCATTGCCTCTCAGCCTAATCTACCTCACAGGGTTGTTGCAGAGATTAAATGACAACAAGGAGGAGAACAATGAACACCATCTTCAGCTCCTTAGAGAAAAAAGTGGGCTATAAATGCAATATATAAATAAATACTGTAAAATGAGATTCCCACAACCTGGTATGGTTCTTCACACAGGAACACTTGGAGGTAGGCTAGGCTGAGAGTTAGTGGCTGGCTCTAGGTCACCAATGACCACAGAGCCTAGGGCTTGCCGATCAGAAGGTCGGCGGTTCGAATCCCTGCGACGGGGTGAGCTCCTGTTGCTTGGTCCCAGCTCCTGCCAACCTAGCAGTTCGAAAGCACATCAAAGTGCAAGTAGATAAATAGGAACCGCTCCGGCGGGAAGGTAAACGGTGTTTCCGTGTGCCGCTCTGGTTCGCCAGAAGCGGCTTTGTCATGCTGGCCACATGACCCAGAAGCTGTATGCCGGCTCTCGGCCAGTAAAGCGAGATGAGTGCCGCAACCCCAGAGTCGGACACGACTGGACCTAATGGTCAGGGGTCCCTTTACCTTTACCTTTATCGCTAGTGCAACACCATAACCATTTTGGCAGTTTGCTATCTATTTTCTAACCTAAATGGCATGTTTACTTTTCTTTGTCATCTTCTGATACCATAAGCTTTAATTTAATTTACTTTAATGCTGAGGTTATCTGAAATACACTTAAGAGTATATTGCATTACATTAATTACATTACTTTATGTTACATTAGCAGTGTTAGCACTGTGCTTGTGAGAATACTAATGGAACCAATTACCCCGCCCCATACAAACAGAGCCTTCTTATCCACATCAAGTGTTTGCAAGACATCTGCATGTGTAACCCAAGTGTGTATACAGCAGAGGTGTGCACTGGCCCCAAGACTCGCCTTGTAGCTCTATGTGTGTGTTTTTAATCTAGTCTATTTCTGAGTCGTTCTGTGCTCCCTCTGCTTCAATCTGTGATGTAGGTTCTGAGCCGCTGCATAAAAAACAAAGCACTGTGTTTGCCTTTCACTATAATGAGGAATCTAAAAGCTGCTTTACCGTTTCCCCGTTTTGACCAAAGCACAGAAACGGAAATCCCTCCAGAGTGGATTCAGCCTGCCAAATTGAAGATAGAGAAGTGCAGGGGTTTTTGTGGGGGAAGTAAAAGAGATTCACTTAGAATAATTAAGAGGTGGCTGAGTCATTTGTATGCTTGCTTACTAGTGCTCTGGCACAGACCCTCTGATCTATCCTGTGGCCCAGATCTCCAGCCCACAGATTGGGTCCATTTGTCCTGGGCTGCCCCAGGAACCACCACCCTGTGTTGTCCCCAAATTGATATGGGGCAGAGCTAAATGTTTGCTTTTTTAAGTTTTATAAATCCTATTTTAGAGTCAGGAGGGAGCTGGCACAGGGTCAGATTATCCCACCACCCAGATTATGGCCCCCATCCAGCTCAGAGAGTTTATTGACACTGCACTTCAACTTGAGGAAGGCGGTGCCCCAAATCCCCCCTTTGGCTAATTATACAGCCCCCACAGAGAGCCACTTCACAATCCTAGCATACAGAGCTGCCCCCAATGTTGACATGTATAAGGAAGCTTCTACCCATGTGGAACTTCATGTCTCAAGGAGATAGGCTACATCTTATGATCATTATGTGGTAAGGTGTTCCATGCATTTCCACCATATTGAAGGCCAAATCATATAACCGCTTTTAAAGTAGAGGAGTCACCAGAAGGTGACTTCCAATCTCAATGTTCCTGGGGTGGAATAATCTTGTGAAACCTCCATCTGCAGAAAGATTGTAGTTTATTGTGACCCAGAGCATACTTGTGCTCTTTGGTGTGCTTGGGCGCTTTGGTGTGGGTCAGAGAGAGAATCCTTGAAAATGCCTCTCTTATTTTGTGCTTTTGTCCCTGATGCGAACTACTATTTAGTGAGCTGAAATACATTGTGGTGGGATCAGGAGCTCACCTGGCTTGTTATAAAACTAAACTTTACATTTGTTCTGAAAGATTAAAGCAAGCATGTTTAATGGCCTGGAGAATATCGGTGGTGTGATAGAATCTGTCATAGTCATATTTTTAAGAGCTTGAAGATTAATTGGTCTGCTTTTACTTGAAGTTGTTATGAAACTTTGAAGTATTTCTAGGATGAAGAACAAAGTGTAAACTTCTTCAATATGCAGCATCTCTGGATAATCCTAGGCAAACTGGGTCAAGAAACCATTTAATCTAGTTTACTGATGTATTATGTGCAAGAGAATAATGTGAGTTTTAGAGGGTGATCTTACTTTTCTTTTTACCCACCATCCACACATCCCTATCCAAGTTACCCCATTTTAAGACAAGATTGCTCCAGAAATCGGAACAGTGGGGTTCTTATTTATTTATTGGATCTGAAAATGCAGTTGATACCATCTAACATGGCATCCATTCTAATATATAAAAGGGGGGAGAGACTGTGACATATTTTAGATGTGATATAGCCCCATTAGTCCTGAGCGATTGGTCTAATTTAGTTTCATATATGCATTTAAGGATGGTTTTAGGGCATTGGCTTATAAACACCCTCAGTCCTACATTTGGGGTGGGGGATGGAAATTATTATTCTCAAAAAGCCCCAAAGGCTCATCCAGAACAGAGATTGTCTTCTCCAGTCACTGAAATATGAGTAGGAATGTTAGGAAAATAGTATCCACTGCATACCGATCAATTGCCCCCCCCCCCCCAACCGGGCCATCCTGTTTTCCCCCCATGAGAATATGGTGGCCATTTTGGGCACCTTGCTCTCTCGCAATTTCAGGCCAAGATTTTGTCTGTGATCTCACTGTTGGAAAACGCCCTGGGGTCGCCTGCAAACCCCAGGAACTCCGGGCGTCCTCCGATGTGTGCAGCACTGGAAAAGGCATCTCCCTTCTTCTCCAGGGTGCTCAGCGACATATATCAGCTTGATATATGCACACCTAATATTCTGGCAAAACACAGCAAGAAGAGTGAGACATCATAGATCTAAGCTACTATTTATTTACACACTATATACAGACTACAGCATAATGGCAACTGTTCTCTTCAGCTCCGAGAGAACAAAACAAAATGAAAGTACATTACAAAGTACATACAGCGGAAGAGAGATAAGGCTGTCTTCCGTTCCCACAGTCTTCTTAGACAGGCATGTGATTCACACCAGTCACATTTGCAGCATCGGCTGCATGAAATACTAACACTCACATGGTGCCCCAAAACATGCATTTTGGGGCACTGTGCCCCCCCAAAAGCACTTTTTCTGGGTTCACAATCTTGCACTGGTCACATGACTGATGCAGTATTTTGAACCCAGAAGATGGTATTCCGGATTTGGCTGCATCGTGTTGGAGGGTATGTCACTAGCACCAAAGGGAACTTTTTTCATAAGGCTCCTATCCACATGCAGGGTCAATCTTCACTCCAATGACAATGGGGCAACTAAATAAATGATCCCCCTGGACACTGGCTTTCCAGTACAAATTGGATTTCCCCACACCTGCAATTAATACCTAAAGCAAGGTAACTAATCTGAGGCCTTCCAGATAGTCTTGACTACAGCTCCTAACTTCCTTGTTCATTGTCCATTTTGGCTAGGATTGGTGGGATTTGGAATCCAGCTACCGGTACATCTGGAAGGCCCAGAGTTACCGTAACTACCTCTGAGCTAATGGAAAGCAGGACACACACCTGCATGCTGGTGGTTGCAACCTCAATCCACTTACCTGAGAGTAAGTTCCAATGAATTCAGTGAGTCTTACTTCTGAGTAGACATAGTTGTAGCCTAAGTGAACCTCTGTTTTGTTCCTAAGTGTGTTTAGGACAGTGGTCTTAAACATTGATCATTGTGGTCATATTCTACTTCTCACAGGCAATTCAGTTCAAGAATTCAAAGCTAGGCTTGGTGAATTGATTAAAGTACGTTCCTCCACCCATTGTATATTTCGCATTACTCACAAAAAGCCATTTCTCTCTGCTAATATGCTGATAAGGAGAGCAAGGCACATGTTCTCATGCACCTCTAGGACAAATGTTTAGCTCTCTTCCGCTAACGTTTCTGCACTGCCAGATGAAATGCCTTCATTACCATGGGCCTCTTTCTCGTATTGTCATGAAGAAGAATGAATTTCATTTACATACCTAGCAGCTCTGACACTCGAATGGTGGCAAATTCCCAAGTTTCATTAAAAGCTCTCAGCTTGTCCCCCCTCTTAAATGACAAGAAATGCTCTTAAGGGACAAAAACTAATTTTGTGCCATTTCTGTGCCAAGCACTTAAGACAATTAGAAAGCGTGAATCTGGCATGACACCACCTAATGTGAGGCAATTATTAAGATGTCTCACAGTTTGGGGTAGAGGCAGAGAGATCGCTTTTGTTCATAGAAAGCCAATACACTGTTTTGTTTGTATTTATAAACACATTCACACTTTCACTAAAGCAAATATAAGAGTCTTCTTCTGGCCCATGCTGAAATGGAGCTGGCTAGAGATATGTGTTAATTCCCTTTTCTTTCTGAAGCTGTAGGGTCTCAATCTTGTGTACATTTAACGTGGGAACTGCATGGACCAATTTCTAAGTAGACATGTGCAGGTTGGCTCTGTATGTAATGGGCAGCACAATTCTAGATGCCTACGGGACAATGTCCCATAGCACAACGTCACTCTCTGAGAGCCAGTGTGGTGTAGTGGTTAAGAGCGGTGGACTTGTAATCTGGTGAACCGGGTTCGTGTCTCCGCTCCTCCACATGCAGCTGCTGGGTGACCTTGGGGCTAGTCACACTTCTTTGAAGTCTCTCAGCCCCACTCACCTCACAGAGTGTTTGTTGTGGGGGAGGAAGGGAAAGGAGAATGTTAGCCGCTTTGAGACTCCTTCAGGTAGCGATAAAGCGGGATATCAAATCCAAACTCTTCTTCTTCTCTCCCCCTGTGATCCCAAAATATTTTACTGAGATTTCCCCATAAGTATTACTAATAACTGAGATGACTTAAATGCTTGAAACAAGACACTTCTTGCTGCCTCCCGTGTCTGATGCTGGACAGCGTCCTTCACAAACTTAAATCCTCTACATCAGGGTTTCCCAGACTTGGGTCTCCAGCTGTTTTTGGACTACAACTCCCACCCTCCCTAATCAGCAGGATCAGTGATCAAGGATGATGGGAGTTATAGTCCCAAAACAGCTGCAGTCCAAAGTTTGTGAAACCCTCCTTTAGATGTTTGGAACTACTCCTCTTATCAGGTCCACCCAGCATGGCATGGGTGAAGGCAGCTGTACAGGATTTTATTTCTAGGTTTGCAAAATCCCTGATTAGTGATGACACAATAAATAGGTTCTTCAGCAAAATGAATGAAAAGAAAGGACCCTTAGCAGACTGTGAACAAACAACCAGGCCCCATAATGAAAGTGACTTGATACACCTCTTATACAGTTTGATTTGCATCAATAATTCTTGAATAATCCACTTTGGGGCTGACAGACTGAACTGTTGCCTAGGGCGACACATCCAAATAAATCTTTCAGATCTCACATTATTCAGTTTTCTTCACTCTACATAATTCATTTTGTGTTACGCCATACGCCTCCTTCGCCCCTTCCTTCCTCTTCATAAATATCAGATTTAATTCCAAACTTGTTTTCTTCTCCATTTTGTTAATAAAACATTTGTTTTCAGCAAAAGAGAACAAGAATCATTATGTAAAGGATAAGAAACTAGGACTAGTGATGGGCAAATCTGTAATTTTGGTTTCTCTGTTTCTTATTTTTCCAGTCTCCCGTTCGCAATCCTCCAGATTTCAAATTCAGTTAGCAATTTATTTATTTATTTATTTAAAGAAAGTCCTCATGAAATTCATCACCATCCAATTCAAATTTCTCATAATATAAGCAGTTTTGTATTTTATTTTCAGTAATATATGCATTTTCTATACACTTTCCCCAAATATGTGCATGTTGGTAAACATTACTTGGGTGGAGAACTTTGTTGCAATCTTGTCTAATATTTTCATTTTTGCTAAGTTATTTCCCCAAATATTTGTATTTACTGTATATGCACACTTTATACCGGTACAAATATATGCATTTTGCATACATAACTTGGCTGAAGAACTGCATTGCAAGATTAGGAGAAGTTTGAATTTTGAAGCATGATTGTGTTTCAGTTTGTTTATGGGGGTGTGTGCAAATTAGGCTGGTTTTTGTCTTTAAATGTGAAATGAATTGAATTTCTTCTCCCATCTCTACCTGAGACCCTCCAGATGCTATTGGACTCCAAGTCTCACCAGCCCCAGCTAACATGTTCAGTAACCAGAGGTTATGGCACTTGTGCTTCAACAACATCTGGGCGACCTTCTCTAACAGTAGTGTACTATAGTTAGTAGTATAGCTGTAGTTAGTAGTATAGTATAATATAATTATTGCTAATTATGTCCCCTCTTAATGACTCACCTTCTGGTTGCCCCAGCCACTCTGTGAGGCTTCCAACATATTAAAAGCACATCAAACATTTAAAACTTTCTGAAACAGGAAAGCTTTGCCTGGTTCCCTATAGCTTCACTTCTCATAGTCAGGGAACTACCAGAACTATTAGACCTCACTGGACCTGAGTGTCCAGGCTGAATGATGGCATGGGGATTAACACAGGAAAAGAGAAAGGTTCGTGGCAGGAAGCCTAATCCCACTCTCTTAACCACAGTTTAAAATCCACCCAGTGTTTACATGTACACTAGTCATAGAGATCTACCATTTTTATAGTAGAAAATCTGTTGTCATGTTATTTATTTGAAAAGATCTGGAATAGGGAGCTGCCAGATGTTGTGAGCACAACATGGGAAGCTGCAGTCCAACAGCATCTCCAGGGCCACCAATTTCCCATCCCTACAACAGAACATCACTTCCATAAAGTTATCAGAACAGAAGTGTGTGATATTTGAGTAGACAGTTCCTCCTGCTGTACATCAAGAACATCTGGATAAAACATACCATGCTGAGGTCTTTCACCTGACTGAAAAGGAAAGGCACATGACAGCTGGAGGTGGAGAAACTTCTATTCAACATCACAATGCAAGCCTTTGACAGGGAAGTACAATCATGAGAAAAAGCTAGAACCAAAAAGGAAGGGGGAAATAATTCACTTATGTCCAAAAACGGAGTGTTTGCTATACACAGCAATGACTGGTTTGTTTGTTTTACAACAGAGCTGATGTCAGCGCAGACTGAATTATTAATCCTGTTTCTTACACATTTCAGTCTTCGGTGGAAATTTATCCTCATGCAATGCCATTACTGGCAGCCTAAATTTTCATTGCACTGTCCTTGAAGCATGTCATTTTCTGGCTTGAAAAATATATCATTGCATTTATTTATGAGTGTTAACAATGCCAATAATAATAATAATAATACAATGGATTCACAGTGCAGTGATAAGAGATCAAGGAGAAGCTCTTAAGCACATAGATGTGGAAGTAAACATTAGCATTTACTCTCTAGCAAAAATCAAATTTGAATAGGATCTGACTGAAATAATTCATAACGAAAAGAGTAAAAGATTCACTGTACAATGATGAGAAGTGGAAATCAAGGACGTGAACTTAAACACACATATACGGAAGTATATGACATCAACATCCATAACGTTTACTCTATAGTAAACAGCAAATTTGGTTAGGATCAAACTGAAGAATGCACATAGAAAAGACAATTTAGTGATATAACCTTCAAGTTTGTATGCAAAGAGGAAGGCATTCTAATGTGGAAAGTATCTGAGAAATGAATAGATCAAATATGTGCTACAGTGTTTATGCTTAGCATTTATACATCCTTTTTTGGCTCAGGTTTCCAAGTCTCTCATTCACATTGGTTTTACTCAACATTATGGTCATCAAATGTTTGGGACTACAACTCCCACCCACTCCAAACAGTGTTCCCACGGGACAGAGATGGTGGGACTTGTAGTCCAAAACATATGAAGGGCACCAGGATGGGAGACCATGTTATTCCTAAGGAAATGTGGAGAATGTAATCTAAAGCTCAGGCACTCCACAGCTACAGCCATAGTGTCTTGATAGTTATTTCTGCTGAATTTTTCCATGGAGTTTGTCGCGAACCTCCCTCAACGCACTCTGTGTCACCCTACTAATAAATGTTTATTAGCAATGCAGGTGCCCTAGTTTTATCTTAAACCCCTCACACCCTGCCCTCCGAGGTTCGACTAATCCGACCTCCTTAATGATTCTGGAGATCCCAGTGACAAGAGTGTTCACGTCCAGTTATACCCCCCTGCTCCAGGCTATCCTGATGCAAACATTTTAACCTACAGCCCTAGGTTCTAATCACCAAGAACCCCTCTCTGCTGTCTCAGCTGGCTAGCCTCTGCTAGCTACACTGTGGCACTTAAGGTTTACACCCACTTAGCCCCTCCTTAATGAATCTCTAGGACGCAGACTGTTGTCCTCTCTCTAAGATCATTAAACTGAGCCTTGGTATAACACGTTGGACCTCAATGGACGATGATACTACGATGGTTTGAACAAGAACTAGTTTTTATTGTTTAACAAGCATAACGGTTTCAGGGTTTGTCACATGCAGTTCAGTTTCTTTATGGTTTCAGATGACTCCTATGCCTACCCATATACCTCCCTCAGTCTATCTATCTATCTCCTCCCTTCTCTATCTCTCTCTCTCAACTCCCAACCACCAACAACCCCCTGACCAACTGCTGTTCCCCCCCTTTAAACCCCCAGGAGGTTCCACCTCTCTGGAGTGAACTGTCAATTAACAGGTTCTATGTTTAACCTTGTAAACGCTGGGGAAAACTTAACATTCTACAAGGCCAAAAAGGGCTGGTTTGCCACAGAGGACTTTAATATGTCACAGTTGGGGGTCAGTGGGATTAGGAAATTGGTTAAGCTTGGCTCTGAGCACACATGGGCAAGGCCTTTTAAGGTCTCATCCTTCATTCTGCTCACAAGATCTGTCAGGTTGCTACTGCTTGAGGAGATCCCATGAGAGAAGAAGAAGAGTTTGGACTTTATAACTCACTTTATCACTACCCGAAGGAGTCTAAAAGCGGCTAACATTCTCCTTTCCCTTCCTCCCCCACAACAAACACTCTGTGAGGTGAGTGGGGCTGAGAGACTTCAGAGAAGTGTGACTAGCCCAAGGTCATCCAGCAGCTGCATGTGGAGGAGCGGAGATGCGAACCCGGTTCACCAGATTGCGAGTCTACCGCTCTTAACCACTACTCCACACTGGCTCTCATGAGAGGTCATGGGGGACAAAGGAGCACCTCCCCCAATACTCTCCAGGCCCTGTGATGCCAGGCAAAGTCACCCCACATGCAGAGGCACCTGGTGCAAAGCATAATGTGAATTGATGTGTGGATTGTCCACCACTAATGCACTATTATTGTGTTGCTGACATTTTGTGGAATACATCTGAAAATACCTCACTAGTCTCGAGGGGCCCTGGACTCTCCAAAACAATAACACAGAGATTCAACTCATAGAGATGTACCTTGCATGCTCTTTTCCATCTTCCAAACAGAAGCAGATAATTGATCTCTACTGGAAATAATTCTATTGATATGTTGTCCCCCCCCCATTGCTGTAATTTTCTTGAAATTTTTGGCATGCACACAGCAAATGATGCTAACTAAACGCAAACGTATATAAAAATCCAGCTGTGAGAATCTTATTAGCTTTTTGGAAGGCTAAAGGCGGTATTTGCATATTTACAAAATTAAATGTCAAGTGAATTTAGAACATTTAAAATAGTTTAAATTTGAAATGCAGCAGCTGCCCAGTGGAACTACAGATTCTATGTGGAAATATAAGAGACAGTGGGTTGCCCCTTGGGGGGTCCCTTGGGAAATAAAGACACAATGACACATGAATTAAGTTTAAATGTTAATGGGCAAAATTTTGGCCACAACTTTATTGAATACAGAATGTGAGCGGTATTGGCTTAGGCATTGGCATCCAAACTATAACTGACTCCTGCCCGCCTTGCAGGGAATCTGGTAAGAGTAGCCACCCGAAGAGGGTGAGCAGAATGGATGGAGCGGTCAAACCAGGAGGCCGGAACGAGAAGTCATGATGAGGAGGTCAGCAAAGCTCCGTGTTCCACGGTGTGAGGCCAAGAAGGCTCCCAGCATCGGGCCACAGTTTAAATAGGCCCCACGGCCAAGCCCCCCCCCCCACTGGATGACCTACCTGGGGTGACCGTGGAGATCATTTGCTTCGCAAATACAGAAGGTCCCAGGCTCAATCTCTGGTGTTTCTAGGTAGGGCTGGGAGCAAACTTTGCCTAAAACTCTGGATCCCCACTGCCAGTCAAACAGGACAATAGTGAGCTAGATTGACTCATTATAAGGAGGTTCTCTTTGTTCCTTCTCCCTGCAGTCAACCAGTGTCCCCAAAACTGTTCCAAAGGGTTGGGGTACACTTCAGGCAGATTTTTGGAGAGGCCCCAGGAGGGAGAAGTGAAACAAGAACTCCCATTACACAAGTGAATGTCCATTTCACAAGCATGCAGATGTCATTGGATATCATCCTAGGAAAGTATATATGAATAACAACTTTGTCATAATACTGGTGTTTATAGCCAACTATCTGTGAGACTGGGAGGGGGGAAATCATGTTGACTCTTTTTCCTCCCATGGGACATGACTTATGGAATGAACGGTGCATGGGAAGCTACATCTGGGTATATCACACCTGTGGATCTTGCACATGCTGAAACCTCTTGTAAAATACATGAGTAGACATAACAGATTAATATTAATGTCTTGTCTCTTTTCTCCATTTTATATATCTCCTCTGAGCAATATCTGGTTTAGTACAGAGAAATGTTCCTACATTGATCACAAGGAAAAAGAGATACTGCAGTTGGCCTTTTATTGGGCCAATTTATACGTGCAAGCTTTGAGGGTAAAAATAATTACTTTGTACCCATCTACATGCATTTATGAATCTTTAAGGTAAAATTGGCTTTTAAGATTTTTTAAAAAGTAAATGTAAGTTTTGTTAGAACCAGAGGTTTCTATTCTAATATGGTCTTTAATGCTCTGTTGAAAGCAGTTTTACTGCATTTAAAAAAGTTTTGTTTTGTTTAAGGCAAATTACTTCTTTATGCCTTCAACAGGTTTCTTTCTGAAAGAGCTTGAGGATCTTTGGAGACTAAACTAGCTTTTGAGGTGTCTATGTTTGGATACTCTGAGATATTAAGCAGAAATAAACCATCATTAGAACAAACCATGACTTAGTGTTAGCTGTGAATGGCAACGCCACCATTGTCAAGTTTCATGACACCTACTATTAAGCAATGGTTTTTATGAACATTGGTAATGCCTGAAGGGATAATGGAAACACAAAGATTTAGGAAGGATACCAACAAGCTGGAGCGTGTCAGGAAGAGAGAGAATAAGAGAAGTGGAACTGGCAACTTGGTCTTCATTCACACGGCTGTTTATTTCATTTCCCCAACATTTCCCTAACTGTTAATTTCTGCATTATGTTTTAGCTTTAATGCAACGTAAAAGCCACTTCCAAAACTATACAGGAAAATAATGTTTAAGTTTAGTGCTCACTTCCATATTATTTGAAAACAGATGTTTTCTGGAAGGAAATAACAATGAAATGAGCACTAAACTTGCAGTATATTCCACTATTATTACAGAAGTGGTTTTTACATTGTGTGAAATCTCTGACATATTGCAGGAATTAAAAGTTAGGGAAACACAGGGAAAATGGAACAAACTGCTATGTGCATCCCAAGTTCTGGGGGGAACAATGGAAAAAGCTGGATATGTTTAGCCTGGAGAAAAGAAAATTAAGGGGAGACTTTATAGACATCTATCATGGAGGTTTGTTGTGCAACAGAACACAGGACAGACTTGTTGTTTGTTGCTTTTGAGGGCAAATAGAATATTGTAGGGTTCAAAAAGGTTCAGAAAAGATAAGGCTGCCATACACCTGGAATTTCCCAGACATAGCTGGGATTCGTCCTAAAATAAGACACCGTCTTATATTTCCCCGCCCTCAAAAAAACACAGTATGGCTTATTTTCGGGGGATGTCTTATTTTAACCGCTCCACGTCGGTACACTGCATAGCCACGCCTATCCAGGCCATCTTAAGGGAGAGGCGCCACGTCACTATGTCTTATTTTCGGGGTATGGCTTATATTTCACAAATGCGTAGAAATCCTGCTACGGCTTATTTTATGGCTACATCTTATTTTAGGAGAAACAGGGTATAAATGCCACCACTACCTCCTGTGGGAGTGAGTTTCATAGTTTAACCATGCACTGCAAGGACTTTCTTTTATCTGTCATGAATCTTCCAACATTCATCTTCATTGAATGTCCATGAATTCTAGTGTTATGAGAGAGGGAGAAAAGCATATTTATCTACTTTTTATATGCCATGCACCAGAACACCCGCCCACCTCTCCCTATATTTAGGGTTTTTTCAGCGATTGACCTTGCTATGCTGTCGTGTGTTGTCTGTCGTTGGGACAGGGGCACGGTAGAAATTTGCCCACTTGGCTGGTTGGCTGTTGACATTTGGGTTGCGCCTGCTGCATAGCAAATCGTCACAACTTGTAAGGTTGTGGATAGGCACTGGTTCAAGGTGGTTAGGGATGCGGAGCTGTGCCGATCCCTATGTGAAGGGTATTCCGTTAAAGGAATCCAAGGACTCTAATTGGTTTGGTCAACCCCCGGTAGGGGGTTGTGCCTGTGCCTGAGTCGCGGGGAGCAACTGGGGAGTGGACAGAGACTGCTCCCAGGCGCTTGACCTTCCCCAGGTGTTTACCCTTGGCTGACCTATGGTGCGCCCTGGGTGAGTGCTACCTACCATGGGCATAGGGAGCTAGTTGAACCAGAGCCTATGCAACCACTCACTTATCTGTAATCAATAAAGTTGTGGCCTAAATTCTGCCAAAAGCCAAAACCAAAATTTGAGTCAAATGTGTTTTTATTTATGGGGGCGTTCTCGGGATCTGAACACGCAACATTCGGTGGGTGGAAAACGCAAGAACGGTGGAACAGACTGCCTTAGGAGGAACTGAAACTATTGATGTGGAAGCTGGATAGCCATCTCTCTGGGATGATCATGGTGTAGTTGCATCCTATATTGCAAATCCTGCATACTTGACTTCCAAGAAACTTGCCCACGAATGGGAGATTGGCAACTGGCTGGTAGTTGCTTAGATTTTCAAAATCCATGGAGGGCTTCTTAAGGATTGGCCTTACCACTACCTCCTTCAAGTATGCAGGGACCACTCTCTTTTGCAAGGAGGCATTAATCACCTCCCTGACCCAACCAGCTGTCCCTTCCCTGCTAGTTTTTATCAGTCAAGAGAGACAAGGGTCCAGAGCACAAGTGGTTGCTCTGACTGATCCAAGCACCTTGTCCAGATCCTCAAGCCTTACTAATCGAAACTCATCCAACATAACAGGACTAGACAGTGACCTGGGCATCCCATGGGATTTGTCTGCTGTTATTCTATTCCTCCTTTCTGCCTCAAATCTTCCTAAAAGGTAAATTAGGGACACGAATCTGCCAGGGACAGAACGGGAAATTCAAGGACTGTGTCTGGTCAATGGGGACAGTCGGAGCACATGAATTAAGCGAAAGCATCTGCCAAAAGGGAGCAGGTTGTGAAAATGTTCAGCAGGCGATTTCACAAAGCCTTTTTGTAGGCATCCACGTTACAATTAGTTTGAGTTTGGCATGCAGTCCTGACATTTGCTTTCTATTCCCGCTTTCAGTCATAGTTTTTCCTCTCTTTTGAGGTCAAGACCCAAGCACTTTCCCTGGAGGAATGGTTTTTTTTAGTGCAATCCATTTGCAACCTATTATTCATTTGATGAAGAAATACAATCAGGTCATTACATTTCTCAAAGGTTCACCTGTTACTTTGGTACTTGGAGGCTAATTGACTAATCATTAACAGCCCATATTGTCTGCTAAATTGGGAATGGAAGTAATTGGAATCAGTACAAATCACGTCCCTTAATCTTAAAGAACAAAGTGGTGCATGTCACCGTGTCAGGACTTGAGAAGCAGTGAATAACAGCTTGTAGAAGCCCCTGCTGATACGGGATGAAGTCCGCAACCCTTTCACATTAAAATCAATGGCAATGCTCCAAAATCAGTGGGTATGAAAGTGAAGTTGCAGCTTAAAAAATAACTTGTTTTCTAAGATTCTGACCCTTACTTTTAAAAAACAGTTTTTACATCTACCACCTACTGTAATTTTTTTCACCCCAACTCTATTTCATAGGGAATCATGAGCAGACTTTGGGCTCATCTACCTAGCAGTTTGAAAGCACGTCAAAGTGCAAGTAGATAAATAGGTACCGCTCTGGCAAGAAGGTAAATGGCATTTCCGTGCGCTGCTCTGGTTTCGCCAGAAGCGGCTTAGTCATGCTGGCCACATGACCCAGAAGCTGTCTGTGGACAAACGCCGGCTCCCTCTGCCAGTAAAGCGAAATGAGCGCCGCAACCCCAGAGTCGTCTGTGACTGGACTTAACTGTCAGGGGTCCCTTTACCCTTTACCCTTTACATTTACCCTTTACCCCACTGCTTTCCCCCAGGAAAACTCACAGATTAGCACTGAATCAGAACAAATGGCAAAAGGCACGCCAACTCCTAGGGGCAGAGGTGTCTCCGGCCCCCTCAATATTTGCTGGCAGGGGGCCGGGCCCCCTCAATATTGAGGCGGCAGAGGAGGCTGAACACAGAACTGAGTGTGGCGCTATTCAGTGGCTGGCTCCTCCTCAGCGTGAGAGAGCAAGTCGCTTTGGAGACTCCCCTTTCCTGACACTGCCAGTTCTGAGTACAAGAAATGTGGCAAGTCATTTTCTGTATGATATTAGTGCAGAATCAACAAGCTCTAAAGAAAATAGTCTGGTCAATACATAGATGTGTATTTTATTTTTTTTATTAGGCATTTCAGGTCAAGATATGCCAAAAGAGAAGAAAAAAAAAACTGTTCATGTATGCCAGGGGTGGCCAACTCCCAAGAGACTGCGATCTACTCACAGAGTTAAAAACTGGCAGTGATCTACCCCCTTTTGGGGGAACAAAATAAAATAAAAAAATTAAAAAAAATTCCTTCCAGTAGCACCTTAGAGACCAACTAAGTTTGTTCTTGGTATGAGCTTTCGTGTGCATGCACACTTCTTCAGATACACAGAAACAGAAGTCGTTCCAGTTAAAGGTAGATGGACTTCTGTTTCTGTGTATCTGAAGAAGTGTGCATGCACACGAAAGCTCATACCAAGAACAAACTTAGTTGGTCTCTAAGGTGCTACTGGAAGGAATTTTTTTTAATTTTTTTTATTTTATTTTGTTTTGACTATGACAGACCAACACGGCTATCTACCCCTTTTGGGGGGTTCAGGTCAAAGTTGTTGACCTTTTTTTTAGGAAGGAGGAAGGCCCATTTTGGGGGTGGTTCGGGTCAAAGTTGTTACCTTTTTTTCAGGGAGGAGGCAAAATGTTGAGCTTTTTCTAGGGGAGCCACAGTTGTTCAGCTTCTTTGGGGGGAAGTCAATGATCTACCAGTGATCTACCGCAGACGTCCAGTGCTTTACTGGTAGATCACGATCTACCTGTTGGACATTCCTGATTTATGCTACAACAGTGGCTAGGATTTTACTAGCCCAAAGATGGAAAAGTGATGAAATACCAACCAAAGAACAATGGCAAGAAAAATTGATGGAAATATGCTGAAATGGCGAAGCTAACTGAAAGACTTAGAGACAAAGACAATAGAGATTTGAAAGAAGATTGGGAACCATTTATACTGTATCCACAGAATCAATGTAAAGAAATGGACTCACCAACAGGGTTTGAGTAAACACTTACAATTAATAATATAAACATAGAAGTTATAAAGGTGAGGTTAAAATGATAAGAATATAACAACATTCAATTTAAGGATATAGTATATTATTGTGTTGTAAGGATATAGTATATTATTGTGTTGTAAGCAGTATAGTATTGTAAGCAGGGCAAGTTCATATGTAAAAAAACACAAGGGGAAGTTGAGGGAAGTCATGGGGAGGTGGGGGAAAGCGGGGAACTCAATTTGTTATTACTTGTTATGATGTAATTGTGATAAAAATAATAATAACGTAAAATTCAATAAAAAATATATTTTTAAAAAATACATAGATGTGTATTCCATGATGGAAGAAAAGTGGGATATAAATGTAAGAATAAATATATAAAATGTAAAGACATACAGATGACTGCTCTCACATCTGCTGCAGGGCTATCACAAAGAGCATATTCACAATTTATGTGAGTTCATGTCTCCAGGCCTTCTCTGGCATGCATAAGCTGCTCTTGGACCTGGTGTGGGGAATATTTTTCCCTGCACATGTTGCTGAACTACAACTTCCATCAGCCTCAGCAAGTATAGTCAATCGCCATGGATGATGGGGATCGTATTACAGAAACATCTGGAGCGCCAAAAGTTCCCCACATCTGTCCTTGACTAATGCACCTGCAGAAATGGAATAATGCATGCACTGATTTACTCACAACAGAAAAATATTGATGCTAGCTTGTGCGGTTTCAATTAACGCAGCAGTACCCTGATGTGCACTGATCACTAATGTATTAATGCTACTCCACTAATGAGACTTGGAACATTGAACTCTAGAAAGAGAAATAATACCATCAATTTACAAACGAAGGGAACCAGTTTGACCAGACCAAAGTTTGTTGGAGCTATATAATTGCTCTGTGTACATTCACTATCAGTGCAATAGGATGTGTAGCACTATTGTGTTACTATTCTCTGGTTGATATTTTGGTGTCACTGAGGTCAAGATTGACCCTGTGACCATAAGTTCACTCTAGTATTGGGAAGGGAGAGTGAAGGGCAGACAGGGAGATAGCTTGGCCTATAAGGTCATTCATTTCCACTCTAGGCATCTATGAATGTATGATTTAGTGCACTGACCATGTTATTTATCCATATGCCAGCTACAATGAATTTCTTTGTTATCTTATCAATCATCCTTTAATAGTGATTTAGTGGCTCTATTTATCTCTGGCAGAGATTCTTCAATAACCATGTAACCCAATGACCTCCAACATGGCAGTTGTGTCCATGAGTCAAATGTAATGTTCACAGTTTTTACAGTGAAGGATAGGAAATGCAAATGATTTTGCCAGTGGTGGAATTGGGTTCCTAGTAGGTATGGGGGGAAATCTATTTTATTTAATATCTGCTGTATTCTTTTTTCTTCTAAGGTGAGACTAAGTGTTACTGCATTTGTGTGTCCTTTGCACTGTCACAGGGTATATCAATATGAAGGGGACGGGGGAGAAATCGATTCGGGCTGCTTTTTAATTATTATTGAAAAATCAATGATGTGAGGGAGAGGAAGAGTTCCCTTAAATAAAAAATTAAAATCCTCTTAACTACCGGTACATAGTCGTCTTATAATGGAATTTCTCCTTTGTTTTTTATTTTGAGGAACATATCTGAGAGTCTGAAACCTATTCTTATTGGAAATACTATGAATGTCTTATCTACAGTAATTCCAAGGAGCAAAATATTTTGTCTAATATTGGCAGATTCATAAATTCAGTCAGTTATGTGGTGAGAAATGAATTAGTTAAATCAGACCTTGGCAAGAATAATACACCTCGCTAAATCCAGGGGAACCAAATTGAAGGTTTTGCAACTTTTAAAATTAAGCGATGCTCTCATTTAGGGTGCTTTATGATGAACTTTAATTTGGATGCACTTGCACAATTTTTAAGAAGGTGGGATGTATATTATTTTGACATGTTGCTTTTTGCCCAGGCAGGCACATTATGTGACCCATGTGAGCAGCAAATATCCAGACTGTAGAACTGTGGTGGGATAAAATCAGCCCAAATCTTTATTGATAGCAGCAGGCAGGGGGAGGGTTGACAGAGCATTGGGTCCAGGATCAGTTCATCATTCCACAAGCCCCATGTTGATGGAATGGATCCATCTGGTTTGGACGGCCCCAAACCTCTTACATGGAAGTCAGCCAGTGTTGAACCTTGCCGTGGTGCAAGCTATGCAAGCAAGATCTCACTGGGCAACTAGGGTGCAGATTCCAACAAGGCAGATACCCCTACCCAAGCTTGGGGGTGCCATGGCTAATAATAATAATAATAATAATAATAATAATAATAATGTACTATTTATACCCCACTCATCTGGTTGGGTTTCTCCAGCCACTCTGGACATCTCCCAACAGAGTATTAATAATAATAGTAATAAAAGCAATAAAAGATCAAACATTTAAAACTTCTCTAAACAGGGCTGCCTTCAGATGTCTTCTAAAAGTCAGATAGTTGTTTATTTCCTTGGCATCTGACGAGAGGGCGTTCCACAGGGCGGGCGCCACTACCAAGAAGGCCCTCTGCCTGGTTCCCTGTACCCTCACTTCTCACAGTGAGGGAACCACCATAAGGCTCTTGGAGCTGGACCTCAGTGTCCAGGCTGAATGAAGGGTGTAGAGACGCTCCTTCAGTTATCCTTCCCTTAGGCCCCTTACGGGGCCCCCCACTATACTATGTTGATCCTGCCCAATGACATTTCCACCCCCATACAAACAATGTTATTCCGCCTAACAAAGGAATGCCATAATTTTACTAAGGGAAAGGTGCTGGGGGGGGGGGGGGAGGGACCCCAACCAAGTACCTATCAGGTTGAGGGGGGGGAAATCATTTCCAGCATGGGAACGATTGTGGAATATGGATATAAAATTTACAGCATGTTATGGTTTAAGAGAAAAAATCTGTTCCTAGGAACTTCTAGTTTTGACTGCTGCTCTATGTTGCACCTGGGGCTGCCATTAATAGAAGTCTGGAAATGTCAATCGGTACAGAATATTGATGTGAGATTGCTGACTGGGGCTAGGCACCACAACTATATTAAATCAATATCTTCACTGCCTCCCAATCTGATTCTGAGCCCAATTCAGCAGTGTTCCCTAAGGCCTTTTGCATCTTAGAACCTTGTTATTTTAACATTCTGTAATCCCAGATGCTCCTACCCAGATCCTGAGATCATCAACTGAAGCCCTTCTTTGAGTGCCCCTGCCTATTACGTTATAGTGGGTGGGTACTGTGTGTGTTTGTGTGAGTGTGTGAGTGTGTGCATGTGTGCGTGCGTTGTGGAATGGCTTCCCAAGAGAGAGAAACAAACAGAGAAACCTGCTTGGCACCAATTTCAATTAATTTTGGTGCCAAGTAAAATACTTCAGAAGAATTTTTGAGCCTTTTAAATGATGTTGTAGCTTTTAATGCTTCTTGAACTTCATTCATTTTCTGTTCTCAGCTGTCTGTTACCTTTGATCTGTTTTTGATCATTTTTTTTAAACACTGTGTTTAATACGGTGTTTTAGCCAATTGTATTTTTATTCTAATTTTTTTCATTTATATGGTGACCTGTAAATAACATACATGCATGCAAACATACATACATGCATACATAAATATTGTGACTTCATCAAAGGTAACTGCAGTGTGAGTGTAATATGCCCTTCAATCTTCCTTTATCTGGCTCTACCTGTTCCTAGAAGGCAGCATACTTCTTCTATCTGCACTTTAGAAAAAAAGAAAAAAAAGAGAGAGCTTATTTCTTAATTTACAATGGACAACAGTAGGAGACCATGCAGAGAGATTGCATGTGGAGAGAACAGAATGATGTATGTCTGAGATATTAAGAGTTAAACTTAGCAAGAAGCTGTGTGATGTTGTATCATTGTTTTCCTGCTGATCTACTGGATTTCACCTTGAAAGTCCCAGCATGAAGTTTATTTCTCTTTCACTTGTTATTGTTCTTTATCAGGCTTGGAGCCACAGCTGATAAGAATGTCTAAAAAGAATTCAATATGCTATATTTTGATATGCAGAACATTTCTTTAAGATGCTAGCTCATTAACAAGGAAGTCCTTATAGTACCACGGGGAGAAAATAAATATATTGTGAGTAACCACCACAACTGAAATATTTTTTTAATTTTAAAATGTCATCAGACAGAAAGTGTGTATCAGATGCACTATGTATACTGATGGCATATAAGATCATAATATTGTTCATACTAATGATTTCACCATCAAAGAATATTAGCTTGTAATACATCCTTTCCATTTTGACTTCCTATGAAGTATTCTGTACAGTGGAACCTCTACTCACGACCACAATCTGTTCTGGAGGCCTGTCCTTATGGCAAAACGGGTTGCTGGGAGAGGCGCCATTGTGTGCAGGCGCGGGCAGTGACTGCCCGCACCTGCACATGCGCAAACGGCGACAAACCCACTGGTTACTTTCGGGTTTGCCATGGTTGCAACTTGGAACGTCCGCGAATGGAGGCGGTTGTAAGTAGAGGTTCTACTGTAGTAGGGTGATTACTGAGAATTACTGGGCTTGTTAGATTTTTGCTCCCTTTACATTTTTTCTTGGTTGGTTCTTCTCCTTGACATTAAATCGGGCCCAGTCTGGTCTTCAGACACTGCTCCATGCCTGATGATGATCTCCTTTCTCTAAGACCAGCTTTACCATGACTGGAAATGTATCATAAGGGTCTGTCTGATTTGTTCCCTGAGTGTATCTGCAAGTTACAAAGAATTATGGATGGGAGCGGGGAGCTCTCAAGAAAGACAGTCAGTCATATGGAGATTCTTTGTTTCTCTCAAAATTCCTCCAAAAGAAACATCATACTGGGCAAAAGTATATAACGAGTCTTTCCACACTTACCAATTAAAATGGTATTGTTACTGGTTTCTTTGGGGATGAGTGTTTTGTTTATTTGGTTTTGGCCTGCTGCCACATTACATTGTGATTATTCAGTTAGTATTCCAAAATAATGCACTTTAAAAACAAAAAACAAAAAACCCCACCCCATCCCAAAATTGGATTTTGGTGAATCTTCTGGAATGAATCATTTGTGTGGCATGTGAACAGTGCCGGATTTACGTATAATCTAAAACAAGCTATAGCTTAGGGCCCCACTCTCTTGGGGGTATCAGGATGGAAGGACTAGGTATTGATGAGCATGGCCTCCCTCTGACTGGTGCAGGCTGTCAGTCTGCGAGCTCAGTTCAGAGGAGAGACAACAATCATTAGCTATGGACAAATGTCTATCACAGGGCACTACATGGAACAACCCCTCCAGCTACTACTGATTAGTTCACTGGTAGAGCAGTTGTTATGCATGTATAAGCTCAGAGAGTCAAACCCTGGCATGCCTAATAATAATAATTCCAGCAGCGGTTAGAGCCTATAAAGCAAAAACTATTCCCCAACTTCTTTATGGGATCCCTTTGTGGATAACCAGCTATAACAACAAAGTCGAGAGTGTCCAGGCATCCTTCCTTAGGCAAATCTTAGGAGTCCCAAAATGTGTCTCATATTTGGCTATGTGTACAGAGTTGGGCCAGCACCTCCTAGAAACTAGGGGCTGGATTATTACCTTCAAATACTGGCTGAAAATTCTCTTTAACACAAGAGTCAGAAAGTCTACTAACCCTTTTATTAAGAGACAAACATAACTTTACCTGGTTTTCGGACATTACTTCTAAACTTAGGCACATAGGCCTCTCGGTGGATTCCCTCTTATTATTCGAGGAATCACACAACTTTATGCTAATCAAGCAGAGGCTGCTAGACAAAGAATTTCAAAAATTACATCCTGTGAAGGCTTCTGTGTGCTCCCCTGCCTATCTGGGGCTGCAACCCCACCATGGAACGATGCCTAATTACCTTTATGATCTGGTCACCCCATTACACCGTAGAGTATTTACGTTGGCACGCTTGAATGCCTTTCCATCCGCTGTGCTATTTGGAAGGTTTAGAGGTATCCCTTTCCAGAACAGACTTTGCATTTGTGGTCAGAATGTACCTGACTCTATAGACCATATGATTTTGGACTGCCCTCTTTTCAACACCTTTCGTGAAGATCCTTCGATGTCCTCTATATGGTTCAGGGTCCCCTCTAATAAACTACTCATAGCCCAGTTCTTGCTGAGGGACGATTCTCCGGAAGTGACTAGAGTTATGGCACAATTTCTGACCAGGATTTTTGAAGTTAAATCTAGGGACCTCTGGCCTGTACAATAGCGGGTGCTGACGATTCCCTTTTCTTCTTTTATATTGTATGTTCTAGAATTCTAATATACACAGGCGGTTTTATGCTTATTGTTTTATCTATGCCAATAAAGGTATTGTATTTGTATTTGTAAAATAATAATAATAATAATAATAATAATAATAATAATAATAATAATAAAAGGCATCTCCAGTTAAGAGTATCAGGAAGCAGATGGTATGAAAAGCCAATGCTTGAGACTCTGGGCTAGATGAATAAACAATCTGACTTGCTCTAAGGGAGCCTTCTGTCAGAAGTTGTAACTCATTCATATTAGAAATGTATTGTTCCCATACATTTGAAAAACCAGTCTATTGTTCTGTGGGAGAAATATGGACACATAAAAGGGCTACTCTCATCAGAAAAACAATTAATCCTCGCTAACGGTTTTCATCAGCACTGACAACACAATGAAAGGACCATATATTCCTGTTTAAGCCAACAAAGAATTCATATGTAGCAACCAGAGGACCATTTATCATTTTGTCTCAGAAGAGGTTACTATAGCAATCTCAAAGAATCAAGCTATTGAGTTTTAATTAAGAATTAATAGATCCTCAAAGAGAAGATTAAAAGGAATAATTGCTAGACAATAGACTATAAAAAAGCACGAGACAATAAAAAATAATTAGAGGCTCTGCAGAGCCTCCATGTAATGCCATTGGAGGCTGTTAAAATCAATCTGTGGTAATGCTGAGGTCATATTTATTATTTGTGAAACCTTCATATTATGCTGTTAAGAAGGAGATTTAATGGAAGAAGATGATGTATATGCACTCCAGTATACACACAATTGGTAACAATTGCATACTGGCTACATACATGCTATACGCTTAAAAACACAAGGCTTCCTTCAAAGGGTCCTGGGAATTGTAGCTTAGAGAGCTACAATTCCTAGCACCCTTAACAAACTGCAGTTCCCAGGATTCTTTGGGGGGAAGGCATGTGCTTTAAATATACACAGCTTTTGTCTGTGACTTCAGCATGCAAAGCAGATCATTGAGGAAGGCCCATCGCCAAGGATGTCAATTAGTTATACCTGGCAACACAAAGCCACTTCAAAGCAGTGTCTAATGGCCCACTTTAAAGAAAGAAAGACACAGATTTCCTTAGAGAGTCTTTGCAGTAGAAGGACCATGTACACACACTCACATAAACAGGCATCAAATGTGAGACATGTATATCTCTAAAATACCACATCTCATCTGTTCTTATAGGATAGGAACTGATACATGTATAATTCTGAGACATTTGCACTGGAGTATTTAGGCAGTCTTCCATATCTAGCTGGATATTTATTAAAATTGTCCTATACCATGCCTAACATATATTTTATTCCACCGATATAAACATTGTGAACATGTTCTGGGTGTTTTGTCCTGTTTTGTAGACAAGATCTTGTTTCTATCTACACTTTTGAACATCTGCCAACAATGTTTTAAAATAGTATCATCAACCCTCCTTTTACTGTCCTCTGTCTAATCTAGGTTTTCAAAGTTTGTCTCAACTCATATTTGTTACTTCATAAAAGGGTTGACTCTGGCTATTCTCTTGCTTTTAGATCTTTCAATAAAACATTTGGGGGGTTGGAACAGGCTTAAGTCTCTCCGGGCCCCATCCCACCCGCACCATGCCCACAGAACACCCACTTTTGAGAACATACACTGGCTTAAGTTACATCAATGTAACAAGGAGCATTTACTGTTTCCAACCCTAATCCTGCGGAAAGCCATCTAATTAGATTTTAATTTGATCCTGACTTGTTTTTAGGAGGTAATTTAATTATTGTTTGATTTTATACTGATGTTATATATTTGATGTTAGCTGCCCTGAGCCCGGTTTCGGCCGGAGAGGGTGGGATACAAATAAAAGTTTTATTATTTTATTTTATTTTATTTTATTTTATTTTATTTTAATCTAATCTAATCTAATCTAATCTAATCACCACCACCACCACCACCTTAAATGAAACTGGCTGAGCCCTGGTTGAGGGACTTACACCAGTACTCTCCTGCCCAGCCAGGGTGAGGTCCTTACTCTGGCATAGCCCCAGCTGAGCCCCAGTGCAGCTGAGAAAACCCAAGATCCGCAAAATCCAAACTCTCTCACCCCAGCAAATCTTAGGCTTGGATTGTTCTGTCGGATTTCCTTTTGCTCCAAGGCATTTGCTGGCAAGTGATGGATCGTTTAGTATTAATTATCAGCTTCTGACAGTGCTTGGCTATTGATTGTGTATTGATAATGTTCATTGTGTTGGTGCTTATGGAGCAGGGTGGTTTTTCTGTATTATATGGATAAATTGTTATGGTATTTATTGCTTGGTATCTCAGAAATAATACAACCAGTTTGTTAATTTCATGTATACAAAAATCATATTTATTACATTAATTATTGTGATTTAAATAAGTTCATTTCCTGACTGAAATCCTAAACCCACTGAATTCAATAGAACTTACTTCTGAGTAGACATGGCTAGGATTGTACTGTTAGGCATTTTTTAAGACCATCATTTTGCTATTTTTTTTTATGCTCACAAAAACGCTGCAGTGTTGCCAGTTTTTGTAACCTACTTTTAAGATTATTTTCTTCCTCTTTACTTCAGATTATTCATGTTTTGTCCCAGTTACATATTTGCTTGTCCAGCTGGTATTTGCAATCAGTTTTGTAAACTGCCACATCCCACAAGTCATCTGAATAACATGTTCAGTGTATTTTGCAGTTGTCTGCAAATTGACGTTGAGGTCATTGTCCTTATTTATTCTTGGTGGCAGGAGTCTGCAGATGACATACAGGGTGTTTGTTGTTCGGATCAGAACATGCTTCAAAGACATGGAACATTTCAGCAATTAAAACAGAGCAGAAACAAACTTTTTTTTTTTTTTAACCATTTTCACATCTACAACAGTTCAGATGTGATAAGAGGAAGAAAATACAAAGAGAAAGGGGAAGGCACACAGTGTCCCTTGATGTTAGAAAGGAAAGTGAATCCTGTTAGAGGACAAGCAAGTTGAATTAGATCCCAGTGGGGATAAGACTGGCTATTTTAATTCAGCCCTATCCAGTTGTTAGACCAGATGAGATGTGGTATTTTAGAGATAAGCACACAGAGAGAACCTGCTGAATTTTTTAAAGCTTTGTGCACTATATTTTCTTTCTTTCTTTCTTTCTTTCTTTCTTTCTTTCTTTCTTTCTTCTTCATTTTTCAGTTTTTGGCTGTATTTTCCAAACCATTCCAAGACCAATGTTGCTGATAAGCATTGTAAAGAAACCTGTCTTCATTTTTTAAAATCCTTTCATTGTCTCTCTGCATGGTAGGTTACAATTACAAGAAAACAATACATTTTAGCCCAGTGTGAAACAAAGGAGTTCCTTGCTGCAGAAATCTTTCCAGCCTTATCTGCACTTGGGGTTACAGCTAAGCATGTCTTTCCAATATTGAGCGGCGCCTTCTTTATGCCAGCATGGGCGGCTGATGTTGCAATCCTGTATTCACTTAAAGGTAAAGGTAAAGGGACCCCTGACCATCAGGTCCAGTCGTGTCCGACTCTGGGGTTGCGTGCTCATCTCGCTCTATAGGTCGAGGGAGCCGGCGTTTGTCCGAAGACAGCCTCCGGGTCATGTGGCCAGCATGACAAAGCTGCTTCTGGCGAACCAGAGCAGTGCACGGAAACGCCGTTTACCTTCCCGCCAGAGCGGTCCCTATTTATCTACTTGCACTTTAACATGCTTTCGAACTGCTAGGTGGGCAGGAGCTGGGACCGAGCAACGGGAGCTCACCCCGTCGCAGGGATTCAAACCGCTGACCTTCTGATCAGCAAGCCTGTGGTTTAACCCACAGCGCCACCTGGTCCCTTGATTGTATTCACTTATCTAGGCACAAACCCCATTGAACCCAGCAGGACTGGATTTATATTTAGGATTGTGTTGTTGGGTAAGGATGCTGGAGGAATCTGTTCAGTCTTTTAGGTGGATTTCCTTCTGTTTGCCTGTTTGACCCCTGTCACTGCACAAATCCTTGTTCTGAATGCTTTTCACCTTAGTTCTTCACAATGATTTTTTTAAACATGCAAACATTACATGTAAATAGATACATAAACCACTTTGCAATTTATGCTATTTACATATTCACTGATATTTTATTACTATTGTCCTGGCATGGCCTTGTTGCTTACCTTATTTTTTCAAGTGTTGTTTGTTGACTCTCTCTCTCACTCTCTTTGTGTGTGTAGGTTGTTTGTTGCTAAAGGCAGCCTACAGGCACTAAGGCTGCAAAACTATCCATGTCTACTAAAATATAAGTCCCAGGTAAGTGGGCTCCAGGATTGTAGCCTCAATCCACTTCCCAAATGAATTTTAACAACCAATAGAACGCATTATTCATTGTTGTTATCTTCACATGGAAAGACATGGTCTCTTTTGTTACCTGTTGACTTTATCTGTGCTTCTCGGATGAAAACCAGAGGATTTTAAGCTGCCGAGCACAAAATTGTTTACTACAAACATTTAAAACATAATTTAGCTTGAGCAATAGGAGATGATTTAGAACTGTAATAAGGGATGGGTAATATTCATTTCTTACATATCACTGGAACAACTATCAGAGGTCATCTGCCATGTTAATTCCCTAATGTCAGGTTTTATCTGGATAATGACTAATTAGCATTTTGGAATGCACAGTGGTGATATAGTAAAAGTGCAGAGAGCATATCACAAGCCACCATTGTGTTGTTTATGTGGTTGAGATGCAATAATGTAACTAAACTCATTCCAAAGGGTGAGGGAACACTATTAGATGTTAGCTGAATCACAGCCATTAATTGTTGCATAGAAAGTGTGTGATTAAAGTCTCATTGCATGTTCATGTGTTTACTTTAAAATCCCAATGAGCCTAATGTGACTTACTCCTAAGTAGAGTAAACATAGAAGGCATAGTGATAATATTCAGCTGATAAAAATGACTTTTGTCAAGGGTGTGATATACAATGCTTATTTATTGAGCATTGTTACTGTAAAGGTAAAGGTAAAGGTAAAGGTAAAGGGACCCCTGACCATTAGGTCCAGTTGTGACCGACTCTGGGGTTGCAGCGCTCATCTCGCATTATTGGCCGAGGGAGCCGGCGTACAGCTTCCAGGTCATGTGGCCAGCATGACTAAGCCACTTCTGGCGAAACAGAGCAGCGCACGGAAACACCGTTTACCTTCCAGCTGCAGCGGTACCTATTGATCTACTTGCACTTTGATGTGCTTTCGAACTGCTAGGTTGGCAGGAGCAGGGACCGAGCAACGGGAGCTCACCCCGTCATGGGGATTCGAACCGCCGACCTTCTGATCGGCAAGCCCTAGGCTCTGTGGTTTAACCCACAGCACCACCCGCGTCCCTCACATTGCTACTGTAAGACCAAACAAATGTTACAGATTCATAATGCTATTATTTTCCTATTTCTAAGAACAAGAAGTTTCATTACTGTTGTAGTTCAGGCATGAGGAAACTCCAGTCTGCAGGCCCAACAGGGTAATCCTAAATTGGCCTGTGATGCTATTATCCCCAAGCCACACCCAACTACCATCCAACACATTGTCAGGTGTGGTTGAGCAGGCAAAGAGACAACTGCAAAGGAACAAACTGTGGACCTTACAGTGCTCTCCCAAATGTTCCTTGCGTTTTGTGCCTTTCAGATTTGGTGCCAAATGCAAGCCCTGCTGAGACTGGGTACTCCCAAATGCAACTGATCAGTCTGCCTGAGCAGAGTCCAAGGTCCTGGATCACCCTGGCTTGCCTTTCTCTTAGGAAGTGCCAACTGGGAGTGATTTACGGTAGGCCAATCGGCTGAGAGGGGAACAGTAGGTGAGTAGGAAGCCAAGTATGCCATGGACGTTATAGGCCATCTTTAGAGGGATAACATTATACATATGTGGTAGGGTTTGGTGGTCTGGAAATAGTAATGACTGGCTTTGCACAGTAGGCAAAGTTCGATAAATGATTAAGGGGAGCAGTACGATTAAAGATTCAGAATTACTTTCAGTCTTCCAAGCAATTTGGAAGAGCTACTCACAAACATGCAGTTTTGTGTTGAAAACTGCAACTCCAGTAACTATAAATAACAAGAATGTGTTTGATCTGACTGAGCGCTGAACTTTTTGCCTTCCCACTGCAGCGCGTGAGCCATATTAATATGCTGAAAACAGCAATTGGGATCCCCTTGGCGTATGAATTTGCAGAGTCTTTTTGAACACAATTTAAGCGAGTGTGATGCAAGTACAACTGGCAAGAGCCTGCCAAGATGACAGTCTATCTTGAGTTGTGATATCTTAATCCTCAGATTTACCACCAAAGTGTAGAGAAAATTAGTTCGGGAAGCTTTGGGCGTTGGGAACTCTTGAGTCTTTTGTACTCTTTAACTTTAATGCAGACATTACATTTATTCTTTGTGTTTGCAAGCTCCTTTAAAAAAAAAGAAAAAAAGAACTCAAGTAATTCCTATTGCAGCTCCAAATGTGATTTGCTTAATCTAATAGCAGTCTTTCTGGTTGTTTTAAATCCCTTTCCTAGCACAGCTGACCTGGTTATAATATGTAACTTTAATAACTCAAATTTTGTGACTAACTGGAATGGAATTATAATAATGCCAGAGTCTATTAAAGTAAAAGGCTATGCAATTATTACTTAAAGGTCATGGAAGTTCTCTGCAGAGACATCTACATTATTCTGAGGTGTTTTCAACCTCTGGGTGCAGACACCAATGTGTTATGCATAAAAATTCATCATAAACAATGGGGGAAAGGAACATTGGAAAATAACTCATGTTTAAGGGCTCTATCATGTAACTTTTCAGTATTATTTGAGCAAAGTAATACTCATAAGGTATGATTATCCTGCCTGTCTCACTTTTGTCAGAAAAAGGGTAGGTACTCTAGGCAAGTATGCAAAAAGAACGTGTCAGATATTCATTGTTTTTCTTTTTTAAAAGCCAAAACGTTGTGCCCAAACTACACAAGCCTACTGACTTATATGATATTTTAATGAACATGCTTTGAGTTTGTATATAGCTACACTGATTGCCTTTTAAATTGAAGATTTGCAAAAGGTACCTACATGTGAGTAGGAAGTTATTAGTTTAATCATAGAAAGGTCGAGCTAGGTTCCTCAGAGTGGAAAATGATTAATTAGCAAGTTTTCTTAAACTGTTTGAGGATGAACCTACTTAAGAATTCAGGGCCAAACTGGATGCGACATCAATTGTGTGAAATGCAATTAAAATGCACTTTTTTATGTAAACAGCAACAGTGGGAAAACCTGATCTGCCTTTGGGAGCTGAAACTTCATTTTCTCTCCTCTTGACGTGGTCCAGACAAAAACATCCTCGCCAAAGCTCTTCTATTCACATTTCAAGAAGAACATCTATTGGCACCTTGGTTGGAAGAACCAGTAATTTAAACATGTTAGATCAAGTCCTGCCTTTTGGGGCAGCAGAGAACAATTCATTAAAGAGTACTATTTACAAATTTAGATGACTTACATGCTGCCCTTTGTAGAAGCCACAGTGCAGTTTGCAAAAGCAACAACAAAACCAGATAAAAAGAATACATAAAAGCCATAAACTAACACAATCCTTTAAAATAGCAACACAATTCATAATAAACCCTTAAGCAGCAATTCCTAATAACAGCAGCAACTATGTAACAACATTGTCTCACCAGGGATGGCTCTACAAATGGGGAAAATAAATCAGAAATTAAATTGTTATAACAAAAGGGGGGGGGGGAACCTGCTATGGAAATTTGTGTATAACCCCCCCCCCACTCTCCAGCACAATCGAGTGTCGCATGTTTATAAAGCATTCAAAACACTATTTCTTTACTAATAGTTAAGTCCCAAGTCTTTCCTCCCATAAATGCCTGTTAAAAAAGTTTTGTCTTAAGCAAGTACCTTAAACTATAAAGAGGTATGGCTACCAGATGCACCTCAGGGAGGAAGTTCCACGGGTTGGTTGTCTGTATGGGTGATCTAGTACCTCCCAGCATGTCCCGGACACAGTCTCACATTCTATCTTGGTATCTGGTGAACTCTTATATGATTTACCTGACCTCCTGTCTCCGGCATTGCTGCAGCATATTGGGAGGGAGAGATATATATGAAACTACATAATTACACAAGTCACAAGTACCAACTATGAAAACATTTTACCAACAATGGTAACAACAGAATCAAGATAACTTCTGAGGCATGTGTGTGTGTGTGTGTGTGTGTGTATAGATAGATAGATAGATAGATAGATAGATAGATAGATAGATAGATATAGACAGGGGCGTAGTGTGCCGCTTGGCTACCGGGGGCGACAAGCCAAGCGGCACCCCTGGGGGCGGGGTGTCGCTCCGTGCGCATGACGTCACAATGCACATGCGCATGGAGCAACGCCTTTGCCCCATGCCGTGGCGAAAAAAGCCTCTGAAAAAAACCCTTTCAGCGGTTTTTTTCGCCGTTGCGCTCCCTGGGCGGAGCCGCGGCATGGAGGAGAGGGGCGGACCAGCCAGGAGGGGGTGACACCCCTCTTGGCTGCTGGCCCGCCCCTCTCCTGCATGCCGGGGCGCCGCAAGCCAGCCAGCGGTGGGAAAAGCCACTGAAAGTGGGGGGGGGCTATTTTCAGCGCTGCCGGGGTGGAGCTGCAGGGGCGGCCAGAGAGGGGGGTGTCACACCCCTCCTCGCTGGTCGCCCCTGCGGCTACGCCCCGGCAGCGCCGAAAGTAGCCTTACAAAAAAAAAGCGCAGGGCGGCTGCGGGGAGCGGGGCCCCGCCCCAAGTGTCACCCCCACCAGGGCACTGGCTGGGGTGGACAGCGCCCCCCCCCTGCTCCCTTGCTACGCCCCTAGATATAGATATCACTAATTTGTTTGTTTGTTTGTTTGTTTGTTTGTTTGTTGTTGTTTTTTAAAAAAAGAACCATAAGCTCTTAGTATAAGCAGGAATCTTGACCCTGCTCTCACCAATAGGCATATCACAAGGGTTCCCCATAGTTGGGGGTTGCTTATATGTCTCCTAGAAATCTATCCAGATCAGACACAGGAACCTGTGTACTTCCAAATGCTGTTGGACTGTAACTCCCATTGTTCCTTGTGGCCATGCTGGCTGGGGCTGATGGGAAGTGGAGTCCAGAGGTATCTGGAAGGTAACAGGTTCCCAGCCACTGATTTAGATAATACCCTGTGGAGTATTTACTGAAATGAAAGTCCTGTTGAATTCAATAGGGCAATTCCCAACTGAGCACCTCACCTTTATCATGTGGAATAGTGTGTTGTCTCGGAAGGAAGGAAGATAAGGAGGGGGCATTAGAATGATGGAATTAACTAGTGCATACTCTCCAAATACTTATAACCTGTTTCCACACTAGTTATTTTCCTGAAACCATGTGGCACAAACAAAATATTTAGCTATAGGAAGTCTCACTACAGAAAGAGGCAACATGAACCTGGCAAAGATGATTAATATAAGATTCTGAAGGAAATGATACTTAAAGGTTAGCCTGCTCTGAAGGATAAATTGCCCTTAGAGGGGATAGCTTCTCGTAATATAAAAATGAGCAAACACTTTTGGACAGCTTAATTTATTAGACATAATCTTCAGAGATGTGCAGTTATTTATAGAAAACTATTAGAAATGCAAGAAAATAGTTTCAGTCTAAAGAACACAGACCCTATGCAGACATGGAGCTATATTGAATACTCCTGTCTGGCTAGCAAAATAGGCTTCCGCTTACACAATAGAACTTGTGTCTCAATTGCCTCTCTCTCCCCACCCCACACATTCAAAATCTGTTCCGGAGGGTTGGAGGACCCCCTGGAACAGATCTTGAGAGTGCGGTGAGAGGGGAAGTTCTCTCGTGTGAGGGGAACTCCACATGCAGAGCATTGAATACAACCTACACTACTTAATCATGGTGCCTTAGCCATGGTGACTTATTAGCTGTTAACTAGGACATGGAGGGCAGGGACCCAGGTGGTGCTGTGGGTTAAACCACAGAGCCTAGGGCTTGCTGATCAGAAGGTCGGCGGTTCGAATCCCTGCGACGGGGTGAGCTCCTGTTGCTCGGTCCCAGCTCCTGCCCACCTAGCAGTTCGAAAGCACGTCAAAGTGCAAGTAGATAAATAGGTACCGCTCCGGCGGGAAGGTAAACGGCATTTCCGTGCGCTGCTCTGGTTCGCCAGAAGCGGCTTTGTCATGCTGGCCACATGACCTGGAAGCTGTATGCCGGCTCTCGGCCAATAAAGCGAGATGAGCGCCGCAACCCCAGAGTAGGACACGACTGGACCTAATGGTCAGGGGTCCCTTTACCTTTTAGGACATGAAGGACTGCATTGAAGCTTCTTTGCTATACTAAAGTGTAGTTAAATGATAACATCTGCACTGAGCACACCTCTGTATCATCTCGTTGTGTTGCAAGGTGACAAGCAGATCTTAATGGGTTCCTCCTGTATACACCCTTACATGTTTTTCTAAAATCTTTCTATTGTGTTTCCTGCTTTGTTGTTTGCCACCCTAAGCTGCCCGTGGGGGGCGGGGGTGGGGAGTGATATATAAATGTATATAGTAAGTATATTAAAAAAGAACAACAGGAATTTCTTATTTGTTTGAACCAGAATGGGTGGGCAACTTTTGGCCCTCCAGATACTGGCTGCATGTTCACAATATGTTTGAAGCAAATAGCATGCTCCAAAGAATCCTGGGAACTGTAGACAGGAGTCATTCCCAGATCTACTGGAAATGTTGGGTATTGAACCTGGGATCGTCAGCATTCATAGAATATGAGAGTTGGAAGGGTCATCTAGTCCAACCCCCTCCAATGCAGGAATCTCAGCTAAGCATCCATGACAGATGGCCATCCAACCACCGTTTAAAAACCTCCAAGGAAGGAGAGTACACCACCTCTCATGGGAATCTGTTCCACTGCCAAACAGCTCTTACTGTCAGAAAGTTTTTTCTGAACATTTAGTCGGAATCTCCTTTCTTGTAACTTGGAGCCATTGTTTCAAGTCCTACTCTCCAGAGCAGGAGAAAACAAACATACTCCCTTTTCCATGTGACAGCCCTTGATATTTGAAGATGGCTATCATATCTCCTCTCAGTATCCTCTTTTCCAGGCTAAACATACCCAGCTCCTTCAAGAGGTCCTCGTGAGGCTTAGTTCCCAAAGCAATTGCTCCCCCACTGGGCCACAGCCCTTCCCCTCTTTGGCCCAAGAGAAGGGTAGAAATGCTTCTGTAAGAATGTGAATTATATTGCAATGGTATATTACAGTAGTAGGATATACAATTTACTGTAATAATATTCTCACTTTCAACATACCAAGGCCTTAACTTTAACAAAGCATCTGCCTGTCTTTACTGCCAGAAATATCCCTAGTTTGTTGTTCTAGAGCAGAAATTCAGTCTGTATGCCTTGCTGGTCTTTAGAATGTAACAAAGCCATCCTTATGATTAATGATTGTTTTAGAAAGAAGTTGGGGAATTATAAGAAGAATCCGTTTTTTCCATAGCATTGAAAATACTAGGCTACTGTTTCTTTTGTAGTATTGATGTTGGGTCATATTCTGCTCCTTTATTTTTGTGCTATATCCTCCTCATGTACCGCTTAAAGGAAAAAAATATTATGTTTTCAGTCATATGAGAGATCATTTGCTTTACTTGGCCTTTCTCAGAAATCATCAATGGGGAAATAGTTCCATAGTTAAATTATAGAATTTACTACCAGAAGATGTAGTCATGTTCACCTACTGGGATGACCTTAAAAGAAGATCCAACAAATTCATAGGAAATTCTAGACATTCTGGCTGTGTTCTGCCTTTATTGTTGGAGGCAGTATGCCTCTGAATACCAGCTGCTAAAAAATAAAAGTCTAGAAAGCTGCTATTGCACACAGGTCCTCCCTACAGGCTTCCCATAAGCATCTGGTTGGCCACTGCGAGAAAAGGAGGCTGGACCAGATGTTGGGTCTAAAGCAGCAGGACTCTTCATATGTTCTTATGCCCAACTCTTCAACTCTCAACATTTTTCCATATGTAAATGAGAAGGGAGGCATGACTGTACATAAGCAAGACTTCCTGTAGACCAGGCATCCCCAAACTTCAGCCCTCCAGATGTTTTTGACTACAATTCCCATCATCCCTGACCACTGGTCCTGTTAGCTAGGGATCATGGGAGTTGTAGGCCAAAACATCTGGAGGGCCGCAGTTTGGGGATGCCTGCTGTAGACTTTGCTGTTGTGGGAAGGCGGCTACCATATCAACCTCCTACCATTATTTCCCTATAATTTATCTCTGCCCAATGTATCACCAATTAGAGACGAGCACAGGTATACACTCCAAAATCCATTTTGTCTCATTTTCACATTAATCTGCATTAACAAAATCTGAACACAAATTGGTGTTTAAATGTGTGTTTTAGAACATACTGTTGCACGTCACCCAAATATCTGAGCCCCAAACCCGGAGGTCTCAGGACAGTTCACAGTTCTACTCCAGTGGGGAGTTTCCCTTCGACAAAATGTAGGATCATGGAGATGAAAATAATAAATAGAATTGGGGCGATAACACAACCCTGTTTAACACCTGATCCCACTGTGAATGGTTCACTTTGAGAGCCATTGTTCTCTGTGATTGTTGCTGTCATATTATCATGGAGGAGCCGAAGGATGTTCACAAATTTATCTGGGCAGCCGATTTTCAGAAGGACAGTCCACAGGGCATTACGATTTACAGTGTCAAAGGCCTTAGTCAGGTCAATAAACGATGCTTCAACTGGCACACAAGTCTGACAAGTATGGCTTAGGACAGTTCTTCTCAAATTTTGCAGAGACTGAATTCCTCAAGCATTCCTATCACATGCAGTTATTTAGCCATTTATGGGGAAAGGCCCATATCTTCACATTTATAATTTAGATTCTAAAATATGGTGAAACACCTCCCTGGTGTAAGAGATGATCCGCATGCCAACGGGTCATATTGCTTTCTACATGTGGAACCATGCTGTTTTTCACTCTTGGCAAGAAGCCTAGAACACAAAATTAGTAACTTTCAGCCTTTAATCCCTTTGGTAAAGAGTGGTGAATTGCCTTAAAACCACTCATTTAAAAAAGATTCCCAGAGAGACAGCATATATTTCACATCAGCCTTTTCCCTCTTCTCTTGCAGCCAAATTGTATATCACATAGCTATACCTCCACCATTTATCTTTGGTATATGGTAGTAACATGCTGAAAAATTCTCCTGCATTATTATTATTTTTTTTACATTTGCAATCCATTAATGGGGAAAGGTATGGCATTTGACAATTATCAGAGGGAGAGAAAAATTCAGTGACATTCTCATGAGCAGAATAGCTAAGCATCAGCGGCATAGGAAGCAATAATATATTTGTACCCTTTATCCTAACTTTTATTTATTTTTTTTATTTTTTTAAAATAATTTTTATTAATTTTAAAATTTTATAAACATAGAACATTACATATCGGTCAGGATTCATTACTCCCCATCTCTCACCTTGGGGAGTTATTTAATCTTACCCTCCCTCTCACAGAGGTAAACCCATTTAATATTTTCCCTGACCTTAAACAAATCATTATCTAGCTTCGGCCTAACCCTATTCTCGGATAGGCCACTCTTGGTTACAGAACATAATCATAGTGACTTCCTCCGCACCTCCCCAGTGGCTGCATTAAACAAAACATACTTCTGGTTCAGGTACATAGGTATACTAAACATATCTTTATCATCACTTCAAAACATAGTTCTATCTCAAATACAATATCTTTAATTCTTATTTCACCTCATCTTCTAGTTCCAACCTCTGTGTCCTCCTCCCAAATCTTCTATAAATTTCCTTCTGACTCCCCTTAATCTTCAGGCTCCCAACTTCGAAAGATCCTAACATAATCCTAGCTCAAAACCATGTCCGACATAGATTCTCAAAATCCACATATATAATCAATCCCTGGTTGCCCACCTACCCTGCTCAGCCCTCCCCTCGCCGTTCCCCAGTCCAAGCCCAAGTGCTTGCTTGCAGTTGGGCTCCATCATCACTGTGTCTTCTCCGCTGTTCCTGCTCCCAGTTTTTAACGAAATTCTTCCTCTCCTTCATTGGTGTCCTCTTGCGCCGAAAAAAGTTAACTTTCGCAGATGTTGTTTTCTTAATTCTTTTCTTGGGTCCAGATATCTTGTGCCGAGAAGAAATTTTCCTGTAGCGAGGCTTGTCTTTAACCTTGGAGGGGATTTCTCCCCCTTCCATCCTTTGTGCAGCTGGGATGACATCACTGTTGTTTACAACTCCTCTCATTCTTGCAGTTTCCGCTTGGAACTCCTTTCTCAGTTCCCAGATTTTTTCAAGGACCTTCTTCCAGCCTCCTTTGTCCAAATCATCCTCCATTTTCGAAGACATAGCTGTATAAAGTTCCACACCGAACCAAAGCCAAAATCAAAATCCAAATTTCCACAATAAAATCCAACAGGTCCGATTCAAATCCTCCACATGTCAAACTTGATAGTTAGTTGCCCCCCCGATCAGGGGTGTCAAAAGGATCGAATCTCTGTTGCCAAGCCAAATTCCGTTACAGTTTCAACCGCATCGGTAATAAAGTTCCTGATTTAGTGCCACAATAGCAAGGGACGGACCTCCGTAAATTGCATCCCTGTACTTCGCCAAATTAATCCAAATTCTTCGGTACTTTCCTAGTACTCACGTTTAAAGTGTCCAATCTTGTCCTTTTACGGAGGAATCAGCGCGCTCAGATGGGAAGGGCTCGCAGCTTCAACCCGGCGGGCAATGGCGATCCGAGGGGCTCCGTCGCCCCGCGTCTCACACGGCAGCCTCTACTGTGGCCGCCGCGGGAGTTGGGGCGACGTTAAGAGCCACTGCCGGATCCTTAGGTCCCGGGAACCAACTCCCGGGAGTTTTGGGGGCTGCGTTGCTGTCGCAAGCACCCCTTTAAGCCGGCCGGGTCGGGGAATGCCAGCAGCGGCATGTCCCCCGACCTTCCCCTCCGGCGCGCCGACCGCTTTATCCTAACTTTTAAGTGCTATTATTATCTAGCTCTTTATATTCTTTCCTAGCTACTTTCCTTTTCTAAAAGTCCTCTAATTCAATAGGCAAGCACACTATTTCCCCCTTGTGTGTGAAATTTGCACAAAAGAAGGTGGGCTTCTTTACATATGAAGGGATGGGGAAATGTTTATTACAACTCCTTTTGTCTCATCTTTTATTACCTGTAGGTCACAAAGCAGTACTTGCCTAGGGCAAGAGGGAAATATCAGAGACCTTGGAGTTGTCACTCTTTTCTCGCCACACTGTTCTTGTGACAATAAGGGACTAGAGAGCTGTGAAGACATGTTCACGTACCTTTGAGAGCCCTGAAAATACAGCCAGTGGTATTTCCCTTTGTTATGTCCTTGGAGGTTTTGCTGAGGCTTAAGACAGAGAGAGGCACTCTGGCCGTCATGTTGAATCAACAGGAGGATTGCAACACGACAGTGAATTTCTTTCTGTCCTTCTAAGACGCAGCATTTATCCAAGAACGAATACCAATGTACACATGCAGCAGAAAGATTTATACAGACAACACAGACACTGGAAACAGAATGTGCAATTAGAGACCAACTAATTTGCCCAAGGAGGAGGAGAAAGGAGTTGAGAAGGAAGACCAGGCTTACTATGAAATGATATGCTGTGCTTTTGGGGTGGGCAGATTCCAGAAAGGCCAATTCTCTCATGTTGGCATGGGAAACAGGATATACCCATCTAAAGGAACGAACATGACCAGGGGTCAGCAACCTTTTTCAGCCGTAGGCGTGGGCTGGACTTTTTGTGGGGGGGGGGAATGAATGAATTCCTATGCCCCACAAATAACCCAGAGATGCATTTTAAATAAAAGGACACATTCTACTCATGTAAAAACATGCTGATTCCCGGACCGTCCATGGGCCGGATTGAGAAGGCGATTGGGCTACATCCGGCCCCCTTAGGTTGCCTACCCCTGAACATGACCAAGTTAGGTCCATTAATGTCAATGATTCTACTCTCAGTAAGGCTTCACGGAATGACAGTCATCTTGAGACCTGTCAAGCAAAAAAGCAATGAATCAATAATAATAATAATAATAATAATAATAATAATAATAATAATAATAATAATTAATAATATCCAATGTCCATGTTAGTAGTGTTAAGAAGCAGATTTTGTTTCTATAACCAGCACTATACAAATGCTTGATCACCCCAGTTGATATTAGCTGTCCATGCCCACGCTGGAGTAACTGCACAGAGTGTCATTTCATTGTAAGCCCAGAAATGATAACATACTTACCACCTGCAAAGCAAGTGATTAAGTGGTCTAATAGCTGAAACTGGAAGAATATGTTTGATAGTATGCACACCTCTGGGCAGTAGTGGGTTGAGTAGTACTATCCTGACCCTCCAAAGAGGCCCAGGGTGGGAGTCTTCTCCTTGGCAGGAGGGCCCTGGCAGGCCTCCTCTGATATCCAGTTGGTCACATGGCTCCTTAAAAAAAAAAAAGCCAGTTTAAACAAAGCGGGAAGTAGGAAAGTGTCCGAGTCTGTGTGCATGGAAAATAATAGTAATATATGAATATTGATGAGAAAAAACACCATCAGCCCATATTAAAGAGACAATAATAATCAGTACATCCATCTTAAGTTAAACACATAGGCTTATATAAGCCCTCCAAATGTCCAAATAGTTATCCACAGAAATGATGAGGAGGGCAAAGTGCTGCAAATGTACTGGTGGAGCCAATTTGGTGCTACCACTGGTGCATTTGCACCTCACCAACCTCACCACTGTCTTGCCCTTCCACTTCTCCGTAAGTAGCTGTGATGTGACTGACCAGGATGCTGAAGAACTGAGTTTGTTCTCTTTGTCCACAGGTAGGGTGAGATCCAGAGGGACAAAGCACTCCCAGAAACCCATTTATGTGGAAAGAGTACCCTTGCGGACTACTATGTATTTCTCGCGAGAAAAGAAAAACAAGAAGCAGTAAAAAGAGTTTGGACACTCAATGGGGTTTTTTTGTTTTTGTCTTTTTGCAGGGAGGGGGTGTTATGCTCCTCATAATTATAATTCATTTTATGAAGTTTATTAAAAATCTCAAAGGCTGGCAGTTATTCCCTCTGTGATTATGTAAATGGGCAACAAATAACAAACACAAAAACACAGTGTTTGGCAGGGAGAGCAAATTCAATCAGGAAATTAAATAAAAAGATTTATCTCGCTCTTGGCAGGGAAGCAGATGCTATAGCTCGATTTCAAATTGGCAGCAAATCTATATGAATGGATAATTTAGTGCCATGAAAATTAAATGTATTAAGGGAAAGGGATTTTAAATATTTATAATACAGTTTTTCACCTTAATGGCTGGAACCTTTCAATTAAAAAATGAAACTAATGTACTTGAGAAGGTCCAGAGGAGAGCATGTTACCCAAAGATGTAATGCTTGGGTTGATTTGCGCTTTATGTGAAAAAGAATTAGAACTAGTTTGAGCTCTATAAGGAAGCATGATGGGAAGTAGCTATCAAAGTCCGGTGAAGATGAAATAGCCTGGCAAAGTGATACTGTTGCTTTTCCAGCAAGATTTGATGAGACAAATAATAACAACGAAGGTTAATTACTGAGGGCATAACCCAACCCAAAGTCAGCATTTTAAAGCCGTGTTGTTTTCACTGGGATATGCTCAACATTCCCATTGACATTATCAGGGCCTGGGTGATGTTCAGATTGCATTTTATGTGCAGCCTTACCTTTGCCTACTCAGAAAGCAGTCCCATTCTGCGGCCAGTTAAGTGGTGTGGCATTGCAACCTTAAATGGGAGAACAACAACAACAACAACAACTTATTATTTATACCCAGCACATCTGGCTGGGTTTCCCCAGCCACTCTTGGTGGCTCCCAACAGAATATTAAAAACACCAGACATTAAAAACTTCCCTAAACAGGGCTGCCTTCAGATGTCTTCTAAAAGTCAGATAGTTATTTCTTTCCTTGACATCTGATGGGAGGGCGTTCCACAGGGCAGGCGCCACTACCGAGAAGGCCCTCTGCCTGGTTCCCTGTAACCTCACTTCTTGCAGTGAAGGAACCATCAGAAGGCCCTTGGCGGTGGACCTCAGTGTCTGGACTGAACGATGGAGATGGAGACGCTCCTTCAGGTGGAAGAAGAAGCTACTTCATAAAGCATATCATATACCGGTACCTCCTTCACTGATCAGGCATAATTTACTGAGGAAGCACCAGCCTCATTGAAATGTATAGGATTCTAAAGGGGGGAGGAGAATACAAAGCTACTCACTAACAGACTAAATACAGTAGAGCATGTACTGAAGAGCATCCTAGTGGATTGTGTCCATTGTTGCAATCTATGTTTAATCTTTTTGATGTTCAATGCTCGATTCTGGAGAATGTCTTCATGTGGAGAAACAAGCATCTGCTTAGCATTACCAGTCACGCAAAAGCCAGGTGTGGTGATGGAAACCACACATTTAGGAGCTGGCAGTGTACCCCAGGTACAGCCTTAAAGCCTGTCCCAATAAAAAATGATCACTATAAGAGCAAAAGCTTCAGCAAATAGTATAATCTGATTGGCCATGGGAGAACAGGAGAAAGGGGGGGATCTCTATACACTTTATTATTAATTATTATTATTATTTATACATTGTCATTTTCCCTGACGGGACTCAAGGTGGCTTACAGATAAGAGCAAAAATTGCTAGAAACACAGAAAAATAATAATTAAAAAGCAATTAAACATTAATGGAACTAAAAATATGTACACATATAACATCTGTTTAAAACATACAAATAATTACAATGAAAACAGCACAGCATCAGCACCACGTCCAACATGTTCAGGTCAAAAAGCAGGATGCGCATCTTCCAGGCAAGTCATGTGACCCCAACTGCAATCTTGCATTTTTGGGCACTGTGCAGGATCATGGCCCCAGAAAAAGTTCTTTTTGGGGGCGATGAGTGTGGCATACAATCTTGCATAAAACAGGCTGTCCCATTCTCCCCCCCCCCCAGATCACTTGGCAGATATGCATCAGCCCTTTCACTAAATGTAGTCAGTTCCCAAAAGCCTGTTGGAACCCAACTCCCTGACAGTAAATTTAATTACATTTTAATTGTTACATGTACTAGATTTGAATTGCCACAAACTACTTTGGGAACAATTTTTGGGGTGAACAAGTACACTAAAAAATATAATTAATAATTGGGGTAAAGCCTGTGATTCATGAGACCAGAGCACACAAGATCAGGGTGGGGTTCTGAGGGTTGATGATCTTTCCAATTCAATAACCCCTTACACCCAAATGGCCATGCCACATTTCAAAAGGTGGATTTGTGGGTCTGCTGAATTAATGAAAAAGATAACCATGCAATACAACAAATCACACATTTATTAGTAATTTTGCTAGACTGCATCCAAGCCATTAACTGCTGCTCACAGTGACAAGGAGATTGCAATATGACAAGAAAATATGAAAAAGAGAAAAGTTTAGATTTTGACCTGTTACTTCATGCAAATGTAATTTTCGCAAATGCATCTGTAGTTTCACTCCACCATGTGAATTTGGAAATCTAATTACTTTCTCAGCACTTCTTGTGCATAATAAAATAATGCTCTTCACAGACAGATACCTAATTATAAAAAATGTGCAGGCGCTTTGTGAAGCCTGTTGAAAGCTGAGGGACAGAATCAGTAGCAGGGACAGAACTAGGGCCGTGTTGCCACAGGCAGGCAGTGACTCTGTCACCCCTACTCCTATTCTCACTACCACACGAAACCATCCTCCTCTTCTTGGTAGTCAAGCCATTCCTTTAGACCCTTCAGATCCTTTTCCAAAGCCAGAGACAGGAGCCACCACCACAACTAGTCCTCCTTCTCCTCTGCCACACCGTCCCCTTTTTCCTCCCTCCCAATGACGTATTTCTTCAGACTGAGCCATTCAGTGTACTGTGGTCAGGAGTTTGCTGTGGAGGAGAAAGGAAGTTTAAACTTGGTGGGAATAAAATTACTGTAGAGCAGGCATGTCCAACAGGTAGATCATGATCTACCGGTAGATCACTGAACGTCTGCGGTAGATCACTGGTAGATCATTGGCTCCCCTCAAAGAAGCTGAACAACTGTGGCTCCCCTAAAAAAAGCTCAACATTTTACCCCCCCCCCGAAAATACTCAACAACTTTGACCCAAACCCCCCAAAAGGGGGTAGATCATTTCCAGTTTTAAACTGTGAGTAGATCGCAGTCTCTTGGGAGTTGGCCACCCCTGCTGTAGAGTAACTTCAAAGATGCCCTTACTCAGAGCATGGCAGAGAGGAGGGAGTGGTGGATGAAGTAGACAACCTCCCTTTCCAGATAGGTGGGTGGGAATTGACACCAGTAGGAGACATAGGAGCCAACTCCTAGTACTGAGGGCCTCTTGGTCCTTTCAATAAAATTTTTGAGGGGATAACCCCCCAAGTTGATGGCCATTGCCATTCAAATGGTATGTGTGCACTGTGTCATGCGATTGATTATTCGGGGCGGGACTTACCTGCCCCCCCCCCAATATTTTATTCAAGTTGGTACCCCTGGTGGGAGGACCAGCAGTTAATAATGAAGCAAGTGCAGGGTGGTGCATGCATGCAATGAGAAAATGGTCTCATTCTGCCCCAGGTTTTTTTATAATAAGTTTTTTTAATGATTATGGTGATGATAATAGATTTATTGTTCTATACGGTCTGCGCAAAAAGTGACTGGGATATGGAAGGAATGACAATGGTACAATGGGAAATGCCTTTGATTTTTGTGAACTGAAACCATTAAACCCTTAATGTTAGCTTAATGAGGTCCAAATCTTTCGTAGAAGGCTTTAAGGGAATTGACTTCCAAAACGTAGCATAATGGTATTAATTTGGCATAAACGAAACCCTAGAAGCAAAATGCTACCTACTGTTTAGTAATTATTTTTAAACAATAAACTCATTGGCCTTCTACATGCTTTTCAAAATCTTAATGTTATCCATTAGTACACAGATGCTCCTGCTTTTGATACAGTAGCTCTGGGAGCCTGAATGGATCATTAGCTTACCAATTAGCTTGTCTTTATTAAACATCTATTTTATAAACTTTTTTTTAAAAGGGGCGGCGGCTTGTACTGTGTAGGACATTATGTTGCATTTTCCAATTATATCCAGGACCTGAATGCTCCAAACCCACAATAAAGATTCTAAAAACTGGATGAATGTGATTGGAAGATAATACATGAAAACACAGGGAAGAAAGATGCATTTTTCTTTAATAAGCACATGTTTCTGATCTCCATAGAGGGTTATGGAGAAAATAAATAGAAGTGAGCTTCCCTGTGTAGCATCAAAAAATAGTCCAGCTACGTGGCAGCCCCTATGTTGTGAAATTCCCGCCCCACAGAGGTCCATCTGCCTTCTTCGCTATCCAGCTTTCAGCGAACGCTGAAGACAAACCTCTTTACCCCTTTGACACCTGAGATGTATTAAGACCCACTCTATTTCTGTGACTGTAATTTGTTTTAACTGTACTGCTTCTGAAATTGTAATTCACCCTAGGATCTGCTGTTGGAGGGCAAGTATTCATTTAACAACAATAGGGGGGAGGAGGAGGAGGAGGAGGAGGAGAAGGAGGAGGAGAAGGAGGAGGAGAAGAAGGAGGAGGAGAAGGAGGAGGAGAAGGAGGAGGAGAAGGAGATGGAGATGGAGATGATGGAGATGGAGATGATGGAGATGGAGATGATGGAGATGGAGATGGAGATGGAGATGGAGATGGAGATGGAGATGGAGATGGAGAAGTCATTTTAAGCATAAATATAAATTAAAACAGTTAACATATGTGGGCCATAATAACTGGCAGATCAAAATACTGAAATACAGCAGGGGCAGCCAACCATACCCACAAAATATATAAGTTTGTATTGATAGGTGGCAGCAGCAGCAAACAAAAACAACAACCCTCTAGCTTCTGCTGCCTTCTGCCCAACTTCAGCTCACACCAGAAAGAGGGGCAAAATTACACAACCCCACCGCTAGAGCAATATGCTCTCCCCAGGAACATTCTTCCCGCCTCCAATATCACCACCTCCTCAAGCCAAAGCAGTGGTGCCCTGGTCCTTGGTGATCGACAGCAGCACTATTGCAGATATTAATGTTGCACAGCTTGAAGTGACTGAATGCATAAAAACTGACTCCCTTAGGAGTGAAACATTGTCCAGACCTATTAGATATCATTCAAAACTTTACTTGCAGAACTTTCTTCAAAACAGAACATAAACATCAAAGATGTCTCCAAATAATTCCATACCTTGTGTACCGGTATATCCAATACAGGTTCAGCACCTGGTGAGAAATAAAAGATCATTCCAAACAAACCTATATGGATAGGTCTCTCTTTACAGCCTTCATTTTGCCTGGAGCTGTTGTCTCTCCCTTCAGGTGACGTTTTTATACATCTCTACTTGCACAAAGCTTGAGAACAAAGACTCAAAGCACCACCTAGATGGCAAATTTGCAATTCAGTAGGCTCCCATGTGATTTAAGGTTAATTGCTCATGTGTTAGCTAGCAGAGAATAGCAAGTTTATTACCAACCCATCCAGGAGCTTAGGAAGCTTTTCTTGCTTTTCTTTGGGTTCAAAGTTTATCTTCCAGTTAAACCCTTTCAACAATCCACATAGGCATTCTCCATTTTAGTGTCAATTAAAAAATTACAGTATACTTAACAAGCACTGTTATAGGTCCATAGGCTGAGAGCGTTACATAGTTGTTGTTGTTTTGTGTGTGTGTGTGTGCAGGTCAGCATCTGCCATTGAGTATGTGTATAGCAAATGGGGAATGGTACAGTGAAGATGTTACAAAGAAAAACACAAGCATCATTTTTATAGATCAATAATTGCTAATTCATGATTCTAAACCCTTTATACAACACTGTATTTTTTAAAAAATAAAATAAAATAATAATCTAAAGCTGCTTTGTATGGGGAAAACACATATTCTTTCATCTCAGCAAAGTGCCCACTAGACTTTGCAGAAACTTACTTTCTCTTGACTGCAGTGGGTGATTGAAATATTAATGCATTTTGTATTTGTCTAAGGATAATCAAATAGACACTTGCTGCTGAGCTGTGAAATAGCTCTCGCTGCATTTTTATCCAAGCAGTAGTTTCTTCTGAGTTTCCTTGCTGCACTACAACATTATTGATTGGTATTTTGTGGGAGGGGAGGGGAGGGGAGAGGTTTCAGCTTATATCCTGAAGCATGAGCTTTCCTAGAAACTGAGCATGAGAGCGGGGAAAGTTGATCGACTATTTTTCCTATTAGTACCTTTCCTTCAGCTCATTGTGCTTGAGGACCGCCTCAAGCACACCCTTCCCACATTATAGATTACAATGAGGGTGGCTGGCTGGGGGGAGGGGGGAGTTAAGAATGAAAAGGCCTGCCACAAAGGCAGCAAAAGGTAAAGATTAAAAAAGAATCCAACGTAACAGCTAGTTCTTTTGTCATTGTAACTGTGAAATCAATCATAGGTCCTTTCAGAAACTGGAAGAAGAAGAAGAAGAAGAAGAAGAAGAAAAAGAAGAAGAAGAAGAAGAAGAAGAAGAAGAGTTTTGGATTTGATATCCCGCTTTATCACTACCCAAAGGAGTGTCAAAGCGGCTAACGTTCTCCTTTCCCTTCCTCCCCCACAACAAACACTCTGTGAGGTGAGTGGGGCTGAGAGACTTCAAAGAAGTGTGAGTAGCCCAAGGTCACGCAGCAGCTGCATGTGGAGGAGCGGAGACGCGAACCCGGTTCACCAGATTACGAGTCTACCGCTCTTAACCACTATACCACACTGGAAGACCCTGCTAATGCTTTGAAGAGGACATAACACTTTTCAAATATTTAAAAGCAAGACGAAAAAGGATGAGAGATTGCTTAGCATATCCGCTGAAGAAATGTTTGACATCCATTTAAGCATTAGGGGGGGAAATAGATCCAATGGAACTTAAGGAAGTACAAGATGAACTTGCTATAAAATGTTGACGTATGAAGTGCTCCTGTCCATTGTGCCAGCCAGCCAGCCATGCTCTCCTCCACAACACTCCATTCCTGATAACCATTTGAGGCAGGGATGGAAAACTTGCTGCTCTCCAGATTTGGACCTGTGGCTCAGAGGTTGCATACCCCCAGTATGAAGGCATTGCTATATTGACAAGTTTAATTTTCTATTCCTTTCTTAATGGTCCCAAACATGGAATTCACTCACCACCCCACCAAAAAAAGATGCTGCTCACCAGAACCATTTGCATGTTTTGTTCTGGAAAAATCCTAACATCATACATGCCTTATTCCTTTCAACCTATTGCATGCCCCCCAGTACTACCCAGATTTCTGGCTTCCTTTGAAGGAAGCAGACTGATAGCATTTTTACGACAGTTGCTTTATTTCCAAATGCTCAAACAGCAGCAAAGTGGAGGCAATGAGAATGCCCCCATCAAATACATTGTCCAAACAGCTGCACTTCCTCTCTGACCGGAGTTTGATATTCCCCGGTGCTCAAAGGAATAGCATACTGCCTGGCCACAGCAGCTTTTAAAATGCTATGGTTCCTACTACAATGCACTATATCGACTGTCCTCTTTCTTCCGCCATCTTGCTTTGTGCTACCTGAGGTGAAGGACAAGATGGTGCCTTCGCAGTCTGTGCACAAAATCTAACTAGACAGGTAGTTGAATCTTACTTAGGCTCTCATGATGGAACAGAGCCCCCTTTCACCATACCCTAGGGCAGCAAGTTAGGGGCTATAGGGTAGGCCACATAGCACACCTTTCTAACCACTTTCTGCCCTTCAGAATTTGTCACCTGAGGCAGCTGCCTCACTTTATACTCCAAAATTATTGATAACCTACACTCCAAATTTGTTTCCGTTCATGACATTCTGATTCCCCACCAACCACTCTTTGTCTCTGCTATTTAGTTGGAAGACATCTCATGGTGAGTCACATACTGATTTGGCTTTTGTCCATAGGCTCTACCTGTATGCACTGATGTGCATATCCCATATTGGTACAGCACGGGACTCTTAATCCCAGGGTGGCGGGCTTGAGTGCCATGTTGGAGAAAAAGATTTCTGCATTGCAGGGGGTTGGACTATATGACCCTTGTGGTCCCTTCCAACTCTACAATCCTATGATTCATTATATACAATGAAGAGGGTTTATTTCCACCTGCAAGTACATGCTCAGCTCTTCTGGGCAATGTTTCTTTGCATTTCCACTGAAAGCAATAGAAACTCATTCCCACGTGGGGGAACCAGAGTATAGGAAACTCCTCAAGACTATGTTCCTGTGGTTTTTCTGTGTTGACCTCCGGCTTGTTTCCAAACTTTGGCTTGGCAGTATTCAAGCATTTAAAGAAGGACTGGAGGCACCACCCAGTGAATGCAGTTATTCTGAAGTTGAAGAGGGACATTCATCTTTCCTTTGGCAAGCTCAGCCAGGCTACTCTAACCATACTTTGGTGGAATTATATTTCTAGCACCCCCTGGATAACAGAAACATATCCTGTTTGCTTATTCTATGGCAATGAGGACGCCACTGAGTGCCCAAAAGCCTTGAAGTAAACATTGAGTAGGAATGCTGCTAAGATCCTTTAACACCATTTAAACATTAAATTAATGCACATACAAAGTGACATGTTATCTTGAGCACATTTGTCTCTCCCTGTGCAGTGTTTGCACAGGAAGTAGTACAACATTTGTGTTAATGTTCTCCATGCCACACATGAGCACCTACCTTTCCATAAGCACTAAATCTACGGAAGAAGAATTAGACTAACATTTAAGGGATGGAACATGTTTTTTAAGAACTTGTACAGAATCAAGCTGAAGCGTGCTTGAAAGAGGCAAGCAGAAGCAAAATAAAAATTTCTGAACATGTTTAACTATGGCCACGGAACAAAAGAAAAGAAAAAAGATGACCTTTGATAAACTTCTGAGACTACTTTTTTTTTCTTTGCTACAAAACACTATCAGCTCCAAGGGCATCAAGAACATAAGTGAGATTTAGAATACAGTTTAAATAAGATTCACCTCTAGATTGATCAGTACACGGTAGAAGCCAATTGCATCATCGTTTTTTAATTAGATGGTTTCAGATATGAGTCTTTGAGAAAGGCAATAAAACCTTGGGGGTTTAATTGGTTCTCGAGTCATGTAAAACTAACATTATAAAAGCTAGGGCATAATACAGAGTGTGCATATGTGGCATTTCAGGGGATTCTACTGAATTTAAAATGCTGACGGTGGTAGGCAGACTATATTTGCAGCGAAACTAAAGCTACAAACAGATGAAGATGTAAAGAGGCCCCTGTGTTTATGAAACTGCTTGCCTCTTTGTTTTTGTTTTTGAGCAACTGGAGGAAATGAGAAGCTTTTACTTTGAAGCCAACTTGCCTCATTATTTTAGACAGAAAATCTGCTAGAAGTGCAAAAAAAGAAGTGAAATTATTTATTAACATCGCTATGTATTTTCAGTGGGAAGCTGGTAATCTGTTTCAATAAAGGGAATATTCATAATGAAATCAAGTTGTTGGTCATAAATTTCAACCATTTTTTTTTAAAGCCCACAAAGCTACATTTTCTTAAGTGTGGGGAAATAGCAGGTGCTTCCTTATAGTGCACAGTTAAAAGCTTCTCAAAAGAACACAAGGCCTTTATTAAAGGTAAAACCCACTCATCTGTTAATTAGACAGCAGACCTAGCACCTTCTGTAAGGGAATTAGAACATCAGCTGGTAGAAATGAGGGGGGCGGAGTCTTCAAATTAGGCCAAGGTAAAGGAGGTAGTGTATAGTGTATAGTCTGTGGGAGGGGGTGCTAGTGAGGCAGGGAAGCTGAGGGCTGCAAAATCAGCATATGCTATGGACTTAAGAAAAGTCCTTCTGGATTGGACCAAAAGCCTACCTGATCCAGCGTCTGGCAGGAGCAGCAGTTTGGAGTGTGGGTAGTGCCATGCTACTGTCTTCTTGATAGCAGCATCACTGCATCACTTAGCAGGATGGTGCTGGGTTGAGTCAAGGTGATATTAAGGTCAGGGCTACCCCATGCTTTGACTCACATGGCTCTGTCCTCACCACCCCATTGACCTATCCCATCATGGCGACTGCCTTTGATTTGCTGTAAGGAGGGCAGGAGCACCTCACCACCCCGGCCACTCTGGGTCTCTGGTTTTCTGCTGTATCTGACCAAGCAGATACCCTTGGAAAGCCCACATGCAGGATCTGAGGGCAACAAGCCTCTCCTGCTGCTGTTCCTCTGAACCAAGGGTGTTCAGAGGCACACTGACTCTGATTGTGAACGTCGTATTTCATGACTTAGTCATGACTTGTTATCTGGATGGGGAGATCTGGGAGTTTCCCCACCACTTGTATAAGGCAATCTGGAACCCTGAAAAGTTGGTGTCTGGATTGTGCAGAGAGAGTCCTGTGCTTATACAGTTGTTCTGGCATAAGATTTCCTTCAGCCACTTGACTAATAGTGTGTAGGTCTGCTCTCCCAATACACATCCGTACATCATGCTTGGAGTGGTCTAGTGGTCTAGTTAGCACAGCATGGCTTTCTAAATAGGTGGTGCAGAATGCAAGAGGATTCCATAAGTAGATTTTCATTAATTCCAAAAGTCTGGGAGAGGAAAGTAATATGTAACTAGTGGGCCACATTCTGCAAAAGAATAACTCTGATCCTAAACATCTGCTGCCTTACGGCCATGCTCATTTGTGAGAAAGGCTTTGGGAGTAAACTCTGAGGAAAAACCCATAACAACTGCCTTGTAGGACACCTTCAGGAGAAGAAAAGGCTAAGGAGTAAACCTTACACCAGGCATGGTGACCACTGGTCCTGTTAGCTAGGGATGATGGGAGTTGTAGTCCCAGAACAGGCCCTACACAAATCCAGAGTGGAGTCCCTAAGATGGCATATTGTATGCCTCCTTCTGGCAACTCTTGCAGCCAAGCTAGTGCCAAATGTATTGCTCTGCTTTTCTTTGGACTACATCAGTGAGGCTGAGAGGGGTTCTTGTTGTCTAGGCAGCCCAGGAACTCCATACACACTGCCCAGACTTGCACCCCAGAGACATCACTTTGGTGTTGCTAATGCAGCAAAAACAACACAGGAGGCAGCAGTTACAAGTTACCAGTCTCCGTAGCCACAATGAACACTGTGATTTTCCTGTGGTTTGGCTTTGCCGCTGGAGGTGCACTCCATTGTCTCTTGAGACAGACAGATGCCAACAAGGCCACATTCACTTAATACATTTAAAGTGCTCTGATACACTTTAACCAGTCATGGCTTCGCCCAAATAATCTGGGAGCTATAATTTGTTCAGGTTGCTGAGAGTAACCACCAATCCCTCTTCACAGAGAATGCTGGAAATTAGAGGGGACTAGGGGCCTGCCCAGCTAGCAGTTCGAAAGCACGTCAAGTGCAAGTAGATAAATAGGTACCGCTGCAGCGGGAAGGTAAACGGAAACAGCATTTCCGTGCGCTGTTCTGGTTCGCCAGAAGCAGCTTTGTCATGCTGGCCACATGACCCGGAAGCTGTACGCTGGCTCCCTCGGCCAATAATGCGAGATGAGCGCCGCAACCCCAGAGTCAGTCACGACTGGACCTAATGGTCAGGGGTCCCTTTACATTTAGGAGCCTGTCAACACTACAGTTTCCAGAATTCTTTTGGGTAAGCCATGACTGTTTAAAGTTGGTAACATAGCACTTTAAATGTACCTTGTGAATGTTGTCCTAGCATCTCCTCCCATTTCCTCGTAATTCCTTATATGAAAAATAGCAGTTCCTTCACAAAGTTCTCTGTACTCTCTTAACACTTCTATATAGGAGAGACCGGTTGGTAACCAGATTTGGAATGTGCCAAGAGAAGGCATGACTAGTGTACTACAATCCTGCTAAATTTCACCTGATTAATATGGATGGGTCCCCTTTTCCTTGATGGTATTTCACCCTTCTTGCAAACCAACATATTCCAGAAATCCTTGTCATGGAACTGTAGCAATCTCCCATTTGGATTCTTTGGACCTTATGAATACACAGGATTAGAAACTAGCTTATATTTGGACTTTATGAACGAACTGGTTTCTTGGGACTTCTATTTACTTTGTTGATCTTTACATGCTGATTATGTATGAGAGAAATATTTGATATTGTGAGAAATATATTGAAGAGCATTATTTATGTGCAGCCAGTTATGTTGTGTGTGTTTGGGAAAGGTATTTCACCCTTCAGCAAAGAACCTTGTTGCTGGTTTCAGTTAAGGAATAGATTATTTGGAAACTTCATCCTGAAGGGAATGAGTTCAGACAGAATAATGGATGTCACTTAACCCAAAGCAAACATACAGAGGTTACTAACCTGTGACCAGAAACTCACACTGACTGCACTTCATTTGCAGTTCATTAGGTAGAATGTCCCAACTGTTGTTTATTTAATGCAAGTGAACACTTTTGTCACTTAGCAAACCAAAATATTCCCATGAGCTGAAATTAGCAATTTCTGAAGCTGTACTTAAGAGACAGATAGGATTTCTAATTAAAATACGATGTACAGAATTATTTTGCATATTGAACAGGTGCAAAGGAAATGAAAATGGTTGAGATTCTGAAGAATTGGCTCTAAAACAAGGGGAGGCAGACATCTCCCAAGAGTGGAAGTGCCACAAGTCACTTCTACACTGCCAAATATCCCTCGACTTGAAGGTCAGTCTGGTCCAAGTCACTTTAAACTTAAAGAACCATAAGAGAGGGCCGGGGACCTTAATTTGCCCATTAACAGTTAATACTGGGGAAACAGACTAAGCAGGTATGCAAGGATTTGGTCCTGGTTCCTGCAGGGTTGTGTTGTGGACCCAGTGTTGTTCAACATCTTTATAAATGACTTGGATGAAGAAATAGAGGGGTTACTCATCAAATTACAGATGACACCAACTAGAGAGGAGCAGCTAATATCTCAGAAGACAGAATCAGGATTTGAGATGACCTTAATAGATTGGAGAACTGGACCAAAACTAACAAAATGAATTTCAACAGGGACAAACAAAGTTCCACACTTAGGCAGGAATAATTAGATGAAAAATATGGGATGCTGGACACCTGGCTTGCTAGCAGTACATGTGAAAAGGCTCTAGAGTTCAAAGTAGAGCACAAGCTTAACATGAGTCAACAGTCTGATGCAGCAGCAAAAAACACCAAAGAAGTTCTAGGCTGAATCTACAGAAGTATCTTGTCCAGATCAAAGGAAATAATAGTTGCACTCTATTCTGCCTTGGTCAGACCTCACCTGGAGTCCTGTGTCTAGTTCTTGGCGCTGCAGTTTAAGAAGGTTATTGACAAGCTGCAACATATGCAGAGGAGGGTGATCAAGATGATAAAGTGTCTGGAAACTAATATTTATGAGGAGCGATTGAAGGACCTGGGTATGTTTGGCCCGGGGGAGAAGATGAGGGTGGTTGAGTGAGTTGGGTATGCTTATCCTGGAGGTGAACACTGAGAGGTGATATGATAGCAATCTCTTAATACAGTATCTGAAGGGCTATTGGAAGTTAGAGCAAGCTTGATTTCTACTGCTCCAGAGGGTAGGAGCTGAACAAATGGATTCAAATTGCAAGAAAGGAGATTCCAGTTAAATGTTAGGATGAACTTTCTGGCAATAAGAGCTGTTTGACAGTGGAATGGACTCTTCTTCATTGACTGTTTTTAAACAGATGTTGGATTACCACCTGCCAGGAATTATTTAACGGTGATTTCTGCATTGCAGGAGGTTGGACTCTACATTCTGTTGTTATTTAAAAACATCATAAGAACATCCAACAATACTGGTTGGCTAAAAGAAAACCCACATTTCAAAAGCCCGTCTAAAAGAAGGCATGGATGATTCCTCTTGAACCTCTACCAGCCAGGAGATCCACAGAGCAGTGCCTGCTATGTTAAAGGTTGAGTCCCTAGTGAAGGCCGATATAACTGCAGTGGTGTAGGCAGCCACCAAGTGCCCCATCTATGTGACTGAGGTGGAGCATAAGAGATCAGGCAGTCTTTAAGTTACTTTGACTCCATGTTATTTAGGGCTTGAACCTGACCTGGAAGCAAATCAGCTCTCTCAGCAGTGGAGTAATTCCTCTGAGAGAAAGTTCCTTGGTTTGCTGCCGCCTTTTCCTTTGGCTGCCCCAGCTCTGTCTGTTTTACCCAGACTACATGTATATCTAGTGAGCTTTCCTCACCTCTTCGGTGGATCTGATCCCAGTCTATTCTCCAAGGAACCTCAAGACTCAGAAACTATAACCCTGGGATGTGAAAGCCAAGGGTGAAATAATATTGTATTGAGCACATCTTCTGGAGACTCCTATATGGGTATTCAAGCACACATGGGGCATAGCAAGCTGTCTTCTCACACTATTACTCAGTAAGGAACATTCCATGACACTTTGATAAAACAGGTTTTGCTTCGCCATATAATGCACTGAAATAAATTGATTTTTGTTTTGCTTTGTTTTTCGCCATCTCAGGCTTATGTTGAATTTGGCAGTCTACAAATGTGCTGCCACTTGGCCATACTGTGTTATTTTTCAATATTTGGTTTTATTCTGCTTTGCTCTAGGCAATGTATAACAGCTTTTGGACACACAAATATTGTGTTTAATTCCCATATGAGCCCAGAAGAGTTATGATTGAATATTATGAAATAATGTTGAGTCAGTAAGTTCTTGTAATCAACAGATGAGCTGTGAGCTTTTTAAAAAATGAGTTTTGTGTGGGTAGAAAGATTCACATTATTTCTGGTTTTGCTCACTATTCTTAGAAACTGTTAAGGGCTTGCTTTATTCAGGAACTGGTTTTCTAATGAATTAAAACTCCAGTTGATGGCTAGTGATAGGAGCAATGGGGTGGATGGTGCTCTTTGAGACTGGTATGGCCGAAGGTGGGGAGGTCAACAGTAGATGGAGCCAGTGCCAATGACAGAAGAAGCCAATTGATTCCGCTTTTGTCTGCATCCTCCTCCCTGCTACAAGGACAAAACTGTCATTAAGGAGGAGGAAACAGACATCCTCTAGACTGGCTGGAAGTAGGAAAGCTGGTGGGCTTGGAGGAATGGAGACTTTGTTTGGTGGGACAGTGCCCCATTTGTCCTAATAAACCAGCCTCCACTGCATTGGGAGGGGGAAATGTTTTTCATATCATGACTCGGAAAAGAGAGCCTTCCACATCAATACACCACAAGCAAAATAATAATAATAATGACAGAAATTAGATTTTTTTAAAAAGCTGCTTATGGGCTCTGTGCATCTGGTTTCCAATAAAATGAGATGTAGGATCTGTTCAGAGGCTTTCATTAAATGAATGGCTATTGGGCTGACAAGCCCTGGGGCATCTTTGCAAATCTCAGATATAAATGGTTTTTCCGTAGTATAATAATGTTAACAATTTCCAAAAGGGTATGAGAAAAGGAAATAAGGCTTTTGGCAAGATTATTCAGCTGTTGCATTTCAGCAGCTGAAGCCCATCTATATACCGTTAAGCAAGAGCGATTTAACTAGGTGACAGGGAGACGCCATTTCAGTTGTATTCATAGAACCAGAGTCAAGTCTCAAGAGGCAATAGCACTGCTCCACACAGCATATTCAGTTGACAAGTTGCATGCTAAAGATAGCACCTTTTGTCCTTCATGCACATGCAGTGGGAGAAGTTAACATCAGTGTGCCACCATCCATGTCCTTCCTAGGAAGCCGAACTACATGCTGCAGGACATAGGCTACAGGTGAGTGACCACAAGGACCCAATTAGAAACAGTAGGAAACACAATAGCTGCAACCTTTCTTGCGGTGTCTGATTGATACTTGCTCAGCTCCTCAAGTGGTAAGTGCTGTTGCGTTCATGTTCTAATTGTAGGCATCTGGTTGGACATTGTGAGACCAGGATGCTGGACTAGATAAGCCCTTGGTGTGAAACAGCAGATCTCTTCTTCTGTTCTTACACTGTCTTATCTGGGTTTGTAATTTGGAAATTCTGTGTTCAGCTCTGGAAAGCAAACATGCAGAATTTATAACTAGGACTTGGTTTGCGCATCATGCTAAGCCAAGGTGAATGTCTGCAGGCTCCAGGAGAGGGGACCACAGCCTCTTTGCTCCTGCCTGGTTGTTTTACTGCACCACATTGAGCTAAGCCATAGTTTGCCTTAGTGTGTCATCCCCACAAAACAACTTGTTCAGCACCTGCCCCATGATCATGTGTATAAAAGCGCATGTCCTTTTTGAATATTGTGTCTACCTTTAGACACTCAATTTGCTCAAGATTGAAAGCTGCTGAAATTAAAGTGGAAAACTTCCCATCTCTCCTCCCTCGCATCTGATATGTAAAGTACTAATTCCTACATCATATGGAACAGACTTTCAGAAGAGATGGTATCTGTAGGTCGTTTCCAGCTTACTAAACATTTGTTTATATAAGGTGTGAGACAATGATTTAGGTATCCTGATCTCAAGGTGCATAGGGCTTTGTGCACCAGTAGCTAATTTCAGCCAGTAGCTAATTGCTACCCCTGCAGTTATTTCAGCGATGATAATATTCTGTCCCAGTAAGCAATTGAACTACTGCACTTTGCAGTGGTTACAGCTTCTGGGCCAGCTACAGGGGCAGCCCTATATAGGGTGCATTTCAATAATTTCCAACCTTTGTGTCAGCTTTCTGTTTTCAGATCAAGATGCTGAAAAACAGGGCTTTCTATATGTCTGGAATGGAAATACCATTTGTCTCAAGTTACTTCCACATCTGCCAGTGAGAACAAATACAGTGCTTGCCAAAAAACAAATATTTCATCAAAGTCTTTCCAGTTCTGAACTGCTAGCCATTGGATTTGTTTTTTGTCATAAACCGGTGCCTTATTTACTTCTCCCATCTGCAGCTCACCATCTGGAATTTTAGAGAGACATTTTGCAAAATGCATATGGCTCAATACTGTAAATAAACATCTATTTTATTAGTGGAATAATGGCATCTCAAGGGTTGGTGCTCAGATCCTGTAGCACTGAAAGGAGCCAAAGAGCAAAACCATTGTGATTTGCTTATTTCCAGGATGGATGCAGAGAAGCAAACATTTGCCATTCCCCAAAAGAGAAAATATAAAAAGCAGGACTCTTCGGCATATTCAAACATCTTTTCTTTTCACCTTTAGAAAGTGTGCCAGGCAGGCTGAGTCTGGAAGGGGAAAATATCCCGGCAGACTGGTAAAAGGAAAGAAAGAAACTGAGCAGATGGTTGGCTTTAAAGCTGGAGTCGAACATTGTCAATCAGCACACCTCAAAGCAGCAGTGGCAGGATACATAAATAAACGTAAGAGCTTTTTAAAAAAAACACCTGGAGTTCATGAGCAATCTTACATTATTGCAATCTCTACTAATTAAAACAAAAGTCAATGTAAACAGAAGGCTAACATTTCTGTGGTCTCTGGTAACCTTGCATATACATTCCATTAAATGATAGCAGATTCAGCACACGAAACAACAGTACAGGTAATTCAATCCCCCCTTAATCAAATGTTATTGCAGCGTTTTATTTTCCAATTCATCCTGTGTTCCAAAGGAGGTCCCTCCTGCAGCTCTCTCTGCAGAAGTTAGTTAAAGTTAAAAACAAAATGCCAGGAACTACAGAGCTACTCAATTAGCATTGTATGCCCGCAGGGGATTGTGAGTAGTGTTTCTTGAACAGCAGTGCGCGCACAAACCACACATTCTCCCTGGCCCAAAGCTGAAACTGAGAGGAATGCCAACCAAAAGCAGCCTCTGCTATGACAATGGAGAGGGTCCTGCCAATTTTCTCACCTCTTTGTCATTGCTTTGGAGCAACCCTAGTCCATTTGAAAACATCATATTCAGTTTTAATAGTGCTTATTTTTTAAAGATTGGGACATTGTCTTATTTATTTATTGGATTTATAAATCTGCCCATCAATATTATTCACTGGGTGGCCTACAAGCAGTGGTGTAGGGTGGGTTGCCAGAACTCGGAACCATGCAGAGGGTGGGAAGGAGACAGGGAAACGGATGGAGTACGCATGCACATTCAACTGCCTAATGGCATCTGTGTCACCCAGGAGATCGCAACTGCAGAGCTAAGAAAAGAAAAGTCATTCCATTGTCTGGAGAGGTCGCTTCCTGGTTTGCATTGAGCAGCCGCTTTCAATGGAGCCCAGCAACGGAAGGTGCAGCTGTATTGAGGCAGCACTGGGTGTTGAAATGTTGTGCCCCTAACAATTTTGTACCGGGGGCAACTGCCTCTGTGGTCCATGGCATGCCATGCCACTGCTGAAAAGGAAGACAGTGTTAATAAGTTTATATATAATATAGAACAGGTAAGATAAACAGAATGCAATAAAGGACTGTAATGAACACACACACACACACACACACACACACACACACTATTTTTCTTGTAACAGAGGCAGCGTAATCCATTTACTTCCTGGATTTAAAGCACACATTACAAGCCTGGGTGACTAAAAAGGGTTGCATCTATTCTCAAAAGGACCATAGAGAAGCAGGAAAATAAGCCTCACTGGAGAGGCAATTCCATAGTGCCAATACCAAAAATCCTTGTACGCTGTAGCCACCTGCTTCATTCCACCTGACAGGAGCACCCAACGAACATCCAAAGAGATTATAGTATAGTGAGCTTTTTTTTAACTGCCCCAAAAGGGGTACCCTATTGAGTAGACAAAAGCACTAAAGTAAGCAGCAAACAATGGCTCTGTTTTATCTGGCTGGGTCTTCCTTTCTCAAAAATGTTTTTCTCCATCTTGATGCAAATAGAAATTGCTCCCCACCTGCCAAAAATAAAGCCTCACTGTTTTCCGGTATGCGACATTTTGCCTGTAAGTCAAAGAAATGACTACAATCATTCTGACCCGACCCGCAATGCAACTAGGAATTCAGCTCAAGATAACTGTCATTGTTTCTCACACATTGCTGGCTAAATGAAAATGATTTGCAAACCAATCTCAGAACCGTCTACTCTGATCTCTGCTTCGATACATAACTCAAACTTTTGTATTGTATTGGCCTGTTTTGAAAGCATGAAATCTATTTCTGATGCTCAGATTTGTGGTGGTAGTGATGGTGTGGTTGATTATTTTTCTTTACAGCTTCTGATGTTATGAATCTTTCTTCGGCATGAAGATCTGAGAGGAACATCAACATCATAAAGCCAGCTGTGCCAGACATTTGCCTTAGAGAGTGGACATACAAATAAGGTTTTCAGAATTTTGCCCATTTTATAAGGTCTTATAGGGTCTTAACAATGACCCATTTGCAACATTATACCTCTGGTTAGCACCCAATGACAAGAGAAGGACCCCAGAGGGATACCAATGGAAACACATAAGCAACTTTGCCAACCACAGTCTGGCTCCAAATCCTCCCAAGATATTTGGCCATTCTTTTCTGCTCCTACAAAAACTTTTCTGTCTGTCAGCAGACTTAAGACTATGTATCAAGAGATATTCCCACCCCATCATTGCCCCATGCCACTCCTAGTGTCCTGGTCCCCTGGCCTACCTAGCAAACAGACAGTGTGCCAAGACCAAATCCAAGGGTCGAGCAGCATCCATAAAGTTCACAGTCTGAGATCCAAAGCCAAAAGCCAAAAGTCAGAAAACAAGGTTTAGGGTCAACCCAAGTTCAAAGTCAGGATGCATTCCTGGGTCACACCCACAGTAGAAACCTGTGGAGGTCCAGGCATATCCAAGGCTAGTTCCCTCAACATGGTCAGTTGAGCAGACACAGCACCTCAGCTCTGCCACCTTCTTATACTGTGCCTGCTGACTGCAGCATCTGGGCTTGATGAGGGATGTGACCCTCACCTGCTCTCAGCTTGCGCCAGCTGAGGAATCACATGCCTCCTTCCCCACCTGGCCAGCTAGTGAACTGGGCTGCAGGCCCTGGGCTGCCTCTGCTTCCTGGAGTGCCCCACCCTCTGTTCCCTATGTCTCAGGACCTGCTGTGTTTGTGCGGACAGGGAACTCTCTGGTGAGGGGTCCCACTGCTTGTCTTCCTGTGCACTGGTTCCCATCCCCTTGTCATCCTCTGTCACCCCATGAGTACTACCTACACCAACCTTTCCCTACCCGCAGTCCCAGCTGCACCCCTCACTGTGATCTTCTTCCTCCTCTTCCTTCCTGCCAGTCCATGACACCTAGTGATGTACACAACATTTGCTCATATTGGCGCAGCAGATTGCAAAAGTACGCTAGTGGCATGTGAACCATTATTGGCGAGGGGAGGTTGCTACAGCAACCAAAATCTCATTGACAGTTGACATGTCAGGATTTTATTCACTTTCTCATTGGAATTCCTTTTTTCCTTTCTGTTCACCACCTCCTAGATCAGGAATGGAATTTTTTTTAGCCTTCTGTTCCAGACAGCCTTTCTAAGACCACATGGATGGAGGGGGCAGAGGGGAAAGTGAGTGGAACAATGACTGTCAATATGAGCTTTGTACTGCATGCAGGTTTCTACAGACACTCCCATGCTCCTCTTTATCCTCCATCCAGACAAGCAAGAGGCATTGCCAGAGTTCAAGGATGCATTCCAGCCAGGACAAATCAGTTACTGTGTGACGTAGAACCAGTGAGGGGTGTGGCCTGGGGAGAATTCTGCGGGCCAAACAGGGCTATATGGGCACCCCTGGCTTGAGATGCACCCACTTTTGTTCTAGAGGTTCTCAAAATGTATGAACTGTGTCTTCTGGACCTCACCTTTTATTGAATTTGTGCTCCATGAGTTCCAGTGCTAAGTACCCTCTTGCACTGGACGGCCAACAGTATGGTCATTTGTCAGTTCCTCTGCAGGAAATTATTACTTCTCAATTACAGAGTCATTTACTTGGGACTGATTGCTAGATTTCTACTGGCCAGTTTCACCTTTTCTATTTCTCCCGAAGAGAAAATAATGGGGCATTGAAATAGAATGGGTTGCCCTAAAGCACAGTGTTCTTTCACAGCTATTTGTCTCTGTAGATGGCTAGATATTTCTTGACTTTCTTTTAAAGCCATCTTTAACTTAATAGCAACGACTAGCTTTAACTCTACAGCTTGTATTCATAAAACCCCAACAGAAATGTCTTGTGATGTAAATTATGGTCATTGAAGTCATAATAAATGAACGGCTACAGAAATATCTATGATCAAAATGCTCAGTCAGCCCTAGGCATTTTTCATTTAGTCAGGTATCTGCAATAAACAAGGATATTATGCTCCCTCAATTTATTTATTTTTTTTGAAAAGGACGCATCTTTAATTTAACAGCACTTGACTACCTTTAATTCTACAGCTTGTACTCATAAAACTCACGCAAAAACTTCTGATGTAAATTATGATAGCTTAAGTGATAAGAAGCAACTGCCACAGAAATAACTGTGAATAAAATGCCCAGTCAGCCCTATGGGTTTTTCATTCAGACAGGTATCTGTAACAAACAAGGATATTATGTTTTCCATTTTTTCCTACTTAAAAAGAAGAACGTGTATGCTTCAGCACTCTGGAGCAAAGTGAGAACTGCAAGATCATGAACAATGTCATTACATTCATCTCCACTTTTCATTAGATTCTTTGGGTGCTTCTCAATGCAAGTTTTGAGCTTGTGGATAGACTTTTCAATGCAATCATCATATAAGCCATTCTTTATCCTGCAACATTTTCTAACTGTATACGCAGTTAGAGGATTCTACATTTCTCTGCAGTGCTTTTCATGGATACATATTGTTCTTCTATAAAAGGCATATATTTCTTATCTGCCTTCAGTTCACAGTGACCAAGATATTCCTGTCCATGTACCTTTTATTCAGGATGCAAAAGAGACAAGATTTAGATATTTTAAATTGTCCATCAAATATTCAACTTTGCATGGTTAAGGTCACCTGTAGCCCCGAAAAATCAGCGCTTTATCGTTTTTGTCACTCTCTGCTACACCTTACCTAACTGGTTTATGTCCTTCTTGGAATTTAAATAGCCAAAATTGTATTGTGGCCTGGTTATTGTGCAAGTGATGCCTAGGCTTGTGCGAAGTGATGCTAAAGATGTCTGCATCCTGACTTTAATGATCCCACTAATGCATCTGAAAATGGTGCTTGCCCTGTTTTTCTGACATCTCTCTCTTGCTGACTATAATGTTCTGCTTGTCAGCAATGATAATTATAAATCAATGGTCATTAATGTGAATCACAAGCGACCCTTTGTAAGTAATGGGAGGAAATGCCTATTGCCAAAATGAGGGAGGAAACTGCTGTGAATTCATTTGGGCTCATCTTCCCTGTGAAGAGTTCCTACTAGAATTGTGTGTTGAGGGGTGGGGACAAAGGTTGAGAGTAGGGATGGAAGAATCTAACATTTTCAGTTCTTGGAGTTTGTTATTTTTTGACTCTTAAATTCATTTCTCCACATTTCCCCAGCAATTTGAAAATCCACCTGCATGGTAGTGTGAATTATTTCTTTTTGCAGATTTGACTAATTTAAACATTTCTGGAAGCTGGATCCTAACTCTCTTCTCTTCAGTCATGTGACCCAGTAATCCAGAATAATTTAGGCTGGCAAATAGGGTGGTGTAAATCAAATTCTATTTTCAAGGCTTGATTTCCCTCTACCAGACTTAGGCTGCCTCAGCCAGTCAAGGCCCCGCTCCTGAATGGAGTTTGGGCCAGGTGTACTTTATAATGGCTTAATTTAATTTAATTTATGCCAGTTTCCTATAATGAGGATTTCTCCCTTAGTCAGGTACAGCCTCATATGAAAACTACAGAATTACAGAGAGGAAAGCTCCTACTGCTGCAATGATTTAGTTGAATACAGCCCATTGTCAGCATTTGCACATAAATATAAGCATTCACTAAACTATGGAAGTTTAGCCTAATACTGGATGCTACCCCAGAGCCGTATATCTTAAATAATAAGCAGTCAAAACTAAGATTAAAGCAAGCAAGCGAATTTTGTTTTATACCTGAAAATTAAGCCGTTCTATCAGATCATTTGTCAACTCAGTTTCCAGTACTCTGGAGATCAGACTTAATCTGATGATCAGGAATGGGTTGCAGAAAAATGTAAGCCTCCTTAGCACCCTCCCATTTTAAGGCAATATACTCATGAATATTTATGATAAAAAGAAAACTGCTTCTGAATTGCATCTTTGTTCTTCACGAGCAAAGAAATTGCATACCCCACATATGAAGGGAGTAGATAAGTCATAGCTTCATTAAACAAATGATTACAAGCCTCATTTTTATACGGCTATAGACCAGATGTCTCTGACTCACAGTCATTCTTTGCTAAACTCATGAGCCTGGCAATCCCACTGATGTCTGCATTCATGGAAATAGATGTAAAACAAACAGCAAGCAGGTACAATATGAATCTTGCTCCTGCAGAGAAGACAGAGTGCTGGCTTCGACGGATGCAAAATTTCATTTCAAAAGAAAGCCATCCAACACACACTGAACCCATCTATAAAGCAACCTTTGCTGCTTTGCCATGCTGGAGTTGTCTTCAGATGTGATGATAACATCGCTGGAATTCAACCCAAAAGGCAACTTCAATACAGAAAGAGGAGCATGTGTCAAAACTTCAAGAGACATGCATATTATGGATGCATAAAATACTATGGCAGTGGTGAGCAACTAACAAACGAAGGGTTAAGTATGACCCTCAGCCTAATTCCATGGGGTGGGGAGGGACAATGAGTGGGAAAATAGGGAAGAAAAGCAGGGGATGGCAGAAATAAAGAGGGTAAAGTGTTGGTGGGGGAAAATAGTGTCCCATCCACTTTTAGCTTCCCCCCATCCAGTTTCAGCCCTCCCCATCTCTTGCATGCAGTCCCCAAAAGATTACTCCACTTGAATGCAGCCTTAGACTCTCTGGACATTAGAAAACCATTTCAGCCCTAGAAGGAAGGAAGTAGAAAGTGCATCATTCAGGCAACTTTTACCCCAACCTATCTGTGGAACTCAGATGAAGCACAACAAGAATTTACAAAAGGGGTCACCAGCATGGTGCCCACGGGCACCATTGTGCCCCCCCCCGAACCTGCTATAATGCCTGCAAAAAGCCTTGTCCCTTATACAGCAGCTAGACAATTGTGACCTGCTGGAGAAGCTCTCCAGGCTGCCCCACAGTTATCTCATAATCTTTTAGGTTTTATGCAAATCAAGACTTTTCATGGAATGGCATCAGACGTTTGGGATACTGTGCCTGATGGAAATCAGTTAGGCACCTACAATCCTGATATTTTGTCACTTTTGTTTCACCAAGTGATGTAGTGTTGGTCATTTGTTCTGTATTTTATTATTTTAGAATTTTATGGTTTTGGATTATTACTCTTGTTTTTTTAAATTTGTATATCACCCTTCATCTGTAGATTACAAGATGGTTCACTACATTAAAAAGTTTTAATGCTTTTCTGCTACACTATCCTAAGTTTTTTTAAAAAAAAAAATATATAAGTTGGTGTTTTAGAATTTTTTTCTAAAATAATATTAATATTGTATTAATGTTCTATAAATCACTTTGAGGACCAGATGATTGAAAGGCAGGATGTAAACCTTAAACAAATATGTTAATATGCAAGTAAATGCAAGAGATCAGGGTTTATATTAGTGATGCTGTGAACAAAATCATCTTGCCTTTGTTTTATCAATCTAGATCAATTAAGGAGAGAATACATAGCATTTAAAAGTTATCAAGGAGGAGATAATATGTTGGTGAAATTATTATGGGTGGGGTGCTGGTTTTTGTTGTACGTTCGTTACTTTCAAAGTGGTGAAGGAAAGTTTGTGAGTTTCCTTTCTTTCATTCTGCAAATCATTTCTCTAGTGAGCTGCACTGTGCAGCCTTCCTGGGTGCTTGCTTTTCTATAAAAATCCTTGACGTCATCGGTTGGACTTTCCTATAAGGATGGTGAGGCTGCCTGGCAGCCACTCACTGGTGTGTGGGTGTGGGTGTTATTCCATTCCCCTGTGGCAGTCATGTTCTGAAATGTGACCACTGGTTGGCGACCCCTGTTGCAGACAATACTGAGCTAGATGGAGCAATGGTCTGGCTCAATGTAAGGCAGCTTCTGATGTTCTTGTACTCAACACTAATGTCTCACAACAAACGTAGCTGATCTGTAGAAAAGACTTTACTGTCTGAAAAAGTGACGATGCAGGTACAGTGGTCCCTCGACTTACGAAGTACTCAACATCCGAATTTTTCGATTTACGAATGAAAAAAGTGGCCGCATGCCTACGAATTTTTCGACATCTGAATGGAAATCGTTGCCGGTTTTAGATGCTGTTTCCTTGACTTACAAATTTTAGATGCGGTTTTTTCGACTTACGCATTTTTCCGAATATTTTTTCTCCCAATACATTCCTATGGGAAATCTCTTTTTTCGACTTACAAACTTTTCAACCTACGAGTGTCCATTCGGAATGGATTAAATTCGTAAGTCGAGGGACCACTTTAATTTTGTAAACCAAGAAAATCTTTAATAAAAATTATATTTAAAAACAGGGTTCTCTCTGTGACACAGCACATGGATTTATGCTGAATTAGTCCCACTAAAACAATCCTAAACCAACTCCTTCCATTGAATTCATTTACATCTTGGACCGTGAGATACCAACTTTTAAAATAATATACTGATCTGTGGATAACAGGAAATTTTGGAGGGGTGGTGGTAGTTTAAATGCTTCCAGTTCCATTACAGATCACATCACATAAATGCTTGAAAGAATCTTGTTTTGAAAAATGGATGCATTGTCCATTTTGATTGTACAAAACTATCAAGATGGGGGGCAGGCATTGTGCCCCTTTTTAATCTTATGCAACTATAGAACTATTGGAAATCCAGTCTGCTGTTTACAATCAGATACACTGGAAGATAAGGAAGAACACAGAATATACAAGGGAAACAAGAGGTGAGGATATTGATTTCTCAATGTAAATGTATTCTAGGCCACAGAAGTGACAACATTTGTGCAAATCAACAATATTTCCATTTCTCCCCCTATAATGGTTGTATATTCATGTTTTCTATGCAATCTAAGTGCCAGTATGGCATCTCACAGTGTTATTTAAACATTGCATCCAAGATGTATTATGGAAAGGGCTCGTCAGCAAAAAAATATTCTTTAGTCCCCACAGTCTTCTTTACACATGAAAGAGCAGATGTTCATTTTGTTTGATGAGCTGAGAAATACCACTGGCTGCATCCAAAACAAGATAACCTTGGCGCAAAGAGTTGAAAGCTCTCTTGTCTGCAAGACAGAGGCACCTCACTGGTTCCCAGTCCACACACTTATCAACCATTAATGCAGATTTTGCAAGGCATGCTAAGCAAGACCAATAACAACAGATGCAGCGAGGAATTGATTTGCTGTGTTTCACTATGAGTTACAGGCTGGAATCCATTTTCCCTGCCACCTGAGGCTTCCTCTCAAGGAAGAACAAAGAAAAAAAAAGATATCATTTCAAAAAAAAATGGTACATATTGATCTGCTGTAAAGTACTGCACATGCAGGAAGGAAGTAAACAAGAAGTTCATTGGCATGGAATTTCTTCAGATGTAAAACTTAGATGAAGTAATTAGAAAGGGCTGGCTCATGACTTTCGACCTGGCAAATCATCAAGGAGAACTGAGCCTGGAAGATGCTCTGCTACTCTTTCAGAGATTCATTTCCCCTTGTACTTTAAGCTCATTACACACTGAAAAAGAAAAGTAGGGGCAATTTACTGCTTGTGTCATAGAACCATAAATCTACTTCACAGGAAGTAGCCATTATGCAGAAGAGTTTCAAACTTGCATCTGTGAAACAGCTGTTGTCATGACCCTGGTCTCCAGCTCAGAGTTGGAGGAGGGGTTGATGTATTACCACATTCCTGGTGCTGGCGGTTCAGAGCTTCCAGAGCTCCATGGTTTCAAGCCCACAGGATCTGAGGCTGGTGGTCCAGATCCTGGAGTCTGCGGAGCCTGAGCTGGGACCATCACAGAAACTGTCTTTCATACTAGACTTGCTTCAAGGAGCAGATGATCTCAAGACTACCGTATCACAGTGCAGGAAGCATTCCAAGTAGAAAGTTGTTCCTTTCAGAACCATAGGTCAAGGAGGTGGAGTATGGGAAAGAGAAACTGGAGGAAGAGACTCATAAGGCCTCAGTTTAGCTCCAACCTTTTTCAGAGGAAGTGATGCAGGGAAATCCACACTTCCCAAGCCAGTATGTGAACCAAAATGCAGGGATCCTTCAAACATAGCACTTCACTGAATTTTCTGGTACAGTTCTCCAACCAAAAGATGAATAAAAAAGGATATATATGGGGGAAGTGAATGCAAAAAAATAATGTTTATATGAGAGAAAATATTGCACCAAAAATGCACTCTTAGGAAAACCTGGTTGTAAAAAAATGCATCCTTTAAACTTCTCTGCATTTTACAGTTGTCCAACAAAAAAATATGCATGAAAATATGGATATTAAAAGAAAGTGTGGACAAAAGTGCATGTATTATGTAACCTGCGGGGCTCCAAAGGTGAAGTGCATGAGCAAAAACTAACACTTCCATGCTTGAATAATTCAAACAGTTTAAAATTAGATTTTGGAACGAATGCACATTTCTAGATTTATCTTCTATTGCTTTGCAATAAGAAAACACTTCCTTCTCGGAGCAGTGGGTGTTTCACAATTTACAGTGCTGTGCCTGTGCTTAGTTTCTTAATGGTCTGAAAAATACTTGGCAAAGAACAGCCATGAAGCAATCGGAGCAAAATCATTATCATGAGCACTCCAGACAATCAGACAAGTGGTTATTTTGCCAGCACATCTCAAAGGGATCCAAAAATGCCCGTGTTGTGCCAGTGTACAAGAAAACTATCTTCTCATTCTATCTGTTAGTCTTTGAAACTTACATTTACTTCATTGTTGATTCATTAGAACAGCCTTCATTTCATGATGAATGGTTGCAAGAACATCACATTTCCCACCGACTGAAATGGGAATTATTTTTTATCATTCCCATTGATTTCAATGAGGAACCCACGTGTTCTTCTGGCACTTATAGTTTTATTTTAGAATTTCTTCCTCACATATAGCAACATGAAAACTAATGTCCTTTCCCCATAATTCTCCTTGCTGTGCCCACTTGCTGTAAGTCTTGTGGCAGACTACTCTGTGCTTAGTCCAGGGCATTCAGATCCAGGAATTCCTTGGATCAAGGAATGAGGTTACCATAAAAAATACACTGTGGTTCCTGGAACTCCAGTGACCATCAGCCAATCAGCATTTATGTGCAACAACCAATCCATAGTATTCTGTTCCTCTGTCTTCCCCTCTCCTGTCCCCAATAGGGGTTACTTTGAAATTTTCATTCTTATTCTTTTCTATACATTCTGGGTTGCATGGCCAGATTTCTGAAATGCATCTCAGAAAGGGAAGGGTGACATGTCCTCACAAGAAGATAGGATGAGCCTACTGGATCAGGCCAGTGGCCCTTCTAGTCCAGTATTCTGTTCTTACAGTAAGCAATCAAGCACAACTCCATTCTGCCCACCTGTAGTTCCCAGAAACTGGTATTCGGAGAGGTGAAACACAGTCACCAAGGTTTGCAGCCATTGATAGCTTTGTCCTCCATGAATTTGTCTAATCATCTTTTAAAGCCATCCAAGTTGGTGGCCATCACTGCCTCCTGTGGGGGCAAGATCCACAGTTTAACTGTGTACAGTTCCTTGGAGTTCAGTGGTCTAGTGGTACTCAATGGTCTTACAGAGACCCCCTTTATTTGTTCATGTGTATAAAACAGAAAGTACAACAGAAAGTATAAAACAATGCAGCTACATAAGAACACGAACCATTTCCAATATATAAACAAGCCTCTTACATCCTGTATATGTACCTTAAGTATGTATACAAACTCAATGAGTTATTTCTGCAATTTTTTAATACTATACCATACGACCGTACACTAAAATGTTTAAACGTTTCTTTGATTGTCCTTGAATCTTCACAACACACTTTCCATCCTCTTCTGGCACACCAGTGTGGCACACCACACTCATTGAGAACCACTGAACTAATCCTTCTTCTGGATATACAAGTTGTTTGCTGTTCAAGTTTTCTTCAAGTTAATAAAGTTGAAGATTAATTTAAATAAAAGTGTATAACATATGAGAGTTTAGCTGACTGGACAGACACACAGTCTTCTGAACCTAGGAAACTGATACACTGACTGGCAATGCCTCTCCAGGATTTCAGACAGAGTTCTCTTCCAGCACTACTGGGAGATGCTAGAGTCTGAACCCGGGATTTTCTGCATGCAAAGCAGATGCCCTACTAATGAGCTACAGCCCTTTCCCTAAATCTAACATATGTTGAGGCCTGAACATCCCCTATGGATCTTTTTAGCACAGGGATACATTTATTCTTCAAGGCTCACAACTATTTAACATTTTTCTGATGCCAATAAGCTCACAAAGTTTGCTTGTAACTGCAATGCTGAAACTCTGAAGGGGAAATAAAATAAAAAGTAAACTCTGTCAAATGACTAACCTATCAAAGATAATTGCACTCGGTAGTTCAAAGCAGCTTCCTATTCAATTAATTTATTTCTATCTACTTTTCTTCTCTAATGATGTAGCCTCTTTCAAATGTCTCTGTATTCTTTGGCTTTTGGGAAATGTTAAGGGGAAAAACACCCTCTGTTACCAGCGAATTGGATTTTCGGTCTAATCAATACAGCTAAACTACACTTCCTTCATGTCATTTTCTTTCTTTCTTTTTTTTTTGTCCAATCTATTTTATAACAAGAACCTAACTAAGGTAATTAATTTAGAGTGAAGGGAGTAGTTGGCATAGCTGAAAATACTAAGAAAAGTGGGGTGTTTTGTTTTTTCTTTCTTTCTTGAAAATCCAAGCAAGCATCATTAAAGCTACTTTGAAAACAAAGTTTAGAAATCATTAAAATCTGAGGCACACTTAGTAGCTTAATCCTCTAAGGAATCCCAACATGGCTTATATTTTCGGTCTTGAGAGTGGGTAGTATTAACCAAGAAAGAAGGAAGTTACTGCCCTCTCCTCTCGAGGGATGTTTTAACTACATCTCCACTCCTGTATTGAAGGTCAACAATGAGGGAGCCAGTCTAACGTCTCTGTGGAGGGAGTTCCAAGTCTGAGAGGGCGTTCTCAGTGGCTGCTCCCATACTTCAGAACTCCCTCCCTAGAGAAGCTAGACTGGCTTCTTCCTTGCTGTTCTTCCACCAGCAGATGAATACTTCTTTGCTTCCCCAGGCTTTTTTGAACTGTATATAGTTATTTATCTACTTGACCTCTGATGGGAGGGCATTCCACAGGGTGGGTGCCTGTGATGGCCTGGGATTCAGACTCAGATGCTGAACCTGAGGGATCCCAGCCTGCACAGGATTCCCCACCTCCAGAACCAGCAGAGCCAGGGCTAGGGCTTGAGTCTGAAGGGTCCTCACCTGTGCTGGATCCTCAGGTGCAGGCATCTGCTGAGTCTGCTCTGGCTCCTGGTGGGATGGAGGACCCATTCCCTGCAGGTGCTCCACTCCCAGCCCCATCAGGGGAAGCTGAGGTTGCCTCTGGGTCTGGTAATCCTCCAGCCTCTCCTGAGCTGCAGAGGCTCAGGGCAGAGAGGCGAAGGGAACTGAGTTCCCGCAGGAGAAGTGCTTGCCTCCAAGCCAGGAGAGGCAAGTCACTAGAGGATTGGGGCCGCCCTATGCCTCAGGGCAGATAAAAGCCGGCCAGCCCCAGCCCCAAGCTGCAGGAGCAACATCGTTGCTGACCAGTTCCTGCTTGAAACCTGTCCTGCTTTCCTGCCTGAGCTCCTGACCCGCCCTGGTTCCCTGCTTGCCTACCTGTTCCTGACTTTGCCTGACTCCCTGCCCTGCACCCAGCTTCAGTGACTACGGACTGCCTTTACGTTGTACCTCTGACCATGGACTGGACCTGGACCTCGCCTTTCGGGTAACCCACGGGACCAGCACAGTGCCACTGCTGAGAAGGCCCTCTGCCTGGTTCCCTGAAACTTCACTTCTCACAGTGAGGGAACTGCCAGAAGGACCTCAGTGTCAGGTCTGAATGATGGTGGTGGAGATGCTCCTTTGGGTATACTGGGCCAAGGCTCATAAACAAATCATAAGCATCACAGTTCTCTCTTGCTGTTGTTCCACAGTAGCTGATATTCAAAGACATGCTGCCTCTTGTTCTAAGCTGATGGCCATTTGTGCATTTTTGAGTTGTGAATTCCATAGACTGACTACACAGCATGAAGCAGTACTTCCTCTTTGTTTGTCCTAAATCTCATACCACAATCCCTGGCAAACAGACATAGCTGGAGCACATGGAATCAGGGCTATGGCTGCACTGATTTCTGAAAGGCAGAGGTCACTGTATGACATAGCAGAGGCAGGTTTACGGCAATGCAACTGGTTCTGCTGTTTAGGGGAAGTTCTTCCCTGGTTCTTCCCTGTTTAGGGAAGTTTTTAATATTTAATGCTGTATTGTTTTAACATTTGCCTGGAAACCGCCCAGAGTGGCTGAGGAAACTCGGCCAGATGGGCGGGGTAAAAATAATAAATTATTATTATTATATTCTGCTGCACTGGGTGCTGAGCCCATGGGGTGCTGCAAGGTGTCACCACCATGATGTAGTGAAGTAAGCAGAACAGAAGGCAGGCAGGGAGAAGCGCCAAACTTTGGACTCACACAGGGTGCTGCTGAAATTTGTCCACCCCTGGACAAAGCTCATCTACTACATTTTGATTTGTTCTGACAGTGCAGGTACCCTGCCCATGAAAAAATGCTACAGCCCTCTCACACTGGTATTTATCCTGGGTGCAGGTCCACCCCCACTCCCCTCTCTCTTTGTTTTGTCTGTGATTATAATGCACATATTATTGAAAGACCTTGATATCCAGTGGTTGCCGCCGGCAGATATTAAGATCATTGTAATCCTAGCCTTAAAAAGTTTCACTTTTTCTAGCATAGCCTCTTCTTAGATTGCTTAAAACATTTCTGACATTTTCTACTTCTTCAGACAGTTGACTAAAATGTTAGTTAAATCATCTATCAAGTCCATGGAGGCTCTTCAAAGGCCTTGTCTCAATGAAAGACATGGAAGTCAGTAACTGTCTCTCAAATACTCATTGGTTCTCTAGAGAACACTAATTGAATAGTGTGTCACTGAGAGCAGTTTTATCACTGTTTCAGGAAGGCACAATGGGAAAATGATGCTGCTGGCAAATAAATGTTTGGTCTCACTATGCTACATAAAATAAGTTATTCTCTATTAGTTGTTATTAGAACATTCAAAGGAAAAAATGAAAAGTTTCTCAGTGCTCATGAAACTTGGCCCAGTCCAGTACTTATGGGGAAATGTTGCAGTGAATTCCAGGGAATGTATCTCAGAGTTAGTGGCTCAGGGCTGCAGACTTTTATTTTTCTTTTGAATGATTCTAAGTACATGACTTGGAAGTAACACACAGGCAAATCTACTCATGACTAATCCGAATTCCTCTGATTTCAGTGGGTCTGCTCTAAGCATGGCTATGTCTCAATCACTGACGTGGATACAGTGTACTCATTTTCTGAAGCAACCTGCTTTTTAAAGGTATTATATTTTTATGACAGACACATAGGGTTGAATCCAACTAATTCACAATCTGAGTATACTTATTAAAATCAATGGGCGTGACTAACATAAGTCTATTGAATACGATTTAGGAGAATGCAACCTAACATGCTCAGAAATCTTATGTAAAGGAATAGGGTATCTTAATACTTGCTTCCAGCTAGGGTAGATCAAGGCTAGTTGCCATAGATAAGGTTCCCCAAATGAATTTGTCTAATCCCCTTTTAAAACTCATGGGCATGATCTCCATAGTATAGCTATGTGCTGAGAAGAACTGTCTTCAGCTGCAGCTCTAGTCTGGTCTAGGGTTGTGCCAAAGGAAAAGAAAATGTCAGTGAAAGTCTTCTATGTGGGCTTTTGTTTTTGATCACAGTTACCTAGTTTTTGAGGTGGGGATGGGTTCTGAAAACCATCTTGTCAGTGGTCTATATTCTGCAGCTTTCCTGGGTTCCCACACTTCAATTAAGGACCAGGAGAAGACTTATTGAGACAGATCCTCCCATTGCTTTTTATTAGCCACAGCTAATAAAGAGATGACTCATTAGTTTCCGCAATCTGTTCTATTACCATTTTTAAAGAAATTGATAATTTTGGCATCCCTAAAGTCTCCTCTCTCTCCCAGATTTTTTTTATGAGCTTGTGAAGTTGTGTAAGTTCAATTCCACCCACTTTGAAGACTTTGGCAGGTATCCCATCAGGTCCACTGGCTTGTTGTTTTTCATTTGGTTAATAACTGTACACAACTCTCCCAGATTTGGAGATACTGCAAACTCATCTCTAATTTGCTTTTGTTGTATTTGTGAGAGGAGTTTCAGTTAAGGAGATGCTGCTAGTGTTCTTTCCAGCACAGTGCAATAGCTCCTTTATCTTTTAGAAGTGTGGTATCATCTGTCGAGCGTAGGGGGCATATGCTATGATTTATTGGCCCATAGATGGTCTTTGTGACTTTAAAGAAACTCTGTGCATCGTGAGTGTCAGCTAAGTGCTGGATCTCTTGAGCTTTTTTTTTATCCAACAGGTGTTCTTTAGTTCTCTGGTCCCTCTTTGAACCTCAGCTTTAGCATAGTTTTTTTTTCCTTAGTGATGCAGTTTCCATCTCTTTGCCAGATCTGAAAGGCCTTCCTTTTCTTGGCAATAATATGTTCAGTCTCACTGTCATGGATTTTGGAAGACGCTTGTGTGTGAATTTGTTTTATGTGTGTAGATCAGTGCACGATGACCAATGCACAGTGTTCACAGTAAGGCTCTATTCTGATGACATGAGTATCAACATGACCGGTAGATTCTTATCTGCTGTAGCCTTCATCCGCCTTCACAGCCGTTGTAACATACTGATTCTTATCTTTCACTTGTTCTGCCATTGAGAACTTATTGGATCAATCTTTGTCTAGCTCCTCCCCTTTGAGTTTACCGTCTTGGGTGACCCTGCTGGGAGTATGAGACTTCCGACGGCTTCGCTCACAAGGGTCATAGGAACGTGCAAGCCCACTCACCACGACAAGGTGATGATCCAGTGAGTGAGACAAATGAGGCAATTATACAGTGACAGATTGTTTTGTGCCCCCTCCCACAAAAATAGTTATCTCTTCATACTCTCTAGTCACTTTCAGACAGAACATTTGTCAAATTGTTAGCCAGTGGAAAGGAATTCTGCCCCTTGGTGGTGGTTTAGAACATTCTCAGTGATGCCAATAATTTTGATGGATTTCACAGGATTTCTTACAGAACAATCCAGACCTCTGATCTGCTTTGTTGTTTGGATTCAGTGGAGGTGTCCCTCTGCCAGGTCTCTATTGCATCCATTGAAAACATGGGTGGAAGCTAATGCCTGAAACCCTGAAAGGTGCATTTTGGGGGAGAGGTGAGAGGATGGAGCTGGGTCAACCACTAATCCCAAGATGGGCTATCTACTGCTAATCTATCCTAGGCATGATTCACATCCCTCTGCTGTGCCAGCAGACAAAAAAAAAGGGGGGCGACAAAATGGCTTTGCACCTTGTACCAGAGTGGCAGAATTTCAGATGCTGCAGTAGCTCCATTGCTCTGTTCAGCAACTTACAACAATAAAACAGAAAGCCATAATAAAGACAATAAAAAGTTAAAAATAGACATCAGTTAAACATTGCGGGGGAGCCTTCTCAAACCTGGCAGCTTCCAAATGTTGCTAGACTACACCATCCCTGAACATGGGTCATGCTTGCTGATGTTGATGGGAGTTGAAGTACAACAAAATAGAGGAGCATAAGTGAGGAGAGACTGGTACAGAAGCCTTGTAAAGGCTTCCTAAATAGGATCTTGGACTGAACACTCAAGCCAGATGCTTGCTTAAGGATATCTACTGGTCAGTAGAGCATCATTCATTTACATCACTTGAGGATCTTTTCTCATGTCACTTTTGAGGCTTCCATGAATGGAATGCCTAAAATCAGGCTGTCAAATCAAGCTCCATTGAATGAAGATGAAGCAATGCTGTTTAATTATATTTATTTTGTTTAGTTCCAGAAATGACTAACTCGCCACCTCTCATATTTGCCAAAGACACCTCAGCACATTACAGCATTCACAGGAATGTCCCTGCGATGATTTAATCTTTACCTTAATACCCACAGAACTCCTGTGTGCGCTGCTAATTTCATTAGTCAAAATATTTGAGATTATTATAAATGTCATTCAGTTATCTCTTAAACCTCATTCTGCACTGTAGATGATTAAATGGCTTGTTATAAGAAAAGGAGTGGGCAGGACTTTATTCTGACTGATGTCAAATAATTGACTTGGGGCAGCCACTAAAAAGATGGTGAATAATTGAAAGAGCAATGGGATAATACTTCTACATCACACTGTTCCTTTGCATTTTGGAGTGGGCGATGAATTTTATTCAGAATGTACTTAAAAGTGAATATACCAAATTCACACCTTCCTAGACAGTGTACAAACTCAGTGCCGCCATCTTTTGAAATTCACACTTCTCTGAATTTTGCAGTGTAGTTTTCCAGACAAGCCTCTCCCCATATGAACTGTCCCAGACCCTTCTTCATGCGCCTCCTCCACGAGAGGTCCAGAGGATGGCAACATGGGCCTTTTACTGTATGTGGTGGCTCCCCATTTATGGAATGCTCTCCCCAGCAAGGCTCACCTGGTGCCTTTGTTATATATCTTTAGGTGCCAGGTCTTTGGCTAATTAAACAATCTATGATTTTGTAAACTGGGGGAGGAGGAGTATTGTTTTTGTTTGTTACCATGTTGTGTATTTTTTTGTGCTTTTATATTGTAAACCACCCTGTGATCCTCAGATGAAGGGCAGTATAGAAGAAATAATGATAAGGATAATGATTATAATAATAATCTGGAGTGATGTACAGTCGTACCCTGGAAGTCGAATGAAATCCATTCCAGAAGTCCGTTTGACTTCCAAAACCAACATTCGAAAACCAACACGTGGCTTTTGATTGGCTGCAGGAAGCTCCTGCCGCCAATCAGAAGCTGCGGAAACCCGTCAGACATTCGGGTTCCAGAAGAATGTTCACAAAGTGGAACAATCACGTCCAGGTTGGCAGCATTCAGGAGCCAAAACGTCCGAGTTCCAGGGCATTCAGGTTCCAAGGTACAACTGTACACTATAAATGTTTTCGTCTGTTCTCGCTCGCATCACATTTGCCTGATTTTAGTGCCAAGTATAAATTCTCAATTTGTCTGAAAACAAGGAAAGGTCATCCAGCACAGGGCTTTTGTTTTGTTTTAAAAAACAACTACTGAAGAGTCATTGCAGAAGGAAGATTCTAAAATATCAGTCCAATAAGGGGGGAAATGGGAAGGGGGGGGCTATTTCTGTCTCCCTTTGAATAAACTTACCAGCTGATTGAAATCTTAAAGCTGAGCTTCCATCTTTCTTGCCGCATTACCTGCACTTCGCAGAGAGACGACAGCCATGAGCATCACTCTTATTGACTTCAAGGTACTTGCCAGCTCCCCGGGCTCCATTATTTGAATAACATTTGTATAGTACAAAATTCGGTTCATTTGAAGCTATTATCTGAGATGGAACATGCACAGCATTCCCCAAGGCCAAACTACGTATACATTTCATCACTCTTTCATAGTCAGCATTTTTCAGTGATTCCTGGGAGGGAGGAAAATGTCTTTTCAAGGCAGAATATGGAATGATGGGTTGTTTTCACATTTTAAAAAATGACCCTTAAATGACTAGGGTTTGGTTTTTTTTTTTGCAAATATTCTCCCATAAATTGATCTGCTAGGTGCAATAGTATTTGTCCTAGGTGTGGTTAATAAAACATGACTTCTATATAAGGAAAATGTTTGGGAAACCCCTGTGACTGGGAAACATACATACTGAAAGATTAAAGACTGCTTCACAAAAGGTATTCCATTGAATTGTCTTGAAGTTCAATTTTCAATACAACATTTATATTTCTTATGAAAGACAAGATATTCTAGCACAATGAATGCTTTATTTCTGCTGAACAATTGTCAGGAGGTGCCGAAATCTGTGGGCAGCTGTTCCATGTTATGAGCTTCTGCACTGCAGATAGGAGCTTCTCAGTGAAGAATCATCAGGCCCTGAACTGACTCCATCCCTCACAGTGCCCACTGAACCCTCCTAGACAGGAAAGGGTATGAGAGGGGTCCCTTGCTAGTGCAACACAATATTCCTGAGCTCTGGTGTGTTTCTGTTGCTTGGTTGTTCTTCTTTGGTCCTGAATCCTGATTTGTCCCATGGCTCCAGTTTCCAGCTCATTACTCACCTCAAATTGGATCCTGTGGCCCTGTGAGTGAGGAATGTGGACCACACTGCAAATCACCTCTGTTCTTTTCCAGAATCATGTGTATCTCACATTTACACTGATTGAAATACAGTGGTACCTCTGGATGCAAACGGGATCCGTTCCGGGGCCCCGTTCGCATGATGAGCAGAACGCATCATGAAGCGTCGCGTCTGTGCATGTGCGCGACGCAATTCGGTGCTTCTGCGCATGTGCGTGACGTCATTTTGCGTGTCTGCACATGCGCGAACCCGGAAGTAACCCATTCTGGTAATTCCGGGTTTGGCGCGTTCATAACCAGTGACGAACGCAACACACAGCATTCGTAACACGAGGTATGACTGTAGTGTGCAAGGTGGGGGCAACCTTCAAAGTACAATAAAGTCATAAGCAATGGCTATCCAATTAAAAACAAAGGCATAATTAATTGTGGAAAGACATGTGCAGCAGGCTTAATCAGGCCCCCACAGTGCTCAGTGCCATGCAGTCACACCTGCTCGGAGGCAAAGTGCTTCAAAGCAGTTGTACTTTGTTTTGTTTAGCTTTGTTCTTGACTAGGGCTAGCAAATCTCAAAGAGGATTCACAAACCTTTTACAGTCATGTCAGACATCTAACTTTCTTTTACTTTTTTGGTGGGTTTGTACCTTCTGATAGCAGCAGCACTGGAATACTGGGTGATCAGTGCTATTTTTCTAGAAAAAGAGGTGCTGGAATTCACCATGAACACCTCCTTTGTTCTCTTAGAATGGCAATGGTGCCCATCTGAGAGGTGCTTGAACCCACGTGAGAGGTGCTGGAACCCACCCACGAGGTGCCAGAATTGAGTTCCTGTGAGTTCTCCCTGAAAAAAGGCCCTGTGTATGACGGATAACAATTTCCCATCACTAACCGTCCCCTCAGAATGTTTAAGAAGAAACCTATGTCATGACCTCAGTCCAAAAGACTTTGCAGGAGTGAATGCATCATCCCTGGCAGAATATATCAATAGCTTCAGAGAATGTGAGTTGTACTCCCAGTCACCATGACAGTGCTAGGCCTTGGCCAAGAGCATCAGGTGCTGGAATCGGAAGACATGGGAGAAAACTGGTAGCTGGGAACAAAGAGTAAGTCAGAACCAAAATAAAATTCAGAGGAGGCAAAATTGAGACTCAAGCCAAAGTACAACCAAAGGATGCAACAACATGCCAGAGCTCAGAAATGCCTTATCGGTTTAGTAAGATTAATGGGAATAGGGATCCCAGTAATATTTTTTTCTCCTGTCCAGGTGCATGCAATGACCAGTCTGGGTGTGTGAGGTCAGTTCCATATCTGAGGACTGCCAAATTGCCAGGGCAGATGCTGCAACATGCAGTTTTGTGGTCCACTGCATGGGGCAGCCACATGCCAGCCCAAAGACTCCCAGTTCAGTCCCCAGAAACCCCTGACACACCACGGAATCAATAAAGGCCAGAAGCATCTCGTTTGCTTTAAACAGCTGTTATATGGGGTTTTTTGTGCTGTGGATTTTGTCACTGTTAATAACGTTGGGCATCTTTTTAATGTGAAGGAGGTGCATAAAGAGCCCATTCAAGGTGGGTTCTGTTGCCTGCCTCAGTTCTTCTCACAAAAATGGAGGAAGGGCAGTCACCTATGAGTGCCCCTCACTTTGTTATGACATCTCTAGTTGTGGAGCTCTTACCTTATAGGCATTTAGTTCGGGGTGAACTTAAAAATTGGTTCACTACTGCTTACTATAGTAGAAAGATCAGAATCTGGGACTTGCTTTGTTTAAGTGCTAATCAAATGTGCCTTTATAGTTAAATGTCCCCATGCATTTGGGCACAATATAAGAAATAATAGAGGGATGGGGAAATCCCGCAATCCATCGGATTAGGGAATGGTCAGAGAAATGGATTGTTGATATTGTATTAGAAAACATACATCACCATATTCATTATTTCAGGGAAAAGATGTCAGCTGCCTTCAGTTGTAAAAGAAAATCCAATTTACTGCCTACTGCCTTCAATTTGATTTTGACAAGTGCTCAGTCTTTTGCTGTATGCATTTTGTTTCTGACATTTATCTTCTAGAGCATGTTCTGTAATGTCTGCTTAAGGCAAAAACAATAATCTTTCCATTTAATTTACTAAAAATAAAAAAGCAAAAAAAGCTTATGCATTCCCTGCTTATTCAGTGCAATAATATGGAAACAAATTCCTGTTGCTAAAGATCCATTTGACAGAATGAAATAGATTCTGACTCTTTAATTTAGAATAGTGAGGCTGAGGGCATTGGAGTGCATTCAAAGTATGACATTGCACCATTTACTTACAAACCAGATGCAGGGAAATAATGTACAAAGGTGTTATTTATGCCACTAGTCATAGACTACTGCAGCATGAACTTCCAGTGTTGACAAGTTCATTGGGCTTTCAGCTGGTGGAGAATGTGAAGAAGGTATTGCAAGCATTACGGTTGCAGCTGCCAGCATCCTTCATTTTGTACACAGATCAAAACCCTGATCCCTGCTTATAGTGATTGCATAACCTATAGTATAATATATGGTCTTAAGGAACTTAGGACTGCCACTAAGAAGAGGGTTGGGCTAGAGGACTTCCAAGGTCCCTTCTAACTCTGATTTATGCTGGACCACATTCTCTAGTAACCACACCATAGACCTCCAAATCTACAGGTGATAGTCTACTGATGAATACCCTCCAACATTTCTCTGATGAAAATAGGGACATCTCATTTCATAATGACAATTTTACTATTTATACCCCACACATCTTACTGGGTTACCCCTGCTACTCTGGGCAGCTTCCAAAATATATTTAAAAAAACATAATAAAACATTAAACATTTAAAAAACTTCCCTATACAGGATTGCCTTCAGATGGCTCGGGGGGTCAGATAGCTCCATACCCTCCAACATTTATCCAATGAAAGTAGGGACATCCTAAGGAAAAGTGAGACATTACAGAATCAAATCAGAATCCAGGACGGCTTCTCTAAATCAGGGATGTTCCTGGAAAATAGGGACACTTGGAGGGTCTGCTGATGCATATTTACATTGCACCAACTTTGAATAGTGAATTTAAATGGTCACTGTTTCCATGGCAGATACAATTTCTAAGTGACATGCTTAAGAACATAAGGAGAGCCTGCTGGATCAGACCAATAGTTTACGCTTGTGTGTATTGGGTAGAGCAACCCTACTAAGCAGGGGAGGGAAGCGCAGTGACAGACAAGCCATCCATTCCAAAGCCCTAGTGGGCTTGTCCTGGCAGGACATAAGATCTGGAGAGGGCATTGGTCCTTCTTTTTTCCTTCTGAGTTTCTTTTCTTCTTTTTCTAAAAAAAGATTTTCCAATTTCTTTTCTCCCAATGGGATGGAAAATACATAGGCCAGCACAAAGGTATCGTATTTGCCACATTCCAGAAGTGATCTGCCCTTGACACTCTCCCCTGTCCACCTTTGGACCTCTCTATCATCAGAGCACCAACAACATAGAAATGGCAAGCCTGGGCTCCTATATGCACTATACATTTAAAAGCAGTATCATGCAGTTTAAACAGCCATTTTCCCACCCCCGACCCCCAAAAATAATAATTTCTGGGAGCTGTAATTTCTTAAGGGTGCTGACAGCTGTTGGCTCCCTCCACAGAGCTACATTTCCCTGAGATCCATAGAAGAAAACATTGATTGTTAAGCCACTCTGAGAATTGTAGTTCGGGGGGGGGGCTCCTAGCAATTCTCAGCATCCTTAACAGGTCAAATTTCCCAAGAGTCTTTGGTGGAGGCCATGGCAGTGATGATGCTTTAAATGTATAGCACAAATGGGGCTTAGAATTTGCTGTTGTTTCTGCTCTGCTGGGAGGCCACAGCTACAAACCTGTGGTCTCTGAGAGGGTATCCCAGGGGACCTAAGATTGTGCAGGTCTCCTTCTCCATGGGCAAAGAGAGAGGAGAGCCCATCCTTCTGGATGAGGCAGAGGAGCACAATCCAACAGCCCCAGGACACTCTCTCAAGGGACCAGAGGTTTACGACCTTCATGCCTACAAATTATTTTGTGTCAGGAATATAAAAGGTGAATGAGAACACTTAAGTTCAGAATTTTGTAATAAACACTTTTGCTCAAAATCGAAACATCTTTGGTAAAAGGTATAGAATAACAGATGAAATAATGCTGGGTTGTGAAAGTCAAGAATAATGGAAAATTTATTACAAATAAAAGGTAAACTGACCATTAGGTCCAGTCGTGCCCAACTCTGGGGTTGCAGCGCTCATCTCGCTTTATTGGCCGAGGGAGCCGGTGTACAGCTTCCGGGTCATGTGGCCAGCATGACTAAGCTGCTTCTGGAGAACCAGAATGCACAGAAATGCTGTTTACCTTCCCGCCGGAGTGGTACCTATTTATCTACTTGCACTTTGACATGCTTTTGAACTGCTAGGTTGGCAGGAGCAGGGACTGAGCAATGGGTGCTCACCCCATCGCGGGGATTTGAACTGCGACTTTCTGATCAGCAAGCCCTAGGCTCTGTGGTTTAACCCACAGCGCCACCCGCATCCCTATTATTACAAATATTATTATTATCACAAATTATTATTACAAATAGTTTGAATTAAATGACTAGTTATTTGCTTTTTTAAAAAAAATAGAGATATTAATGTACAGTGAATAAGGGTTATGACAATGTGTAAACTAAACAAAATAGTTTATACTAGAAGTATGTAAAATAAAGTTTCAGCTTTTCTTTTTCCTTTTTTTAAAAAAGCCATACCAATACAAAAAGAACAAGATGAGGGCAGTATCTAGGCAAAGTTAAGTACCCTCAGGACTCATTGCTTTCACCACATTGAGTTGATGCGGCTGAGTATATGCTTAGCTTTCCTAATAAAATCAATGAGCCACTATTTTACTGGTTTCCAGGCAGAGTCTTCTGCGCATCAACCCAGAAAAGCTTCATGCTGTCCTCATTCTTAAGGACAATAAGAGTCAAAGGGGAAAGTGGGTGTTTTAAAGAGGCACCACAAGCAATAGAAGAAGTACTAGTGATAAAGGATGAGCCATGGGAAGATTTAGATCAGGGCTGAGAGGAGGGTTTACTAACTCTTGTTCAAATGCTGATTTCCCAAGCGCAAATCCTAACTCCCCAGAGCTGTTATTAGCAAGGGAACAGAAAAGCACAGAGGAACAATGGGTGTCTCACACAGGACTGGACTAAGCTTACAACAGTTCAACACTTGACCCAAATTTGTATGTAGACATTTCATACCTTGGGATGAGGGACACGCAGTCGTCATAGGGGTGAAATTCAATGGAGATCTGCACAGTTCCGATGATCTGGTGAGCACCAGCGGCAAGATACAGTGTTGATGCCATGGCCCTGGTCAAAATTCTCCCCCATGACTGCTTTTAGTAAAATAAAGAAGAAGAAATAGCCAGATGTATTCACACATCTCCAGTGTCATATCAAGTTTCACACTAACTTACACTTACACTAACTTACACTTTGCCATCTTTAAGCAGCCCACATACCTCACTATCAAAAAGAGCCATAGGAGGGCATTTTTCAGGATCATCTAAGCATGATAGTGATCTTGAAAGAAATCACTTCTATCCACTTAGCTTACCTTGGATTGGCAGCACTGAGCAGGCCAAGAGAACGGAGTTTGCACATTGCCACTTTAAAGGGACACCAGCCAGCATTGATCATCGTCTTCTTTAAAAAACCTGAAAATTTTACATTCTAAAGGCAAGACCTTATGCCATTCTTTAAATGGAGAAACAGCAGCTCATCAAAACATGCTGTTAAAGCACCCAGCTTAGATGGGGTGAATCAGGTCCTCTAGCTAGAGCAGTGAACCTACTAACCTGGCTATTAGCCTGTATTGTCACATTTTTGGGTCAGGTTTTATGCTTATTGTATACAGGGTACATAGCAAGCTGCCTTATAGCTACCTTATATTTGCCCATCTAACATAGTGTTGCCTATCCTAACCAGCATCAGCATTCTAGAATATCAAACAGACAAGGGTCTTTCTCATCATCTGCTACCATCTGGGAAAGGGCTGTAGCTCTGTGGTAGAGCAGATCCTCCAAGTGTCCCTATTTTCCAGGGACATCCTAGTTTCTTGTTTGATCCCAGAATGTCCCACTTTTCCTTAGGATGTCCTTATTTTCATCAGAGAAATGTTGGAAATGTCTGAAGGCAATCCTGTAGAAGGAAGTTTTTTTTAATGTTTAATGTTTTATTATGTTTTTATATCTGTTCGTAGCTGCCCAGAGTGCTGGGGCAACCCAACAAGAGGTGTGGGGTATAAATAGTAAAATTATCTTTATGAATTGGGGAGTCCCTATTTTCATCGGAAAAATGTTAGAGCAGTTTTATTGCATGCATAAGACCCCAAGTTAAATCTCCAGCCAGAGGCAGATTTAGGTGAGTGTGATGGTTCAGTTGCACTGGGTGCAGAGCCTCAGGGATGCTGTGGTGGGCATCACAGCTATGATGCAGAATAGAAGACAAGAGGCAAGGGGCACCAAATTTTGGTGTTGCACAGGGCACTGCTGAAATTTGAGACCCCAAGATCCATCACTGCTCCAGCATCTCCAAATAAGGGTGGGAGAGACTCCTGCCAGTCAGTGTAGATGATGCTTAGCAAAACTGACCAACAGTCTGACTCAGAATAGGGCAACTTCCTATTTTCCTGTGTACCTCAAGGTTATTGGACTGGGCGGCCATGCCTTGCTCTAGCATCACAAAATGTTTTGCATGGACACCACTGCTAAAACAGGAGCTTCTTGCTCCATTTTACCATGTTGGCTACTCATTAATTTCAATGAGTTAACTCTGAGTAGGGTAGAATTCAACATTGTGCTGTGGTGAACATCCCATCACAGCTGGCCAGATGCTGTGATCTCCTCTCCCTATAAAGTGTTCTGTGGGTTCTCTCGAAACCCCTGCAAGCCAGTTTGGAGGTGCATCAGTAGAGGTGAAAGCTCTGTTGTATGACTGGAAGTTCTGGTGCAAGGCTTTTGCTGACAAGACTCATTAGGTGACTCTAGCCCAACGTGTGTATGATTTAGTACTTTCTCTTCTTACTTTATTACCTGCAATATAATCAAACCATACGCTTCTTTATTCAGGTGCGAGAAAACAACAAAAAGGGAGAGTAGCTGTGCCAATCAAATTAAAACCCTCTTTCTTACCTGACAGCCACCCAAGTGTTGAACCAATTAATCAGTTTTCTTCAAGTGGTGCAATCAATTCAAACTTTGTTTCATCTTAATCTCTGGAACACAGCTGCTACAAAATGCCAATACTGCTTCTGATAGATTAGGTGATACTATCTGTTTGAGTGTTGGCCTCACATATGTGTTTGTATCAGATAAATTAAATGGCTATAATTGCTCCTTTCTAACACATCACTGATTCAGGCATAGTGAGTGTGGCACAGTGCCTCTGATAAGGCAAACATTTACCACTTTGGTGAAGAAGACTCATTGACATTATTATACTTATCATGGCAATTTTAAAGTGCTGCAAGAAACTGAATTTCAAGATTTATTCCCTGCCACCATAGTCGCAACGTTTATCTCTAAAGCTATTGTAGGTTTGGCTGCACACTTAGGGAATGCATCCATGGGATTTGGGTGCCCCTGATCTTTATCATTGATTTGCCTTCAATTCTTTATTTTAAGTTGACTGTATCACTTCTTCTTGAGCCCACTTGTCCACAGGAAGTTCTACTGCAGAGGAGGGGAACCTGTGGCCATCCAGATGTTGCTGCACTACAACTCCCATGGTCCCTGAATATTGGCAAAGCCAGGCGGGGTTGACTTGAAGTCCAAGAACATGTGAAGGGCCATAGGTTAGCCACTGCTACTCTACTAAGAATGAGGTATATATTACCACTGTATATTCCTGTATACCTCTCCCACTATACCAAGCAAGAGAAGTCCAGATTAGGGATATTTGAGAATTCTGTTGAAAACAGAAATGGGAGTGGAAATTGTCAGTGCCAGTTGAAGCAACAGTGGAACCACACACACCCTTGGACTTATGGGGTGGTAGCAAACCCCATGAATCGCTGGCCCCTTCTTCTGGGTCAGTCTCTGGCAATGTCTCCATTACACACTCTTCAGAGCCCTGCCTGTCCTTGACATCCCAATACTATAGGTGTTGTTCCTGGAAGAAGGGAGGAGGATACTCTTCTACATGGCAAGCTACTCTGGGTTGGGGCAGCAAATACAGAAAAGGACAGTTAAGGTAACCTCTCTCCAGCCATCCAGTACTTTCTTTCTTGCTCGCTCTTGCTTGAAACACTGCTATTACTGTGCTGACCAAGTTAGTGCTGCACCGAGCAATTCTGAGTTCTTGCATGCAAAACTATAAAAAGTCATATAAATCAAACAGAGCTGCTTGGTTGTCATATGATTTATGAGAATACCTGCATACCGTCTTTCCCCCTTTTTAAGACACCGTCTTATAATTTTCCCCCCTCAAAAAAACACAGGGTGGCTTATTTTCAGGGGATGTCTTATTTTTATTACGTCAGTATGGTACGGTACAGCCTCCCCCTGCGCGCTGAGCAGGTGGGGCAGTACTCCGCAAGAGGCGCATTCCCCCCCCCCCCGCGCCTCTCGCTGGTTCGCTGGCTCCCTGCGCACGGGGAACAGGCAGGGCAGGAAGAGCCGTCTCCCCCCCCCCGCCTCTCCCTGCGCGCTAAGCAGGCGGGGCAGAACTCCGCAAGAGGCGCGTTTCCCCCCCCCCCGTGCCTCTCACTGGTTCGCTGGCTCCCTGCGCACGCAGGAGGGGCTGAGGAGGCGACGGGAACAATGGCGGCACCACGGCTTACTTTTGGGGTACGTCTTACTTCTCACAAAGGTAAAAAAACCCTGCCATGGCTTACTTTATGACTACGTATTAAAAAAGGGGAAACAGGGTATCTTAAAATGTTGGGAAGGAGATTATTTGGCTGAATCCTCCCCAATCACAGTGAGTGTACTGGTGGGGGGGAGGGGGGAGGGAGATCATACCTCATGTTACAAAACAGCTTAGGGAGACAGCTGATATATAAAAGCTGGCGCCATGTGTGATCTGCCCCACCCTGCACTCAGCAAAGTCATTTCCAGGGCAGACCCCTCTTACCACAGCAGCAGGGGCATATGCCAACAGCCCATGATCTGTGGCACACACAAGCAAGGCCTAGAATTTTGATGGTCTTGCCATGTCGTAATGTACCACCACACCACGGCATTCTGCGAACATCAAAACAATAGCTTTCTAGCAGTGCAATCCAAGTCCACGATCAGCCAGGGTAAGAGAGTTTGAATTTGGCAGGTTCGGGGGCTTTCCTGGGGTCAGCTGACATAAATCCCCCGCCTTGGTTTAAGCCTGAGATATGCTGACTCAGCCAGCAGAACATAAGCTGATATAATTTATGCCTGCATAAGTTCCAAAAAGGGGTATGGTAGGGGAGAGGCAAGGATAATCTTACTCTTGTTTCAAACCCTATTCAACTCAGTCATGTGACCTAGTGTCCAGTCCTCAAAACTTGAGCCCACACTCACTTGTCAGTTCAGCTCCTACACCAGTTTATGTCACACTGGTGTAAATTATACCAGCTTCCTGTGGTGTCGTGGACTGGGTGGATTCAGAGGAATGGTGGGAGGCACCAGCTGGGGAACCCCCAAAGCAAGAAGGCTTAGAGCCCAGGGATTGGTCAGAGGAAGATGAATGGGAGAAGGAGGTGTCGGAAGATGAAGAGGTAACAGGATTTAGTGAGCAGGGAGAGTCTGTGGCAGAGAGAAGTCCAGAAGCAGAAGCAGAAGTAGAAGCAGGAGAGGAGGGAGGCACAGATTGTAATCAAGCTGAAGAAGCCAGGGTGTCTCCCTCTTCTGCTGTGACAAACTCCCCCATGTCCTGGTCTCCCAGGAGCAGGAGAGATATGAAGTGAGAGGAGCAAATGCAGGCATGCCAACACAGTCTCAGATTGCTTGGGAAAGACCTGGGAGAGGAGGAGACTTAGGCAGCTGTGGGAAGGCAGGGACCTTCAGTCCCCACAAATGCCTCACAGGGGCAACACCTACTGAGAAGAGTTGCTGTGTTCATTAGGCCTGGCACTCTTGGGCAGACCTTGTTTCTTCTAATAAAGAGTTAACTTCACTTACTCCATGTGATTTATTGCTGGCTCACTCCTGACATATAGTTAAGGTTGCTCTGTTACTGCCCTTCACTGCAGCCCAGGATATCCAAGCCATGGACAAGGCTGAGCAGGAGGGACAAACCCAAGGTGACCCATGCCACAATGCTAGGGTCCCAGAAACTGCCTGAGGCTGCCAGGTGCTGCTGCCATCCTTGAGATGTGTGTCTGCAAAGCAGGCACATGGAACCTGTGATCTTCTGAATGTTGCTGGGGCACCAACTCCCATAAGCCCAGTCTGCAAAGCCAGTAGTCAGGGATGGTGTGAGTTATAGCGCAACAGCATCTGGAGGGCCACAGGTTCCCCTCTCCCATCTCTGGTGTGCAGATATAGATAAGTCATGTGAGCCTCCATTTGCACTCTGAAGTGGTGCAGTCTATTTTTGCCCCTTCTTTTGTTTTTTGTCTCAACTAGGCCCAAGTACTTGTCGCCAGTTGGGTTGCTGTTCAGAGGACTTCTCTTGTAATGAGGTTGTTTCATTTACTTCAGTAAATTTGTGTTATTATCACAAGCTATTTTAGCAAATGGAAAGAAAACAAACGAACAGGTGCCTGTGTTGGAGGCAGGCACTTAGCGCTGTGGATTTAAGAACTCAAAGGGCTAAATTATACTTTTTTGTACAATGCTACAATGAAAGACTAAAATTAGCAAAGGACATGCAACAATTTCACCAAGCTCATGGGCTGCAGCTGTCAGGGATAGTTAATTACTATGGACCACATAAATGAGATGTTATGTATTGCTTCACCTGACTTACATTGTTGCATTATTGTAATGACTTGGGAAAGTTTTTCTAAACCTGTATTACCAGCCAGAATGATGATTTAGCTGCAAAGAAATGGGAATGGTAAGCAAAAGCTTTGACTTTTTCTTTTCCCTCTTGAAAGCCTGCAGATATTTCAGCCATGACAATTTAAAAGCTTATTTGGAATGACTTACTAAATTAGCACCCATATATTCTCAGTCCCCACCAAGATTTTAGTTTATATTTCATGTTAAAACTAGAAGGTAAATCACTTTTAAAAAAAGAAAAGGAAAAAAAGATTGAACTTTAAGTCAACCCTCTTCCACCTAAGCATCTCTAGTCAAAATAAATGATTTTTAGCAGTGCTTTTTTTCTTTAAAAAAATGTTTAGGGGTACTCTCATTTTCCTACTCATATTGAAATTCTGCCCCTCAATGAGGCCAAACTTAGATTCACAAAATGTTTAGGGGTATGCTTACTCCTGCGTACCCCCAGAAAAAACCACAGATTTTTAGTATTAGTTCTTTTGTTTGAAAAATGTGGTGCAAGGGGTAAGCCATTGAAGCTTCTGAAATGCGACAGTCCTCTCATGAGACTGCACTACCTTAAACTGAAGTCTAAACCTGAGGGTGGCGCTGTGGTTTAAACCACTGAGCCTAGGGCTTGCCGACTGGAAGGTCGGCGGTTCAAATCCCCACGACGGGGTGAGCTCCTATTGCTCGGTTCCTGCTCCTGCCAACCTAGCAGTACGAAAGCATGTCAAAGTGCAAGTAAATAAATAGGTACTGCTCCGGCGGGAAGGTAAACGGTGTTTCCATGAGCTGCTCTGGTGCGCTGCTGGCCACATGACCCGGAACCTGTACGCCGGCTCCCTCGGCCAGTAAAGTGAGATGAGCACCACAACCCCAGAGTCATCCACGACTGGACCTAATGGTCAGGGGTCCCTTTACCTTTAAACCTGCTTTGCACAGGCCTGTGGTAGGGTTGGATTGAACAAACCCACCCCTCCCAACAGCCACTGCAGTGGTGTTTGCATCATTCTACTAAAGCAGATCTCGTTCCACCTGCTGAAGGCCCTCCAGTATTATCCGTGCTCAGGATTGCTCTCACAGCTGGCACTGTCTAGCATCAGACCTAATATTAGCCATACCAGTATGCCAGCTGAAGCCCACACAGGCACCAGGCTGGATCTGCCTGTCCCCACTTTCTACTGCTGTGGATGCAGCAGTAGTTTTGACTTTAGGTTTCCTGACGTCATTGTGACATTAGGCAATTGGCAGGTAGGCAACCTCTTCTACTGTCAAAATGGCACACAGAGTTGATGAAGGTCTGAATCCTGCCTGCTGGCCAGATCCTGTTCTGTATGTTTAAGGATATCACCATTTTTGTTTTGCAGTAACTTCACTTTTGGGTCTTCTCCTTTGAACTGTTGATATGTAATTTCTTTTCTCTTTAGTGAACACTGTCAAGAATCTCATTTCCCTTAATCTGAACCAATTAACTGTTTTGCACTTTCCATTTACTAAAATAACAACTTCTTTTGTATAAATGATGGAGATGTAAATTAAACCCCCCCCTCTCTCTTGTTCAATTTATTATAAGAATGGGGGAATATAGTCAGTGGGTTGGATCCAGACTTGCTATGAATACCTCAATTGAAATCAATGGGACTTAACGAAATCATGCCTAACATTGATCTCAGCAGATCTACTCTAAGCTTGTATCCTGCCCAGATCTGTAGAACAGTGGTGGAGAATTTGTGACACTCCAAATTTAGGACTCCAGCTCACATCAGCTCTAGCCAGTATGACCAATATTCAAAGATGATGGGAACTGTAATGTTCCAACACTGTCTGTATGGTCACATGACCCACAATTATGCACACACACACACACACACACTGTAGAGCCTGCTCGGGGACATATTAACTGGTTCAACCTTAAACAACAACAACAACAACAACAACAACAACAACAACAACAACTTATTTATACCACGCTTATCTGGCTGGGTTTCCCCAGCCACTCTGGGCAGCTCCCAACAGAATATTAAAAACACGACAAAACATCAAACGTTAAAAGCTTCCCTAAACAGGGCTGCCTTCAGATGTCTTCTAAAAGTTTGTTAGTTGTTTATTTCCTTGACATCTGATGGGAGGGTATTCCACAGGGCAGGCGCCACCACTGAGAAGGCCCTCTGCCTGGTTCCCTGTAACCTCACATCTCGCAGTGAGGGAACCACCAGAAGGCCCTCAGCGCTGGACCTCAGTGTCCGGGCTGAATGATGGGGGTAGAGACACTCCTTCAGGTATACTGGGCTGAGGCCGTTTAGGCCTTCAAAGGTCAGCACCAACACTTTGAATTGTGCTCGGAAATGTATTGGGAGCCAATATTGGTCTTTCAGGACCAGTGTTATATGGTCTTAAAGCTTACGGTGGAGAAGTGTGTGTGTCCGTGGATGGATAGATAGATCGATAGATCGATAGATTGATATTTAGATATATAATCATCAGTATGTTGTGTTTTTTGGCTAAATTAAGCATTATTAACATATCTCAGATAGTATGCTCAATCTAGCACCCATTCAAGACAGAGGGATAATAGCAACTATGTTAATTAAATGACTTTTGCCCTAGTATTTGTAGAAATAACCTTTGGAAGAAAGAAAAGCAACCATGTCCATCCACTGCAATGTGTTCTGGAAAGAAGGAAATGCATGCATATTACATTTGTGAGACTATATATATATATATATATACACATACACATACACACACACACACACACACACACACACACAATACTCTTAAGACTAGGTAAAAATAAAATGGCCTATTCTGACAGCCACACCTCAGCACCAGAAGCCACTCAGTGCTGATTTATAAGTGCAGCAGCCCACACCAACGAGGAATCTTTGCTTTATGCTTAATTCATTGCAGTTTCAGCTTTTTGCTATGTCACAATGAATAATCCTAAATGAAGGTTATCTCCCTACTGTAAAAAAAAACAAAAACAAAAAACAGATCTGTGCTGAATAATACTGCATGTACTTTTTACAACAGTCTTTGACATATGGGTGAACTGTGTCACAGGAACATAAGAAGCTGCCTTATACAGAGTCAGACCATCAGTCAATCTAGCTCAGTAAAGTTGGCACTAACTGGCAGTGAAGCAACTTTATTGAAAAGAGTAAATTCTTGACAGTCCTTGACAACTGAGAATCAGAAAAAATTGTACTAGTGCCACATTAGCATACTGGTTGGGGCTGGTGGGAATTGTAGTCCAACATTGATGGAGGGTGGGTGCAAGGTCACGGGAGGCTGATCTACAAGAATTATATATAATTGCAGTTGTTTTGCAGGCAAGAGCTAAATGCCAGGGAAGCAATAGCTAATTCAGCAGGTGAATGGGGATCCCTGGTCTACTCAGAAGGGAGTTTCATTGCATTTAATGAAGCTTACTCCCAGGTAAGTGGGTATAGGTTTGGCACCACAATGTTTCCTTTACTGTTTGAACTGCAAACATAATAGCTACAGGATTACTTGGACAGAAATATTTCTGCACGGTTTTAATTGTTCCATATACTAAGTATCATGTGAAATTCATAATGTCAGCAGACAGCAGTCTAAGCAAATCTTGGCTCTGGTGTCACAGAGACAATTGGGTGGTTCATTACCAAGTCAGATCCGCTTTGGCATTTGAGCAGCCTAAAATATCTATGACATTAGCATATTGTTCGGGGCAAACAAATTTCAGTGTTACTAAAATAAACTGCACACATCCTTTTATAAGATCAGGTCACCCTGAAGATGGACTTCTCTGGCAATTTGAGTGTTGAAAGTACAGTGAGCCTTCATTCACAAATTATATTTACTGCTGCATAGTGTTGTAGTTAGGCTTGGCTTGCTATTTCTATTATAAATCCTATTTTTCATTGTTATGGCTCAGCTCTTTCCATTTGCTTCAGGGCTTGAAACAAAGCTACATCTTTTTCAGCGAAGAACTTTTTAAAGAATTTTTATTATTATTATTCTAACGTTTTCTTTTGCAAGAATAGTAAACATTTAATAAATAGGAGTGCAGGTTTCAGCCCACCACTCAAGGACCATACATTGACCATCAGCATGTGTGAATGGCTCATCAACAGCTTGACAGAGAGAGAACTTCCCTGTCACTTAGTTCAGTTCAAGCACAATACAGTGGTACCTCTGGTAACGAACTCAATTCATTCCAGAGGTCCGTTCTTAACCTGAAACCGTTCTTAACCTGAGGTACCACTTTAGCTAATGGGGCCTCCTGCTGCCACTGTGCCGCCGGCCTGCGATTTCTGTTCTCATCCTGAGGTAAAGTTCTTAACCCGAGGTACTATTTCCGGGCTAGCGGAGTCTGTAACCCGAACTGTTTGTAACCTGAGGTGTTTGTAACCCGAGGTACCACTGTACTCATTTTCTGTTCACAAATGCATCTGGAAACCATCAAATGTTGAATAGCCAAGTGATCTGCATGCATGCAAAAGCCAATGCAGATTTTCAGTCATGTTCTAGGGTTTTGGAATAAATCTCAGCTCTCACTACATGGGACTGGTTTGAAAAGAATGGACACAAAAGGTAACTTTCTCATACCTGCTGAGGGAGAGCAGGGGGGTACAACTTGAAAGGCAAAAACTATGTGAAGATCTTCAAGCACCTCTGAACCCAAATTTTTCTCTGATGTTAGAGATAAGAAGGTAGGCATTGTGGAAGAACCTTTGTGAGATAGAGAGCTGCTGGAGCATTTCTAACCCCATGTGGGCAAGTTCCTAATGCATGATTATAGATGGTGGCCATAAATATCATTTTTATCTTCTGTTTTGCTAGGAAATTCAATATTATGAACAGCAAACCAAAACACAGAGAACAATGAACTATCAGAATTTGATCCTGGTAAATTGCTCTGCAAGGATGAACGTTTACTTTTTCTAAAATTATGGCCCCTAAAGGCTTAAGGCATCCTTGTTACAACATGTAGCTTTGGAACTCAATGCATGACAGATCTTCAAATTTGACACTCAATTATATTTAAAAAGAATACAAGGAGGATCCAATAGATGACATATTATCCTTAACTTGTGGTATAATAATTCTGTCAAGGCTGAAGCCAAATCTGTCAGAAGCAGGGAATTATGCTACTGTGGCATAGCAATAGTATGTACTTTTTATCGTGTCCCCTTCAAATCATATAAATCACATCAGATGACCTCAGAGCTATGTGAAAGAGGCATGCAGTCATCAAATAATGTTATGATAAAGGTAAATAAAGAGACAATGTAATAATAGTATTTATGCTCTACTTAGTAACTCAGCTGCAAGAAATGTGCATTGCCTTTGAATTCCTTTCTGCTTTCGGTACATGTAGTAGCATGATTTCAGCATGGCGTAGATGAACAGTTTCACCAAGTTCTTTATTATTTATTCAGTTTATATCCCATCCTTCCTCCCAAAAGAGCTCAGGGCTGCACTTTCCATTTCAGGATTTGCTTGCTTTTAATTCTAAATCATTGTATATAAAATAAACGAATTATACATAATTTTAAATAGCCCTTCAAACAAAAAAAAAGAAATAACAAAAAAATGGGCTGGAATTTGGATTCTTGAGTAATTAGAAACCTATTTGTTTCTGGGCTATAGAATAGTGAGTGACACAAGATCCCCTCACAAATTACCCTCCATGTATTCATGAGCACATGGATGGGGGAAGAGATCACACATATTGGCCCAACCCTCAATTTTCCCTGCCCAATGCATAGACTTCCTCTTCTGACCTTCCACCAATGGGGGAAGAGACTACACTTTTTGGCCTTGCCCCACAACATTGCCACCACTCAATTCATAGGAATTCTTCTTCTGACTTTCCACCAAAGACAGATAGGGGAAGGGGCCAAACCTACTCTTCTCACTACTGCTATCAACATTACCATCCCCACCTTCCCTCTGGCCCAACCCAAGGCATAGACCGTCTCTACTGGCCTTCCTTCCACCAGATGTACAGGGAGGAAGTGAGTAAAGTGGTCCTCCTCCAAAAGGGCTTTACTTTTGCAGCATTGTGGCTGCAAACAACTGATACAGTTTATTTTTAACTCAGAAAAGTGGTTATTTATTAGTCTTTGCTCCAAGTGTGCCATCAGCTTCTGGCATACAGCTTCTGCTCAGAGAAGTTAAATTTTAAGTCCTCAAGCAAACAAAACCCGAACCCTGCCTATCTACAGAGATTGAAACATAGCTGGGATAACCAAAGTGGTATTTATTGCATTTATTGCGAAATGTAAGCAAAGCTACTGGAAGCTGCTTAAAGGCAGCAGACAAATTTGACAGTGAAACTGGTTTACATCTGTAATGTTTGGAACTGAATACAGCAGACTGTCATTTTGATGCTTGCATTTGAATTGCTGGTATATGTATGTACCAGCTGTTTTGTACAGAGCCAGATTGGCTATTTTCTAATAATGTCCCTACTCTTGTTCTCTAAATTGTCCTGAAATACCGAACCACATTTTGACACCATTTTCCAGCATTCATTTTATTACAAAAGTTTCTCATGTGTAATTGAGGTCGCAACCTCAGTCCCTATAAGCTTACAAATTTCCATCTTTTCAATTTCCTTCTCCCTCTTCCTCCAGCAATAAAGGATTTGTGTGGGTATGGTGCATTTTTAATCCAACTTTGGTGTGCACACAAACCCTTAGAGCTAGGGTTGCTTTGCCAGTAACATTACCATTTTGCACAGAGACTGTATCCTTTCCCCATACCACACCCTATTCAACATGTTTAAGCTGTTGTGGGGCTGGGACTCTAAACCCCACCCAAAGAATGCAGTGTGTATCTTCAACAATTTGGCTAACAGTGAAAGACAGAGCTAACAAAGATTCCTACAACTGACAAGGGTCCTATCTACTTAGCCTGTTATTTATCCATATCTGTTTAATATGAATTTCATGGCATTCACCTTATCTGTAGCATCTGCCTGAGGCACATCTAGAAATAGTTCCAGACTGAAATATTTGGCTCATCTTTTTCTCAGCACATTTAGGGGTGGGTACTGGGGAACCTAGCTGAGGACTGCTAGGAGGTGAAAGTAACTGCACTTTCAGGCATGGAGAGGACAATCTTTAAACTAGGCTACCACTCCAAGTAGTGGACGTGGGTAGCGCTGTGGTCTAAACCACTGAGCCTCTTGGGCTTGCCGATCAGAAGGTCGGCGGTTCAAATCCCCGCGACGGGGTGAGCTCCCGTTGCTCGGTCCCAGCTCCTGTCAACCTAGCAGTTCAAAAGCACGCCAAAAAGTGCAAGTAGATAAATAGGTACCGCTCCGGTGGGAAGGTAAACAGCGTTTCCATGCGCTGCTCTGGTTTCGGTGCTCGTTGCGCCAGAAGCGTCTTAGCCATGGTGGCCACATGACCTGGAAAAACTGTCTGTGGACAAATGCTGGTTCTCTCAGCTTGTAAAGTGAGATGAGAGCCACAACCCCGGAGTCGTCTGTGACTGGAGTTAACTGTCAGGGGTCCTTTGCCTTTACCTTTACCACTCCAAGTGGTGGCTTGGCTACTTGTTCCTTTGAAAGCACAGGCCAAGATGCTTCATGAGAAAAATGTTATGGGGCATTCCAGGGGAGGGGTATGGCTGCCCCATTCAGTTGTATTCTCTGGGACACCATTTTCAGATCCTGCATGCAACTGAGAGGCATTACAGTAGCTTTGCAAACTGTGTTGAATAACATTAAGAAAGCAGAATTCAATACTTGAAAGTATAATAACACTGAAGTTTCAATATTCAATCATTACTGAAAGTTGCAGTCCTATACATCCTTATCTGAGAATAACTCCCATCAGGCTAAATTGGTCCTACTTCTGAATAGATACGAATAAGTTTGCACTCTTGGTTAAACAAAATCAGTGTATGCTTCTTATCAATTGGGGAAATATAATTTGAAAAGGAGGAACTCCTGCAGGCAAGTCTAGAATTATACAGGAAGGCTGGATAGCTGTAGCAGCTTGTATGGTGAGGCAGAGACACCATCAAGACACCAGGGTCACTGCAGCTTACCTGGAGGGGGATGGAGTCTGGCGGGTAGTAGTAGGGTTGGGACTGTGTCAATATGGTACTTAGCAATGCCACCCGATCACATGGGCAGTTACTGTTTCTTACCATTAAACAACTAGAAAGAACTAAAACTGAAACAAAAAGTCATGATAAATATCTATAGTTGTCCAGTCATAGTCCTGCACCCTTCCACTTGTACGTCTGCTGATGGAGTGGGCACCAGACCATAACAGACACTCCAGATTTATCCAGTAGTCAGTACCATTTTCAACAAGGAGAAGAAGAGTTTGGATTTGATATCCCGCCTTTCACGCCCCTTAAGGAGACTCAAAGTGGCTAACAATCTCCTTTCCCTTCCTCCCCCACAACAAACACTCTGTGAAGCGAGTGGGGCTGAGAGACTTCAGAGAAGTGTGACTAGCCCAAGGTCACCCAGCAGTTGCATGTGGAGGAGCGGGGAGGCAAACCTGGTTCACCAGATTACAAGTCTACCGCTCTTAACCACTACACCATGCTGGCTCCCAGTGTGATCAACAACACAGTGTGATCCATATGTGCACCCCTCAACAGCTGGTGATGCTTTCAGCTTTCAGAAACATCTGCCTAGACCAAAGTTTCATACACAGAATTGCACACTAGGGTGTTCTAGACATTACTATCAGCCTTTGTGTTGCACTCTGCCCTTTCTGTTATCATATTATCATACCCATGGCAACCAGATGCAAAGGACGACAGAGCTTCTACTAGAAATAGAAATAGAAATACTTTATTGCCACTGTACCACATGTTTACAGTGAGTTTAAATGAGCCCCCTCCCCCCCACAATCTCTCAGTCCTTCGTACAACCACCGACCCTGAACGTCAACTGCAATGTTGCTGTCTTCCATTCAGCAGCCTCATGGCCCACAGGTAGAAACTGTTCTTTAACCTGTTGGTTCGGCTTATGATGCTACTATATCTCCTGCCCAAGGGCAGGAGATTTAAAAGGTACTGGCCAGGGTATGAGTCATCCCTGAGAATGTTCCTCACTCTTCTGAGGCAACGGTCTTCTGCGATAACATCTAGCGGACTCAGGGGACAGCCCATGGTGTCTTGTGCTGTCTTCACCACCCTCTGTAGGGACTTTCTGTCCATGGCTGCCAAACCAGCGTACCACACCATGATACAGTATGAAAGAACACTTTCTATTGTGGACCGATAGAAGGAAATAATTACTTGTTGTCTAACATTGTTCTTTCGCAAGACCCTAAGGAAATGAAGTCTCTGTTGGGCCTTCCTGACCACCTGGGCTGTATTGACCTTCCAAGTAAGGTCTTCACTAAGATGGACTCCCAGGAATTTACTAACACTCAAGCATCATTTATCTGATCCCAATACAAACTCTACACCCCTTGTGTGTGGTTTTTGGGCAAAATGATGATTGATTGATGTCCCTTAACTTATTTCAGCTCCTTATTTTCTCCAGCTGCCCAGTTTTTATTTATAGACAGAGAAGGCAGTATGGCACAGACGTGTATTAATTATACATGAGTGACAAATCCCTTTAGACACTGTTCCCTGTCCCTGGGATCTAATGTCAGTTCTTTTTTCCATCCTCAATACCAGAGGCCTAACTCATTTATTTACATATGTTCTGGGGCCTATAAATCCTATCAGCAACACTGATGCCTGCTGTTTGTGGGGTCTCAATGACCCTGATTATTATGGTTGTTGTCACTTCCTCCTCTTGTCACTCTTGTCACTCCATGTAGGCTCTCACATTCTTGTTGGCCTCTACTTAAGAAATGCCAACAGGAACTAAAGACACATGGGACTTCTGAAAGACCATAAGGAGGGTTACACTTCTCTGTGTTTCCCAAAGTACAAGACCCAAACTTTCTCACTCTGTATGTTTTAGCTAGTGCTGGGTCACACTTTGCAGCCTAGCAATATTTGTAAGGGGTATTTCGGGGGGGGGGGGGGAGGCAGAAAATGTTCCATTAAGATTGTATTTATATTGGGGAGGAGAGTCAAATTTTAAAGAATTCTCAGGGGACATGAAAAGAGCAATTGCAATTCCAGACTGGCACTATATTGCAGTAGATTTCAATCGCATATTGACAAATTCCAGTTGCACAGTTAAATTACCCAGCAGCTCCACTTTCCCCCAAACTTGGATTTTTTGTGATAAGAAAAAGGAGGGGAAATGCACTGGGAAGTGTGGGATAACAATTGCTTGACACAATGTCCTATAACCTTCCTGCAACCAAATTGGAATGAGTGCTCAAAAAAAGTAATCTAAAATAATCTGTAAACGTCATGCAAAAAAATTAGGATGAACGCTCAATATACAGATTTTCTGGAAGCTACCTTAGCATTGCACAGTAGTTAGAGTGTTAGACTAGGTCCTGGGAGAACAGAGTTCAAATCTTCATTCAGCCATGAAGCTCACAAGATGGTCTTGGGCCACCTACCATCTTTCAGCCTAAACTGAAATGCTCCAGATGTTTCTGAACTAAAACTCCCATCAGCCCCAGCAAGCATGGCCAATGACCAGGGTTGAGAGCTATAGTTCAGCAACATCTAAAGGGACAAAGTTCCCCCACCCCGTCCTGCATCGTGCAATTCTCCAGTGTTGCTATCTGTGGTCCATTTGGACCAAGCATTTTCAACAATCCACAGTGCTTAGTAGTTATCTTCAGAATTGACTGTTACAATGCAAAAGCAACTAAGAGTCCCTGAATTTATTGTGACATTAGCTTTACTACAGTCTACTTCACCCCCTCAGGAAATTGTTCAGAAATGCAGCTTTTTCAGTACTATGTCAAAGTACCTTATTAACATCTATCTAACAGTACTTGAATTTTTTTTTTTATAGATTTTAAGTGTGATCCACAGGTTCACACCTGAATAATTTCCTCCACCTTTTCGTCCTTGGTGTTTTGAGTGTTCATGCTTCATTCCACAATTTTACAAAGAATTTCAATTGCATTTAGGTCATAGCACTGGTCACAGAACTGAAAATAAAAATGATGCATTGCTATAACACAGTACAATTCTGCAATCTGCTTGTTTCTACTAATTCGGACATAGGTGTGATTTTACTTCCATGCTTTATAGTGAAGAGAGTAAATTCTGGTTCAAAATAAGTTCAGTTTGTAGACTTTCACTTGACAAAGGAAATCTAGTATTCATTCATTGTAAACCTATCATGAATATTTGGTGATGCTCATTATCCATTGATTAATATTTCCACTGAGCTGTATTTATTCTACTCTATAATTGCATTCTGCTTTGCATTTGTGTGTCTGACATCATACCAGGTTCCTGCTGTAATATTTCTGAACCACCACAACATTAATTTATTTGTTTTGATTATTTGCATGAAAGGTGAAATTCACTGTTCAGGTATGAAAAGAGTTGTAAATTTAAAGAAGAAACATATCTTTTCCCACTCCCTGCACAGCTGAAAATCTCCTTGAGAGTTTTCTTGCACTTTTGTTTGAGAAATACCTGCATCCAAATTGGATTGTTGAAATATTATATGGTGCTCTGTCAGGGATTTATTTATGGTAAATCTCACAAAGAGCAAGTTACACTATTGGAAGGACCCAGTCCAGACCACACAATCATAACACCAATTAGATGCTCTTAATATTTGCTGATCTGTTGCTGGGGAGATTTTGTTTAAATCTTGGACTCTGTTCCCGAAATGGCTTCGGTCCAGTATACCTGAAGGAGCGTCTCCACCCCCATCATTCTGCCTGGACACTGAGGTCCAGTGCCAAGGGCCTTCTGGCAGTTCCCTCACTACGAGAAGCCAAGTTACAGGGAACCAGGCAGAGGGCCTTCTCGGTAGTGGCACCTGCCCTGTGGAACGCCCTTCAGATGTCAAAGAGAACAACAACTACCAGACCTTTAGAAGACATATGAAGGCAGCCCTGTTTAGGGAGGCTTTTAATGTTTAATAGATTATTGTATTTAATGTTCTGTTGGAAGCCGCCCAGAGTGGCTGGGGAAACCCAGCCAGATGGGCGGGGTATAAATAATAAATTATTATTATTATTATTATTATTATTATTATTATTATTATTATTCCCCTAGCTGTAGCAGAGAATTGGCAATATTCAGGGTATCTCATAGAATAATAGAATTGTAGAGTTGGAAGGTGCCCAATGGTCATCTAGTTGAACTCCCTGCAATGCATGAATCTCAGCTAAAGCATCCATGACAGATGACCATCCAACCTCTGCTTAAAAACCTCCAAGGAAGGAGAGTCCACAACCTGTGTCTTTCCCTCCACCTTGGAGAGTTGTGTTGTGGTATTGTCTTTCCATTTTAGATGCATTTCTTCCAACTTCCTAGCGTACTTGACTAATGTCGCTGACTCCTGTCTTTGCAAATGCATATTTGAACAGTCAGACATGCATTTAAGTCTGCCTCAAATATTCATATTTTGTTTGGAGGAGGGGGGAATGTAGGAATTCGTTTTGCATGTGTGCCGACGAAGTGTTTAATAGTGTCCATTTACAAAACGTTCAGCAAAGGTGCTGTCAAAATGAATGAGGATGGGCTGCTCTCACCACACAGAAAAGGGGCAGGGGGGAAAAAGAACAGATGGCGGTTGAAGAAGCCGAGTTCATATTTGGTAATGCAACTTTAATGCTTGGGTGGTTTCATTTTATTCTACTTCTTCAAACAAGGATTTATCATTCTTTACTTGCTTCTCCTTCCCACTGACAAGTAAAGGGTTGAAAGATTTAAGTTTATCTCAAGAACTCCAATTCAACAGAAAATTACCCTTCAACAGTAAAGGTTGTCTTTTCATATTTTTTTTTTAAATATCCAGCTGACTGCATCAGAGTTTATTCAGCATTGTACAAAGAAGCAGCAGAATCATATGGAAACTAGTATTTTTTCTTTCTTTACTAGCTCTTCAATATGCTTCCATTGCACTGATAAGATAGCCTTTCTGCAATCGTGTGGTGTGGGAATTGTAGAATTCTTCAGGGACCCAAGAAAATGTAGAGAAGTCACCTAAGCAGAGAATGGTTTCATTGCAAGAACCTTAATAGCTAACAAGTCATTATATTGGCCTGTCTGGCTAACTCATATACACCCAAAGAAATCAATGTGCTGAAGTCTAACAACTTCAAAGTAACTACTCTGAGCATGACTTAGTCAGAGACAATCCAGTGAGGTCCACCAGAAACTCTCAGGGCTACCTGACCATGTCGAGCTTGCGTAGAAAAAGAATTTGAGTCCTAAATGAAACTTGAGTTAAAACTAGGTTAGATTCTAGCATAGCAGGTGGGGTGTCTTTATTAGCCAGAGGGCTGTATTTCTTTGTGGGGTACCTTCTGCCTGCTAGTAGCAAAAGGGTCCAAGGACAAAAGTAACAGACCCTCCAAGTGTCCCTATTTTCCAGGGACGTCCCTGATTTAGAGAAGCCATCACGGTTTCTGATTTGATCCTGGAATGTCCCACTTTCTTTTAGGGTGTCCCTATTTTGATTGGATAATGAGCCGTCTGAAAGCAATCCTATATAGGGAAGGTTTTTTTTTTAATGTTTAATGTTTTATTATGTTTTTATATATGTTGGAAGCAGCCCAGATTGGCTGGGGCAACCCAGTAAGATGTGCGGGGTATAAATAGGAAAATTATCATTATGGAATGGGACGTCCCTATTTTCATTGGAGAAATGTTGGAAGGTATGAAGTAATGAAACAAGCAATGTGACTCTCACCTTTGTACAGATTCCAGCCTGACACAGGGCCCAATTTGTTGATCCTGATCATGCCCCAATCTGACTCAGACCGATCTGGGCCCTGAACCCTAGCAGCGGCTTATATGTTCCTAATTTTTAATCAGGATTTTAAACCCAATTAAGGATGCAGTCAGAGGTGAGGAGAGGTGGAGCAGAAAGAATCATATAGGCAGAGATTCTCAACTGCATTGCCTCTCCCCACCCCGGACTGCATGTTTAACCAGGGTTTAAACTTAGTAGGTAGGTGAACAAAAATACTGTAATATATGCTGACAACAAAAACAAAAACAAAAAGCTTTACTGCTATCATCTTATTAGGTTAAAGGTAAAGGTAAAGGGACCCCTGACCATTAGGTCCAGTCGTGTCCGACTCTGGGGTTGCGGCGCTCATCTTGCTTTATTGGCCGAGTCAGCGTACAGCTTCCAGGTCATGTGGCCAACATGACTAAGCCGCTTCTGGCGAAACCAGAGCAGCGCACGGAAACACCGTTTACCTTCCCGCCAGAGCGTTTCCTATTTATCTACTTGCACTTTGACATGCTTCCGAACTGCTAGGTGGGCAGGAGCAGGGACCGAGCAACGGGAGCTCACCCCATCGCAGGGATTCGAACCACCAACCTTCTGATCAGCAAGCCCTAGGTTTAATTCACAGTGCCACCTGGGTCCCCTTATTAGGTTAAGGAGGGGTCAAATTGTGGCTCTCTTATGATGATATAGCCAATGACAGAGACTCTTCCTGGAGAACATCACATCATGTGAAGATGCTTTGGGCAGAGTCAGATTTCTTCCATTGCTATCTAATCGTCTTTCCCGCAGACAGAGGTCTTCCCAAACCCCCTGTTTGAGATTATCTTTCTGTAGATGCCATATATGTATGTGCTCTGCCCCCAAGTTATGGTCCATCCCCTTGCACAGCTCTTTTCCTAGTGTCATATTAAGTAGAAAGGGCAGCAGTTGTGGACAGCAAGGTGGGTGGTGTTACTTATCTAAACTGCTGGGAGGTGGGTTCCTGCTGCTAACTGAGAGGAAGGGTGGGAATGGGCAAGATGGTGGAGAGTTTGGCACTGTGCTAACATACCAGTGGAGCAAGTTTGTTTGCATAACACTTACATCCCCACTGTCCTTCCATTCCCATCCTTCCTCCTGGAAAGCAGCCGTAACCCAATTTCTCATGAGGTCAGGTAAGTAGTGCCGTCCTATCCCTCCATCTGCTACTAAGGGACAGAGAGGGGGAAATAAAGTGACGGACACCCATTTTGTATGGCAACATGAGCAAGGAGATGGAGAGACGATGTATGGAAAAAGTTGTACAAGTTATTAGCATCGGTTGCAATCTAAAAAATTTAAATCAATGCAAAAAATAGGCTGCTAACTCAAGAAATGTTTTATAAATATGATTTATATATTACAAAAATAAAATAGTGCAATAATTCTAGAGTAAAATACTGCCTCACTAAATAAATAGGCACAGCAAATTAAATTTAGAAAATTATTACAGCAATGAAAATAACAGCTGGTATAATTGCAGAATCAGACACAGTTTGTACTGCTTGGCAACCATTTTTTTGGAATTCAAAAGTAAACACAAATTCACATAAGAGTATGACAAAAGCCTGCCAGACACAAAATCACATTTCCAAATTGTTGGGATGTTTGTTTTCCCAACTTTGTGCTACAGTGAAAATGGTGATATGAGCTCCCACCAGGAATTTTAAGAAGGAACTACTTATTACCTTGGCAAATGTGTGTTCCTAATCAGACATTTACCCTCATAACATGGGAGAGGGAAAGGAGCAATAGAAGGAAACAAGAAGCACAGATCCCACTTTCTATCCACTAATTCTTCTTGAAATATCTTCTCCCGCCACCAAAGATTCTGTTTCTTCTAAATAGGCTTCCAAATTTAAGTTAAAGTATGGAGAGGGGGCACCTTGGTCAGGGAACAGGTTCACCTGCAGAGCCTCTTCTGCAAGTTTCTCCCAATCCTACTGCTGCCCATATTTTTCTTGCAATTCCTCAGAAGCAAAAGAAAACAAAAATATGTTCTCTAACTTAATCCGTCTAGAACAATTCACTCAACATGGGGCTGGCTTTGAAAATGGTTCAGAAGTTTCAATCAATTCAGAAGGCGGCAGCTGCCCAGGTTTGGGCAGATGCAGTTCACTGGGTGTGGTAGAGGCACTATGTTACCTGGTAGGCAGATCACTATTGCTTAATGGAAACAAGAGGGGGGAAGTGATGGGAAGATCAGCATAGTGCAAACACACTGGCAGAAGCTCCAGATTGACTGCTTTTGTACTGCAACGACCTTCCTGCCAGAGTGACCCAACTTCCGACACTCTAGCACAACACCTCCACTCCACCCAGCACGTTGCTTCTGGACAGATGCTAAATATCAGCACCATATTGCACCAAACCTCTGTCGACTGCGCCAAAATCTGACTGCTGCTTTTACTTCACACATGCAGGCATGCTGTTTTCAATTATTTCAGAGAGTAGTGCGAGCCCACAAAGAGGTTTAAAAAAATAACTGTACACATTAGAAACATCTGTGCTGACAAAGAGACATATTTTTGAAATATGTATTATGTTTGGAGGGATTTATAAGCTCACTGCAAATCTGAAACAGGGGTATGAGCTTATATTTGAAGGGGAACCTCATGATTAATAGCACTAGATTTCTCCACCGGGGGTGGGGGTTGTATAAAGGACCTGTTCAGGGGTTCAACTTTGATATCGCCTTACAGTGCAAACTGTTCCTCTAAGGAAAACTTAAGAGTTTACCGGCAGAAAGGAAATGAATGCTTTTCTTCAAGTTTGCAGGCAAATCTGAGCACACATTTTCTTTTGATAAACACAATGCCCATATTCAAGTTTCCATCCTTTGAGAACTTTGGCTTCCAATCAGCAGCTTAAGTTGGTGCTCCTATTGAAATCTTGGCTAGCAGAAGAATTTGGTACAGGGGTGAGATTCAGATGATCACATTTTCTCAGCTTCAATGTTGCTTTTGCAGCCAACTCATGTGGCATTCTAATGGAATTACCCCAGGATACCAGAAGAGAAGACATCTTTGCTTTCACAGCAAAAGCAACAGCATTCTTCATATTAATTTTATTCTGGAACTATCATACAGTATTGGTTTACAGTGTGATCCTATACATGTTTACTGGAAAGAAAGCTCTACTGTGTTCAAAGAGACTGTAGCTTTGTACACACTTAACTGATAGCAGGAATGAGGGAGAAATGAGATTCAGTTCACATTTAAATGCAAACTTACCGAATCTATACTTTCCAGAGCAATATGCAAACCAAAACATAGCCAACCTTCAAAATTCATAGTTTTCTGAATTTTGCAGCCAAGCAATGCGAACAACAATGCACATATTACTATGTGCTTACAAATGCATACATTAGTAAAACAAACAAACATATGAATATGCATTATATATGGGGGAAATGCTGGCAATACATTTATATTTGTCAAAACTGTATGCAAAAAAGAGTTTATTGGAAGTTCACAAAAGGGTATCTTTTTTATTAAAAAAATACTCACCTCAAATTATTGCAGAAATGTAGAGAACTGAATTTAAGGTTAGAAAAATGAGAAACGGAGAGAACTTAAAATGGACATATTCATTCCTACCTGAAAGTAAGCTCCATTGATCCCACTGAGTCTTACTTCTGAGGAGATATGTGTAGGATTATGCTTAAACTGTATCAATGTCATAATATTTCTATCAGAACCACAGGGGAAAAAATACACTTCTTGCTTCTGTTTGGTTCATCCTGCAACCCATGAATGCAGACTATATTCTATTATCATTCCTAATCTTATTTCTTCTTATAAGTAATCATTTACTGCTAGCTCAGCAACCTGCACAAGCCATATATACAGTATATATAAAATCTCTTTTCATGGTTGAATGTGACTTCCCTTGCAATGAAGGAGGCTTGCACAAGCAATGAAGGCACTTCAGCCGTTTGTTATAGAATGCAAAGTCGAGAGTTCCTTTTAAATTAATTCCTTATATAAGTTCCACAACAAAGAGACATTTATGATGCTGAAAGACTAACAACCAAGGCTCAGAATGGCCATTAGAATAATAGAATTGTAGAGTTGGAAGGCAACCAATGGTCATCTAGTTGAATCCCCTGCAATGCATGAATCTCAGCTAAAGCATCCATGACATATGACCATCCAACCTCTGCTTAAACACCTCCAAGGAAGGAGAGTCCACAACCTCTTGTGAGAGTATGTCCCACTGCTAAACAGCTCTTACTGTCAGAAAGTTTTTCCAAATGTTTAGTCGGAATCTCCTTTCTTGCAACTTGAAGCCATTGGTTCGAGCCCTCCAGAACAGGAGAAAACAAGCATGCTCCCTCTTCCATGTGACAGCCCTTAAGATATTTGAAGGTGGCTATCATATCTCCTCTCAGTCTCCTCTTTTCCAGGCTAAACATACCCAGCCATTTCAACTGTTCCTCATAAAGCTTGGTTTCCACACCCTTGATCATCTTGGTTGCCCTCCTCTGCACACACTCCAGCTTATCAACACCCTTCTTAAATTGTGGTGCCCGGAATTGGACACAGTATTCCAAGTGTGGTCTGACTATGGCATATTAGAGTTGTATGATTACTTCCCTTGATCTGAACACTATACTTCTGTTGATGCAGCCTAGAATAGCATTTGCTTTTTTTGCTGCTGCATCACACTGTTGACTCATGTTAAGCTTGTGGTCCACCAAGACCCCTAGATCCTTTTCACATGCACTGCTAGTAAGCCAGGTGTCCCCCATCCTATATTTGTGCATCTGATTCTTCCTGCATCTGATTCGAATTCATTTAAAGTAGCTAGGTGTTCCCTTACTACCTCTTTTCCTATCTTGGGCTGCAGCTTGCTTCGTACATCGTTTATTCTGTTATCACCAGGTTGGGCATCACTTTCCTTTTTGGTGAAGACAGAGGCAAAGTAGATGTTGAGTAGTTCCACCTTTTTTCTGTCACCCAATAGCATTTCTCCGTGTTCCCCATGCAGAGGACCTACCACTTGCTTCTTCTTCCTCTTACTTCAGGCATAGCCAAAGAAACCTTTTAAATTACTTTTAACCTCTCTTGCAAGCCTGAGCTCATTCTGAGCTTTAGCCAGCCTAACTTCCCCCCTGCAACTGTTGGGTACTCGTGTATACTCATCCTTTGTGATTTCTCCTTTCTTCCATTTCTTATACATGCCCTTCTTAACTCTCAGCTCATCTGTAAGCTCCTTATGCAGAGACACTGATTTCCTTAGATGCCTCCCACTTATCTTTCTTGTTGGTATTATCTGCATTTGGGCCTTCAATATTTCTCCTTTTAGAAACTCCCATCCTTCTTGGACTCCCTTCTCATTGAGTATTTCTGACCATGGGATCATTGGAAGTAGCTCCTTCAGCTTTTTGAAATTGGTCATCTTAATCTTAGTGCATTAATGTATCCCTATTGCCAATCCACATTTGGCGGTTGAGAAATCGGTTCCGCTTCCGAGTGGGACCGGATTGCGCTCAGGCCGCCAGGCCCCACCCCTGCCTCAGTGTGGTGTGGGACAGCGTCCCACGCCCTGCTGAGGGTGACCTGGCCATGCCATTTGCCAGGAGGCCAATCAGGGCGCTATGGTGGCGTGACCGGGGCCAATTTAAATTGCGGCACAACTCTGGCAGCTCCTCTTTCAGCCTCGCACCGCGGATCTTTTACCAGTAGCGGAAGCTTCAGTTCCTCTCCATTTCCACCACGTGGGGCCAGCCCTTGGCTAGGATCTCCAGTTGAGGTCCCTCTTGGACAAAGAGGATAGCAAGATCACGCGCTGCTGCACCGATCACTAAGCTTTTCCTGTGGGCTCAAGAGTGGTGGAGCGTGTGAGGTGTGTGTGTGTGTGTGTTCCTGGCCTGTTAAGGTTTGGCTTGTTTGCGCTTTGCTTTCCTCCCTCCTTGGATCCTTCCTCCCCCCTCATTTACTGCTGCATTTTCCTTCTTCCTTTCCTTCAGAACTCAATTTCTACGCTTTAATTTTCCTCCTCATCGTGATCCTTCCCTTCCCAGAACTCATTTTCAATGAGTGGCTGATCGTCACCTGCCCCTCCATGCTTAAGCGTATTCCGTTAAAGGAATCCAGGGATGTGGATCTCACCCGAAGCGCAGGGAGGGGCTAGGGCCATGCCACAACCCCAACGGAAACCCAGGGGGCTCGAGTCAATCCGCATCAGCGGGGCTCCCCCTACTGGTGGTTTACCCTTCCAGACTTCCTGCATGGCGAGCAGGAGTCAGATATCGTCTGTTGATGCCAATGCCTAAGCCAATACCGCTCACATTCTGTAACGTCATTGTGGCCTACATTTTGCCCATTAACATTAACCTAAATTCTGTGTCGTGTATTTATTCTCCTGGGGTGGCTTGGGGGTCTTGAAGCGCAACACCTCAGGAGATTGCTCAAATTCCCCCCTTCTTCCTTACACGGGCACCCTTCCTGTTATATCTCTAGTCTCTCACAAACTGACACCTTTTCTGGCAATGCATTTTTAATTATTCTTCCAGTACTTTCTTTACAACAGTGGGAGTGAACACTATAGCCAGTATAGTTATAGTTATATAGTTAGTTAGCATGGCAGAAAGCATTCCTGGATTGTGCTATGTATTATAGCCAACATGCTGCCCTCTAGATATTGTGCCCTCCAGCTTCACCCCCTCAGAATGGCGCCCATGCCTACAATTTATATCCATTTCTGACAGGATATTTTAAAAGTTATAGCCTTTAAAGGTAGGGGGCAAATGGGAAGGGTGTCTTGGGCACAAAAGGCCTCACAGAAAGTATTTTTATCCTCTCACATGGCTGTCCACTATCATGATGACTCCTTGCATCCTTCTGTTTTCCCCTCACTCCATCATTCTAGCTGATCAAGAATTGCATAGTTACTGAGATGATATTATTATCCTATGGAGCTAGTGAATATCATCCATATCCATAATTACACTAGCTATAATCAGCTGCATTTTGTTACCTCCCAGACTTGCTCATGCAGTGACCTGAATTTCCTAAGTTATTTTCTTCTCCTCCTCTCTGACCTATTTCCTTTTTTGTATTTTGTCTTTTAAATTACAAGCCAGTATTTTAAACTGTGAACTGTCTAGTGCATTCATTGGCGGAAAGGTGGAAGACAGATAAATGTATTAAGTAAATAACAAAATGAACATTTGGAACTGAAAGAGGGTGGAGCACAGAATGCCAAAAGTTACAGACCCTTGGGTACATATACCTTTTAAAATAAGAACCTACTAGAAAATGGAATAAGAAAGCCAAGAAAAATCCAATCATTTGTTGTAGGAATGAATGTGGAGACCCCATAAGCAGACCTTTTCCTTTCCTGATACTAGGTGAAAATAGATAATGTAGCTTCTGCCTTGAAACTACTTCTTGGTGTCTTATCCTGTGGAGATCCAATCTTCTGAATATCTGACCATACAATGAGCAAATATTTATTGGCTCTTGCAACCAGCAGGAGGGGTGGCAACATCTGAGACAACCCCTTTCAGTTTACTTGGATTAGTTTATCTTGAAACTACAGTTCTCAAAGTTTTTTAAGAACATAAGAAGAGCCTGATGGATCAGGCCAATGGCCCATCTAGTTCAGCAGACTGCTTTTGGATTGGCCAACCAGATGCCCGTGGGAAATCCACGAGTAGGACCTAACCACAAGAACACTGTCTCGTCCTGTAGATTCTAGCAACTGGTATTCAGAAACATACTGCCTTCAACCATGGAGGCAGAACCTCCATTATGAGTAGTAGCCATTAAGAGCCTTATATTCCATGAATTGTCTAATCCTTTTTTAGAGTGATCCAAGTTGGTGGTGATTCCTGCCTCCTCACTATGTGTTGTGTGAAGAAGTACTTCCTTTTCATTGTCCTGCATCTTCCCACATTCAGCTTCATTGGATGTCAATGAGTTCAGGTATTATGAGAAAGGGAGAGAAAGTTTCCTCTAGCCATTTGCTCCATGCCATGCATAATTCTATCAGGTCACCTCTTACTTGCCTTTTTTTCTAAACTAAAAAGTACCAAACACTGCAACCTTTCCTCATAGGGAAGTTGATCATTTTGGCTGCCATTTTCTGAACCTTTTCCAATTCAACAACATCCTTTTTTTCTGTTTTAGCAATCCTTTATTGAAGATAACAAGTTGGTTATGTTCACTGTATTGTATGAAACATCACAATATCATACTGGGAAGGTACTATCAGTACAGGATTGGACCAGAGCAGACAGTCTGAACAGTAAACCATTTTGCATTCTTCATTCCCTAGCTTTTAAACAACCAAAAAAAAAAAAAAAAAAAACCCAGTAGGGACAAATACCTGTTAACATCATCATTTAGAACACTTTAACTTACAAGGCTAAAATCTAATGAATAAATAAAAGCAATGGGCATGGTACAGAGTGGCCGTCATGTAAGGTACTTGAAGATTCTTAGTTTAATTCTATTTTTGCAATAACCTTATTTTTTTTTCTTAATTCTTTTGAGTTGTGCATGCATTGAGTCCAGTTAATGCTGAAAGTGGAGAAGAGTAAAGTATTTATCTAAAAAATAAATAAATAAAAGCTATTGGGGAGGGGAAACATTGAATGTATCCATTTGTACATGATTTACATGCTGTGGATGCCTTGTAAACAACTTCCTTTTTGAAGTGAGGGGGCCAGAACTGTACACAGCTTTCCGAAGGCAGTTGCAGCATAGTTTTGTATAAAAGCAATATAATATCGCCAGTTTTATTTTCAGTTCATTTCCTAATGATCCCTAATGTGGATTTTGGATTAAAACCTTCAGCAACCTATTCACTACAACCCCAAAGTCTCATTCCTGACCAATCACCAGCAGTTCAGACCCCATGACTGTATATGTTTTGCCCTAACATGCATCACTTTACACTTGTCAGTGAGAACAGGCAATTAGTTAGATGAACAGATAGTCTGACAAAATATGGCAGCTTCTTGTGCAATCAGGATATTTCCCACAAGACCTTCAAATGCACAGAAGAATCAGAAGATGAGGTTGGATACATCATCCATCCACTGTCATCCTGAATGACATTCCCTGTCAATACATTTCATAGACACTAGAGAGCGTCTCCCCTCTCATCCTGCTTATTCTAAGACTATCAGCAGATTTGGAATGAAATGGTTCATACCAATGGCCCTACAATACACACATGAGATTGTAGGTGAATAACAGGGACCCAGGTATGCAACTGGCCACACCCACTTGACATCTGCATATTCAGCATGGACATCTACAAAGGGGTTACTTAACATGACTAGGTGAATGCAGTGTAGTGGTTAAGAGAGGTAGACTAGTAATCTGGTGAACCGGGTTCGTGTCTCCGCTCCTCCACATGCAGCTGCTGGGTGACCTTGGGCTAGTCACACCTCTTTGAAGTCTCTCAGCCCCATTCACCTCACAGAGTGTTTGTTGTGGGGGAGGAAGGGAAAGGAGAATGTTAGCCGCTTTGAGACTCCTTCGGATAGTGATAAAGCGGGATGTCAAATCCAAACTCTTCTTCTCTTCTTCCATATGTATCTTGGTTCAAAATGGATAGCATCAGCAAGCAGCCACCTATTCATTCATAGGCACCCCTTTGTAGAATATCCATGCTAAACGTGTGGATGTCAAGGGGGCAGAGCCATTGATGTGCATGACCTGCTGTTATGGCCCACTTTGTATTATTGATGTGAGCCTTACATGCATGAATGGGGTTTATTATGTCTACTGAACTGCTGAGATGTAAATGTAATAAGCTTATTGGGCAAACTGTCCAATATGTGATTATGTGTTACCTCCACTGGAACTTCCTAAATGTGCCCTATGTGGAGCATTTCCATACATGGATCAGAAATGCAAACAAACACACCATCTTTCCATTTAAATGGCATGATTTAAAGATGGTTATTTGCAGAACCCATCTGTACCCATTGAATGGCACACAGCGTCTTCACCAATGCAAAACAAAGTAGCTTGTGAAGTTCTAACATGTTGTTTTCTGACTACCAATTTAACATGCTGGCACTAATTGCACCTTTTAATGCAAATATTGTCCTGTGGCAGGAACCACCTTGTCAGGAAGCCCAGGTTTCTGTATGGGACAAGTACAGCATACATTACATTCATTATGTCATTTCAATCTCAAATCATTTTAATTACTGCAATCACTGTAGAGGAGCACCTGTGATTCAGAGCAATCATTGGCTTTCAGATTGCTAAAATTAAGTGTTCACATACATTATTAATAGATGAAAGCTTTTGCTGAATTCTGTCAAATGTCAGCTGACCACATGGTAAGGCCTATTTGCATAAGCTTGCTTGGCTTTTTGAAAAAAAGGGATTTTTTTTCCTGATCAGAAGCGAAATGCTGTTGAGCATATCAAAGAAAGAAATCATACAGAAATATATTAAGAGTAAAATTAGACCTAGACCTCAGGGCTTGGCAGGTGAATGATGTGAGAAATGAACTTGAGTTGGGAATTAAGTGGTGAATCAGTCTGAAGCAAGAATGCTTCATATTTAGCTTCCCCCCCCCACATTGCCCATTTCCTCCTTACCAGGGAGTGCCATTTTGCAACATGGCCCAACAGTGGGGCAGAAGGAGGAATTGTCATTGCAGAGCTTCCCACATGGCTGGGAAATACTTCACACACAAGACTTCGGGAGCCAGTCAGCAACCAGGCCTCAGCACAGACTTGATTAGAGACTATGCTCTGTCAGTTCCATGCCTAGAGCTCACCCTCTATTGGTCGGTGATGAACCCTCGTCTGTTCTCTTTAACTCTTACTTCCTTACAGGGACAGGATTGTGATGTATCAACATTGCTATGGACAGCTGTTAGTCACTGGTTTCAGGGTAGGGGAGGAATTTTGCCCACAGGCAGATTGGCTTTGGTCCTTTGGGTTTTCCCCTACTCTATACAATCCGGGGAGGCGGGTGGTGCTGTGGTCTAAACCAACTGAGCCTTTTGGGCTTGCTGATCGGAAGGTGGGCGGTTCGAATCCCCACAATGAGGTGGGCACCCGTTGCTCTGTCCCAGCTCCTGCCAACCTAGCAGTTCGAAAGCATGCCAGTGCAAGTAGATAAATAGGTTTCACTGCGGCAGGAAGGTAAACGGCATTTCCGTGCACTCTGGCACTTGTCATGGTCCTCCGTGTGCCAGTAGTGGTTTAGTCATGACCCGGAAAGCGGTCTGTGGACAAGCTTTCATCTGAAAGCAAGATGAGTGCCACAACCCCACAGTCGCCCTTGATTGGACTTAACCGTCCAGGGGTCCTTTACCTTTTACCTTATACACACTTTTTTTTTTTTGCTGGGATAGGCATTGGATTGGATCCTTAGGAGGGAGAGACTGGGAAGGGGCACCCTGCTCCATTAGGGAATCCCCTTACTTGATATCAAATGGAAGTTCTTTCTGTCCAGAAGCCCTGCTTGGAGGCCTAAAGGCCATAGTGTCCTCTAGCAATGGCTAGACAGGGTCCACCAGAAACAGTCCACATCATAGAGGACCCCAGCTTTGCCCAACCCCTATCTCTCAACTGACAGCATATCAAGCACCAAGTGGGCTGGTTGATCCTCAGATCCATGCCCAATGCTTACACCAAACCTATTTTTATGATATCAATAAAGTTGGGGCCTAATTTTAATAATAATAATAATAATAATAATAATAATAATAATAATTTATTATTTATACCCCGCCCATCTGGCTGGGTTTCCCCAGCCACTCTGGGCGGCTTTCAACAGAGCATTAAAATACAATAATCTATAAAACATTCTTTAATCCAACACCATTCTTTATTCAGTGCCTACTCCCCATGGTTTCCCTGTGCTTGGAGCTGCAAATGGGATTTTAGAACCTAAAAACTGCCAAAACAACTAGTTTAACATTAAAGGTAAAGGTAAAGGGACCCCTGACCATTTGGTCCAGTCGTGTCCGACTCTGGGGTTAGGCGCTCATCTCGCTTTAGTGGCCGAGAGCCGGCGTACAGCTTCCAGGTCATGTGGCCAGCATGACAAAGCCGCTTCTGGCGAACCAGAGCAGCGCATGGAAATGCTGTTTATCTTCCCGCCGGAGCGGTTCCTATTTATCTACTTGCACTTTGACATGCTTTCGAACTGCTAGGTGGGCAGGAGCTGGGACCGAGCAACGGGAGCTCACCCCGTCGCAGGGATTCGAACTGCCGACCTTCTGATCAGCAAGCCCTAGGCTCTGTGGTTTAACCCACAGTGCCACCTGGATCCCCCAACATTACAGGCCTGTAATAATAGCTATCCATTTGCCCCTAAATAAGCGCACCATCCAATACGACATGGCCCCAATCCGGGATGCCATCTTCTGGGTCCACAGTCCCGTGTGAGTCATTTGACTGGCATGAGATGGTGGAACCTGGAGAAGAGGGTTTTTTGGCACGACGCCCTAAAACACGCATTTTGGGGCACCACACAAGATCGCAGAACTGTAAAAAGTGTGTTCTGGTGTGCTGCATGAGATCACAGACACAAAGAAAACACTTTTTTCAGGGCAAGATCTTGGCCTGAAATCGTGTGAGAGCAAGGTGACCCAAATGGATGCAGTGCTGTCCTGGGGGGAAAATGGGATGTCCCAGTTTTCCCAGGGAAGGTATGACTCAAGTGTATAAATAAATAATCACATGCCCCATTTCTTCTGTAATGTCTATACTAGTATCAGCATTGCCCCCAGCAAAATACGTTAAATGGAAATAAATGAAATCCTCATACAGCCAGCCAGACTAAAGCTCCCATCATCCTTAAACATTGGTCATGCTGGCTGCATCTGATAGGTGTCTAACATCACCTGGAAGTTACATTCCTTTTGTACAGCAATATCCTGCTGCATGCTGACTACACCATATTGCACGCTATTGTGTGATTTGGATGGCAAATGCATTAAAGACATTAACCATCGTTTTTACTTAAGATGCCCTATTTCTTTTAAGAAAGGGTAAGGAACACAGTGTGTAACATATCCAGAGCAGGAAACAGCCTAAGGGGGTTGTCCGCACAGGCAAATGTCCAGGATAAAGAAATAAACATGTCATAATAGAAAATACATACTCTTTCAGCTTACCCATATATGGAAAATTCATTACATATGTTTATACAAATGCCTTCCATGACTAAAGGCCCACGAAAGGATTAGTTATTCATTTTGATAACCTTTCTCTCAAGAGGAACCTGAAATAGGTCCAGCTCGAAGTTTTACAATAAATATACAGATATAAATCAAAGTGAATGTCTGTTCACTATTCCTGGTTATTCATCTGAGCCGACAAAATGGAAGTTTGGAAATAATCTTTGAAGCTTTCTGACCTTGTCATGGAAAGTTTATTTATGAAAGAAAGGGTGTATTAATTTATTAAGGGGAAGGGCTATAGATCAGCGGTAGAGCACATGCTTTGAATGCAAAACGTCCCAGGTTCCATCTCAAGCATCTCTAGGTAGGGTGGGAAAGACTTCTGCCTGAAACCCCAGACAGCCACATCCAGTCAAAGTTGACAATGCTGAACTTGATGGACCAATGGTCTGATTCTCATAGTAGAGCTTCCCATGTTCCAATCGATTACTAAGGACTAAATGCAAAAAGAGGGAAAAAGAGAGATTTTGCATTGATTGAAAAATATGCATGGCACACTGAAGGCACCTTTATCCTACCACTTCCATTTCAATCTGCTTTCAGATGTTGATATGGAATCCGCCTTGTTTGCCCTAATGGATGGCCTATGTCAAGAGAAGAACAAAGAGAAGTGCTAATTCTTTCGGACCTCTCAAAAGTTTCTTTTTCTTTTTCTTTCCCAGAATCGACATAGGATGCCTTCTGGCTTGGCTGACTGAACTTGGGACACTGAACTTGACTGGTTCTATTCCTACTTGGGTGGCCAACTCTAGATGGCAGTGCTGGAAGATTACTGCATATCCAGGTGGCATTTATATTGCCTCCTCTGTACCCTTTAACATGAATGAACTCACAGAGTGGGTTCATCCAGAGAGTTGGAGTGAGCATGTGAATAACCATAAAACACCCAGCAAGTTTTCATGAGACTTGAGATTTCTTCACTACTTGTTCATTTAGCATCCATCCTGATTTGCTTGTACAAAGCTTTTAGTGAGATTATATCTGCCCTTTACTGAGCTTTTGTTCTGATTTGTTTACAGGCTAGTTATATGACAGTGAGCATTCACTCTCCATTCATCCTGACTTGCTCGCATGCTATTTCCATGCCTTCCTGTTCATCATTTGTTCACTCCACAATTTGGACGGAACATTTTCAATGTACTCTGCCCCATGGTTAACTGGGTCTTACTCCCAGCTGAGCTAGTATCACAATATTCCCACAATATTCCAGTTTCTACATCTTTTTGCTCCTGGATAGGTGTTTTTTTTGGAACTGGAAATGGATGGGATATGGATCAAGAGAACTGAAGGTAAATTGAGACAAATGGAGGTTCTGTTGGTAGATATTTTGTCCGATCAGGAAGATGGCAATCATACTTTTCTGAAGGTGGTTGTACTTCCACAAAGGAGGCTCACAGTTAGGCTGTGCTGACATGTGAAGCATCACTAGAGGTTCAAAGTGGCATCAGTTATATGCAGCCACTTCCACCAGTCAAACTGGTGCATTGGTTGTGATTGAGAAAGCCACTGAGACGTTCCTCTGTTGATTAGTTAGGGTAATGTTTTGAAGAACTTTCCAGCATGGCAGTGGTCGAACTTCCACCCCCATGAGGCACCGTTACTCCAAAGGTCCGCCATAGGGATGGCTCTTTGGTCCCCACCTCCAGGTATTCCAGGGGCAGCTATGTTCCCAGAGGATGCTGTGGGTGCAGCTAAACTTTCTACCTCTGCTAAAGTCCTGAGAAAAACCACCTCTCTGAAGCTGCTTGAATTTTATTTTTATTTTATTTATTAAATTTCTATACCGCCCTTCATCTGAGGATCAGGGGGCAATGACAATATTAAAACACAAAAATACACACCATAGTAGGAAACAAAAACAATACCCCTATATACACACAGTTTAAAAGACTATGGATTGCTTAATTAGCCAAAGGCTGCTGATGGTTCCCTTAAAATGGAAACAGCAGCTTTGAATAGGTGATTTTTTTTTTGTCAGTTCTGTGGTAGGGAGATAAAAAGTTAAACTCCCCCCCTCCCGGCCCCAATAGTTCTGAGGCTACTCAATTGATATTTATATAAGAAAAACTGCATGCTAATTGCATTCACATAAGTAATGTCTAATTTATTTTGTCCCTGAGACATTGCTAAAGGACTCAGTCACATCTCTTCCACTGCACAGTTTAATTGGTTCCCCTCCACAAATATCACTTCTTCATAGGACCATGCTGGGTTGCTTGTTCAGTCAGGCCAGTCTTGCGTTGTGGACAAGGCAAGGGAAGTGCATATCACAAAAATGGTTTTTCTGCAGTGACAATACCACCCGGGCTGTTACATTCATCAGTAAGGAAACTTGAAAAGGGCAGACTTTCATTTTGCTGAGATGCCTGACACATGTCACCAAGTTCCTCAGTCAGCCTTAAATCACATTTTCTACTTGCCTGTGTCCTTTCACTCACAAGGGAATCAATATCTGTGATAAATAAATGAGTTCGGCACTGCAGTTTTGAAAACCATAATGTAATTTTAGTTACTGGAAATTGTTCTAATCCCCACTAGATGCTAACAATAGTAATAGTAATAATGATGTTAATGTCTGTTCAGTTATACACACAGGGAGAACATAATATATGTGACCCACATCAAGCAATAGCAAAGCTTTTTTCAGCCACCTCATTTTTAAAGGTAAGCCTATACCCACCTGGAATTTCTTCAGTTTTGCCCTTGAAAAATGAATCCAAACTTCAGGTGCATTTTCACTCCACCCGTGAAAGTACTGAAAACTACTAGGCCAAATAATTAGGCCAGCACTGCCTGAGTTAGTTGCACCATTTTATAGATTATGGTATATGAAGAACTATTCATAAACTGATATATTCACTTGGAACTTCTCCACATATCAAGGGGGATCCTGGTCAAATTGGAGACACACATCTCTCATGTGAATGATGAGCTCTTTGTACCTGAATCCTCTTACTCTGACATAATGAAGCTGTATTATGACTAGAGTTAAAAGCCACAATTTCTCAGAAGCCTTTTTTTAAAAAAAAAAAAACACTGAATAAATTTTGACACCCCCTTTTTCTCAATCCCCTAGAAAAAGAGAAACCATACTGCACATTTTTCTGCATATATTTTTCATATTGTGGCAGGAAGCCTTTTCCCCCTCACAATCTCCCCAAACCATGCTAATTGTCTGTCTGTCAGAAGAAGAAAATGTTTTAAGTGCAATGGTGGCTCAGTTTCAAATTAATAGATTGTTTGGTTAATATTATTGCCCCCCAAGTTTACAGAGCAAATTACCAAGCTGTAAGATTGGAAGCACAAATTGGAAACCATCAGAATTGTGTGTGGGTTTGTTTGTTTGTTTTCTTTTCCTTTTCTTTTTTTTAAAGACATTCTCCCATAGTAACCTGTGCTTGCCTTTAGAGCGCTCCCAACTAAAAAGGATTATTTTAGTAAGGATGCATCAGTACATAATAAATGTGCTTCATTTCTCCCCTAGTTCTTGCAGCTGACAGCCAAAATGAATGTGCGTTCCAGTACTGGCATGAGAGGTCCTTCTACAAAGATTATTTCATGGTCCATTGGACCTTAAAGAACATTGTTTTTAAAGGCATATGATCACAAAGAATAAGGCATACCCTCAGAGTTGTTACAGCCACGTGGAATCAAAATTTTAGAGCAATAATACTGTATGCGTGTTATTTGAGGACTGTTTATTCTTGCTATAAATAAAGTTCATTGTGGTGTTAACATATAGGGCAGCATAAACGAAGCACAAATTTGGTCCAGCTTCAGTTGGTGTAACAATACTTCAACATTTGCTTACTATTACTAATATAAAGGAGCAGAACCAAACAAGCGAAGCAAACGGATTTCGCACCAGCCTGTTCAAACCTGAACCAGTACATATTTTTCACTGTTTAAATACATTTGCAAGGATAAACATTTCCAATTTATCTCCTTTGGGAAGTAAAACAGAGCTATGGCATAGAAAATTATTCTATACCCCTTGGCAAAGGAGGTGGCTAATCTGTTTGTAGACTGTCCCACTGACTGTTCCACTATGCAGTAATAGCAGGGGATTCACTCACACACCATGTTGACAGAATTGTGAGAGGTCTTCAGGACTATGTAGGCCACCTCACACACACACCCATTGGTGCCCCCCCCAGTGGCCACTGCTCCCTATGGAGTTGTGTTCAGCCTGCTTCCCAGCTAGTGGTAATGAGGCTCTCAATCACTCTCCTCTCTCCAAGCCAGTGCAAGATTTCTCCTGGGAAAGAGGACCCAAAAGGTATTTTGATGCCCTGTCTGCATCCTTGACCTGGCATCAAGCACACTCATCACCCAGTTTTGTCCAGAGACATTGTCTTGCATTGCACTGATATGCTATTCTAGCTACATTATTACTGTAGGCTGCAATCCTATATACCTCCACCTGGGAGTTCATCAAGCTGAATTCATTGGGCCTTACTTCAGAGTAGACATATATAGGATGGCACTGTTAAAGTCCTAAATAACACTTAACATTTATGGATGAAGAAGAAGAAGAAGAAGAGTTTGGATTTGATATCCCGCTTTATCACTATCCGAAGGAGTCTCAAAGCGGCTAACATTCTCCTTTCCCCTCCTCCCCCACAACAAGCACTCTGTGAGGTGAGTGGGGCTGAGAGACTTCAGAGAAGTGTGACTAGCCCAAGGTCACCCAGCAGCTGCATGTGGAGGAGCAGAGACTCACAGATGTTAAAAAAGCGGTACACTGGGTTATAAGCCAACTAAGTTGTATGTGGAGTAGACCTACTGAAATAAGTGGGTCTAAATTGGCCATGCCTATTAATTTCAATTGGTTTAATCTGAGTATGGTTAACATTGAACATAACCTATTGTCTTGTAGGTCTTAGAACTACAAGGGAGGTTTACAATATTATCTTCCTGTTGCACACATGAGGGTTGATGTGGCCTGTCTAAGGTTCCCTACTAGAGTCAGAGTGGTGTGGTGGCTAGAATGCTGGATTAAGCTTTGGGAAACCAGGGTTCAAATCCCCATTCATTCATGAAGCTCACGGGTTGTCCTTGGGCCAGTAACTCACTCTCATACTGTCCTACCTTACAGGGTTATTGTGAGGATAAAATGGGGAGATGTATGTATACCACCTTCAGCTCTTTGGATGAAAGGTGGGATATAAATGCAACAAGCAAGCAAACAAACAAACAAATTTGCAACAGAGACTGAATTTAAACTGAAGCCTTCTTGATTCATAATTCAGTTTCTTCATCACCATGCTGCATCAACTCTTTATGAACCTACTGTGTGATCTGCTTGTTCCATGCTGGAATTACTTCCATTTAAATTATTGCTCATTCAAAGAATAAGCATTTAATCCTCTTCAAAAAAAACCAGACAATAGTGTTGATTTACAGCACTGCGTAACAAACTATAGCAGTGCCTTCCTCAAGGGAAAAATTGTTCTCAGCAGATTACAAGCCTTAGGAGATTTTAATGGTAGGGTTGCCCATTTGTAAAGACAGCAACCAGTCTTAGCACAGGGCAGCGATAGAAGAATCCCAGGAGTTTCTTAGCCGGGTGATTTTAAAAATGATATGCCAATTGCTTGATCTGAAATACCTTTTCTGCTCTATCCTGGGCTAATGCCAAAACATTTTTCAGTTGAGCCTTGGAATAACCTGCATTATCCTCTGTGTGGAAATTAGTGACGGGTGAATACAATCTTCTCCAAGCTGATTTGGCATCTTGCTGGGCAAAGTGAGCTGTTACCCTTTCCCCTCACCTGCCCCAAATGGCAGATAACTTGATTAATTCTGAGACCGATTCAGACTCTGCTGGGCTTCCAACAATATCATCTCGCTGGCTGTATTATCTCAGTCAAATAGCAACTTGCTACCAACCTGTAGATGTCAGGACTCCACATAGCCAATCATCTTGCAGGTGTGGGGACTTTAGTTACATGAAAATGCCACAGTGCCAATTCAGAGTGAAGGCAATGTTTCCTGAACCTGGTTCCTATATCTTTGCAAAGCTGTAGCCTCTTTCACATGTTATGCACTTGAAGGGGGCCTTCTGTGATGACCCGAATATGAGACTGTGCTGCTGGGCCTGCCTCCAACATGAGGGACATCACTGGCCCCACTCCTGGCATTGGTTTTCTATTGCCCCCTCCCCCCCAGAAATCCACACATTGATGCAGGCATAGTGTGTGATCAGATGCTAATAAACAAGTTTCCATGGCACGTGCTAATAAACAATGGCACATCCATTGTGGAGGTGTGGTGAAGGAAACCGACACACAAATAGCTGCTCACATATGGAGTGCATCCATCCAGTGGGTGGAGCCATTGGCATGTCCAATGCCAAGGGTGGGGCCAATGACACAGCCCTTCTCCATGGTCGTCCCATGGAGCCTCTTTAACAGATGAAAGAAAGAAATAGGCTATCAAGTCAATTCAGAGTGAGTACATAAAACATTGCCCTCACTCTGAATGGGCAAACATTTTCACTTCTGTTCACAGTCTCTCCCCCCCCCCCCCAGGAAAAACAAATGTCAAAAATATTGGACTTGTCTATCTAAAGACCCTGCATTTTTGGCTCAGCCCTTTTACGAATCACTCAAAAGCAATTATGCTTCTGTTTAGCCTGTCATTGCCTTGTAGGGTATGAATTCCTGTAGCTGAAAGAAGCAAACACATCAGAATAACTACTGGTCAAACTACTGTGACATTACAAGTTCGTGGGCATTGCCTAACTTGATAGAATCTGTCATGGTGCTAATTAGGAGTCAACATTATACCATCCTGACACTTTAACAGTCAAATAAATTGCCACAGTTACAACATATGAACAATCTCATAAGCAGATAGCATTACTGCTACCAAGACCTGACACGGCAAATTAATAAATATATTAGAAGCATCTGCACAGATGCTAAGTAAGTACATAAATAAATAAACTCTCAGCTTGAAGAAAAGCTCTCTGGTGGATAAGAATATCTACACAGTCTTGTCAAGAAAGGTATCATGGTTGGGAATTTAATACAAATGATTGCATACTACCCCAGAATAAACCCTTTAACTTTTATGGTCACAGTCTTTTGATTAAATTGAATGTATGCATGCAAAAATATTGAAGAGTGACAAAAATAAATGTCACTCAACTGATATCCCAGAAAGAAAGCATGCATATTTTTTAAAAGAACAACTTAAATTAGATGTTAAGGGTGGAGACTTTTACACTGGAGCATTAGCTCTATTCCTGACCTTTATGTCTCTCTCTCTCTCTCTCTCTCTCTCTATATATATATATATATATAGAGAGAGAGAGAGAGAGAGCTTATATATAGTGCAATCCTATATATAAGCCCCTCAGACCTATGGGTGGCAACTGTCAATCAGTGCCTTACAGTTTCTCATTTTCCCAATCTTAAATTCGGTTCTCCACATTTCCATATCAGTTTGAAGACATATTTTTATGACAATTCATCAGCATTTCCATGCAAACTTCTGATATACACATTTGTATGCAAGTTCTCACAATACACACATTTTAAAAAACAATATAATGCATTTTTGTACGCCATTGTTTTGGAAAGCACAATTTAGATAATTCCCTCTTTAAATGCAAACTGAATTAAAGCTCTACCCAAGGCCAACCAAATTATTTTGACGCTTGAGGCAGGAAATCCCACTATCTCCTTATCTCTGGCAACAAAAATTTAACAGCAGCAGCAGCAGCAACAACAGCAACCATAGTAATAACTGACAGTGTGCTGTCTTTTTATAGCATTTAAAATATGCTGCCTGAGGCAGCTGCCTCACTCTGTCTACCGGTAGGGCTGGCCCTGTTGGAAACTTAGTAGCAACTAGGCTGTACAGTAAGCTTGAAAAGCAAACATATTTGCTGACCAGACATTTGATTCTACCCTGCTTCTTCTTTTCCATCCTTTAGATACAAGCTACATATCCATGCCTGCAATGTCTATAAAAATCTCTACCATATCCCAACCCAAAGTGACAGTGCAGGTTGTTCTGCTTATTATTCTAGTATAGCCAACACTATGCTTGTCTTTTTTAATGATGTATGGACTTGCCTTAGTGGTGGTTCATCTAATGATGGAATAACTCCCTGGAGGTAACCAGGACCATTTTCTGTGTTTCTAGCCTGCAGGCAGCATCACAGAGTGATTGATGTCTGCAAGGCATTTTTCTCCCTCTCTCTCAAAACGAATGCACATCCACTGCAATATAAAGTTAGCACTATGGCTCTCTGAAGATTACTCCCCAAGTAAACTGCATTGCATTCTGTGTTATTTATTTCCTAAGGAAACTCGCTTTCTATAAAGGAAGCTTCACTTCCAGAGTGTTAGGGAAATTAGGACTTGCCCACAGCACCACAGTAACAGCACTGCCTCTTCTGGACTGGTTCCTATGTGCTTCAATCTCCCAATGCAACCTGATTGTGTGGGCTGATCCACATATGCCATACCCAAGTGAAGTCTGTAGGCTTCCCACCTGTGCATCAGCTATCCTCAGGTCAAAGAACCCGGATTCATTTTTAAATTCATTTGTATTAGTTTTCAAAATATTATGGAACCACAGAGACAAGTAAACAATAACAAAAAAATCAATAATATATCTCAGAGAGCCAGTGTGGTGTAGTGGAGAGCCAGTGTGCTGTAGTGGTTAAGAGCGGTAGACTCATAATCTGGTGAACCAGGTTTGCATCTCCACTCCTCCACATGCAGCTGCTGGGTGACCTTGGGCTAGTCACACTTCTTTGAAGTCTCTCAGCCCCACTCACCTCACAGAGTGTTTGTTGTGGGGGAGGAAGGAAAAGGAGACTGTTAGCCGCTTCGGGTAGTGATAAAGCGGGATATCAAATCCAAACTCTTCTTCTTCTTCTTCTTCTTCTTCTTCTTCTTCTTCTTCTTCTTCTTCTTCTTCTTCTCAGGGGTGTCCAACTTCCAAGAGACTGTGATCTACTCCCATTCTAAATAAACAGGCAGTGATCTACCCATTTGATTGACCAGAGTTGTTTAGCTTTTGGGGGGGAAGCTTCATCAAAGTTGTTGAGCTTTTTTGGAGGTGGGGCAGGATACACCAGGGACATCCCGCAATTGACTGGTAGATCACGATCAACCTGTTGGACAAACCATTTCACATATTGAATAACCTCCCATCTAAAATCATGGCAAACATGATTTTTGGACTACAGTTCCCATCATCCCTGACCACTGGTTCCACTGGCTAGGGGTGATGGGAGTTCTAGTCCAAAAGCAGCTGGAGACCAGAGTTTGGGAAACTCTGCTCTAGAGGGTGCAGTAAGAGATACCCATAGATCTGAAATGAAACAGTTTGAAATAAACTCCCACCATACTGAGTAGATCAGGATCTTCTTGTCCCTTAAAGACCTGCAATTTATGTGTGTGTTTTTAATATGCAATAACTAAATTCCAGAGATTTTTATACCATAAGGCTACAGTCGGAATTTTTTTTTAACAATTTCCAATTTTGCTAAAGAGATCCTGGTTGCCTCCAGCACCTGTGTCAAAAGTTCTTTTTTAATTTAATGTCTTCGTGGTATCTGTCTACATATTCTAATACGGGTAGAGATGGAGCAGAAATTCGATTCAGTTTTCATTTAGAGGTGCATCTACCTAATTCACGCTTCCCGTAACAATTTGTAACCCAAAACACAGCCATCCTTTGAAATGGTCACTTCTTTGAATTTTGCACTGCAGATTTCCAATCAAGTAATAATAATAATAATAATAATAATAATAATAATAATAATAATAATAATTTTATTATTTGTACCCCGCCCATCTGGCTGAGTCTCCCCAGCCATTCTGGGCGGCTTCCAACAAAAATAAGAAATACATTAAAATATCACATATTAAAAGCTTCCTTAAACAGGGCTGCCTTCAGATGTCTTCTGATGCATACAAAAGGGCACATACGGGGTAAAGTGTACATCAAATTGCATATATTAGTGAAAATAACATTCAGAGATGCATTACATCAGGTGAAATTGCTTTAAAATTGTGTAAAACTCACTGGATTTCTGAGTAGAAATGTATGGGATTGCACTATAATATATATGTATAATCCACCTGTTTGCTTATTACCCCCCCCCCCCCAGTATTGGACTCTGGTGGGTCTCCTTAGGATAGAGTTACATAAAACTCATAAAAACATCTTATTCCCAGTTTCATTGTCCAATTTATTATTTAAATGGACTGTAGTGACCTTTCCTTCTCCTGCCTGTTGTTTAGTACAGTATATATACCGGTATATACATATCAAATATAATTTCCCCAGTGACAACTGCTGGAATCTCACCATGAAGGGTCAAAAGCTCACGCAGCTATAATCAATAAACCAGCAAAAACTCATTACAAGTCAGTTGGCTTCTAAGAATAGGCTACTCCTGTTATTGTTTACGGAACAAGCATACAAACAGCATGGTTTAGTCTCTCTCTTACACTCTCTCACACACATGCAAAAACTAGACTACAGTAATGAAACAAATAGACTGTACAACAAAGTAATACCAGTTTGTGCCTTGTGTTGCTAACTCCATTTGACAGCTGTTTTGTCACCACTTTGTCTTCATCTGGAGCATTAGTGCCCTAGCGGCAAGAAACGATGACAGCCAATTGTCATAGAGAGAACTTCAAAATACTTAGCAAGACTTAATATTGTAATGATTTACATGCTGACCCTGTCCTCTCTGGTAGACTTTGTGGTACAAGTGGAACTGTGTGTCAAAACAGCTACAACAGCATGCAGAAATGTCCAATGACTGGTCAGACAGCTTGCTGGGAGGCTAAATCCAGCCCCTTCAACTCTGGACAGGTGACAGGAACTGTCAAAATTAATACTATTGGAGAAGTAGCAGGGATTTGGAAGAATTCTAATGGAAACGTAAAATGAAGTGGAAATTGCTGTTCATCTATGGTCAGGAACAGAAATCAGTCAAACGAATATGACTGGTATTTCTTCACTTCATTGGTATTGTTTTTCCGTCTGCCAATAATAGGTTATTTATTTTTTAACATTAAATGTAAATTATGTAAGTTATATACATAATTATGTAACTTGTGTAAGCAAAACAAATGATGTAGAAACTGCAGAAACTGAACTGCAGTGGAACAGAAACAGTGGAACAGAAACTGAACTGCAGTGGAACAGAAACAGCGCCGGTTGTGGCAAGTACTGTATTAGAATGGAAACGGCTGCCTTCTTACATCCCTAATATAGGCACTCGTAGATTGATAAGTGTGAAGTAGTGCTACATACCCTCTAACATTTCTCCAATGAAAATAGGGACATCCCATTCCATAATGATGGGATTTTACTATTTATACCCCACCCATCTTACTGGGTTGTCCCAGCCACTCTGGGCAGCTTCCAACATATATAAAAACATAATAAAACAGTAAACTTTTTTAAAAAAAAAATAAAAAACCTTCCCTATACAGGATTGCCTTCAGACAGCTCAGAGAATGGATAACTCCATACCCTCCAACATTTCTCCAATGAAAATAGGGCCATCCTAAGGAAAAGTGGGACATTCTGGGATCAAATCAGAATCCAGGATGACTTCTCTAAATCAGGGACATTCCTGGAAAATAGGGACACTTGGAGGGTCTGGTGCTATGCACATGAACCTTTGAATGTGGACAACGTGGCAGAGCTAAACCAGAGACTTGTCAGCTTACAAAGAGTCCATTCATTCAGTATGCCAGAGATCTTGATATATCAGTGGAAACGCCTTCAAATATGAAACCAATACAGATGTTAAAGCCTAACCCTCCAATTTAGCATCAATGACTAAAGTCCACATCTTACTTATAATTAGTACATACTGTAGCTAGTCTTATTGGCACATATGCTACTGATTTTACTGTGTGTACCAAAGATTTTGTTTCCTGTTTTATTTCATCTACCTTCTCTAATTATCATGATTTTGTTGTTTCTGCTATCCTATTTATGCTATCTTGTGTTTCGTTTTTTGTGGGAAATTTAGATTAAAACTATTAACACTCATCACAAAATAAATAAAATTATATATTAACTAGTCAAAGCATTTTCTTGGATCCAGACCTTGTTCCCCTGGATGGGAGCTCCCCCTAAGTGAACATCTGTTCAGGGGACCCTCTTGCTGGCAGAGTTAATGGAGGTGGTTAATATTTTTTTGCTGATTCCCTCTCCCCGTGAAGTCCCAAGCGCCACCTCCCACACTGAACCAGAAAGTTAGTGGGAGGGGATCACCAAATGTTGCTTTGCTCCCTCCACCAGTGGAATCCCTTGGCTTGATCAAAAGCCTTCCATGGACGGAAGGTGCATTTCGGTCAGAGGAAGGTGAAGTGTAGATAAGAACTTCTTCATTTTCTAAATCAGATAATCTAAGGCAGAGGTCAGCATGGTGCCCTTTAGCTGTTATTGGGCTCCACTCCTAACAGCCCTAACCAATGGTCAGGGATGATGGGAGTTGTAGTCCTATAGTAGCTGGAGGGCACCACATTGGCAACCACAACCTAAGTCTGAAGTGAAGAATGGTTTACTATCTAGTCTTCCGCACAGTGCTTTTTTCTGGGGGGACGCAGGGGGACGCATACCCCTAAACATTTTGTGACTCTAAGTTTGGCCTCATTGAATGACAGTATTTCAATATGAGTAGGAAAATGAGAGTAACCCTAAACATATTTTTTTTAAAGAAAAAAAGCACACAAGGCTAAACATGCTTAACCTCGAGTAACAGAACGGCATCACATCTCTCAGTTCATTATGCCCAGGCTTAACTGCAAACACAGACCCGCAAATCAAAACAATAGCATGGCTTCCAAAATGGAACATTTATTTTCAGTCATTCGGTGACAAACTGTTCCCTGAATTAATAAACAATTGTTATCTAGTTCTCTTGCAGCTGTTAACCCAGCCATCCTTTTTTACTGCTTCCCGTCACATACTGCTAATGTTCTGGGTCAGTGAAAGTATTTGCAAATTTAATAAAAGATTGCTGCAGTTTCTTACTGCTGTGGGTTTGTTTCCAACAACCTTAACTAACAACCATGTATGGCAATTAATCAGTGAAAGAATAATAATGAGCTCATTGAGCACACGCTAGTATTACACAATCAGATAACATCCCATTATGAATGCATATTCACACAATAAAACATGCCACTTTATTTTATTTACTTCAACAGACACAGCACTCACAATTATTATCTGATTATTAACACCCACCAGGTTATTTACACCACCTTCTACAATAATCAGCATAATTATTTTATACCACTTTGTTGCCATAATTCAACTGAAAAATCTCAACAATAGAAAGAGACTCAGTGGTTTAAAAGCTGGCAATAATAAGCCTGGGATCAGCATTCTGGAGAACGTGTTTGAATCCTAGATAAATATGTATTCAGGAGATATAATTGTTAAATTTTGTTTGAATTCATCATCTGAAGATGAGCTCTAGAGCTCACAATGTGTTTTGGTTTGATTGTATTTGCACAGACAATAAAGGACCTGCAGATTTTTGTTGCTTTTAATTTTTCATTACTAAGTTTACACTGTAACATTGCCAGGGAGCCCAATCACACCGACATTTTATGCACACATGTCACTAGCTCAGACTGGTAGCTGTCAAGAGGCCTGCCACATCTCTTCTCTGAAAAGCTTCAGAAGTACCTTGGTGGCTCCATGTCACAGTTTCGGTGCTCATGAGAATTATGCTAGCAGATTACAGTAGTACCCCGGGTTATGCACACCCCGTGTTGTGGATGTTCGAGTTGAGAACACCAGCAACCCAGAAGTGTTTCCTCGCGCACGGCCCCTGGATGCGCAGAAGCGCTCAAATTGCGCTTCTTCTGGGTTTGGTTTTTTGTTTTTTTTTTTGCGTTCATGATATGCATGCCCAGGTTATGTACCGCGACCTGGAATGGATCGCGTACGTAACGTGGGGTACCACTGTACACCAAATGACCCCGATGTAAAAAACAAGCCATGGTGCCTTGCCAATGACTGTGATAGGAACATTCCATGTATCTGTGGCACTGGCAAGGTAAATAGGGACATTCTGCGATCAAATCCGAAACTGGGGTGACTTTCGGAATTCCGGGAGTGTCCCTTGAAAATCAGGATACTTGGAGGGTATGGTTTGAGTTACACCACTGTTTTTGCCAGTGTAACTTATGCTGGGTTGCCAGGTCACATGACTGTGCTGAATGGGCTTAGGATCCAGCCTAAGTCTCTTCCTCTCTAGTCCTGTCCTCACCACATCAATTTTCAAGGCTAATGAAGGCTTAAGATCTGCTGGGTTCTTGCTGAGCTGTGGATATAGGAGTTAGGCTGGCCTAACTTCAAAAACCTTGTTCAGCCAGTGATCCTCTGGATGTTGCTAAAGGATTGCTCCTTCACTTAAATCCACTGCTTAATAGATCTACTCTGAGTATAACTGAGGCAAATGCCACCATGAACATGCAATTTTTCATGATGATATATATCAAACCTTGGCTGAAAGACATCAACAAACCATAAGGTGTATCCCTTTAAGTTGTGCTAAAGTCTATGCTCATTGGCTGTATTGTCAATATTCCAAATTTCCAATCTTCTGCTTAACCTTCTAGGACATTTAAAAAACAAAACAATGTTTCCATGCTTATAATCACAGTTACACATATCATCTAAAAAAAAATAATCTGTCTCATTTGCTTAATTGCAAGAGTAAAGAGGAGTTAAGATTTTGGATTGCCAATGGTGTGATTTTGGACTTTTAGCTTGCACACAGGTTGCTAAATATGCTATATAAATAAGAAACCACAGCACTATAAATTTATACACACAGACAAACAAAATATGGCCTACATTCAGGCCATAGTACCTCAGAACCTTGAGGAGTGATTCAATGTGGTATACAAACAAAATGGCAATTAGATGCTACATTAAAAAGAGCTATGTTTTTATAAGACAGATTCCATATTGACCTTCAGTGCACATTGATCCACTTGAAAATTAGAGGCCTTTACCTTGATCAGAATGTAATGTCATGTTTATAATTGTGTTGTATCCTTGACTTCATTCAAGGTAATTTGATATTGATCGGCAGGCTAATGCTACACAAATAAAATTTTTCAGTTATGTGTGAGTTTTTATGAGAAATCATTGCATCATGGCGAAACAAATTAGACTGTCAAACAGACGAACATGTTTAGCAGTTCTGGCTTATTACCTTTTTCATTGTGGATTTACCATTTGTGCAGTTTCACATGAGCTGTCAAGGAATTATTCAGAGGATGATATACAAGTGCTGTCTGATTTGCAGTATTTTGTCATAATTTCGGCAATATATTTAACCAAGCATTGAGAAGTCATTTGAAAATAGTTCTGAGGTTCCACATTGGCATCAGATTCACACAACACAATAGATCAAGGTCAATGTTTCTCCTTTATTTAATTCAGCACAGCACAAGTGAAACAATGGCTACCTCCAGAGTTAGTTTGAAAATCAAGATCATTTATTGTTGAGTACTAGTGCTGTGCTGAAAGTGAAGCTTCATTTTTTTAACCATCCCCCATCAATTAATGAGAAAAGAAATTGCATTCAAATATTATCAAAATGAAGATAACATTTGGACGATATTTTTGATGTAGGATTTGGTTGTTGCTCATATTACTTTCAAGGTGGCCAAGAGGCATTTGTGAGTGTCTATTATTATTATTATTATTATTATTATTATTATTATTATTATTATTATATCAACCATTTCTCTGGTGATTTGAATTCTGTAGCCTTCCTGGGTGTCCACAATTCATGAAAACTCCATTATTTGCTTGGCTGGGCTTTCTGAAAGCATAGGGAGGCAGGGAGGCTTCTTACCATACTGTACATCAGGGGTCAGCAACCTTACCGTGCCTCGGGGCGGTGTCTCCAGCGCCGATCACGCGGCAGGCCGGAGGGTGGGGGAGCGCGCACCCATACGCGTGCGCACATGCTATTTCCGGCACACTTCCAAGTCGGAGGAGCACCGGAAATAGCTTGTGCGCATATGCACGGGCCTCCTACAACCCGGATGTGCACCGGAAATAACGCTTGCGCATGCGCACAAGCTATTTCCGGTGCTCCTCCGACCCGGTAGTAGGCAGCTGTGCAGCACAGAGCAGAGCAGTGCTGGTAAGAGCGGGTAGCAGCAGCGGGCGGCGGGGGTTACTGTGGGCCGGATAAACAAGTCCCTTGGGCCTTATCCGGCCCATGGCCCTTAGTTTGGGGACCCCTGCTGAAGTCCTTTCAGTTTTAAAGAAATTAGTATATAAAGGTGTTTTTTTTTAAGTTAAAAAGCAGTGAGCACATCGAACTTAGATGTCTGATAGCCAGCCCCTCTCACTTACTGTGCCTCAATAAAAGTCATGGGAAGATTTCATGAGTTCCCATAGGTAACTCCTATCGGGCTTTTCAGATCAGGATGCTCCAGGGGCTGGCTGAAGACATCATACTGCAAATCCCCAGGTGACAGCTCCCAACACTTTCAAAGCACTTGAGCACCATGTGTGAGCTGGGATTTAAGCTAGTCCCACACCCCTTGTTAATCATGGAATGACTTTGGGCAGAGGTAAGAGCAAAAGATTTCACTTGAAATGTATGCACTGTTCCTTAATAACACCTCTCTTATTGGAGTGAAGAGGGAATTAAGAAGGCTCGAAAGCAGAAAACATAAACTAACCGGACAATGATTCACTTTGTACATTTTACATTTGATTCAGACTTCTGTCTTCCTCTTCAAATTAGAAACCAGAAATCATGATAGCAGATATCCGTTGGATTATACCTAGATTGCAAATTTTGTAACCCAATAAACTGAAAGCAGCCCACTAGCCGAGTGCGATAGCCAAGCAAAGGCTCCATAAACCTACTTTTGCCCTCCATACCTCTCAAGATTTTGCACACAAATGGAAGCAAGTGTTCTTCACAGTTTGAAGGTTCATGGGTGGACATTTAGTTTCTTGGCAATGGATATGTAGGGTAATCGACACATGAATTCAAAAACATGTCATGTGGTATGGCTTAAAAGAGTCAATCTTTTCTGATGTTTGGACCCTCTTACATGCAAGCTCTTCCCTTACAGTAGATGTGCAGAGAATATTCATGTTTTTTTGGTGAGGAGACAATGGCACTGCACAAGTGTAATGGCACACTTTCCTTAACAAGTGCTGTACAAATCCCATTGTAATGAAAACAGCAAGTTTAAAAATTGCAGCCCTAACAAGTTAAATGTTACCAGCTGCCTCTCTTCTGAATTTATGGAGAAAAAGGGAAGGGAATTTCAGGTGCTGCGAAATCTACTCAAGATATCTCTGTATTTAGCACAGTGGCAGTTAATTTGAATACTTGTTTTGATGTCTGATAACATTTACTCTTATTTATATAGATCTTATTTCCTTCACACTTGAAAGCATAACAGAAAGATCAGGTTCAAAAGAAACATTCTTAATTGTTTTAATTCCCGATCAGTTTGGGTGCTGTTGCTCTGCTCGAATTAAATGTCACAATGCAATTTCTCTTCTTCATACTTCATGTAGCAAAATTTGCAATTATGTCGGTTGAGGAGGAAGCTCTGCAAAGTTGTTGAGGTTTGATGTGAAATTAAAAGAAAAGGAGCAGCTTGCTTAGATGAAGTATCTGACATATCATTCAGCTGACTTGCCTCCTGGAGGAGGAAAAGTGACAAATGAGTGGGATGGGTTGAAAATGCACAGGGAGATGGATATCAAAAGGAAATAAATGGATATTTTAAAAATAGAAATTGAACTGTTTTAAATCCGGAAATGTTTATTCGAAGTGACAGAGTTAACTGGAATCAAGTGAGGTGTAGAATGTAAATTGCATCCGTGAGAAAGTGTCACGAAAAGTGTTTCTCATCTCATTTTCTGACTATACTTTTTATTATTATTGCTTTGAGGATTTTTGTTTGGGGGGGGTGGGCTGAATGTCTGGGCTCCCTTCTAATTCTTGGAATAGACAGGCTAGCTTCCTGGTGAGGTGATAGCCTGGGTGATGAGCCATTAGGAAGGGGGTTTGTGCAAGATGCCAAAGGGGTAGGGGGTCCCTCCCTCAACTTGCAGGTAGTTAGAAGGACAAAGCCAGAGTGCAGAGAGTTGAGTGATATGAGCTAGAACAGCCATCCCCAAACTTGGCCCTCCAGATGTTTTGGGACTACAATTCCCATCATCCCTAACCACTGATCCTGTTAGCTAGGGACGATGGGAGTTGTAGTCCCAAAACATCTGGAGGGCCGAGTTTAGGGATGCCTGAAGAAGCAAAGCAGCAAGCTGGGAGGCCAGAGAGTAAGAGTGATATTTGATTTCTGTTTGAATCCAAGGCTGCGGCTATGGGGGAAGCAAGACCCTCTTGGGGTGTTAATGCTGTGAACCCCTCCACCATAGGCTTAGGTTGTATATATGTGTCAATAAACCATCTATAATAATCCACAGTCTCTGCTGTCCCTCATTTCAAAGGAAACACAAACCCTGGGTAAGCGCCTGGACCCCTTGGAATCTCACATCACTCAGAGATTGGAGATTGGATGCAACATCAGAGCCATCCTAAGAGATGTTGGCACCTGAGGCAAACCACAAAATTGTGCCTCCCTCCCTCCCTCCCTGGGAAGAAGGGGTGAATGGAGATTTACAATGCAGCCTTAGCAAAGCAGGGTTCAATGTTGCTCCAGAGGGAGAGGAATAAAAGGAGACAAAAATGTCACCGAGGTTTGAATCAGAGAAAAAGCTTTTATTCTACATCCTAGAACTGTAGAAGGGCACTTGCGGGATCATTCCTCAGCAAGCCCACCAACTGGAGTTTGCACCCAGCTTTTATACATTCCTGCCCAGGAGCTATGACCTTATTAGGAGATCCTTCCTCTACCCATATAAGGAATAGCCTTATGATGTTCTGCAGACCTTATAAGGTGTTCCTTCCTGTGAACTTTTGGCTGGGCCCTTTGTACGTCACGGTGATAAGGATATTTGCACCCCGACTCCCTGTACAAACTCCCTGTCTGTACTTGGGCTGTCAATGCCATCCTTCCAGACTGGCAAGGCCATGCTGATAAGAGAGTCATGCTGACATCCTATGTCTGGTTTTATGTTCTTCCAGCATCGAACTAAGGAAGTGAAAGTTCATTACACTGCCTTTCCCTAGGAATCTATGTGGTACCTCATGCAAAAAGGGTCTGTAAAATTAAGGATTTCAGGTAGCACTGTAACATAGGAATTTCAGGTTAGGCTAACCTGCCCCTACAACATCAGGAACAAGTGGGGCATAAAGATCTACACTGGAATCTGCTGCTCCTGTGGATCCTGCCACCTGAGACAGACATCTCACCTTGCCTCGTGAGTGGGCCAGCCCTGCTTCTAAGGCTATTCAGCCAAATGCACTTACAAGCCCGCTTCAGACCTTAGCACTAAACACACTTACATCAGATGAAGCCACTTTGTAGCATAATGCAATGGCTGAGCTATTGCATGGTAAGAGCTAACTCTAGGGAAAATGGGCTCAGGCACTGAGTGGCCCAAATGGTTTCATGCAAACTGCACTGAGTTACTATGTAGCAGTTGATCATCTGTTTTGGACAAAACACTCACTGCCTTCCCACCCAGCCTTTGCAGATCCCACCGTTACATAGGGAAGAAATGTATTGTTGTGTGTGCGCGCACACAGTGCAATCTTCAAAATGGCAGGGAACCTCTTTGGGTAGGTCCCTTGCAATCTCTGCCCACCCAGAGAACTCCAGGGGCGATTACAAAATCTCCTTGGCCAGACACAGCAGTGGCTCTCCTTCCATTCTCTTGGGCAGGTAGGTTACAGCAGCAGAAGCGGGTGGAGGAATTCAATCTACCGGTAGTTGCAAGCAATCCTGCTGGTACTTTCCTTTTCAATTCCTCTTGCAGTTTGCCATATGGGAGGGCCTAAAATTAAAATGGTGGGCACCAGCAGCATCACCTGACAGCTAGTCCCGATTTTTTGCAGGCCCTGAGTCTGCCAGCTTCGACATTCCCTCCAAGAGAATGGGTTCACCTGACACCAGAGCATTGTAGCTGTGATTAGACCAAAGATGATTAACTTAGAATTTTTTTCTTCTGTATAAACATGAAACTTGTTAAGAACATGGCGTCCTCTAACACACAACTGTTCAAATTTGTTGCTAAAAGATCACACAGCCGGCAAGACAGCATGGTATTTATAAGACAAAGAGCGAACATTATTTCCACACTGAAGAGAATAAAGCTGTGGTTTTGTATCATTGAGCTTGACAAGATCGCTCCATTACAATTGTCTGGAAACCAATAGATATATGTTGTAATTTTCTTTTTATTTACACTTGTATTGATTTTATCAACGAAAAACATAACCAAAGATTTAAATGCCATTATGTTTCCTTAAGAACCTTCATTAATAACTTGCATAATGAGAATTCTGAGAGACAGAGGAGAAGGAGAAGAAGAAGAAAAAGCTGTTCCGTGCTATTGATCCTAGGAAAAGGCAATTAGAAATATCTACAAATATCCCACATAAATCATTAAGGCAAACCAACACTGAATAGCTCAGTGGCTGCTCAAGAGGAGAATGCAAGGAATGGAAGAGCAGAGTGGCAATAAGACAAAAGAAGAGATCAGAGGCAAAAAAAATAAAAATCAACACAAAGGGAAATGTTGAAAAATACACCATGCAGATTTGGGAAACTACTGAAGATAAGGCTAAATAGAAAAGAAGTCTTTTTCAGAGTGATTCAGAAACAGAACAAAAAAAAAGTCAAATATCACAGATACATAAATACAATATTTAATAAAAATTTATTTAAAAACAAATACTGTAATTACAATGTGCCCATATATATACCCCTAATATCCCTGCTGACCTAAGATAACGCTTCACACATCTGATGGTGTGAATTCCAGTGCACAAAAGCTTATGCCACAGCAAATTTTGTAGACTTTAAGGTGACAGTTATCTTTTTCTTGTTTTTTTTAAAATATAAATACTATGATGATTCATGGCAGACCAAATGGTCTCTGCATAGAAATTTAGTGCTGTGTATAAATTGGGCTCAGAAAATGATAGGGGACATTCACTCATGGAAGGCATCATTAGTTGAGAAACTTTTTGAATAAAAAACAACAACCAGCTCAGGGAAGCAACGAAAGAGTCAGCAAAAACAATTCTTATAACCAACACAATCTCTGTAGTGGTCCAGAAGTACCCTATTTGTTATGCTAGTTGATGAGATACATGCTGCATAAATCATCGTTATGCCCTTTATTGAAACCATAAAAATTAAAAGGAAGAATATTAATATATGAAGAATAACATGGTAAGCATTTTTGGTTTTTTTGCTAACAGCAAATATAAATTATCCACTTTTTAAAAGTATGTATTGGATGACATCAATACAGAATCACAGAATCACAGAATCCTAGAGTTGGAAGAGACCACAAGGGCCATCCAGTCCAACCCCCTGCCAAGCAGGAAACACCATCAAAGCATTCCTGACAGGTGGCTGTCAAGCCTCTGCTTAAAGACCTCCAAAGAAGGAGACTCCACCACACTCCTTGGCAGCAAATTCCACTGTCGAACAGCTCTTACTGTCAAGAAATTCTTCCTAATGTTTAGGTGGAATCTTCTTTCTTGTAGTTTGAATCCATTGCTCCGTGTCCGCTTCTCTGGAGCAGCAGAAAACAACCTTTCTCCCTCCTCTATATGACATCCTTTTATATATTTGAACATGGCTATCATATCACCCCTTAACCGTCTCTTCTCCAGGCTAAACATACCCAGCTCCCTAAGCCGTTCCTCATAAGGCATCGTTTCCAGGCCTTTGACCATTTTGGTTGCCCTCCTCTGGACACGTTCCAGCTTGTCAATATCCTTCTTGAACTGTGGTGCCCAGAACTGGACACAGTATTCCAGGTTAGGTCTGACCAGAGCGGAATACAGTGGTACTATTACTTCCCTTGATCTAGATGCTATACTCCTATTGATGCAGCCCAGAATTGCATTGGCTTTTTTAGCTGCTGCATCACACTGTTGACTCATGTCAAGTTTGTGGTCTACCAAGACTCCTAGATCCTTTTCACTTGTACTGCTCTCAAGCCAGGTATCACCCATCCTGTATTTGTGCCTTTCATTTTTTTTGCCCAAGTGTAGTACTTTACATTTCTCCCTGTTAAAATTCATCCTGTTTGCCTTGGCCCAGTTCTCTAATCTGTTAAGGTCATTTTGAAGTGTGATCCTGTCCTCTGGGGTATTAGCCACCCCTCCCAATTTGGTGTCATCTGCAAACTTGATCAGGATGCCCTCAAGCCCATCATCCAAGTCATTGATAAAGATGTTGAATAAGACTGGGCCCAAGACAGAACCCTGTGGCACCCCACTAGTCACTTCTCTCCAGGATGAAGAGGAGCCATTGATGAGCACCCTTTGGGTTCGGTCAGTCAGCCAGTTACAAATCCACTGAATGGTAGCATTGTCTAGCCCACATTTTACCAGCTTCTTTACAAGAATATCATGGGGCACCTTGTCAAAGGCCTTGCTGAAATCAAGATAGGCTACATCCACAGTGTTCCCTTCGTCTACCAGGCTTGTAATTCTGTCAAAAAATGAGATCAGATTAGTCTGACATGACTTATTTTTCAGAAACCCATGCTGACTTTTAGTGATCACAGCGTTCCTTTCTAGGTGCTCACAGACCGTTTGCTTAATGATCTGCTCTAGAATACAGTTAACAGATAATAATTGAATGGAAAATTCTTGAAGGTAGGAGGCATCTATAGGAAACTACATAAAGACAACGGCATGACAATGAATGTTCTGCACCTTTTGTCATTTTTTCTTACAGGCAGTTTGACTACAATTTCATGTATACTTTCCGGGGAGCAAGTCTCATTGAACTTAGTAGGGCTAATTTCTGAATAGGGCTGCACTGTTAGTGGGCATTTGTTATTGTGATACTAGAAATCTCCTGCTCCCTAACAAAATGAACCTATGCATGTCTACTCTGATGCAAATATCATTGAGTTCAATGGAACTTACTCTTAGATTAGTGGGTATAGATTGCAGCCTAAGGGAGCAATCCTATAGCAAGATTTGTTGGGATGTGTGGCTTTAGGATCCAGCAGATCTCTGACTGAGCCAGGATGTTCCCAGTACAGCCAAGTTACACCGGTATTACTCTCCATCCTCGGCTCAGCCAAACATTTGCCATCTGTGCTCAGCTGGGTCCCAGCACCAAACCCAGTGGCGTAATTTCTGAAAAGCAGGGACCGAGCAACGGGAGCTCACCCCGTCACAGGGATTCAAACCACTGACCTTCTGATTGGCAGGCCCTAGGCTCAGTGGTTTAGACCACAGCGCCACAGTAAGCATAGGTAATTAAAAAGGAGAATTTATTGCAGGGCCGTCTTAAGCATATCCGGCGCCGTGGTGCAAATATCCCTCCAGCCCCCCCCCTCCCGGTTTCCCAGAGTTGTCGACCTTTTTAAGGGGAGAACCCCAAAGTTGTTGACCTTTTTTAGGAAAGGTTCCCCAGAGTTGTTGACCTGAACTTGGGAATTCCACAGATTTCACTACAGGGAAGGAGAGGCAAGAGCTGGGGGTGGCGGGAACCTACCCCTTCCTTTACTAGATGAAAAGAGAGATAGAAAGTGGGACAGAGGAAAGCAGAAAGGAGAGGGCATTTAACCCACTGACAGAGGCCACTGGTGGTGGTCAGGAAGCTGAGCTGGGGTAGAAATAGCGTCGCTCCTCCCACCCACGCAGGCTTTGCAGCCAAGAAGGAAGGGCAGCAGGAGGTTTTGTTGTTTTTTTTAACACAAACACACACGCCAACCCCGGTTGCTCCCTGATCCCCTAGAAGTGAGTGGGTGGGTGGGTGCAGCGGGACAGCAGCAGATTGTCCTTGCCCATGACCACACATGCAATGTACGGGGTGTGGGTGTGCAGCCCGCTGCATTTCGCAACACTACTTAAAGGGAGAAATAAAAGTGCAATTGAGCACAGCTAAGGACGGCTCTGCTTCCCTTCTGCCCACCAGGAAGCCGCCACACCAAAAAGGGAAAGATGGGGTCCTTGCTTGCTGGTGGGGAGCTTTGAGAGGGAGCTGCTGAGAGAGGCTCCAGCATCCCTGTCGAAACCGTTCCCACCCGCCTCTTCAGGGCTCCCCTCCCATGCTCCTGCCATGCACAGGAGGCTTGGGAGGCAAGCTGCACACCCGGGCCACGCAACTGAGCAAAAAGCAAGCTGGCAGCGTGACTAAGAGAGCGAGCGCAGCACAGGGGAAAGGAGGAAGAGGAGGAGGAGGAGGAACCTCATGTGTGCCTCCTTTCATTTCGTTCCCATCCCCAAGAAGGCCTCAGCTCCCAAAGCGGGTGCACGAGGGGAGGGTTGCCATGCGCTGCGCTCGCTCAGCCACCAAGTTTAGAGAAGCGCACACACACACCCAACCTCACAACACCGCCAGCGAGCAACTATTGCATCACCCAGGACGCAGGAACACTGTGTGTGCACCGGGTGAGCGGATTCTAGGAAAACAGGAAGCCGCCGGCAAAGCTGCGCAGCTCCCCCACTCGCTGGGGCGCCCCTGAGAGGCCAGCGTTATGGCGCAACGCACCACTAAGCCCTATAGGAAAGATGGCTCTGATTTATTGCAAAAACAAACAGATAGTTCCAGAGGGCTCTAACAAAGCCTCTGGCATCATTAATCAAGATGACCCTTCTGAAGACTCCTTCCGGCATTGGCAGAAGATATTGAACTTACGACCCTTATCTTGCTTTGCTTCCTATCTAAAAGCCCTCCCATTTGCTGACTCTTAAAACTTAGTGGATCAGCTCCAACCTCTTCTTGCGAGCTTTGGCTATGTTCTAGCCTGCTCTCAGCTACTGCCTTATCAGTCGGCCCGTCAAGCTCAGGGAGAGCCGAAGTCTGCAGCTGCCGGCTCTCCCCTGCCTAACATCTAAGCCTCTCTGTTCCTGGCTGCTTTCCACAGTTGGCTGCAAACCTTTGCTCGGAGCTGGCTCATTCCTGACACCTTCCTCTTCTAAACACTCGATTTCAAGGTTTTCTGTGAGCTATTGCCAGTGGGCAACTTTCCATTAGCACTTCTGTCCTTCCACAAGTGGCAGTAACAGTGGCAACACTCCACTCCACTGGGGGTAAAGGGACACTTCCACCCAGTTCAACACACCCACCCTAGCCCGGCTCTGTCGCATGCCTTTCTCATCAAATGCTTTGTAAAATGTGGTTGGTTGCTCCATAGTGTCTTTGCCTTCTTACATATGCCCTATATAGCATATATTTCATATTAATTACTTCCTTATAATTAGTAGAATTTTGTTGCAGATCTGGAGAAGCTGTCACAGCACATCCTTCTCACAAATTGTCATTTGGTAATGGGGTTCAATGCCTCCAGTTAGATTTCATCCCCCCCCTCTCTCTATGCAAAAAATTGCTGCCTTAATTTACTGATTAAAATGTACTGTGTACCCAGAAGGGGCAGCAATGAATTCTCCATAGGGCAACTAATGTCTGGAGTTAATAATTGTTGGTGTCCTACAAATCTAGGCTTGGATCCAAAGTTTCAAGACTGCATATACCTTCACTTTGATCCTGGGTTAGCTCCTCAAACTAGCTATTAATGCTTTAGGGGCAAAAGACCAATTAGCCTCCTCTGGAAACATTCAGTAATTTTTTTTGTCCTTTGTCTGCATTAGCAAAAGCTGTACAAAATCCAAAAATGGTAATTTGTTTTAAATTAAGAGCTGAAACCTTTCTATCCACCCTCAGGAAACCTTTCTTTTGTTTCCTCGTTAAAATCATTTCCTGCAAGTGACAATGCTGCCTAAGCACAGCTCATAAAAGCTCACAAACTATTAATCAGAACACCTGTTCCCCTCTGGTTGCCACCTGTCCCATATGTGCAAAATTGGAGCAATGGGGCATTTCTTATGGATTCTGGAGGCCAACAGGCCTCTGCTCACAGATTTCCAGGCAACATAGCAAGCTTGCAAATGGAACCATCAGCTCTGTTGTACAAACTTCATCCAACTCTCACCCATTGTTTTTTAGATATTAGGTGATGGGAGCTTAATTTCCAGCGGGTCATTGAGATATCACAAACGGGTAATTGGCAACAGGTGTTTGCTTTTTTATGTACTGGCTTTTCCCTGGAAAGGATACATTTAGATTTAATGGGAGAGAAATATGAGCTGGCATTTTGATGTCAACAAAGTTGTATGGATGTTGCAATAAATTTGCACACATGAGCAGCATTCATCCCATGATAAACATCCATCTGGAAACAACCATTCTGCTCACCCTGTGGCTAGGAGAGCCTTTTAGTAGCTTATCTGGTTTTCCAGCTACAGACGTGTCTGGATCAGGAAACATTGGCCGTGCTAGTCCATGCACTAGTGAACTTGAGACTGGTTTACTGCAACCCACTTTGTGTTGGGCTGCTCTGCAAGTTGCAGCTAGTGGAGAATGCAGTGGTTAGACTGCTGATTGGAGCAGGTGGCTGACAGCTCGTGATACGTCTGCCAAAACATCTGCACTGGCAGCATATTTGCTCTGTTAGTTTCCCAAATTGCAGAAGCCCACCTAGCTCCAACTAGAAGTGGGGCATTTTACATCACTGGTCCAATCCTTGCTTTTAACTTTCAGACATCTCTTGAAGACCCTTTTATACCAACAGGGCCTATGCAGCTGTTTAAACTTTTTAAAGGCATATGTCCTTCAAATGCAGGGTGGTCTATAAATATTTTTTATAAATAACAAAAAAATCAGGAAGTTGAACACTCTAAAAGTTACACACACACACACACACACACACACACACACACACACACACACTGATGGCATGGACCCAACAGTCCAAAACATGATGCTTTTCAGTGCTAAAACGAAGAAGCAGGAAAACAAAGGCAGTTCTACAGTTTTCAATTTTGTGAAATAAATGGGAGAACAGCCCTGCTGGATCAGACCAAAGGCCTTTCTAGTCTTTACAGTTTCTTGTGGGAAGTCCGCAAGCATGAAATGAGCACAATAGTGCTCTTCCATTCTGCAGGATTTACTGGGTGCTAAGAGAGTGGCTAGGGACGCAGGTGGCACTGTGGGTTAAACCACAGAGCCTAGGGCTTGCCGATCAGAAGGTCAGCGGTTAAAATCCCCGCGACGAGGTGAGCTCCCGTTGCTTGATCCCTGCTCCTGCCAACCTAGCAGTTCGAAAGCATGTCAAAGTGCAAGTAGATAAATAGGTACTGCTGCAGCGGGAAGGTAAACGGCGTTTCCGTGCACTGCTCTGGTTTGCCAGAAGCGGCTTTGTCATGCTGGCCACATGACCTGGAAGCTTTACGCTGGCTCCCTCGGCCAATAATACAAGATGAGCACCGCAACCCCAGAGTCGGTCATGACTGGACATAATGGTCAGGGGTCCCTTTACCTTTACCTTAAGAGAGTGCCTATTTGCTTCCAATAGGCTTTGATTTCATATTTGTAAATGAAGCAAATGTTACAGAAATAGCATAACAGAGGCTATATTAAACCCAGTACTGTTGCCCCTTGGTCTTCCATCATTCAGGGAAGCAGGAAGCATGGACCAATGTATCCTAGGAGTGCAGCAGTTCCAATGTATTGTGTCTTGTTGGGCTCACAGATCCTTGGACAAGAGTTCCCATCCCACGTGGAACATGATGTTACGGCAGAGGGGATTTGGTCCCCAGTGCAGCCTTGCAGTCAGAAAGAGCCATGCTAATAAAACCTAAATTGGGGCTGTGATATTTTCACACCCCAGTTAGTACACAAATAGAATATATGACTAGAATTCTTTGCTTATGCCACAAATAGATGAAAGGTGTAGGAAGCAGTCTTGAAGACAAGTGAGTATGATCTGACCTTTTCTTTTCTTTTGTGATCACAACACCTTCCTTATGTGAACTATGACATCTATGCACAAGCTTAGCATCTTTGCACCAGCTATGTGGGTAGGTGAGTCGAAGATCAAGGAAGGACGCGCATAAATACCATGTGGGTTACGAATCCTGGAGGTGGAGGGTGAGCGTGATGCAAATCCATGCAGAAGCACCATAAATAGAAGCCAGCAGAGGGAGCCCTTATATAGGTCTTTATGCTTCTGAGGTCTGTGTCAGAGTGACATCAGCAACAAGAATATTCACTGGAAGATCTAACCTCATTCTGGAAAATTCAATAGTGTCAAGATAAAATTTGAGCAAGTGAGATAGCAGTCAGCACAGCGAGCTTCTAGTGAATCTCCTCACCACAATTTTAGCTTTACCCGAGTGTAGGCCACTTTTTGTTTTACTCAGCACTTTCTATACCTAGGTCACATGGTTGACTTTTATATCCCCGTTGTAAAGATTGAAAGGTGTAGTAATTATTATTATTATTATTATTATTATTATTATTATTATTATTATTATTCTCAGAAATTTGACAATATTTTTTCCATTATCTAATGTCCCAGCCTTGCTCTCCCCAATTTCACAGCCAACAGATATGATAAAGAATTTGAGAGGTGGGGGTGGGATTGCATTCAACCCTATTATTTTCCAGATTACCTGGGCATTTATGCAGATTTACAGTGCATTTCAAACTATGTCTATTCAGAAGTAAGTCCTACTGAAGTAAATGGGGCTTACTACCAGATAGTGGGGGAAAGAATCCCAGTTTAATGTAGGATCTGATAAAGAGCTATTGATTATCTGATTTGAAATGAGCTTCAGATTTCTAGAACTGTACACAACTGAAGGAGTTAAAGCAGAGTAGCTGATCCCAGACACACTGAATATTAAATGACTGAGTTTAATCAAGTATTAATCATAATCAGAGTAGACCCACTGAAATTATTTGGTATGACTAAATTAGGCCCATTAATTCAAATGGGGTTACTCCGAGTAGAACTTCCTTTGATACAACCCACCAATAACAAGAACTGGACTTAAACAACACTTTTTGGCAAGGAAAGCAACACTTTTGGAAGTAGACCCCAAACCTATGGCTTTCTAGTGGCTTCTGGGAATAAAGATCTGTGTTTTTGCTCTTTCCAGTCTGCCATTGATGAACTGGAGAATTTCCTTGAGCATCTAGCCCAGAGGTGGTGGAGTAGATCTGACTGTGGTACCAGATCAGTATTCCCCCTCTTCATAGGCCACGTTTGATGGGTGGGTGTGGCTTTGCCCAAATGTCCTCATGGGCAAAAGAGGGGAGGGGCTAGTGGGCCAGTGGTTCTCCAACCCTAATTTAGACGTATATGATCCAAGGCCATACCATATAGTGAGTAGGTGGCATTTTACCAGTGCAACCCTTATTGAATAGAGACATGCGAGGCAGTGAAGAGAGACCCTTGGATCAAGCAAGGAGGCACTGCTTTTACCTCCTTGCACTGCATGGCATAGGTTACGCCACAGAGCATCAAATTCCCAATGCCATGTACTGCTGCTGCTTACTGATAGGGGTGAAGCAGCAGGGAGTTCAGCGTGGTGCAAAGGCAGCACCAAGAGTGTCAGCAGGGAGTGACACATCTTGTTTTGCCACCTGAGGCAAAACGGGAATATACCGCCCTGCCTCGCTGCGGCCTCCTCCCTTACCTGGGTTGTGTGGTGGCAGCTGTGAAACGGTGGCAACAGAGCTGGGTTCTGACATCATCTTGCTAGGAGCCACCACTGTTGCCACTGCTTCTCTGCCAGCGGCATCGGGGCGGCAGAACAGGCCCACCACCCATTGCGCTTCTGCTCCCTGAGGCATCTGGCTCAGCCCCCTTATGTCGCAGCAGCCCTGGGTGTCAGAGCTCCCTGATGCCTTGCCCATCCTTTCACAGTAACACATGGTGTTAGGACAGGGGTCCTCAGACTTACCCCGCTTCGGGACGGTTCCTCCGGCGCCGATCGTGCGGCGGGCCGGAGGGCGGGGGAGCACATGCCCACGCTATTTCCGGCATGGCTGCCCATCTCCGGGTCGGCGCGACGCCAGAAATAGCTTGTGCGCATGCGCACGGGCCTCTGCGGACCCGGAAGTGCACCAGAAATGATGCTTACGCATGCGTACAAGCTATTTCCGATGCTCTGCCGATCCGAAAGTGAGCAGCCAAGTCACGGCGCGCTGAGCCGGTAAGAACGGGAGGGGGTCACCGGGGGCCGGGGGTCGCCAGGGGCCGGATAAATGAGCCCCTCAGGCTGTATCCGGCCCGCGGGCCTTAGTCTGGGGAAGCCTGTGTTAGGAAGACAGGTGAGCATCGCTGCCTTGTTCCCCACCACCACTGCACCATCCGCCCTGGCAGTTACAACTGCCACAGAGACTTATCCATGCTAGGCCTCTTTGTTATGGAAAGAGCTCCTCATAGCTCCCACCATTCACCCAACAGGTTTATTCATGATATCAGTCCATTTTTCTGCCATCACATCACGGATAGCAGCTACAGAGTTCTATCCATCACAAATTTTTCATGCGAGCCTATGCATGTTTCCTTGGTGGTAAGGTCCACTTTGCTCAGTCGGTCTTACTTCTAAATCTATGTCCAAAGCAATCTTCATTGCAATTCCTGGCTTATCTCCACTAACCAGTAATCTAAAACATTTTCCATTATCATGGGTTAAATGATTCATCTGCTAACGAGATCAAATGAAATAAAAATATGTTGCCGGGATTTCTGTGCCTTGTAGAAATGCAATAAAATGGATCCCTCTAGAGGACAGCTCCATTATTTGTGCTTCCAAAGAAGGCATTCAAATTATTTCTCTGCTCTCCAATTTCAAATAGAACTGAAGTGGATTTATCAAACATCACATTTTGTTAGAATAGGACGCTTATCCTGTGACTTTCTATATATACAGGTAAATATCATGTAATTTTACTGGATTTGATTTACAGATTTAAAGAACATTTCTAGAAAATTGCACTTACCCATTTTTGAACAGTGAAAACTTAGATTACTATCCCTAGTCTAATTTGATTATATATCAGTATCTGAGGATGCTTTTCATTTATGGCTTTTTTCTATACTTTTGCTAAAGTTCTACTCAGATTGCAGGTATACAGAGAAGAACAGGGGAAAATTAGAAAATATTGAAAAATGATTGTTTAGTCCACATTAAATACAGATATACTCTGACAGCCGCCAGAATAATTCCTCTCAGAAATGCTTGCTGGATGCTATGTTGATACACATTCAAGTTATGGATTTTACATCATTTATATTCTATATATCGTTGGAAGTGGCTTCAGGGTGGCAAAAAAATGAGTGGAGACAGTATCAAATAGCCATAAAACCACAAAATGAAACAAAAAGCATAGCTAGCAGATACCACAACAGCTAAAGAATAAAAGGATCTCAATTACAATTGAAAGCATGAGAAAAGAGAACTGGCTTTGCCTGGCATGCAGTAGATAACAAAGATGCCAATCAATAAAGATGGCAGGCTCCAGGTAGAGAGAAATTAGATTTAGTTCACATCGAAAGGCAAACCTGCCTAATTCACATTTTCTGAAACAATAAGTGAATCAAAACACAGCCACCTTTCTAGATTTCATAAATGTAGAATTGGATGAGATCCCCAGGGTTGTTTGTCCAATGCAGGAATCACAGCGAAAGAATCCCTGACAGATGACCACCCAAACTCTTGTTTTAAAAATCCCCAGTAAACGAGAGTCCACCCCTGCCCCTGCTCCTAACAACTCTCAGCACTTTTAACAAACTCCAATTCCCAGAATTATTTGGAGGAGGCTGTTTAAAGTGGTTTTGTAGAGTTTGGACGTATGGTGTAAATGTGACCCTTACCAGCTAATTAATTGTAGAACGAGCTTCAGAAGGCAAGAGCAAGCATTGTCAAAACTCTCTTGCACACAAAGCTTATGCTATGATACATTAGAAAAAGACTGCATGGTCTGATTATAAATGGAACAGACAAGCTATTAGTAAAAGAGACTTTTCTATAGAGCTAAGTAGTTGTATGTACATGTACAAGGCAACTCTGACTATAGGTATAATTATCTCCCATGTGCAAAGATAGCTCTCTTGGCTGATGGCTTTAGCCTGCATTCAGCAAAGCTGCTTAAATCCCACAGAAGTAGACATGATTTTGGCAGCTTGAGTGAGGTTAAAGCCTAGCCATTTTGACTTCAAGTTCTATTCAGTTCACTGGGACTTACTCACAGGTAAGTGGGGCAGGAGTGCAGCCTTTAATCTTTAAAACATTGTCTGCTTCTTTGCAGCAACAAACTAGCAGGGGTGTTCTTTAGAAATTCTGTAATGTCAGACCCTCCAAGTGTCTCTATATTCCAGGGACATCCCTGATTTAGAGAAGCCGTCCCGGTTTCTGATTTGATCTCGGAATGTCCCGCTTTTCCTTAGGGCGTCCCTATTTTCATTGGAGAAATGTTGGAGGGTATGGAATTATCCAATCTCCAAACTGTCTGAAGGCAATCCCATATAGGGAAGTTTTTTAATGTTTAATGATGTTTTTATATATGTTGCAAGCTGCCCGGAGTCTCTGGGGCAACCTAGTAAGATGTGTGGGGTATAAATAGGAAAATTGTTATGGAATGGGACATCCCTATTTTCAACGGAGAAATGTTGGAGGGTCTGTAATGTTGCTTTAAAGAAATATGTTTTAATCACTCTTGACCCTTTCAAAATGGCTAGCAGGCTTGACAGCTGACTAACAACTGCATTTTGCATTAATCATGGGATTGTAGAGTTGGAAGGGACCTCCATATGTCACCCAGTCCAACCCTCTGTAATGAAGGAATAATCATTGGCAGATGGCCATCCAAAATGTGTTTCGAAACCTCCAGTGAATGAGAGCCCACCACCTTCTGAGGTAATCCATTCCACTGTTGAACAGCTCATACTGTTAGAAAATTCCTTCCAATGTTTAATGAAAACATTCCACCTGGGATTTGGTCCCCTTCTAGTTCTTACCTGCATATCACAAATCAAACAAGTGCCCTAAAAATGTTCATGTGTTTGTTTTTATTTCTGTTTGGCTGTGTTTAGCTTCCTATTTGCCACTTTAGGATAATTCTTTAGAAGTATCTGATTCTACTTTCCCATGTAATAGTCTTCTCATTGTACCAAATCTTGTTTAAAAAGAAGAGAAACCCAGCTTTTGCTTTGAATAAAATGACTGGGCAGAATGATATACATTTATTTTTTGTGCAGCCCTAAATGGTTTTTGTTCATCATTACCTGCCAACAAAGTGTTATGTTAGACTGCATGGAATGTAATTACATTCACATGAATGAACACTGATAGTGCATGTTTGAAGTAGCACTGGATAAAATTACACGCCACATTCAACTTATCTTATTATGGTACAAAGAATAATTCTTTGATAAAAGAAAAGATGCAAGTGAGCATTCTACAAAAGCAATCTCTCACCAAACCAATTCACAAGAAAATAAAGATAAGTGCAGTAGTAAGTATTTTTCCACTATCCGAATTGGTGGTTTTTAAGGGACAAATTTGTTCCTAACAAAAACAACTAACCAATTATACATTTGATTAGTAGGATCAAATGGTGCTGGATCTAATAGTGTTACTACTAAAAATAATAATAACAAAAATCACTGGAAGTAAGTATTCTGCAAGGTAATTTTGTGGTATCTCAGTCTTTTAATGCGATGACAAGGCACCCTAGACAGGTAAATTAGTGAGGTGAATCCAATATGCATGTTGGCCAGTGTGATGCAGCAGATACCCATTCTGAGAATGCTTTTTTTTTTTAAAAAGCATTTTAAAAAATACATTGAATTTTCCATAAGGCTCGCCATTGCCAACTAGTGTCACATTGTATATTGCACTTAAAACTATTTATTTGCACCTGTATAGCTGAGTCCCAGGGAATAGAAATACACAGGTTCAAATCTCTAATCAGAAATAAATATCACTTGGGCCAGTTGTGGTGTCTGAATCAAATCTAAGCTCCATGAAAGAAGAGCAATGTACAAATCTAGCACAAGTTTTAAAAGATTAAAAGATCTTTTAAACCCAGCCAGATGGGCAAGGTATAAATAATAAATTATTATTATATTATTATTACAATGTGGGAAAGCACATACTGGCTTAACATTTCCCCTTAGTCCACAGACTATAGCATATAGAGGTTGCGAAAAAGGGGCTTTGTAAATCACAGAATGTGCTTGCTGCAAGGTGGAATTAGTGCTAGTTCCAGTGATTGTGAGTTACAGAGACTCCCTTCAAAATTCTGCTTTTTATTAGTCAACTATTTCTATAAATATGTTCAAATCTACATCACCCCTCATAGGAGCCAACTCTAGGGGGCGTGGGTGCTGCCTCTAAGAGAGTGTCAGCCAGCCAGCCTCTGTGGCACAGTCACAGAGAGAGAAGCTCTGCCCTCCATAGTCAGCGACCAAGGCACCCTTTCCTGGCGAGGGGGGCTTAGACATGGAGGAAAAGGGTGCCTCGCTGGCTGTGGAGAGGAAGAGGAACCGCCGTCGTTGGCCACCGCAAAGCTGTCAGGGACTGGGAAGAGGAGGAATGATGGAGACCGCCTCCCTAGCCTGACCCTTCCAGAAAAGAAGAAGACAGTTCAGAACTAAAACAGGGTTTTGAGGGAGGTCACAGCTCAGAGGAAGATGAGGGGGAAATTTGCAAAATAATGGGAGAGGAGAAGGAGGCAGAGCTGGAGCAGCTGGCTGACACGTTACCACTAGAAAGCATTCCAGACCCACCATCTCCCAGAACCCGGCGAGCCTTAAAAATGGGAGGATAAAGAGCTTGGAGACAGATGGCCCTGAGTGGCAACCGTAAGGGGAGTGGGGCTATTGATGAATGAGGAAATGAGAGAGAAGGGGAGTGGAGATTTACTCGGAGCAATGGCATTATTCCAAGAGGCTGCATTTCTAAGCCTCTCTCTGTGACTATTGAATAAAAGACAATTGGTAAGAACTTTCCTGGTCTTATCCATTCCTGGCAACCCACTGTGGGGGTTGGATCCTCTGATGCCTGACAAAAGCAGACGTGCAATGTCACACACACACACACACACACACACACAGAGAGAGAGAGAGAGAGAGAGAGAGAGTGATGCTGCACATCCATGTTGTGATGGCAGGCACCCACAATCCTGAGGGCAAGAGGGCACCCCTGCTTCCCTTTCTTCCCATCGCTTGATTTCCCCAATGCTGGATTTCAGCGAAATCTGCTGATTCTGTCTAAATAACCACAATTGAGCCTGATGGTTCTTCACGATCATGGATGGCCTTCATTAACAGAAACTCCTCCCATTAAATAATGGAACCCTCTGCATGTCTAATCAAAAATTAGTGCCACTGACTCCAATGGGACTTACTTGCAAGTATCAGTGCCAGATTTATGTATAAGCTAAACAAGCTATACGGTAGTTAAGGGCCCCAATCTCTTGCCCCCCCCCCAAAATATACTTCTTCTTAATTGTATTTCACTATTAATATACTTCTTCTTAATTGTATTTCAGTTCAACAATTACTTTGATAAAATACTTGTTTTGTTATGTGCAAATGGCTTTAGATACCTATTAGGTCCATAAATTACCATATGGCATATATTCAACACAAAAAACAGCAACAATTTGTTGTTGACAAAGGACAGCTGGACATATAAAGGGCCCCGTTACCTTCAGTAGCTTAGGGCCTCATCAAACCTAAATCTGGCCCTGCAAGTACTATAAGTGTGTATATGATTTCAGCTTGACAATGCAAACCTAGTCAGACATCAAGTTTAAGTTGTGTGGGATTGTAACTGTCAGGGATCTGTTTCCCCCTTCCAGCCCAGCGTTAAGTGCTTATAGAGAGCAGCTGCCGATTCTAACAACGGACTTCTCTTCTGCCTCTGGGAGCAGCAGTGAGCCAGGGGAGGAGGTGTTGCCAGGGAGAGACCTGGGAGGTTCCAGGGAGGATGTCCGGGGGAAAGAGGGAGGCAAAGGAAACGACGCTTCCGCTTTCCCTGGTGGGCTTGTTGGCGGGAAAATTGTAGTTCCCCACTTTCGGAATCAGCGAGTGATTGATGAGACATGTTTATGACTAGCTCTGCATTGTAAAGTAATTAGCTTAGATAAAAGCTTCAAAACCAGATGACTCAGACTCTTGATTGAACGACTGACGAAGGGGAGCAGCCCTGACAGTAACCTAGATGACTTAGGGTGCCGAGAATCGAATGGTCTTCCATGCTCTGCTCTGCTAAATTTCCTGGCTTCTATCCAATGTAGTGCTATGTAAACTGTTCCACCAATGCAAAGATTTCCACTTCCCTGACAAGACACACACGCACAAATGCCATGCACGCTTACCAAATCTACTCCATACAGTTATAGGGAGCATATGGGTGGAGGAAAGCAAGGGAAGTCTCATTGTGCTGACAGGAAGGTTACTTAGTGCCAAACTTGATACTTTCTCTCTCTGTTTTCTTCATCTCAAGAATCTTCCTTGTTAACAGGATCTGTCTCAACAAGATAGGGAGTGCATTTAGGAAATCTGAGCAGCTTGTTAATAAATATTATTATTCTTTCCTTGATAACTTGTCCATTTTTATCTTATTTTATTTCTGTCTGAGTAGTAAAAGGGGGGAAATGACCTCGTGGTACACCAGTAAGGGGAGCCCTTTACTAGTTTCAGGAGAGTACATGTGCTGTAATGACACTGATTCAATCTAAAAGAATGTTGTATGATAATGGAGAGCAGATCAACATAGTTCACTGCAGAACGCCTGGAATGTAGAAAAAGCAGATAGCATATTTTAAAAACCCTTTATTGTAGCCTTACTAGTTCTTTCAAAAACTACGTAAAAACTTGACCAATTTATTTATTTGTCTCTATCCATTGAGAAACTGCTTCCAGAAGTTAGAGAATCTAGAATTCTTACTAGAGATGCCCACTTAAAGCTCTTGTTTGTTTATTTAAATGGGATTTCTTTAAAATGTGACCAATTGGCAATCAATCCTGTACCATATTATTCTGAGGTGGTTTTTTTTTTTTTTTGCATTATTATGATTTATGATTTTGTATTATCTACTGCTTTGGTTGGGACGCGGGTGACACTGTGGGTTAAACCACAGAGCCTAGGGCTTGCTGATCAGAAGGTTGGCAGTTCGAATCCCCGCGACAGGGTGAGCTCCCGTTGCTCGGTCCCAGTTCCTGCCAACCTAGCAGTTTGAAAGCACATCAGAGTGCAAGTAGATAAATAGGTACCGCTCCAGTGGGAAGGTGTTTCCGTGCACTGCTCTGGTTCGCCAGAAGCGGCTTAGTCATGCTGGCCACATGACCTGGAAGCTGTACGCCAGCTCCCTTGGCCAATAATGCGAGATGAGAGCCGCAACCCCAGAGTCGGTCACGACTGGACCTAATGGTCAGGGTTCCCCTTACCTTTACCTTTTACTGCTTTGGTTTTTTGTTTTCATTTTTTAGGTGATAGTCTGTACAAAAATTTGTACTAATATAGATACAGAAGCACTATGGGTTTTATATATGCAGCACATTCCACATGGGCAATGGGATTTCCACTTCCTCTCATCTCCCTGGCTCTCTGAGCAGATCTTAAAGTTGCTCAGCGGCTGCAAGGAAAATGAGAGGATTGAGGAAGTTCTTTGCACAAGTGGCACTATGTTACATGAGCAAAACGTCAGCATTGAATACAACTCTCGGTTTCCCAGGTGACCATTCTTCAAAAGTAAGCACTGAATGAAATTCCTACCATTATATATAATATCCATATAACTTACTAGACTGGTTGGCTCATATTGTTTATGAGTCTATTAGAGATGAATCTTTACTCATAGAGATACTGAAATTTAAAATAATATGAAAACAACAACAACAAAGTTAATGCACAACATTCAGTTCTCACAGAGTGGTCAGAGAGATGCCTATGGGAAACTCGCAAGCCGGACATGAGTCCAGCAGTGCTGATGATTGCCAGCAACAGGTATAAAGTGGCATCTCACAGCTGATGCTGGAGGGAGAACCTAGTCATCATGGCTAAGAGCCAATCATAGCCTGATTCACCATGAATTTTTCTAATCCTCTGTTAAACCCATCCAAATTGGTGGCCGTAACTATATATTTCGCATAATCCTAAAGGAACCGGATGTTTATACTATTTCCCCTCCACTACCAATGTGAAAGTACATTTTCCCACCACCACCAGCAGATTGTCATAATACTGGCAGTAGACACCTTTTTCTTCTGTATACAGAGAGCTCCTTTTTGTTTTAAGAGTAGTAGATAGATTTCTAGCAGTTTCACATAAAGCCAAAACAAAGCAACACTTTATGGAGTGCATGTGGAACAAGCATCAAGGACTGAAGAATAGATTCTCCACTCAATTGTGAACAACTGATCCTCCAGGATCCTCTCGGTCATCCAGCAGTAATAAGGATAGTGGCACCCTCCCTGTAGAACACCCTCCTTTCAGATGTCAAGGAGATAAAGAGCTACATAACTTTCAGAAGACATCTGAAGACAGCCCTGTTTTATTATGTTTAGATATATGCTGCAAGCTGCCCAGAGTGGCTGGGGAAACCCAGCCACATGGGCGGGGTATAAATAATAAATTTATTATTATTAGGAATGCCTTCATGTTATCCCTGCCTAATACATTCTTGCAATATCAGTTCTAAAATGATAAGACAATCAAAATGGTTTTAAATCAGACTTTGACAGTCTATTCACTTGATTTTTCTATTGTGTTTCCCCTAAAATAAGACACTGTCTTATATTTTTTTTCCCCTCAAGAAAACACACTATGGCTTATTTTCGGGGATGTCTTATTTTTATTACGTCAGTAATAATCCTCTGCGATGCTCAATGACTCGGCAGTCGACAAGTGTTCCGGGGCGTCTCCTCCCGCTCCGCCTTTCCTAGGGCGCCAAGCCAGAGAAACAGGTTCCCTGGCTCTCGCCATCTTGGGAGGAAGGGGGCGGAGAAAGAAACTTTATCGGGCTGGTTCTGAAGTCAGTCGAAGAACCCATGGGATGGAAGATGGATAAGCACAGCAGGATATTTTCCTTGCCTTATTTAATCAAAACCCTGAACTACATCCAAATATAAACAGCGGAGTTGTTTCAACCTCATTCATCTTACCCCTTACTCTGTCGGAGGTCTTGCTACCATTCTCGTATCACATTCTGTTTCTCTTAATGATAGGAAGCACAGCTCACAGGATTGACTCGGCTTGTAAAAAGTTAAGCGAAGTGAGAAAGTTTCATTTTCTTGAGTTGTAAAAGTATATGATATAATTCCAGCAGTACTGTAAATTTCATCACTTCTCGGAGGGTTATGGTGATATGCCTGCAAAGTGACATTTGGCAGATGTTTTCTCTGTTCAAGCGCACAGTTGGCTTTTGAAATTAACATGAATGGTATTGATTCTTCTTCTTTTCATTGCCAGTGGAAGTAATGACATTTATTGATATACGTAAAAGCAGAAGTGAGTTCAGAACCAGGTTTCCGAACTGTAGAGTGGCTGGTGAAAAACTGCCTTAGCTCTTGGTGCATTATGTTGTGCTGTGATACATACACTGCTTCCTCTAATGCCACCTGGATAGAACTCTTATATGTATTGAAAGGAATCAAATAACACTGGTATTTATTGGACAGATGAGTAAAGGGTGATGATGCACAGAGAGTGGGTTAGAGGTTATAACCACAACTAAAGAAAATTCAAACACCCAAGAGACAGTGCTGAAAAACTAATTTTCCTAGCCCTGCAAACTTGCTCTGACAGGACCTTCAGTTTATTCATTTTCATGCTCCATTTCTCAGTGTTCAGATGGGAAAACCATTTCCATCACCTCAACCGCCTGGTCCCAATATGGAATGTCAAGTGTCAGTCAAAGTAGCACGAGCTACTTTAGCCATTGCCGGATTTGCCCCATCTATGCCCTATTGGGGTGCCCTGCTGGTGTTGTGTAGTGGCTGAGTTACAAATCAAGATGTCCCTAGTTCAAATCTTGCCCTTGCTAGGGATTCACTAGCTGACTTTAGGTAAGCCACTTTGTCTTAGCTTCAGACCCCCATCTCCAACATGGGGATTAATAATATTGGCTTAGGCCCATCTAAGTCCATCATCCTGCTCTCACATTGGCCTATGGGAGGCCCAGATACAGAACCTGAGCACAACAGCACCCTTACCCTCCTGTGATTCTCAGCATTCATTTCTTTGGCAGTAGAGGCAGAACATAACCATCATGGCAAGTAGTCACAGACAGCCTTATCCTCTCTGAATCCGTCTATTCCTCTTTTAAAGTCACCCAAGTTGGTGGCCATCTTAGAATTGTAAAGTTGGAAGGGACCCTGAGGGTCATTTAGTCCAACCCCCTGCAATGCACAAATCTCAACACCTAGTTCCCCCCCCCATCAAATTTGAAACCATACTGCTTAGTTTTCTTCAGGGTGCTGCTGCTGTTCGTACCACTTGTGGGAGCGAATTGCATAGATAAACTATTGTGTGAAGTGCTTTCTTTTGTCTATTCCAATTCTGATAGCATTTTGCTTTGTTGGCTTCTGCTGAGTTCTAATATTATATGGGTTCTAATATTATTAACAGGGTTGCCATAAGGATTACAACTAGGTAATTCATGTGACATGAATTAGAAGATATCTGAAGACAGCCCTCTTTAGGGAAGTTTTTAATGTTTGATGTTTTATCGTGTTTTTAATATTCAGTTGGGAGCCACCCAGAGTGGTTGGGGAAACCCAGCCAGATGGGTGGGGTGTGTGTGTGTGTGTGTGTGTGTATTATGCTTTGAGCACTTGGAAGCACTTTTTGTTTTATCTCCCATATTCTGGGATTCTACAAAGGACTGCACCAAATGGGACTATTCTTGAAAGCCACCTTCCTCCCTAAAACTTGCAGACCACACTGCAGACCATTTAAATGGCAAAATAACAGGCATCACACTCACAACGCAAATGGTGAACAGAATGAAGGGCTGGGTAACAAAACCAAGGCTAAATATCCAATATCCAAAATGAGTTTTTCTTCTGTCTTATTCAGCTCCCATGAAGCCCAAACTGCATCTTATTGGACACAAAAACAACTAGTGATGCTTCCTCAAAACCCACAGATGCCAATAAAAGTAAGTTGCAAACAAGAAATCTAGCTCTGTATTGTCTACACCGCCTGGCAGTATTTCTCCAGGGTTTCACACAACAATCTTTCCCAGTTCTGCCTAGAGATGCCAGTGATTGGAGTTGGGACCTTTTTCCATGTAAGACAAGTGTTCCACCACTGATCTATGGCCCTTCCCTTGCTGAGTCCATCTTGCTGGATTATTATGATTTCCCCCCAAAAAGGTGCATGTGCTGCATCTTGATTATTTGAAAAGGCTTAGTATCAACACGTTTAATAAAACTGAAAAGGGATGTTTTCCTGATGCGTTACCACCGTAACAAGCTTCCTGAATCCATTTGATCCTGACCTTCTTCCAAATTAAAAAGGGAAACAAAAACAAAAACACCACACGCCTAATGACAAACAGACTAATTGCCAGCCCTGCTCCTCAGAGTCCACTCAGGCATGAAGCGTGATTTTGCATAGGTTGAGCATGAAATTGAACAGCCCGTAAGCGCTGCCTTGCCAGAGGAAAACTCACCTCGAAAGGAAAAGGCTCATAAATTAAAAAATCCTGAGGTTGTATTGACAAATTGTGAGAAACAGGTGAAGTGGTACACTTCACCAGTATAGCACCATGCTTCCAGGGCATAACCATGTATAGGGAGCATGGCAGAGTGATGTATATTTGATGAATGCTAGTTCAGAGGGGCTATCAACTGAAGAAAAAAATGGTGGATTAAACAGACTTCCCCAGAGGCTTTGTGGGGAGCTGGACAAATGGTGAGGCCATCAATAAAGGCAAAGGGAAAACTTCAGAGAGTGATGCTGTTGGAGAAATTTAAAAAGAGCTTCCTAGACTGGAGGTTACCCACACAGAAACACAAAATATAAGGACGCATGCTCCAAGTGAAAAGACAGGCCTTCATTGAAATACAAATGCGCATAGGGACAGCCTCAAAAATGAGGAGGCTGCAAGGCACCACATCCAAAGCAATGTTTTTTATACACTTTCAGATCAAACGTGTCATTTGATTTCACAAATCAAAGGATCACAGAAATCTTAATAGCTGCAATCCAGTGTCATCATCCTGAATCAAAATCATTTCGCTCTTCAGATCAGCCCTCATCATAATATCATGTGATTACATATAACCATTCTTCAGTGTCTTTCTTCATTAATACTTTGACTAATTCTCCTGTTCATTAAATGTCTTCCAATGTCCTCTTTCATCTATCTATAAAACAATTCAAAATTAATCACAAATGCCATGCCTGGCTGATTCTCTTTTCAGGCATACAATGACCACCATAGATTCTAACAGTTTAATCTTTTCAGTGTTCTGCAATGGACATTCAGTATGTACAGTATCTAGAAGCAGCTGCTTCTGTACCATAGAAGGCAGGCAGGCACAGGGCTTTTCAGTTTAGCTAGGCCATAGGCTTAAAGGAAAATAGAATCATCATAATACAGTTTTATTAAATTATTATTTTCTCCAACAATGCAGCTTGCCTTTTTGAACCTCTGGCCTGTTTTAACCACCGCTCTTGCCCATTCATGTTTAGGGTTCAGATTTTAGGGTACGAAATCCTCAGTGGAATCCCAATATACTAAATGATTTGGTAGATAATATGAAACTTCCTTCTTGGGCAATCATAACTTGAGCCATGACCAGGGATGGAGATAAATTTGATGCAGTTTATATTTAAAGGGAAACCTACCAGATTTGCATTTAGTGAAACATGGGAAGCGAAACACAACCTTCCTTTGAAATTTGCACATTTCCCGAACTTTGCAATGCAATTCTCTGGCTAAGTAATGTGTGCAAAAATGTATATAGTGGGGTAAAGAGTGCACATAAATGCATATATTAGTGAAAACAACAGGCAAAAAGCATTGCATTAGGGGGAAATGCGTTGCAAAAATATTCAGAAGCTGGCATACAGATTCTGTTAAATGAAATTGCCTACGTTTAGTGGAGAACTGAATTTCAGATTAGAAAAGTGAGAATCCGAAATTGACAGATTTACCCATTCCAAGCCAGGACCTTATTATTTTTTTAAATTGGGTCATTTGCAACCAAGGAGAAAAAACCGGAAGGACTTCCTAGGATACTTGCAGTTGGAGAGCTGAGATGAGGTACAGTGGTACCTTGGGTTACAGACGCTTCAGGTTACAGACGCTTCAGGTTACAGACTCCGCTAACCCAGAAATAGTACCTCGGGTTAAGAACTTTGCTTCAGGATGAGAACAAAAATTGCACCGCGGCACCGCGGCGGCAGCGGGAGGCCCCATTAGCTAAAGTGGTACCTCAGGTTAAGAACAGTTTCAGGTTAAGAACGGACCTCCAGAATTAATTAAGCTCTTAACCCGAGGTACCACTGTAGTGCCTTGCAGCATTGCATACCCAGCAAACACTGTGTGCAATGGCTGCTCTGCATTTCAACATGCACAATAGTCACCTCCTGCCCTCCATCAATTGTCAGCAAGTGACTGCTATGCCCAGAGAGTACAAATCAGCATAACTTAGGTCATATCTACTAGACACAATTTTCCAATGAGTTGACAGTTCCAAAATGCTAGAAGAATTCTCTGTACTTAATTCAGATTTAGGTTATATGCCTGGGAAACAACACTAAACAATTTGATATTATCAGCGGCATACCAAAATGATGTCAGAATAACCACCCAATATTCCAAAACAGAAACAAACAAACAAATCCAATTTCTCTCATTCCAATTATTCAGATGTTGTCTGGCTGCTTAATCCTATCTTTATCCCTTGTCTCAGCTGTGTCAATATCTTTAATTTCAGACTCACAAAGCAACAAAGAATAAACAAATCAATATATTTGCCTTTATTTCCTTTTTTCCTCAGTAGTGGAAGAATAGAAATATGTGAACTGGAGAAAAGCTTGCTGATCCCTCCGCAGATTGATTTTAAAAGTGCCTCAATTTCTGGTTTCTTAGAATTCATGAGTGAGCAATATCAGCTACAAGGTTGCTTCTATTTAATAAGCAAGTTCTTGGTATCTGAAGAAGTGTGCATGCACACGAAAGCTCATACCAAGAACAAACTTAGTTGGTCTCTAAGGTGCTACCGGAAGGAATTTTTTATTTTATTTTATCAAGTTCTTGAAATTATGTTTCTCCCCCCCTCCCCCCGGAAACATAGGGCTGCCATACGTCCTGATTTTCCAGGACATGTCCTGCAATTTGCCTCTGAAAATGGCATTCTGGATCAGTTTTCGGAAATTGGGCAAATGTCCTGGAAAACTGGCAACAGGGTTAAATTGTGCCAAAAATGCCTTTAAAAGCTCCAAAACTCAAAAATTCTTTACTTTTTGAAATATGGCAACCCTACACAAACATTTATTTAAATGTGTAATGTTACAGTGTGAAGTCACTATTTTGGATTGGAGTTTTGTTTATTTTGCTAAGAACTGTCAAATTAATTTTTGGAAATGGCTAATCTCCCCTTTTTATGGGTCGCTAATAGAGTTTCAGCTCTTATAAAACCGTCTACTTTTGCTCCTTTTTGAATTGGAGCAAGACTCTTGAGAGTCCCATGGAGGAGACTCTTGAGAGTCCCATGGACTGCAAGAAGATCAAACCTATCCATTCTGAAGGAAATCAGCCCTGAGTGCTCACTGGAAGGACAGATCCTGAAGCTGAGGCTCCAATACTTTGGCCACCTCATGAGAAGAGAAGACTCCCTGGAAAAGACCCTGATGTTGGGAAAGATGGAGGGCACAAGGAGAAGGTTACGACAGAGGACGAGATGGTTGGACAGTGTTCTCGAAGCTACCAACATGAGTCTGACCAAACTGCAGGAGGCAGTGGAAGACAGGAGTGCCTGGCGTGCTCTGGTCCACAGGGTCACGAAGAGTCGGACATGACTAAACGACTAAACAACAACAACAACTTTTGCTCCTAGGGTGGTTGTTTTTTTTAGGTGAACAATTTTTTTCTGAACTAGTTTTTTCTTTTCTGTTTTGTGATGGGCTAAAAGATACTTAGAAAACCACCATAATTATGAAGGACAGCAGTAAAGGTCAAATATGGTTCGGGTCGTCCAAGTCATCCTTTTGAATTTGTCTGTATTTTTGTTGTGGTGTAGCTCAGTCTCCCTTTGCACACAGCTTGCCTGTTTGTCTTTCTAGATCCTAGAGTCCCTTTTTAGACTCTGGAAACCACAGAGGCATCATGAAAACAACAACAGTGAGTTCGAAATAGGGATTGAAATTCTATGCACGCTTATTTGGGAATTGTTTCTTTGTAAAGCTTGCACTGCAAAACCTACTATTAAAACCATTCCTCTTCTTGGTTCCCAGACTGGCCCAGTTTAATCAGATGGGAGCTAAATGCCTATCCCTTTTGTCAGTCACCCTGGCACACAGAGTTGTGTAGCATGATGTGCGAAACATTGTCAAACCCTACTAAAATGGATTGCTTCTTTCAAGTAGGTAGCAGCAGCAGCGACTTATTGTGTACTGATTATAGCTCATTTGACTATACCATGTATTATACAAGAGTTTCACAGTTTTAGATAAAAAAATATAAAAAAATACAGCTGCTGCTCAACATTTAGACCCCACCTGGACTGGGTTGTATTTGTATAGGACTCAGAGCAAGTGGAAGTCAAATACTAATACTCTCACAATGCACAGTGCATTACTAGTGCATAAGGACCACATCTTAATGAAAAACTATCTAAGATGCACCTCTTGAACCCATATATGAACTAAAACACAGCTTAGAAGGAGGAGCACCTCTGTTTTACAGCTAAGTTTAATTTGGGGCAGCACTAGATGTGCGGTGCGTGAGCATGTGGTGTACATTTTCAGATGAGGGTACTGGTAGGACAAGCCATTTTTGAAACCAGCAGGAGTTTGCAGTTCCAAAAACAGTAGTTAGCTCTGACATATGAAGCAATGTTTTCACTTGGAAATCAACACTGCTTGTCCAAAATAAAAATGAACAGGGTATTATTGGCAACAAAACAAAACAAAACAGACAAGTATTTTCAGCCTGTCTGAAACAGAAAATCTGAGCATATTAGCTGATTCTTAGGCTTTTTGCCGTAAAAAATAATTTGGAAATATGGTTGTCTAGCCAGCCAAATGCTTTTTACAGGGGCAAGTTTGTGTTTCTTTCCCATTGCTGTCCTAAAGAGAGAGGGGCATGGAGGGGAGCAAAAGGAAAACAGAATCAAATAACATCTGTTAAGTCAGCATGCACCATGGTATGCATGTAATCAGACACATCTGTTGCAGAAGCAAAAGTTCCTGGGAAATCCTTGGCATTCCTTGTTGGGTATGTCCAGCCTTAAATCTAATTGATGCATGAAGGGGTTGAGATAATAAGAGTATGCTTTCCTCTCAGGCTTAGGTAGGTCATACCACCTCACCTTGGGAGAAAGAGCTACCAAAATCTTTGTTCTACTTTTTGCTATTCTTCCACCATGTGAGCCCTTCCAATAAGCATGTCTGCGCTAGATACTCCGAGCTCAGACTGTGTGGCTTTAGCAAGCCATTTTTGTGTTTTAATACAAATAATTTAGAAACTCTTACCATTTTTGAAACTAAGTTGCACTGCTTGTATTTTCTTCCTTCTGTATGGGAAAGCACATGAACCTGACCTTTGAAGAGTTTGTAAGTAAAGCATTTTTAACTTACCAAATGTGTGGTTTCCTTCTATGCTAAGGGAAGTGGTAAACTTTGAAAGGAACATAGAACAGGATATTTTAAAGGTCTAACAGCCTATTTTTCTGCACTTTACATTGCTGCATATTTTGTGATTTAAATCCAGGGGTCAGCAACCTTTTCAAGTCATGGGCCGGTCCACCGTCCCTCAGACCATGTGGTGGGCCAGACTTTTTTTTGGGGGGGGGGGATGAACAAATTCCTATGCCCCACAAATAACCCAGACATGCATTTTAAATAAAAGCACACATTCTACTCATGTAAAAACACCAGGCAGGCTCCACAAATAACCCAGAGATGCATTTTAAAGAACAGGACATATTCTACTCATGTAAAAACACGCTGATTCCCGGACCATCTGCGGGCAGAATTGAGAAGGCGATTGGGCCGCATCCGGCCCCTGGGCCTTAGGTTGCCTACCCCTGTTTAAATCTCTATTGGGGGTTCTCTCACCAATAGGTACTTGCCTCAAATGTGGATCTAGGCATCCAGGGAATTCTCCTGTTATTCTTTAAGCAAAATTACCAAAAAAAAACCAACCCTCCCAGGATGTAGAAATCACAGACCTTTCGTTCCCAGACATTTCATTGCTAATAGCTGTAGGAAGCAAAGTTTCTCTCCAGAGATATACTTTTGACTACTATGAGGAAGGTGAGGGGAAGAACAATCTTTGGCTGACTTACAGGAAAGCTTATTAAGCTCTCAGAGGTATTGGTCATAGAGGATCGGGCCAAACATTGTGCATTTTCTAACATGAAAATGTCCATTTAGCATGAAATCAGATGAGCTGATACTCAGACTAGTGTAGAATCAGGGGATTTTATCAGTAACTAGATCAAGGATATATAAGACAATTTATAAAAATAGTACAGATATGGAGGGTAGGATTTCAGCTGAAAGAGGCTATGTGATGAAGCTGATATTTTCAGCTCCAGGCAAATATGTTTCTGTGTCATCCATACTGCACAAGGTTACGTTTCTCCATTCCTCCCTCTAGTCATGGAAGGTTTGCAAGATCATGAACTCCACAGGCATCATCCTTCCCTACGTCTCTCTGTGTTCTTAGAAACTTTATAGGAATGTGGTTCTCCATCTGAGGTTTAAGCGAAGTTTTATGTTGTGATTAACAGTATGAGCCCCAAATGAATTACACCACTATTCTATCCATTCAACACAACTTCATTCTTTTTTTATTTCAGAGTGCAGCTGTTTTGGTTAACGTGGCTTGCTGAATTCCCCTTAAGAATATAAAGAATTGGGTTAAGGCAACAGGGTATCACTTCCCTTTTCTGGACAGGGCTAAGCTATGAAACATAACTAAACCGAATAAATCCAACATACATAACAGTAAGTTGTCCGTCCAGGGACTGATGTGAACTGGCAGTGCTACATAGTCTTATGCTACCAGTTACTAAAGTCTTTGATTCATTATTTAGTTTTGAAAAAACAACAAAAAGCTTTGTTGTGCCGCTCTCTTTTTTCATGATTGGCACAAATGAAGCTATTGCATCTAAAAATACAAAACAAAATACCCTCGTGTGAATAGTACCAACTATGATATTCTTCAATGTGACAAATTTAGATTTTCTTCCAACATAAATTTTAAAAGCAACCATTTGATCTGAGCAATCGCTAAAACTTCTGGAAGTTTTATTTTATTTTGGTTTGGTTTTTGATACATAAATAGGTGTCAGAATCCAAAAATGTTTTGGCTATCCCAGAATCACATTTTGTAAGAAGAGGGTGGGGTGCCTGCATGTGAACTATATGGAGTTTTTGCATTTTCACAACTGCTGTATCCTTAGTGTTTGAAACTTTTAATACCAAACTAATTCTCACAAGCCAAACATGCATGTGAGTGCGCCATACAATATTTAAACTCTAGTTTTAAATCTTTGCTCCTCCCCGATGTTGCTAAACTACAACTCCCATTGTCCCTGGCCATTGGTAGTTCATGACTCATGAGAGTTCAGCAACATCTGGAGGGTCAAAATGTATCCACACTTCTTTCAAACCTTCTTTAGCAAAAGATATTATCATGTAATCAAGCAGCCATTTATGCTGCCTTAAAGTCATCAATCTATGGCAGTATAGCCCTTTTATTTGTCATCTTTTTGTTACATGGTTGTAAGGAAGAACTTGTTTCTGAGTTTGCTTATTTCCTTCACCCTCCAAATCAGTTTTCCTTTTGTGTTATATCTTTTTGAATTGTAAACCTGAACTCAGGAACTGCTTTTCTGACAGAAGAGCAGAATGGATGGTGGGGGGAACCCCAATGGTTTGGAGTTTTTGTTGCTGTCGTTCGTCTCTGCTTGAATGTATTCAAGTTCCATGTTACAAGGATAAATGGAATCACATGGGCAATTACTAGAGTATCACAGCTTCATCAGAGCCATTGATGCAACTCTGGCAAGTTTCTTTCCACATGATTTGGGTGTCCTTTGTGATGCTGAACATTGACAAGTTACCAGTGTGACGTGGCAGCTGAGCACAGGCATACACTTACCTTGCCACTGAATGTTTTAAAGTGAAAGCATGTAGGGCAGGGTATTTACTTCAGGGATGTAATGGATAATATTGAATCTCTCTCCCCCCCCCCCATAGTATTAGAGCTCCTTAATTCAAACTTGCAATTGGTGGCTATATGCAACACTGCAAACTTAAGCAGTGTTCTATTTGAGCAATGGAGATTTTCACTTCTTTTTCTCTCCCCATGTGCCCGCAAAATCTGTTTTAGAGGGTCACTCAACTCTCTGGAACAGATTTTTAGGGTGCATGAGAGAGGCGAGTTCTGTTGCCCAAGCAGAAGTCTGTTGCACAAGCGGAATATTTGATACAACCTTGTGTTTTGGGCATACACAAAAATCCAGTGCCCAAGACTGAGAAACAATGCCACAACCTGGAATTCATCCAGTAGCTTTGACCAGAGCCGTGCACCTAACCAGTCTGCCAAAATCTGCTGGGCCTTTTGTTGAACCAACAGATGCCATGGAGACTGAAGTAGGGCAGAAAGCCTTTGACTGTGTGGAGGCAAAGAAGGGCCAAGAACCAGACACAAAGGGTGTGTGAGAAATGGTGAGAAATCAGCATTTGGAATGAGGAAAGGTGGATAACAACTGCCTGTGAAGAAAGACCATGACTTAGATCCATCCTGATTTGAGCAGGACATCCTGGAATTACAGAAGCCATCCTGGCTTCTTATTGGATTCCAGAATGTCCCGTTTTTCGGTCCGGCACTCTGGCGCAAGTCAGGTGGCTTGTGCCAGAGCACAAGATGCTCATTTTTTTGTCTTGCACAAGTTCGGGACAAAAGAATGAGTGTCCTGATTTTGATCAGCAGGATGTTGGAAGGTACGGTGCCATGGAAATTGAGTTGACGTGAGGTGGGATTGGGACTGGGAAGGAGGAACAAGGAAGCAGTTTAACAAATCAAGGCATAAGCAGGATGGGTTCGCCTGGAAGCCATTTTGATACGGCACACACAAAAATGCTAAAAGCAGGCCATGCATTAATCTGGCATCTCCTTATAAGCATAGAAAAGTAGAAAGCATGGTCAGCCTGACATTCATACAAGGATGTTTGGTATGCTAGCCTTGTAATTAAAAGACAGTGATATTCCCCCCTTGTTTTTACTGGCATGCTTAGAGCTAAAACTCTGTGTCATTGTCTGGTTAGAGAAATGTTATTTTAGAGTATAAGTGGGCAGTAAGTCAAAGAGAGCTATGTCCCAGGATGAAAGTAGCTGGTTCTTCATTGCAAATGAAGTGCTTACATTGTTTGCTAAATGCGTAGCTGTGGTGCTAACTAGTTCTGCTTCTGATTTCCAGAGCCACACCAGCAGAAAAGGGTTATTGTTTCCTCAGCTAGATTTGCTGCCAAAAGAACAGGGAACAAAGTTGGGTATGTATAGCCTGGAAAATAGGAGACAGAGGAGATATGATAGCCATCTTCAAATATCTAAAGGGCTATACCGACGTGGGGATTCAGGGCACAGTCCGACAATGGCTGCGCTCCTTTATCTCAGGTCGGGGACAGAGAGTGGCGCTAGGGAAGGAGTTGTCGCCGCGGCACTCCTTGGTGTGTGGAGTCCCGCAGGGCGCAATCCTTTCCCCAATGCTTTTCAACATATTTATGCACCCCCTTGCCCAGATTGTCCGGAGCTTTGGGCTGGGCTGTCATCAATATGCTGATGACACCCAGCTTTATCTGCTGATGGACAGCCGCCCTGACTCAGTCCCAGACACACTGACCAGGTGTTTGGAAGCTGTGGCTGGATGGATGCGTAGGAGCCGGTTGAAGTTAAATTCTTCGAAGACAGAGGTCCTTTGGCTGGGTCGGGATGACACACCAGCTGGTTGAGGAGTAAGTAAGAGAATGCATCATCAGTGGGAACTATAAATTTCTAAGCCCATCAATACTGCAGCAAGATTATTAAAAGCCTTGAGATATCTACTTGTATATTTGATTCTAGGAGCTCAATACACCAGGTAGTTAGCGTTTGACCTCCCTTGTTCCAATATGAAAGACACTGACATCACTGATAATTTTGCATGTGAGTTACAGTGTCTCGCTGACATCTTAATTCTTTCACCTTCTCATCTCTCTTTTTTTTGTAAAAAGTGTCACACTGAGATCTATGAAAGCCTGTAGCTAACGGAAACTCTCTCATAAATCATATGAATAGTGGTCATAGACATTAAACACTATGCAATATAAAAACACTGGGGGGAGGGATAGAAGCTAGCACTGGACTTTATACTTTGAACTGCTTAATTAATCTAATTTGAGCGCATGTCATTATAGTCAGAATGATCAAATACAGATTTTGCCTTGAGAACCCATGTTGCCTTAAAATGTTAAGTTGAACTGTGTAATTAAAAAGAGTACATAAAGTTCTGGGACTGACCATAACTCCTTCATATAATTTACTTCCGAAAGGGCAAATGGTATAAAGATAATGTTGCAAATCATTATTCTGACATTTTAAACAAACCCATGCAGAGAATTACTTAACCAAGTGCTTATTTCTGTGCAACAAATCTTCCAAAGACTTTAATAATAATATATGTAACTAAATCAACCAAAACTATTATTATTAACTGTAGGAATTTGCAGTCAAAAATAACTAGATGTGTGCATGAAGGAGTTAAGACGATAGAGCTGGATTCCTAGACTCAGCTAGGTTATACACCCTCTTATCTGATGAGAGAGGAAGTGAAGCCGTCTCCTCCTGTCCACTTTCCTGGCCACACCATGTAACTGATCAATAGGGACAAAATTAGAATTAGTTAGATCCACCTAACATTGGCTTTGATTATACCAATTCTTGTTCTCCTCTGCCTTCTGCCCTACTAGTCTTGGTGGGCACCAGACACTGTTCGTTATAGAGCTATTGTCTTACAAGATAATTCCATAGTTGCCAATTTCAGATGTTGGGAACCTGTGAAGATGCAGTAATTGAAGTGAGGTGGGGAATTGGTCAGGCCATCTACATGTTCTGCATATGGGATAATGGACCTCACCAAACTCATAGTCCCAGTTGTATGGAGAAACCCCAAACATGGACAAGTTGTATGCATGAAGGCTCAGTGCGCATGTTCAAATATTTTAACTATGTTGTAAACTGCCCTGGGATATTAATTGATGGGTGGTTTAGAAATGGAGTGAGTAAACACATGACACATCAATGCATAGGGAATGGGCCAGGACAACAAACCCAATCTACCCACCCCACCCCACCCCACACCTGTTCCTCACAGTGAACCTACATAAATTAGGAATTTCCTGCTATTGTGTATATCCCTGACATCATAGTTAACACAAGTGATGCCCCTTCCAGGGACCAAACATGACTTGGCACAACTTCCATTCAGCTGAGGATTAAGCAGCTATCCATGCAACAACCAGTTGATCTTTAAATGTGCTTAATTTTTTTTAAAAAATAGAGGAAAGCCCATCACATCTATTGTCTGTAGATTTCCTTCTTATAGCTGGTAAAATCTTGGAACCACAGTATACTGAAATTAGGAAAATGTTGGTGTACGTAATATTTAGAAATTCTTAATCCCCGAGAATAATTGAGTCTTCTGTTACAGTGAATCGTCTTTGCAAACTCTTCCCATCATGTGCTGCACTTTTCATTATCAGCAGAATTAACCTAGGAGTGTTCCAGATTGTAAAAATTTAAGAGGGCTGTGATAACATGCCATTAAAAAGACAATCAATCAGTTCAAATGCAGCATTCAAGTTTCCAGTTCAGCTGTTCCAGAGACAGTGAGTACTCACTACTGTTCTGTGAAACTATAAAGAATTTAATTAGCTCTCCAAAGATGACCTCTATAATCATAAACTGAGAAATTAAAATAAGGAACTCAGAATTACAGTTCACCCAAATGAACGGATTAAACTATATAGTAATTTAAAGGCCTCAGATTCAGACACTGGGAAACAAGCTTTGATGCAATATAAAACTCCCTCTTTGTTTGGCTAAATAAAGTTTATGTATGTGGCAAAACCATTTTTTAAAAATTCATACAGAAGAAGTTTTCTGACTGTTGTTGTTGTTGGCATCTGTTTGTCGTATTCCTTCATTTTTTGAAATAATTGCGTGTTCAGACCCAGAGACCTCCCCCCTAAATAAAGACACATTTGACTCAAATTTTAGTTTTGTTTTTTGGCAAAATTTAGGCCACAACTTTATTGATTACAGAAAAGTGAGTGGTTTCATAGGCCCTGGTTCAACTAGCTCCCTACACCCTTGCAGGTAGCGCTGACCCAGAGCTCTATCATAGGTCAGCCAAGGGTGAACACCTGAGGCAGGTGAAAAGCCTGGGAACAGACTCTGTTCACTCCCCAGATGCTCCCCTGAACTCAGGCACGGGCACAACCCCCTTTCAGGGGTTGACCAAACCAAGTTGTGTCCCTGGATTCCTTTAACAGAACACCCTTCACATAAGGATGGCGAGACCGTTCTCCCATCCCTATCACATGAACCAGTACCTATCCGCAACCTTACAAGTTGTGACGAATTGCTACGCGGCAGGTGAAACCCAAATGGCAACAGCCAATCAGCCAAGTGGGGAAAATTCCTGCCATGCCCTTGTCCCAACAACAGACGACACATGACAGCATAGCAAGGTCAATCTCAAAATGCCCCAAAATTAGAGAGAGGTGGGAAGGTGTTCTGACGCATGAGCCGAAAGAGGAAGCTCTGGGACACGTGCATGGGTTTATATAGGTCCCTCGATCCGTTTAGACTGCACCCCATTGGCCAGATTAAACCCAGCAACGAGGGACTTACCAATTGGGTGTTGTGGCTATCCAATAGACCCAACCACAACAAGGAAGTCAGTCTCCAGGTCTCACCGCAACATGTGCCCTCTTTTAGGGAGGACACGATTTAAGATGGTCGGCCCTTATTGTTGAGGAATGAGTTTTATTCTGACTTCCTGCTTCAAGGTAAGGAAGGACTCTATTTCAGGATAGCTGACCTCCCCTATCCAAGAATGGTGGAACAATATGTCCAGCTCAGCAAAGGGCCAAAGGATCCCAAGAGAGGCATAGTACTGTGGCAATGCTGATGCTGGAGACAGAACCAGTAGTGCAGCCCCAATCCCCATTATTCGCATGTAGAAGTGCTGTGGCTCCATGACAGAGCACCTTTACTGCATGCAGAAGATTCCAGGTTCAATCCCCAACATCTCCAGGTGGGGCTGGAAGAAGCCTATGTCTGAAACCCCGGAGACCACTTCCAGTCAGTGCAGATAATGGTGAGCTAGCTGAACCAATCGTCTGCCTTCAGTTTCCTATGTTCCTGTAATAATGGGTGGAAAAGGCTAAACCAGTCAGTTATTTTGTCACTGGTTGTGAACCTCTCAGGGCTGCTGTCAAAGTTATAATAAAGCAACTCCAAAAGCTAATATTACAGGAATGATGAGGCTTCAAAGAAGTATCATTGATATCTTTTAAATTCAAGCCTGCACGCTAGCACTGACGGATCTTACTGCTTTATGGTATAGTTTGAAAAATCACTAAGTCTAGTCCTGCAAACATAATATTTTCATTGGGGGGGACCCCACCACCACCCCATTCAGCTTAAATGAACTGGAATAAAGGATATAACTTATTTTTCCTTTCTAGTCATTCAGTTCAAAGGGTGTTCAGACTGTTAAAACTGAGAATGGCTCCCTCTGCACTGGATTAACCTGGGGGAAATTGTATGTGCCCTCCAGTCATTTTCATTTCCAATTTGCCTTTTGAAGTTAACTTCCTCATCTAAGGCACCTTGTAGACAATGCCGGTTCTGCTTTCAGAAACCAGGGGCATGGTTTGAGGATGAGTAACACTGTCAAAATTCAAAACTGGGAGATTCGGAAATGGAGCCCTCTGAATAGGAAAACAAAACATGCTCAAATCTTTCTAAAGTTTAGGTGTGACTCAAAATGGCCTATCGTAGACCCAGGTCTCTTGATGGCCAGACATGGCTCCTCCATATAACCTGTTTAGTGAGCATTCATCCTAATTTGCTTTCTCAAAGCTTACATGGATGTTAGACCATGTCTGGTCCATTACGCATTCATTCTGGTTACACGTAGGTAGCCGTGTTGGTCTGCCATAGTCAAAACAAAATAAAAAATTCCTTCCAGTAGCACCTTAGAGACCAACTAAGTTTGTTCTTGGTATGAGCTTTCATGTGCATGCACACTTCTTCAGACACACATGTGTATCTGCATGCACACGAAAGCTCATACCAAGAACAAACTTAGTTGGTCTCTAAGGTGCTACTGGAAGGATTTTTTTAATTTTTAATTTTGCATTCATTCTGATTTGTATGTGGGGAGGTTATATGCAAAAGAACATTCAGCTTGATTTGCTTGTGCAGTGATTATACATTTCTGACCCTGTACTTTCCCCATCACTTTCCTTACCACCAAAAGTCTGCTTTATCTTTAAAGAGGATTTGTTACAATAGGGTAGCAGAGCGCTTTAAGCCACTTTACCTGGGCTGGCCAAAATTTACAGTATGTACTGTACTTGAATCGGTTCTACAAAATAGCAATAGTCCGCAGGCACCCAAATACCTCCCACCTCCCTTTCCCCAAATGCACCTTGGTGAAAAGGAGGACAGAGCCAGGGCAAATGATTTTTTTTAACAAATTTACATTTTTGCTGAATATTGGCAGACAAAATTATTAGAAAGACTTTGCTACATGCACACGTTAAAGAGTGCAATCCCTGTGATGCAGAATTTTAATACCAGGGTGCCACTAAGAACTGCAGCACATATTTACAGATAGCACAAACGTGTCTTTCAGCCACGGGCATTTATTTCACCATGCTGTAATTTCCAAAACACTCTCCAAAGCCAATAATGGAAAGCGTGTGGGGGTTCACCCGCTGGAAACATATGAAGTAACCTAGCGAACCTGATTTGTGCTGGTGTATTTATTGTTTGGAATGCCATGGTAGCCGCTTCTTTTGTGACTTGGAATTGAAACCTGCTTTCCTGAGCTGTAGCTCATTAATCAAACTACTCACTAAAACTGAATGTTTGGTTTTCATATGATGTGCAAATGGGGGGGATAACTACTTCAGTTCTGTAAGATTTAAAGATATCTTCACACAAATTGGATTAAATGAAATGATTAGAGATTTGTAGTGTGGGGTGGGGTGTTATTTGTTTTTGCTTTTTTGACTCTTGCAAGCTGAACTATGACTAGCAGTATCATTTAAAGTTTCATCTTCTGAAATATTCAGCTAAAACCTGGCATTAGTAAATGTACATCCTTCTATAAACACATCTGTTCAAACACAGCTCATAGAGGATGGCACAAAATCAATGGGAGGCTATAATTTTTTTCATCCCAGTTGCATTGTAAATGTGCTATATTCCAGGCCGCCTGCTCTAAGAAAAATGTTCCTGTTGTGTCTTGAGTCCCCATCCCAAACATGCCAACAATATTTTTCTTTTTAAAATTATGTCTATATTACTATATAAAACAAAATTAGTCACGGTATTGTTTGCAGAATCAGGACTATATCATATATTGCTTGTTAACTTGCAAAACATAAAGTTATTGCTTTTTACTGGGCCATATATGAATATAGATGTTCACAGATTGTCACATGAACAAATGAGATGAGAAGACTTAATAAGTGTCTTGCACAAGGGAGCATGAATATTATTTGTTTGTTTGTTTGTTTGTTTGTTAAACCCCTTTCCTCAGAAGAGCCTGATGTACATGATACATATAAAAACAGCACAATGAAACAGCACTAAACACATACACACAGAGAGAGAGAGAGAGAGATCAATTAACACAGAAGTACATACACTTACAATGAGGAACACAGTTCTTATGAAACAACGAAGGTCTGAGCAAATAAAAATATTTTGGATTGGCATGTGCAACTCATGCGGAGAGATACACACCTCTAAGGACAGATCTAAGGCAGGTTTGTAATTATTTGCACCAAAAGCCATATAAAACTTTGAAAACCATCACCTGTACCTTGAATATTCAGCTATATTCAGATGTGGGATTAATTCCATTAGTTTTATTGGTTATAATGCTAGTGCATGTGCCACAATTTCTAATGTTCCTTTTATACCACAGTACCAGTTGGGTTTCCTGCCAACCTACCAGTTCGAAAGCACGTCAAAGTGCAAGTAGATAAATAGGTACTGCTCCAGTGGGAAGGCAAACGGTGTTTCCGTGCGCTGCTCTGGTTCGCCAGAAGCGGCTTAGTCATGCTGGCCACATGACCCAGAAGCTCCCTCGGCCAGTAAAGCGAGATGAGCACCGCAACCCCAGAGTCATTCGTGACTGGACCTAATGGTCAGGGGTCCCTTTACCTTTTTACCAGTTGGGTTATGGAAATATGGCTTTTTGGTTTATCTACTGCTGTGTCACACTAAATTTTAAATAGCAGGGAATAACTGCATGCCAGAATACCACCCCAAATTTTGCGACATGAAATTATAGCACAAAAACTCCCAAAATTTTCTGAGTTGATAATGTTGAACACTAATCTTCCACTAGATTCCCGGAAGTGGCTTTTGCATCAAATAAAACATTATCCAAATTGTGGCATCTTATTCTCAGTGTGATCATCTTTGTGTTGACGCAACCCTATATGTACAGTGATGGGTATGCCATTGACAGCCCAATCAGTTGTATTTCACACAAAGCCAGACCATCTAACCTAGTATTTCCTACTCTGTCTAGGAGTAACTGCCAAGGGTCTGAAGAATGGATAGGTATTTCCTATCACCTCCAATCTGATCATTTAAACTAGACTGCCAAAGATTAAACCTGGGACATTCTGCTCATAAAGCACGTTCTCTACTACTCTACTATGGCATCTTCCGAAAGCCAACTCTCACAAAGTTGAGAGCTGGAAAAGCAAAGTGATCTATATAGCCAGCAGCCATAGATTGGGTTGTCCCTCAAAGAGGACACGTGTTGTGGTGAGACCTGCAAACCGACACCCTGTGTTGTGGGTGGGTACGATTGGTCAGCCACAACACCCAATTGGAAGGTCCCTCGATGCTGGGATTAATTGGACCAATGGGGCACAGTTCAAACGGATCGAGGGACCTATTTATACCCATGCACGTGTCCCAGAGCTTCCTCTTTCGGCGTGTGCATTCGGAACACCCACCCACCTCTCCCTATTTTTAGGGCTTTTGCACTTGACCTTGCTATGCCGTCGTGTGTCGTCTGTCGTTGGGACAGGGGCACGGCAGGAATTTTTCCCACTTGGCTGATTGGCTGTTGCCATTTGGGTTTCGCCTGCCCTGTAGCAAATCGTCACAACTTGTAAGGTTGCGGATAGGCTCTGGTTCAGGTTATAGGGGTGGGAGAACGCTCTCGCCATCCCTATGTGAAGGGTATTCCATTAAAGGAATCCAGGGACTCGATGGTTTGGTCAACCCCTGAGAGGGGGTTGTGCCCGTGCCTGAGTCCAGGGGGACATTTGGGTGGCGGAGATAGTCTGTTCCCGACTTTCCGCTTATCCAGGTGTTCACCCATGGCTGACCTATGCTGGAACCCTGGGTCAGCGCTACCTGCATGGCAGGGAGCTAGTCGAACCAGAGCCTATGCAGCCACTCACTTTCTGTAATCAATAAAGTTGTGGCCTAAATTCTGCCAAAAACCAAACTAGAATTTGAGTCAAGTGTGAATTTATTTAGGGGGGAGGTTTCTGGGTCTGAACACGCAAATGGTCTTGTTGCTCACACCAGGAAGCCAACCTGTTTTGGAGGGTTTTAGAGGTGACTGAGAGTATCATCTGAGTTGACTTGATGTATTGGTGCTTCTGTAGCAGCTCTGTCAGGTCTTTCTACAGTTGCCTCCTTTGACTGCTGCAATGTAAAATCTCTCCTTGACATCTTATTCATAACCTTTTAAAGGACCCAGTGTGGATTTGAGTAATGGACAGGCCTACTCAAGATGCCATAGAATCTATGTCAATGGATGTGACAGGGTGAAGGACCTTGAAGGTCTTGAATTCTGAAATCCAGTATGAATTGAGGCCCAAAAGTTCCTGTTCCCCTTCTAAAACCCCGAGCCCCCATCCTAGATAATGTTAGAGCATTGATGTAGAAGCCCCTGAAAATATAGGAACACAGGTTTAAGGTACGCACTTGTAACTTTGTCCAAACTACACCCCTTCAGAGAAAGCTGATAGATAATGCAATGTTTTCTCCAGATCTGAATTTCACTGAGTGAAATAAACATCCCTGTACCAACATGACAGCCAAATAGCACTAAAGATCTGCTCAGGGCCTGTCTTGACAATAACTCAAAAAATGAGATAGGCTGGGAGTACACTATTTGCACTATATCAAGTCCTCGATGATCATTTAACTCACAGGGACATTTTCTTTCATTAAAAGTGATTACCCAAGCATGATGTTAGTAATTTATCAAGGCAGGAGTGTACACAGAAGTACAGTTTCTAAGCTTCTTGATAAAGTAAAAATGCTAAACGTTTGAAATAATATTTTGAATAACATGGCATAGAGTTTTTGCACATTATTGCACATTATTTTATTATTTATAGGGAAATTCAATTCCCCAACATGAATTCTAACCCTAGTTAATAAAAAAGCCAATGTAGCTTTATCTCTTTTCTCTAGAGGCAGCTTGGTCTCTTACCAAATATTGTGGGAAGTAATTTGATTAGAAGCAAAATGTTCAAGCAGGCAGAGGCAATTCTTCACTTAGAATTTCTGCCGCTATCTCAAACCATGTAACCCACAATTTTAATTTTAATTTGGCTGCAATGTGTTGCAGCAAGGCTATTATTCTTTATCTGTTAATGAAAGGAGAGCTGGAGCATAAACTGTTAGAGATTGAGTTGCATAGGCCAGATCAGTGCTAGATTACCCAATAGGCAGACTAAGCACATGCTTAGTGCATCAAAGTAGTAATCATTGTTCTAACATTGATGATTACTAACTGCTCTGCAGAACACTCTTTTTCATAGCTGAAAGGAATAAAAAACCCAAAGAGAGCAACGTGTCAAAACAGCCCTGATTTCCTTTCCCTACTGTGCATGGAAGTGGGCTTGCTTTGTCCAGGCAGCTTTGATCTTATCCAATCAGAAAGTAACTATTTTAATTTCAGCATACACAGAAGTTTTGTGCCATTTTAAAAAAAACCATATATATATATATATATATATATATATATATATATATATATATATATATATAACAGTTTAGTATTGTTTTTATATTGAATTACATATGGAGGGCACTATCATATTTTCTGTATATAAGGCCTCTATATCATTTATTTTTACTAGCCTTGGTTGTTTCTTGACCAGACACTGTACAGTAGAAAGAGGAGTTCTACCCAACACTGTTGTGGTGCTAAATTTTGAAGTACCAGAACTCATTATAACAGCCTCCATAGCTATGCCCTCAAGGAATCTAAAAATGGAGTAACTTCTTCTTCTTCTTCTTCTTCTTCTTCTTCTTCTTCTTCTTCTTCTTCTTCTTCTTCTTTCGCGATCACTCGTAGCCAAGTAAGATTGTCTTCCATAAACACGGTTTTAACATTGAGTCCGTAGGTGACTGTGGAGGCCAATTCTGGATCCACACATCCTTCTACAGTGCGGACATTGGTTCTCAGACAGGAGTTGATCACGGTGTGGATTTGCCAAGTGTGCCTTCTTCTTAGCACGTTTCTCCCTTGCGTTCTGAGTTTGAGTGCCTTCAAAGTTCATGACACCTTTGGTTATATACACATATGTGCACACACATACCCCAAAGGGCCTAAGTACATAATACCCAGTTCAGCACGACTACAGTCTCATGTATAGTTTCTTGGGAGTAAGCTCCAATGAAGTATTATTATTACATATCGTATTATTACTAGTAGATATGGTGCCCGTTAAAATAATGGGCGCTAGAAGGTTAGTCTGCCCTGTGCCGCCATAGCCTCAGCCCCGGCCGCCTTTGCCCTCGGAGCGTCTCGGAGCAGCCACCGCAGCAGCAGCAGCAGCTGCGCCGGCCACCCCGCCCGCCCGCCCAACCACCCCTTCCCGCGCGGCGCCTCACGGCCGCCGCTCCTCTGTCCCCTCAGCCATGTTCGCAGCCGCTCAGCTCATCCTCCCCAGCTCAGTGCGAGGCGGCGGCGCTGCCCCAACTGATGATGCACGTGCGCCGCCACTGCCTCTCAGACACGCCCCCCTCTCTGCCCGCTCCAATCCCTGTGTCCGTGAGGCTCATGCTCAGTAGCGCAATTCCACTGACACACGGACTGGACGCAGAGACACAGGGACTTTATTATATAGGATTATTATTATTATTATTGATTCAACTTATACACTGCCTTATACCCAGAAGTCTCAGGGTGGTTCACAACAAGACCACAACATATAAAATCAAACCAAAAGCAATAACCCCACCCCAAAAGCCACAGTCTAAAAGGGTGTTGGATGTCAGTAAGATCAACCAAAGGCCTGGTTAAAAAGGAATGTTTTTGCCTGGCGCCTAAAGGTGTATAATGAAGGTGCCAGGCGAACTTCCCTGGGGAGAGCATTCCATAGATGGGGAGCCACTGCAGAGAAGACCCGTTCTCGTGTTGCCACCCTCTGGACACTAGCAGAGGAAGGGGGTATGGTGGGTGCGGCTTACCCCGTGTCTCACCCCGTGGGGGTGGCATCAGCGCACCCCCCCGGGACGCTTGCCGCTAGCCCCGCCCCCTGGTGCACAGCGTGTGCGTTGCTCCGGCTACCGGAGGAGCTAGCTCTACCTCTGCCTCTGGACCTGTTGAGGAGGGGCCACTCGAAGGAGGCCCTCAGAAGATGATCTCAGGGACTGGGTGGGTTTATATGGGAAGAGGTGGTCTTTGAGGTATTGCGGTCCTGAGCTGTTTAAGGCTTTGAATTGGGCCCAGAAACTAACTGGTAGCCAGTGCAGTTGGACCAGGATCGGTGTAATATGCCCAAACTGTCTTGCTCCAGTGAGCAACCTGGCCACTGAATTCTGCACTAGCTGAAGTTTCCAAACCATCTTCAAAGGCAACCCTACGTATAACACATTGCAGTAATCAGGTAGGGTCCTCAGTGCATTGGTTTGGCTTGTACAATGGAAGTCTAACAAAAGATCTTTAAAAAAGACTTCCAAACTGTAATACATCCTTTAGCTTTTCATTAGAAATGGAAAAGAAATTTGCAAACGAGTGCTACCATTTAAACTGCTAACATGAAATAATAATCAAAGAAAAAGAAGTACTCAGCCTCTTCTTCAGGATTTTCATCATTCTCTGATTTTTTTTTTCTATGCTCATCTGTCACAAACAAACTTGGAACCTGCATTATCAACTCATTCACTTGCCCGAGCAAGGAAGATGTCATCGGTTACCCTGACACTCTAGGAGATATGAATGAGTAGACAACCATAGGATTGCTTTTTAAGACCCATACTGCCAAAATGGTTGGACAAACTATATTGTTGGCTGCATCCCTTTATCACATATGGAAGCCCTGGAGGATAAACATGTAGGACATATATGTGATGAACACGAAACACCTCCAGATGGAATTAAGGGCTCATCCAAACTTCCTTTTGCATTGTCTGCACTGCACTTTCCAGTCACAAGTCTGTGCTTTAAAGCTCTGTGTCCAACCAGCTATTGGGGGGGGGGGTTGTCCCAGCACTTTCCCCAGGAAAACCCACATCTCAACACAGAATTGAAGCAAATGGCAGTCTGCTTCTAAGAAGGCAGGCAGTAGATTGGGCTGTATATTATTTTAAACCATTTTGACACCACAGATGCTAAATTCCAGAGGCACAAACTACCAAATGGTGAATTAAGCACTTCCAAAAAAGAAATCAGATGGCAATGACTATGCCTCGAGGACACAAACATGTGCATTTGTCAAAGGAAACTAATGCTCAAATTGGATGAATGAATTTGAAATGTACTACAATTTTTTATGTTGGTTATCACCAATTCCAGGGCTAGTGCAGAATTACTTTGCAATTCTGAAGAGTTGTGTGTTCCTCTAAAGTGAACAGCAGAGAAATTTCATCCTACAAAGAACAGGAAAAGGTTGTAGTGAAGAAGGCATGTGCACAGATTTTCATGAGGCTAGGAAGCCAAATCGATACATTATGTGCAAAAGGTGGGGCAGATTTATTCCTGGAGTTCAAGCATAAAATGAGGATATTATCTACTCCCCCATTTGAGGGGAAAGGGTTCTTCTTTCTGTCCTCTCCAGTACTGCTGTTTTTGTGTGTTTCTTTTAAGGAGTTGGAGGGTAACCTCGTCCCAAATAGCCTAAATTGATGTGACCAAGTTAAAGCTTTTTGTGTGATTCTGTAGTGTACATAAGCAGGGCCTACTTCTGTTATAGTCTGTGGCACAGTAAAACATTAAGATGCTATTTTGAACTCATTTCCCATTATTTCATAACTGAGAGATATGAGCAAGCAGATTTTGGAGACCAGTAAGAGAAAATGATATGATGACTGAGAACTTGAAGATGCCCTTCGTTTTTATGTTTTGCCAAAGGAGAACAGCATAAAATTTGCATAAACTGTTTTTCTTCTGTATAGCTGTAAATGAAGAATTAAATTCTTATACAGTGGTACCTCGGAAGTTGAACGGAATCTGTTCCAGAAGTCCGTTCGACTTCCAAAATGTTCAGAAACCAAGGCATAGCTTCCAGTTGGCTGCAGGAAGCTCCTGCAGCCAATCAGAAGCCGTGGAAGCCATGTTGGACATTTGGGTTCCAAAGAACTTTCACAAACCGGAACACTCACTTCTGGGTTTGTGGCGTTCAGGAGCCAAAACGTTCAACTTACAAGGCATTCACAAACCAAGGTGCGACTAATTTAAATTGAAATAGAATGTACCTCATTTTTGTGAGGAAGACTCTGACCAGCTTTGCTGTCCATTTGCTGACTACTTTAAGTCCCCTGCTGCTCTCCTTTCTTATGCGACTTTATCTTTAAGCTAGACTTGGACCAAGTATTCCGTCAAACAAAGGACAGTACTCTGTAACACAAATCACATAGCCACCCTCCTTCAGTCAATAGAAGAAAGGCCTGATAGACATGCTGTTTGGAGGTGTGTTGCTACGACTGCCTCTTTGTTTCCTCCCCTGCCATCTCTAAGATGGATTTTGTACTTACTATTGTCTTGTGGGAGGGACCCAGGTGGCGCTGTGGGTTAAACCACAGAGCCTAGGGCTTGCTGATCAGAAGGTCGGCGGTTCAAATCCCTGCAACGGGGTGAGCTCCCGTTGCTCGGTCCCAGCTCCTGCCCACCTAGCAGTTCAAAAGCACGTCAAAGTGCAAGTAGATAAATAGGTACCGCTCCGGCGGGAAGGTAAACGGCGTTTCCGTGCGCTGCTCTGGTTTGTCAGAAGCAGCTTTGTCATGCTGGCCACATGACCCGGAAGGTGTCTGCGGACAAACGCCGGCTCCCTCAGCCTATAGAGCGAGATGAGCGCGCAACCCCAGAGTCGGACACGACTGGACCTGATGGTCAGGGGTCCCTTTACCTTTACCTATTGTCTTGTGGGATACCTTTAGAAGAAGAAAAGGCTAAGGAGTAAACTCTACACAAATCCAGAATGGAGTCCGTGAGATGGTTGGATGGCATCTTGAATGCCTCCTTCAAGCAACTCCTGCAATCAAGCTGGTGCCAAATGTATTGCTCTGCTTTCCTTTGGACCACATCAGTGAGGTCAAGAGGGGGTTGTGTCACCTGGGCAGCCCAGGGCCTCCATACACACTGCCCTGAATTGCGCCCCAGAGATGTAATTTCAGTGCTGCTAAAGCAATTGTTTGACTTTACTCCCAGAGGCGCATTCCATTGCCTCTCAAGACAAATAGATGCAAACAACAACAATTGCCTTGTTTTGAGTGAGAAGAGAATACATCAAACGGAATTCTCAAGCAGTTCTTCTAAGCCCAACCAAATATAATTTTTATTTCACATGTGCAGTATAAATAAACAATGCCTAGGCACCACTCCTGCAACCACAGGAGTCCAAAAAGTAGATCCAAAAGAAACATTAACTTTGAATCACACACCTCCTGATGGCATCTAATCCAACTCCTTAAGAAGTCACCATGGAAGCTGTGGCAACAACACAGCTCCAGAAAACATGTAAACTAGGCCGTGGGATGGAAGACATGCATGAAACAAAATGAAGTGGAAAAATAGAACAGAAATAGTTAGTGATCCGAATTAGGAATTTGTTAAACTAAAAGATAATTCCCTCCCACATCACACATCTTGTCTGCTGTGCAATTTCCCACTCACTAGTTCACCTGGATTGTGTAGAGATTGCTCCTTGTTGAGCAGCCAAGCAGTAAATTGTACTTGCTGCTCTTTCTTGCCACCACCTACCCTTCATACTACTTTCAACATTATCCAAGCACCCATATCAGCCCTTTAATGCTAAGCTTCGCAGTCCAAATAGTTTCACAGCACTGCCATTTCAGTGGGGAAACACACTTCAGTGCTATGATATAGCTTCCCTTCTCTCTCTCTCTCTCTCTCTCTCTCTCTCTCTCTCTCTCTCTCTGCCTTCCGGCCAGAAAATGCCAGTAGCCACAGAAGCAGAAGACTGATGATAAAACCTCAAGGATGTTTAACATGCTCCTTGAAATAATATTGGGCAATATGCAGCTGTGAAGATGATGTTAGATTCCATCACAAAGACACATCTCATCTCTGTAATTGGAACAATATTGCCTTATATCTTCGCAGTTCATAGCCTGTCCCACAGCAGCTGAAAATTCACCCTGAAACATACATTCTGTTTTACATAGATGATGCTTGCATTTGACTGCAACCATCTCCATTTTACATAAAGTGACCCTGATGATTGATTGATTGATTGATTGGGTATGGCAGCAGCATGGTTCTTTTAGTCCAGTTTAGTATTATTACACGTGAGGGCACTGACTGAAATGCCCTCATCCTGAATTTCCCAGAGGAAGAGCTAGAAACAAAAATAATTAAATATCATCAAGACAGGGAAGAAAAAGATCTAAATCTATGGATCCAGATTCTCAATTACCATTGAATGTCAATGCAGTAAAAACAAGTTATTTCCCCCCCTCATCTTTGGTTCTAGATTTGTGCCAAACATTTACAACATTCCAGCTTCTCAGAACACTTCCCCTCCCTCTTTTCCCATTCCACAGCCATGTTCAAGTTCTACATTTTTTTCTAATTCTTATCCTGGGAATAAGACTATTTTAAATGAAAATATATTGCTAAGGTAATTTACTTAAACCTCCTAGTTAAAGCATATGTGGCATTTTATTGTATTTAGTCCATAGTTAAGAACATAAGAAATGACCTGCTGGGTCAGTCCAGCAGTCTGTTCTTACAATGGCCAACCAGATGCCTATCAGAAACCCAAAAGCAGGCCTTGAGGGCAACTTGTGATTCCCAGCAAATGGTATTCAGGGGCGTTGACGGTGGAGTTACTTCAGCTATTTGTATACAGGCAAACCCCTATTTACATTCATTCAGTATGTGAGTAACTGCACATACGCACAATGCGCCAAACCCAAAAGTGACCTGAAAACATCATTAATATCACAGAAAGGAGTGGAATGGACAGGGCAGGGGCAGGGGCAGGGTGGGGATAGAATGGGGTGCTTGCAGGCTTTTTCCAATGATGTTTCAAATACACATGATTTCATTGTGTTGCCTCAGAACGTAACCCCACGTAAATGGGGGTTTCCTATACTACTTGGCCACTGAAGTTTCTAAGCTGTGTCCATAAGAATTTCAAATACATGCAATGGATAAAATCAATCACAACCAATCAGAAAAAAACTGTTTTGCTTTCCATTAAATTATTAAACTTTTTTTAAAAAGCAAAATTAAAGAATACAGCAAAGCAAAAATGTTTTTTTCTTCTTTTTTTCTTTTATCCCTTTAGGAAAACTTGTATAGCAAGATATGACAGGGCCTGATAAATGGAAAGCCATGTTATTCCAAGCAGGCTGCAGGTGAGTTTTATGTTTTTTCATTCGTTTTCTCACTACACCTCGCATAAATCTGTGCCAGGAACTACGGGAGCATGATGCACTGGAGTCAAGTTCCATAATGAATTTTGAATGAATGGCGGGTGTTGAGACATCTTGGCAGATCCTATAAATTACCCTGAGTGTAACAGCCATCTCTAAGAATCAAGCAGGCTTAGCCAATTTCCCACCTTCTCACAGCTTCTTGTGTCAAGTTGTATTCTGGCAGCCGGTGAAGGCTAAGACCTTAGTGTCTCATTTTGTGGCCAAAACCAGACTTCCCTAAGCGAGAGGGTAGGATTCTGAAAGGAAAGAACAATAAATACTCAGGGGCAAGGCCCACTTTTATAGCAGCCCCCGACCCTTGCACTGACTGGCCTGGAGAAGCAATGTGCTTATGCCCCCTCCCCTTGCGAGGAAGTCTCACGACCAAGTGGGGCAAATTAACTCCTGTCCAAGGAATGGGAACAGCCACCTCAATACCATGCAAGCACAAACCTAATAAAAATGAGCATCCCCCTCATGTTATTTCTCTGGAGTTTCTGAATACATGTAGCGGTGCCACCGGCAATAATGTCACCTTGATTCCATGAAACAAAAGGTTGCACGTTAAATAATGACACAATTGACACAGAATTTAGTTTAAGGTTATTGGCATAATTTTGGCCACAGCTTTATTGATTGCAGATCGTGAGTGGTTTGCTTAGGCATTGGTTCCCGGCTAGCTGCACCTGAGCCCGGCAGGGCAGCACTGACGGCTGGACTCCGGCAGACGTCAGTAAGGGAAAACATCCTGGGGGAGCATTGGACCAGGTCCAGACTCAAGCTCACCCCAAATGCTCCCAGGGGCTCTGGCATGGCCCTAACCTTGACAAAAGCAAGGTGAGCCCCTGGATTCCTTTAATGGAATACCCTTTGCGCACAGGAGGGGCAGGTGTGACAACCTCCCCTCCCCTCCACATTGAACCAATGCCTAACCTCCAAACCTTAGAAAGTTGTGATGATTTGCTACGCGGCAGGCGAAACCCAAGTGGCACCAGCCAATCAGCCAAATGGGAAAATTCCTACCGGGCCCCTGTCCCAAGAACAGATGACCCATGATGGCATAGCAAGGTCATAAATAACCCTAAATATAGGGAGGGTGGGCAGGTGATCCAGGGCATGAGGCGAAAAAGAGGAAACTCAACGCAACGCACAGCGGTAAATATAGGTCCCTCGGTTAATGCATGAAATGATCCCATTGGCCAGATTTACCCCAGCAACCAAGGGACCACCAATCAGGTTATTGTGGCTATCCAATCGCTCCCACCCACAGCAGCATTGAGGTCAGTCTTGATGATCTCACCGCAACGCGTGCTCTCTGGGAGGAGGTCACAATTTCACAAAAGTTGGATGCTTGATGAAGTACATATGGACAAACTCTTCTTGGCTCCCCTTGGAATCAATTCATTTCCATTCATTTCCTGCAGGCAAGGGGTTGGACTAGATGACCATTCAATCTTCAATCCTTAAAATTCTATGATCACAACCAAGCTTCCCACAGAATGCTTTTTTTTTAAAAAAAAGCAAATTCCAATATTGAGTCTTTCAAAGCTTTCCCAATAATATTTTTAAAGGGGGGGAGTGCACACCCCTTTCCCTAAGCTCAAGAAGTGTGTGGAAATAAGCAGCAGTAGGGAAGGCTAGCTAGAGCAGAAGACCTCATATGGAACTGGAAAAGATGTTCAGGAGTTCTATTTCCTGTCAGCCAGTCTACTATTGGGAGTTTCCTATATTTTCCCTTTCTCCGTGGTAAACTGTTGAGTTCTTCTTCTGCTGCTGCCCTATTCTGAATTAAATATTGATTCAAATGTACATAGCATTGATTCAACTGTGCATTGATCCAAGTGTATCAGATGTGGTACCTCTTTACTCAAACATTCATTACCACAATCCTGCTAGCCAGCTGCTCCTTATGGATATCAGCTCCCTCCCCGTCTTCCATGTGTTTTATTAGGCTGCCATCGAATGTGGGGTTTATTGCATTAATCTTACTGGTTATAATGTCCCAATTTCTAGGGTTCCATTTACGTTGCATTTTCCACTGCATTGTGGAACGGCGGCTTTTTATCGATACACCACCATGCCGCAATAACTTTTGAATGGCTGAAAAGAATCTTATGCCAGGATACCACCCCAAATTCCATCACCGAGGGGTGGCATGGCATGATTATGAACACCAGGGGGAAATGACAGTGCAAAACTCTAACAATGTTTCAAGTCAACAGGGCTGGAAGAGATATCCCCTCTGGAAACAATTAACACAGAAATGAGCGCTCAAATTCCTCTAGATTTCCAGAAGTGGATTTTACATAATGTGAAGAATCACATAAAACATGAAAATTAACAGGTGACGGAACATCGGGAAGACTGAAAAAAGTGCTGCCTAAATGCAGCCTTAGGCTTTCTCTGCTATGCTATGGTTCTCAGATGATTCTCTGATAATTAACAGCATTTAAACAGCAATTTCCCACGCTGTTATTGGAATCAGTAACTCCCAGGCCTGGTTACCCTGTTTCCCCTTTTTTAATACGTAGTCATAAAGTAAGCCATGGCAGGGTTTTTTTACCTTTGTGAGAAGTAAGACGTACCCCAAAAGTAAGCTGTGGTGCCGCCATTGTTCCCGTCGCCTCCTCAGTCCCTCCTGCGTGCGCAGGGAGCCAGCGAACCAGTGAGAGGCACGGGGGGGAAACGCGCCTCTTGCGGAGTTCTGCCCTGCCTGCTCAGCGCGCAGGGGGAGGCTGTACCGTACCATACTGACGTAATAAAAATAAGACATCCCCCCAAAAATCAGCCACCCTGTGTTTTTTTGAGGGGAAAAAATTATAAGACAGTGTCTTAAAAGGG